>JAPVLO010000505.1:0-600000 GCA_027257055.1 Cephalopachus bancanus
TAGACTTTTTTTGTATACATTTGGTTGATCTCTCTCTCTCTCTCTCTCTCTCCTCTCTCTCTTTTAAGTAAAACAGTAACTAGCTCCTTCTAAAGAACTGCCTTTTCTCTGGGGTGATTATTTATACATTTCTTTCCCTTTTTTGGGTTGGAGTTTTATCTCCTAGGCTGGAGTGCAGTGGCATGATCACTGCTTACCACAGTCTCAACTTCCTGGGTTCAGGCAATCCTCCTGTCTCAGCCTCCGGAGTAGCTGGGATACAGGCATGTGACACCACACTCTGCTAATTAAAAAATTTTTTTTGTAAAGGGAAGTTCTTGCTATGTTGCCCAGGCTGGTCTCAAACTCCTGGGCTCAAGTATCTTCCCGCCTCAGCCTCCCAAAGTGCTGGGATTACAAACATAAGCCACTGTGTATGAACTATGTAAAACATTTCTGAGTGTTTTATAAGAGCAGCTTAGCAGTGATGAGCAGAAGTGGATGTAAACTTAGATTTACAGTGCTTATACTTTTATTAAGAGGAGGAAAATAAAACAGCCAAAAAATAAGTAAATGTTAAGAAAAAACATAAAGAGGAGGAAGCTGGTCAACATAGTGAAACTGTACAAAAAAACAAATAAGATGAAAAAGTGATTTTTCTTTGAATATTTTGGAATCCCTATAAAATATTCACTAAGAGATACTATATGCATTTATAAAACATTCTTCAAGATGTGTAACTTGAACTTACATGTTTTATTATTTATTTATTTATTTATATATTTTTTGAGTTGGAGTCTCACTCTGTCGCTCAGACTGGAGTGCAGTGGCCGCTCCCAGCCACTGCAGCCTCGACCTGCTGGGCTCCGGCGATCCTTCCGTCTCAGCCTTCCGAGTAACCGGAATTATAGGCACGCGCTACTACGCCCGGCTGATTTTTTGATTTATTGTAGAGACGAGGTCTCGCTGCCCAGGCGGGTCTCGAACCCGCAGGCTCAGGCAGTCCACTCACCCCAGCCTCCCAAAGGCGTGAGATTACAGGCTGAGCCACCGAGCCCGGCAAACTTACATGTTTTTTTTTTTTGAGTTGGAGTCTCACTCTGTCGCCCAGACTGGAGTTCAATGGCCGCTCCTGGCCACCGCAGCCTCGACCTGCTGGGCTCCGGCGATCCTTCTGCCTTAGCCTTCCAAGTAGCCGGAATTACAGGCATGCGCTACCACGCCCGGCTGATTTTTTGATTTATTGTAGAGATGAGGTCTCGCTGCCCAGGCAGGTCTCGAACCCGCGGGCTCAGACAATTCACTACCTCAGTGTCCCAAAGGCGTGGGATTACAGGCTGAGCCACTGAGCCCGGCTCGTTTTTTTTTTTTTTTTGAGTTGGAGTCTCACTCTGTCGCCCAGACTGGAGTAGAGTGGCCGCTCCCGGCCACCACAGTCTCGACCTGCTGGGCTTTGGCGATCCTTCCGCCTCAGTCTTCTGAGTAGCTGAAATTACAGGCATGCGCTACCACGCCTGGCTGATTTTTGATTTATTGTAGAGATGAGGTCTTGCTGCCCAGGTGGGTCTCGAACCCGCGTGCTCAGCAATCCACTCACCTCAGCCTCCCAAAGGCACGGGATTACAGGCTGAGCCACCGAGCCCAGCTCTGCATGTTTTAAATATGTGGTCATTGTGATTATACTTGGAAATTTGTTTATGTAATATTTTCATTTGCTTTCTCTTTATGGAAATGTTTTGGTTGCTAGAAGTATTTTCAGCCATCATTAATTAGTTTGCTTAGCCTTGCTCAGGGTTTTTACACCTTTTATTGTGGTGTTAGTTTCTTCCCAGGAGGCTTCCATTTGGGTAGTTTGCCTTTAATAATAACAAGACAAAACTTCTCAAATTTATTAGTAAGATGAATTAGGAAAATAATTGAGAATTTCTGTGTATAATAATTATATTTCTATGGTATTTGTATAGGGTTCAGCAGCTACTTGATAAGGAGCCACCTTGGGATCAGCCTTCTGCCAGACACTATGGGTGATTTTTTCTTTCCAAAGTGGAATTTTAGCTGGGCTCGGTGGCTCAGCCTGTAATCCCGCGCTTTGGGAGGCTGAGGTTAGTGGATTGCCTGAGCCTGCGGGTTCGAGACCCGCCTGGGCAACTTGGCGAGACCTCATCTCTACAATAAATCATAAATTAGCCAGACGTGGTAGTGCACGCCTGTAGTTCCAGCTACTTGGAAGGCTGAGGTGGAAAAATTACCAGAGCCCAGCAGGTCGAGGGTGCAGTGTTCGGGAGCGGCCACTGCACTCCAGTCTGGGTGACAGAGTGAGACTCCAACTCAAAACAAAACAAAACAAAACAAAACAAAAAGAAAGCAAAGTGGAATTTTTTTGGAGGGAATTACAAAGGTAATTGTGTTATGATATCTATAAAGAATACTTCAAACTGAGGAGTTTAGGATGTGTAGAATACAGAATCTGAGTTTCAGTGTGCTAATATGATGCAATTTAGAATGTAAAATAATTAAAGAAATGATCAAGAGGATTGTTTATAGGAATTTGGAGGAGTCTGTGAAAAATGATGAGCTAGAATGTCAGGGCCAGCTTTATGAATGGAGCACATGAGATCAGACCTGAACAGCTTGATGGGTCTGGGTAGCTGAAGAAGAATGTCCCAGATGGAAGACACTGGGCCAGCTAGACCATGTACTGTCAGAGACCCAGATATATAGCCTTTGGAAGTCTGTTTGTCTCAAAGTGTTGTGGATAAAGAACGTTCTTGTTCCCTGCCTGCCCTCAAACAGGGTCCAGCCCAGTGTTTGTGAGAGGGATACAGACCCTTATTCTCTTCCCCAAGGGCAAGAAAACAGGTGCTCAACCTTATAACTGCCAGGAAGATCCTTCAAATCTAAGCTTGTTAATTTCATGATATTATTACTATATGTCAGTAAAAGTTAGTACTTTATTGTATTTCTACGAACTTATTTTAAATCCATGAGAAACTGATTTATTTTAACACGTATTTTTTTTTTTTTTGAGTTGGAGTCTCAATCTGTCACCCAGACTGGAGGGCAGTGTGTGCTCCCGGCTACTGCAGCCTCGACCTGCTGGGCTCCGGCGATCCTTCCGCCTCAGCCTTCCAAGTAGCTGGAACTACAGGCATGCACTACCACGCCCGGCTAATTTTTGATTTATTGTGGAGATGAGGTCCTACCAAGTTGCCCAGGCGGGTCTTGAACCCGCGGGCTCAGGCAGTTCACTCACCTCAGCCTCCCAAAGTGCGGGATTACAGGCTGAGCCACCGAGCCTGGCTTAACATGTATTTTTAGAATTAATCTCTGTATATTACTTTTATTTTATTAATTTATTTATTATTATTTTTTGAGTTGGAGTCTCACTCTGTCGCCCAGACTGGAGTGCAGTGGCACGCTCCTGGCCACCTCAGACTCGACCTGCTGGGCTCCGGTGATCCTTCCGCCTCAACCTTCCAAGTAGCTGGAACTACAGGTGCGCGCTGCCACGCCCAGCTAATTTTTTAATTTATTGTAGAGTTGAGGTCTCGCCAAGTTGCCCAGGTGGGTCTCGAATCCGTGGGCTCAGGCAGTCCACTCACTCAGCCTCCCAAGGTGTGGGATTGCAGGCTGAGCCACCGATCCCGCCTGGATTTGTTTATAATAATAAAACAAAAAGACTAGAAATGCAAGAGGGGGGTGCAAAATACCCGGAATTATCTTTTGGAGGATGGACCCCTTGTAGTACAGGCTTCCTCCTCTAGGTGAGTGTTCTGGGAACACATTGGCATCTGTGACCAGTTAGTGTTGTTGTGAGATGCAGTGTTTGGCTTCAGTGAATTTTTTTTTGAAGCTCTTTCATTGCATTTACCTATTTCATGATGGGTGGTTTACGAGCACACCTGCCCACACTGTGCTGAGTGTTCAGCAATTTTTGACCAAAAACAGCTTGACCCCTGGACCCTACCTTCCCTGTTCACCTGATCTCGCCTCATTGACTTTTTTTTTTTTTGTTTCCTCTAATGAAAAAGTCCTCAAAGGGAAACGTTTTGCTGATATGGAAGACGTGAAAATAAAAAAACAGCAGAAGCACTAGAAGGCATTTCTAAATTGATGAGTTCAAAACCAGTTTTGAGCAGTAGAAAAAGCATCTTGATTGAGTACTTTGAAGATTATTGAAGTTTAAACATGTAAGAATAAATATATAATTTTTTACAAATAAATTCCAGGGTTTTTTGGTCCCCTTCAAACAGTGCTGAGGGAGAAAGAAGGGAGGAGATCAATTCTTTTTGTGTTTGATAAGATGTGTGACTGAGAAGGACTTGGCAGAGGGCTTGACCAAGGGAGTCAGGTGAAAGAGGGTGTGCTGTGGCCAGGCGGGGCGAAGAGGCCATGGAAAGTAGAGACAATAGCATACACAGTGGCACCTGTGGAGAAGAGTTTGGTGGTGATGGTGCAGGGATGTGAAGGGTATCGAGTGATCGATTTTCTTCCTGGCATAAAATCAGAAATCATAGAAAGATGTTCCTAGAGTTGTTCGGTGAATGGCTTTGGAAGCTATTGTGTTTGTGAAGAGAGGGATGTTTATTATTTCTAGGCTCTCTGGTTACACTTTCCTTCCCCTTCTCTCCTTTTTTGGAGCTAGCTCCTCTTAGAGAGGAGGAAAGGGCCTGCCCTCCACCGCAGAAACTGAATGGGCTCCCTCCTCTGGAGTGCCTATGTGGGTGCAGGACTAAGCCTCCACTCATTGGAGGCCTGAGGAGGCTGAGTGGAGGGGTGAGGGAAGACTGTGGCTGTACACTGACCATCTATTTGTGCTGTAGACTCCAGGCTTTTGCTGCCAGCCTTAGAGTACCCCTGGTATGGGCCCATCTTCCAAGCCTGGCCCTACAGTCTGCCAATCCGATTTTCTGAGCCTTGGATATTTCTTCCAATAAATTCTCTTTGGCTTCAGGCTTAGTTTCTGTTGCTTTCAACCAATAACTCTATCTACTATATAACTTGGGTAGTTGTTAAGGTAACTCCTTACTAATCTGGTATGCCAGAAGAAATGTATGTGTGTTGAGTTAGAAAAGAAATTTTTTTTGGTGAAAGAGCTTTTTCCCTCTTTTTCTGAGTTGGAGTCTCACTCCTTTACCAGGCTGGAGTACAGTAGCACGCATACTTAGGGCCACTCCAGCGTTGACCTGAAGGCTATCCTTCGCCTCAGCCTTCCAAGTAGCTGTAACTACAGACACATACTACCATGCCCAACTATTTTTAAAAAATTTTATTGTAGAAACGAGGTCTCGCCAAGTGCCTGGGCTAGTCTCGAACCCATGGGCTCAGGCAATCCACTCGCCTTGGCCTCCCAAAGTGCTGGGATTACAGGCTGAGCCACTGAGCCTGGCCAACTTTTTTCTTTTATTCATGAATCAGGCTTTAGCATTTTCCCATTTTTTGTAGTAAAAATTTCTTGATGCTAAAGTTTGTAAAGATTGATTTAAATGGCCAAAAAGTAATCCAGTCAAACTAGAGCAAATTAGTGGACTGTAACCAACAGTGGCTTGAACTCCAATATTTTTATGAAATGCTTACCAGCATAGTCATGCCTTCCCCATGCTTGTTACTTAGTTTCTCTCTTTAGAATTGTCCTAAAGAATATTTGTGAATTTTTAATGTTTTAAACTTTGTGGACTGGGCATGGTGGCTCACACCTATAATCCCAGCACTTTGGGAGACCAAAGTGAGATCATGGCCTGAGCCCATGGGTTCAAGACCAGCCTAGGCAACTTGGCGAGACCTCATCTCTACAATAAAAAAAAAAAAAAATTAGCCGGGCATGGTGGCGTGTGCCTGTTGTTCCAGCTACTTGGAAGACTGAGGAGGAAGGATCGCCAGAGCCCAGCAGGTCGAGGCTGTGGTGGTCGTCAGTGTGCCCCTGCAGTTCAGCCTGAGCACAGAATGAGACTCTGACTCCAAAAAACCAAAACCAAAAACAAAATCCTTGTGGATGTCAAGGACCAGATAAAAATGAATTTTAAAAATCCAAGTTTGTGAAAACTGTAGGATGCTTCTTAAAATATACATTTTGTAGTCTCCCAAGTTCCATCTTGGTTAGTGAGAACATATGCGTCTTTACTTTCTGTAAAGCACTTTTCTAGGTAAAGTGATGATTTTAAAACTATGGACATGCTCACTGTGCTCCAGGAAGAATGTTTTTCTACATTGATGAATTAATTGTATTACTTTTACTGTTTCAATAAAGTTGAACAAGTGACTATACTATGTGTCTTGTGTGAAGTTGGGTAGAAAAATTAGAGAGGCAGGACTTAAAGTATTTGGAGCAATTAGAAAAGATGAGGGAGCGGCTGTGCTTTGGAGGTGCTTCATTTTGGAGGCAAAATCCTGAAGTGTAGTCAGTCTTAGGCTTTAAGAAATGGATGGGATTGAGACAGGTAGAAAGGTTGTGAAGAGTGTTACGGGAAGCATGACTGACGGTGGGGATGAGTTTGTCGCATGCTACGGATTCTGAGCACAAGAATCTGGGTTGGGGCTAGAGTGGCAGGGCAAGAGATGGGGGTGTTGGCAGGGATTGAGGGTAGAGAGAGCCTTGATATGAGAAGATGAGTTTGGGCTTGATTCTACAGTGGGAAGGGAACCATAGTTCTTCAGGGATTTTGAAAAGGGTTGTGTGAGAGTGGAATTCAGATCAACTCAGACTTTTCACCACAAGGAATGGTTGGGAAAGGCTATTCCATTCTAGAAGTGCAAGCCATGTATGTCAACAGTGGAATGGAGTGAAGGAGTGACTTAAGTGACATTGCAGTCAAAGGAGTGGACAGGTTTGGTGACAGATGGTATGTTTTGTTTTGTTTTGAGTTGGAGTCTCACTCGGTTGCCCAGGCTGGAGTGCAGTGGCATATTCATGGCCACCACAGTGTCTGCCTGCTGGGTTCCGGTGATCCTTCTGCCTCAGCCTTCCAAGTAGTTGGAACTGCAGGCGTACGCTACTGCACCCGGCTAATGTTTGATTTATTGTAGATACCAGGTCTCACCAAGTTGCCTAGGCTGGTCTTGAACCCGCGGGCTTATGCAATCCACTTGCCTCAGCCTCCCAAAGTACCGGGTTTACAGGCTAAGCCACTGAGCTGGGTCACAGATGATATGTTAAAGATGAAAGAACACGCCGGGCTCGGTGACTCAGCCTGTAATCCCGCGCCTTTGGGAGGTTGAGGTGAGTGGATTGCCTGCCCCGCGGGTTCGAGACCCACCTCGGCAAATTGGCGAGACCTCATCTCTACAATAAATCAAAAATCAGCCGGGTGTGGTAGCGCGTGCCTGTAATTCCGGCTACTCGGAAGGCTGAGGCAGAAGCATCGCCAGAGCCCAGCAGGTCGAGGCTGTGGTGGCTGGGAGCAGCCACTGCACTGCACTCCAGTCTGGGTGACAGAGTGAGACTCCCACTCAAAAAAAAAAAAAAAAAAAAAAAAAGATGAAAGAACTTGTAGTTGAAGATGACTTTTAAATTTTTCTCCTGGGTGACAGGAAAAATGGAAATTTAGAAGAGAGATTGGTTTTGGAGAGAAGATGGGGCTTTGGCTTTGTCATGCTGAAATTGAAGTAATGAACTGAATTGAACCAATGATAGTTGGAGAAGTGGACCAGAGGTAATGTGAGAAGTCAGTAGTAGAGATACGGCATTGAGTGTCAGGGCTTCTAGAGACGGAGAGGGTGAATTCAGCATGAGAGAAAGTGCAGAGAGTAAGGCTGAGGGCAGAGCCTGAGCTTGGGACATCACAGTGGTCAGAGAGGCACTGTCACAAAAGCTGAGGGAGAAGAACGTTTCTCAGAGGTATGATGGGTGACAGTGTCAGACCTAGAGCCATCAAATATAATGAAGATGAGTTGTCAGAGTGTAGGTGTGACTTTACAGGGTGATTCAAGTAGAGTAGTAAGATGAATGTGTAGATTTGGGTTGATTAAGTCAGGCTTTAGGAAAAAAGCACATTTTCTTCTGAGATTGGAAGGTAGATAAATGAAAAAACCTAGAGCATGAATGATATTGATGTGAATTTGAGAAAATTCTTTCCAGATGGCCCTATTCTGAGAAGGAGTGTTCAATGTATTTACTCTTTTAGTCAATGCTCTAGTCTGGTAATAGGTGTTTTGGAGGCAAGAAAAATCTGGCAGAGTTGCTGTGGTATGGTCAAGATTGAAATGATGGTCTTATAAGGGGATGATGCATTTGGAGGTTCAGTGGTATTTAGCCTCACAAACAATTGTGGACCTGCTGTATATAGAGCGCCTTGTAGGCACCATGGAGGATAACTATGAGCAGGAGACACAGTTTTAGAACTCTGGTTCCTTTTAATCTAGTGGACTCAAAAGAGGAGATGGAATTTATAGTGTTTACATTTTATGTATTTCTTGTCCTTTTGGAGAGGGAACGGGAGCAGTAGAGATGTTCCAAGGTTGGGGACTGATTCTAGAGCAATCAGATCAGAGGAATCAGGAGTTGACTGAGAGTCATTTTCTTTATTTGTAAAATGGGAATACATAGCACATAATTCATGAAGTTGTTAGGACGCTTGAATAAGGACTGACTCCACCACCAGCATTTGAAAAAAAAACACAAAAAGCCGGGCTCGGTGGCTCAGCCTGTAATCCCGCACCTTTGGGAGGCTGAGGTGAGTGGATTGCCTGAGCCCGTGGATTCGAGACCCGCCTGGGCAACTTGGCGAGACCTCATCTCTACAATAAATCAAAATGAGCCGGGCATGGTAGTGCGCGCCTGTAGTTCCAGCTACTTGAAAGGCTGAGGTGGAAGGATTGCTGGAGCCCAGCAGGTCGAGTCTGCGGTGGCCGGGAGCGTGCCACCGCATTCCAGTCTGGGCGACAGAGTGAGACTCCAACTCAAAAAAACCCCAAAAAACACACACACAAAAAAACAGGTGGAATGAGAGACTGTAAAACGATTATAGAAGCATAATCTATACTGACTTTAGCAGCATCTATTGCTGTGTTGTCACCATTAACTGCAGCTGATCACGAATCCTGGAGCCAGTGCATGTGTGTTGTGGGAAGAAACTGAATTTGTCAGAAACATGAATATTTCTGGCAAATTTTAAATGCCAAAAAATACTTTTGATAGTAATTTTAGTAGTCTTCCTTCCTTTATAAAGATGTTTCACGCTTGCAAATTTGGAAAATATTCTCACTTTTGAGCCCACTAGGTTATAAGTTATCAGAGTTCTAAATTATCTCTTTATAGTTCCTCCTCCGTGGTGCCTACATGGTGCTCTATACACAGTGAGCCCACAATTATTTGTGAGGATAAATGTGATCCAAGCACCAAATAGTTTCCTCCAAAATATATGAAGGAAATCATTCTCTTTAATCATTCTGGTTTTTAATTTTATAACATTAGGATTGATTTATATATAATTTTTTTTTTCTTTCAGAGTCAGGGCCCTGCTCTGTTGCCTAGGCTGGCCTCGAACTCCTGAGCTCAAGTGATCCTCCCACCTTAGTTTTTTGGGTAACTGGGACTACAGGCCACCATATTCAGCTATTTATATACCTTTTTTCTTCTCTTCTTCTTCTTTTTTTTTTTTTTGAGTTGGAGTCTCACTCCATCACCCAGGCTGGAGTGCACTGAGTGGCACACTCACAGCCACCCCAGCGTCAACCTGTTGGGCTTCCATGATCCTTCTGCCTCAGCCTTCCAAGTAGCCAGAACTACAGGCACATGCTACCATGCCCGGCTAATTTTTAAAAATTTATTGTAGAGATGAGGTCTCACCAATTTGCTTCAGCTGGTCTTGAACCCACAGACTCAGGCAGTCCACTTGCCTTGGCCTCCCAGAGTGCTGGGATTATAGGCTGAGCCACCGAGGCTGGCCTGTATAACATTTTATAATCTGTCTTTTCACATATAATAAACATTTTTCCTAATACATTTACAATGGCTACATGACTGTTAAAAGGATGAAATAACTATTTAAGTGTTCTTTTGTTGTAGATGACATTGTTAAATCACAAAAGATAGTAAAGCATAGTAATAACTTTTATTTTTCTCTAATGCCACAAAGTACACATTTTAAAAAGTACATATGACACTTAACTATCTTAAAGAATTACCATTCTCTTATCATTGTCTTTCCCTGGTGCTTGTTAGTAAGAATTCGTGTGACTATTCTTAATCAGTGATCCACATGAACTGTGACTGATAGGATGAAGAAAGAGTATCAGACGCTGGTATATGTGTAAATAGGTAATTGTTTAGTTGAGGGCCATCTCTAGTGATTTCAGAAAGGACTTGATATAAATTTGCAGTAAGAAACTTGATATAAATTTGCAGTAAGAAATCAATAACACAACTCAGTAGTGGTTATATATATATATATATATATTTTTTTTTTTTTTTTTTTTTTTTTGAGTTGGAGCCTCACTCTGTCGCCCAGACTGGAGTGCAGTGGCCGCTCCCGGCCACCGCAGCCTCCACCTGCTGGGCTCCGGCGATCCTTCTGCCTCAGCCTTCCAAGTAGCCAGAATTACAGGCATGTGCTACCATGCCCAGCTGATTTTTTGATTTATTGTAGAGATGAGGTCTCGCTGCCCAGGCGGGTCTCGAACCCGTAGGCTCAGGCAATCCACTCACCTCAACCTCCCAAAGGCGTGGGATTACAGGCTGAGCCACCGAGCTCGCCTGTGGTTATATTTTTCTGTTTCCCATGTTGCATTTGTATCTGCTGGGTATGAGACTTGCTGTCTTCAAAGCATCTTGCAGTAGCCATAAAAATTGTTCTTTAAAGGCACAGCAAAGTGATATTTGACTTTTTTTTTTTTTTGAGTTGGAGTCTCACTCTGTCGCCCAGACTGGAGTGCAGTGGCCGCTCCCGGCCACCGCAGCCTCGCCTGCTGGGCTCCGGCGATCCCTTTGCCTCAGCCTTCTGAGTAACCGGAATTACAGGCGCGTGCTACCAAACCCGGCTGTTTTTTGATTTATTGTAGAGATGAGGTCTCGCCTGCCCAGGCGGGTCTCGAACCCGCGGGCTCAAGCAATCCACTCACCTCAGCCTCCCAAAGGCGTGGGATTACAGGCTGAGCCACCGAGCCCGGCTGGTATTTGACATTTTTAGTGCATCTTTTCTTTGTTGGCAATTGTCATTGACAGCACAAGAACATCTATAACAAAACTTGTGCTTATGTTTTTGCCAAAAAAAAGTATGTAAGAATTTATCCAGTAGTGCTGGACTTCACTGACTTTATGGTCAACTTAGTGTAAAATTAGCCCCATTGTTCAGCTTGTCAAGTTCTGCCCAGGGAAGGAAGTTGGATGTTGATCCCATTTTCTGACTCGTCTAGTGTGTTAACAGACACTTGTTTGGCTCACCCCACATCCTGAGCTTTTTTTTGCTAAATACTCACTTCCCAGTTTTCTTTGCATTTAAAGGTGGTTGTGTGACCCAGAAACAGAAGTTTGGTGAAGAGCAAATGTGACTGGCACCATTAGTTACCTCTTCTGCTTTGAATGTTGAAGTGATATCTGGAGTTGTAGCAGTCACTTTGAGGCCATATGGTGACAAGCTTGAGGAGAGGGATGTGGGAGTGTAAGGATGGAGAGCCTGGGCCTTGGTGGCATCAAGTGGTTACACTAGTGTCTTCCTCAGATTTCTGCTAGGGATAAAAGTAAGTTCCTGCTCATTTTGGCCAATGCTATGGAGGTTTTCTACTTGCCCTTGAAAGTATTTCTGACTGTGGGAGGCCATTTCAGCACTGATCCTTTACCTTTTCCTCTCTCACTGTTCCTGTGTTTAAGAGTTCCTCTGGTGGACAACCCCCTTGGGTCTCCTCCCACTGTGGGAGCTTTTCTGTCTTCTCAGTGAATCCTGCTTTCTCACAAAAAAAAGAAAAGAAAAAAAAAGTTCCTCTGATTAATGATTCTCAAACCTTTTGATCTAAGAACCCCTTTGTACTCTTAAAGATTAGTGAGTAACCTCAAGAGCTTTATTTATGTGAGTTATGTTTATTGATACTTACCATATTAAAATTAAAACAGGGAAGTTCAAAAATATTAACTCTTCAAAAAGCAGCAGTAAGCCCATTACATGTTAACATAATTAATATGCCTTTTTGAAAAATAACTAAATTTTCCAGACTAAAAAAACTTAGTAAGAGTGGTGGTTTGCGTTTTTTAAATTTTTTTATTTTTGCAGATATTTTTAATGTCGATTAATTGAAAGTAGCTGGATTTTCTTCTTTTTTTATTTCTATTTTTTGAGGCGAGGTCTTACCCTGTCGCCCAGCCTGGAGTGCAGTGGCATGATCACAGCTTATCACAGCCTTGACCTCCTGGGCGCAGACAAGCCTTCCTCTTGCCTCAGCCTCCCTAGTGGCTGGAATTACTGGTATGTGCCACCATGCCTGGCTAACTTTTTAAAATTTTTGTAGAGACAGGGTCTCACTTTGTTGCCCAGGCTGGTCTCAAACTCCTGGTCTCTAGCAGTCCTCCTGTATCGGCCTCCCAAAGTTCTGGGATTATAGGCAAGAGCCACCATGCCTGGCCATAGCTGAGTTTTCATACCTGCTTCTGCATTCAGTGTTTTTTTTTTTTTGAGTTGGAGTCTCACTCTGTCATCTAGACTGGAGTGCAGTGGCCGCTCCCGGCCACCACAGCCTCGACCTGCTGGGCTCCGGCGATCCTTCCGCCTCAGCCTTCCAAGTAGCCGGAATTACAGGCATGTGCTACCACGCCCGGCTGATTTTTGATTTATTGTAGAGATGAGGTCTCGCCAAGTTGCCCAAGCAGGTCTCGAACCCACAGGCTCAGGCAATCCACTCACCTCGGCCTCCCAAAGTGATGGGATTACAGGCTGAGCCACCAAACCCGGCCTCAGTGTCTTGTAGTGTGATATATATATATAAATATTTGAGTTGGAGTCTCACTCTGTCACCCAGACTGGAGTGCCGTGGCTGCCCCTGGCCACTGCAGCCTCGACCTGCTGGGCTCCGGCGATCCTTCTGCCTCAGTATTCCAAGTAGCTGGAACTACAGGCACATGCTACCATGCCTGGCTAATTTTTGATTTGTTGTAGAGATGAGGTCTCGTCAGGTTGCCCAGGCGGGTCTCGAACCCGCAGTCTCAGGCAATACACTCACCTTGACCTCCCAAAGTGCTGGGATTACAGGCTGAGCCACTGAGCCTGGCCGTAGTATGATATTTTGAAGTATCTCCATATTGAGCTTTTTATAGATATGTTGTCAGGTTTTTTTGTTGTTGTTTTGTTTTGATTTGGAGTCTCACTCTATCATCCAGGCTGGAGTACAGTGTCACACTCACGGACACTGCAGCCTCGACCTGCTGGGCTCAGGTGATCCTTCCGCTTCAGTTTTCCAAGTAACTGAGACCACAGGCACGTGCCACCATGCCTGGCTAATTTCTTGATTTATTGTAGAGACAGGGTCTCATCAAGTTGACCAGGCTGGTCTTGAACCCATGGGCTCAAGAAATTCCCTCATCTCCACTTCCCAAAGTACTGGGATTATAGGCTTGAGCCACCCTGCCTGGCTATGTTGTCAGTTATTTTGTAGACTGTTCCTTAAATTGGGTCTTTTGGTTTCTCATTGTCAGATTGAGGTCATGTAGTTTTGGCGACATCAGTGAATATGTGATGCTGATATGTCTTTTTACTGGTGATGTTAATGCTGATTGCCTGAGGTGGTGTTTGGTTTCTCCACTGTAAAGTTACTGTTTTTCCCTTTGTGATAAACAATTTTTTATTATTTTTATTTTTTTTGAGGAGGAGTCTCACTCTGTTGCCCAGGCTGGAGTACAGTGGAATGCTCATGGCTACCGCAGCCTTGACTTGCTGGGCTCAGATGGTCCTTCTACCTCAGTCTTGCAAGTAGCTGGAACCACAGTTGTGCATCACCACATTTGGCCATTTGTTTATTTATTTATTATAGAGACCAGTTCTCATCAAGTTGCCCAGGATGGTCTCAAGCCCTTGGGCTCAGGCAACCTCTCACCTTCGCCTCACAAAGTGCTGAGATTATAGGCATGAGCCACCGTGCCCAGCTTGTTTGTTTTTTTGAATCAGAATTTTACTGTCTTGCCCAGGCTAGAGTACAGTGGCACGATGGTCACGGCTCACTGCATCCTTGACCTCCTGGGCTCAGATGGTCTTCTGCTTCAGCCTCCTAAGTAACTGGGACTACAGATGCTTGCCACCACCATTTGTAGAGATGAGGTCTCACTATGTTGTCTAGAATGTTGAACTACTGGCTCAAGCAACCCTTTCACCTCAGGCTTCCAAAGTGCTGAGATTACGGATGTGAGCCACCATGCCCAGCCACAATTTGTAACTTTTAATAACTCATCATGACTATGTTTAAAATATTCAATTCTTTTTTCTTTTTTTTAACTTTAATTAGTCTCAGAATGATGTTTCAATAACAATGTTAGAAAATGGCACCATAATAACTTTAGAAAATGTTTTGTTGCATAAGACAAAGTACAGTAAATTATTAACATCTATAAAGCTAAGGGGGAAAGATAGCTTCCATCAGCTTTCTGTTTCTTATTTACAGTTTCATTCATTTTCCCTGAAGTAGATTCTTCTCTTTCATTAATCAGATAACTTAATGATATGGTCGAGTTCACCTTTATCAGCATCTTTAGACATGGATAGTGTAGCTGTGGGCTGAGAAAGCATTTTTTATTTTCTTTTCTTAAGGCAGTGATCCAGTCTTAATTATAAAAGTTATGTACATATTATTTTATTTTATTTTGTTTATTTATTTATTTTTTTTGAGTTGAAGTCTCACTCTGTCACCCAGACTGGAGTGCAATGGCTACTGGCCACCGCAGCCTTGACCTGCTGAGCTCCGGCGATTCTTCCACTTCAGCCTTCCAAGTAGCTGGAACTACAGGTGCGCGCTACCACGCCTGGCTAATTTTTGACTTATTGTAGAGATGAGGTCTCACCAAGTTGCCCAGGCGGGTCTTGAACCCGCAGGCACAGGCAATCCACTCACCTCAGCCTCCCAAAGTGCTGGGAATACAGGCTGAGCCACTGAGCCCGGCTTCCTTGTCTTTTTAAAAAAATAGATATGTGGGGTACAAGTCAGGATTAGTAACACAAGCAGGCTTTGTGCAGGTGAAGTTTGGACCTCCATCTGGCCCTTACTTCCCCTCACTTTGGGATGCTTCGTGCCCCCATCCCCTACCTCCCCCTGCCCCCTGCTTGTGTTTTTCATGTGGACTAAAGCCAAAGTTAAGAATTTGAAGTTAGTGATATGTTGGACAGTGTTCAGGTTAAAGAAATTAGAGCAGGAATAACTGACAATAGCCAGTAAGAGCACAGAACTGAGATTAAACTGAGTTTATCTCTGAAAATGAACATATTTGTACCTTAAACCTATTATCCTAGAAAATTCTGGAAAACACAAGAATGTACAAGTACATATTTCATCATTGGTGAGAGCAGTGGCATCGTTGCCTATAGGGAAGCCTCTGGAACACTCAACTGTACACATATGAGAGCAGAAAAGACAAATAACATCATAGTATTATTGTGAAAATGTGTTTGGCTCTCTAGAGACCTGTGCTGCCTCCCCCCCACCCCCATCTTTGAGTGGGAAGCCCTGGTTGGTTGAAGGGCATTGTCATTAGCCAAGCACACTTTGTACTTGTTAGAGACACTATGTTAGAGGCTTTATAAGATATGGTCTCATTTAGTCAAGGTCTTTGTAAGGATTTTTGGCTTCAAATATGAGGACTTGGACTTGAGATGGGGTGTCATTCTTGAAGGGCTTTGGGCAGAGGAGGGACATCATCATACCTATTTATTTATTTAGAGTCAGAGTCTTACTCTGTTGTGCAGTGGCATGTTCACGGCCACCACAGCCTCGACCTCTTGGGCTCAAGTGATCTTTCTGCCTCAGCCTTGGCTGTGGTATCACCATGCCTCGGCTAATTCCCTAGCTAGTTTTTTGGTTTATTGTAGAGACGAGGCCTCACCATGTTGTCAGGCTGATCTCAAACCCCTGGAATCAGGCATTCCTTACCTCTACCTCCCAAAGTGTTGGGATTACAGATATGAGCCACCACTCTCAGCTGATTTTAAGTTTTAAAAAAATTTTCCCTGCTTCTGTGTTGATAATTATGTGGGGGAGAGGACAAGGGTAGGAACAGGGAGACCAGTTGGGGAGCTCTTACTTTAATCCAAGTAAAAGCTAAAAATTGCTTCGATTAGGCTGGTGGCAGTGGAGGTGGTATGAAGTGGTCACATTTGGTTATGTTTGAAGGTAGGATTGTTTTGACTGGTTGGGTGTGAGATGTGTCAGGTCAAGGGTGACACTCGGTTTTGACCATAACAACTGGGAGGGTGGAGCTTCCATTTTCTAAGATGGAGGAGATTGTGGAAGGAACAGATTTGGTCAACTAGGTAACAGAAGTTGGTGTTCAAGAGAGAGGTCTGGACTGGAGATATAAATTTGGAGGTTGTCAGCCTGTCAGTGATATTTTAAGTCACAGCCTGGACAAAATTACAAAGGGAGTGAATGTAGGTTTAGAAGAGAAAATGACTTGAAGACCAAGCCCTGCATCACTGTGATTTAGAGGCTGAGGAAATAAGGAACGAGTACAGGCAAGGGAGCAGGAAAACCAGAAGAGCATGTATTCTGGAAAACAGGAAGAGATTGTTTTAGTGCAGAACTGATGTCCCTGTGACACATGCTGCTGATGGGTCAGGTGACAGGAAGACTGACAGTTGACCATTGGATTTAGCAGCTAGGAGGTATTGATGACGATGATAAGGGGGTCAAATTCTATTTCAGGTAGGTTTAGGAGAGAATGGGAAAATAATACGTATCAGTAATAATGGACAATTTTATCGAAGAATTTTGCTATAAAGAGGAGCAGAGAAATGGGGCAGTAGAAGGAGGAGAATGTGGAGTCAAGAGAGGGTTTTGTTGGTTTTATTTTTATTTTTATTTTATTTTATTTTTTGAGTTGAAGTCTCACTCTGTCACCCAGACTGGAGTGCAAGTGGCCGTTCCCGGCCACCGCAGCCTCGACTTGCTGGGTTCCGGCGATCCTTCCGCCTCAGCCTTCCAAGTAGCTGGAACTACAGGCACGCACTACCACGCCCGGCTGATTTTTTATTTATTGTAGAGATGAGGTCTTGCCAAGTTGCTCAGGTGCGTCTCGAACCTGCGGGCTCAGGCAATCCACTCACCTCAGCCTCCCAAGGCGGGGGATTACAGCCCGGCTATTTTTTTTTAAGAAGGGAAAAAGTACAGCATGTTTCATGCTAATGGAAATGATCTGGTCTGGTGGGTAAAATGTTACGATGCAGATGAGAGATGGGGGAATGTCGTCTAGAAGATCTTGTGTACAAATAGAGGAGGTAGTTTTCTCTCAGCACAGATAGTGCCTTCGTAGCACCAGAAAAGGCAGGATGTATGGGTGTGGATGCAGGTAGATAGGGATGTAGAGATGGAAACTTGTGGATGTTCTCTGTAGATTGCTTCTATATTCTCAGCAGAACAAAAGCAGGATGAGGATGGGGAAACTCGGGGTAATACGCACATCAAATGTGGACATGAAATGGCAAAAAATCCACTCTGAGGTGATGTGACATAACTGATTTCCCTGAATATTTTGTCAGGCAACAAATTAGACTACTTGTGAGTTTCACTTTTGGTTATGTTAAATGAATTATACAATTAACTATTACATATCTTCCATTTGGTTCAAAATTTTCACCTGATACTTAGATTTCTTTATTTAAATTTCTCACATCTTACCTTTCATATCAAGGAATATTTTTGGTGCCCTGCCTGTTTAAAACGTAATATTATATGAGCTCAGATGGTAACTTTCGGTCATATTTTACCTTAGAATTATTCTTGTTTTAAAGGTTACATTGCACTTACAATTATTTTGTAAATAATATAAGCAGGAGTTAGAAAAACCTTTTAAATGGAAAGCAAAAGGGTTGAAACAGTTGTATATGCTAATAACTAACAAAAACAGCAGCCATCAGTTATGTAAAATGTACTTTTCAGCTTTGGTGTAAGATTACATATTTAAAACTCATGGCCAACTGGTTCTTTTCTTTTCTTTTTAAGTCGGAGTCTCTGTTGCCCAGGCTGGAGTGCAGTGGCACCATCACAGCCACCGCAGTCTCGACCTGCTGGGCTCAGGTGATCTTTCCACCTCAGCCTTCCAAGTAGCTGGAGCTACAGGTGTGCATCACCAAGCTGGCTAATTTTTTAAATTTATTAAAGAAATGTGGTCTCACCAAGTTGTCCAGGCTGGTCTTGGACCCTGGGCTCAGGCAATCCTCTTGGCCCACCGCTGGGATTACAAGTCACCGTGCCCAGCCCAATTGGTTTGTAATGAAGGAAAGCAAGGAAATTCATAAATCACATTTTGATCAAGTAATACATTTCTAGAGTTGTTTAATGACTTGGCCTAATCAGAGTGATTTATTATACATTTGAAAGTATGTTGCTTAATATTCTTTTGTGTGAAATCCAAATTAATCTTCGTTGCTAAAGTATGTAATCAAAGCCAAAGCCTTCAAACAGTTTGCTTTGGGAGAAGCAAAAAACAAAACAAAATAACCTGCTTCATCCATGCTTTTTTTTTTTCAAAACATCTTCATTGTCTAGAAATATATATAAAAACCCCCACAAAAGATGCTATTCCCTCATTTCCCCATCTTCTTCCTCTTCCTCAATACCTCTGATACACCTTATTAAAACTTCACCCAGGTGTCCAGACAATGCCCCGTCTATGTATTCTTCTGTGTTTGCAAGCTGTGTGTTCATATAACTGTCCACAGACACTAGGTAGCCCTTGTACTCCATCCTCCACTTGGGCTTTATCATCACCTGCTTCCCCATGAGTTCGTTGAGAAAAGGTTTCGGGTTGTGAGTATACTCCTTGTCACTGTGGGCCCATTATTCACCACTGACTGGTCTTCCCCTCATTCCTCTGACTGCAGCAGGACTGCTGGTCAGAGCCTCCTCCAGGCTTGCAGAGAAGTGACTGCCGCACGCCATGTGACCTTTCACCTGCTTTTGCAATTATCTTTCTTTACTACTTTCTTTACGCTTGATTCTTAGCATATCGTGTGTGTAGTGTGTGTGTGTGTGTGTTGTGTGTGTGTGTGTGTGTGTGTACACACACATATATATTATATATATAAAATATATACATATTATATATATATATATAAAATGATGGTATAGACCTGTGTTATTTCATGTGTAAGTTTGAAAAGATAACACTTAAGTCATCAGCCTTTTCTAGCTTTTTTTTTTTTTTCTTGATTGCTTGACTGATTGGGGAGACTGGGTCTTTCTGTGTTTTCCAGGCTGGTCTCAAACTCCTGGCCTCAAGCAGTCCTCCTACCTTGGCCTCCCAAAGTGCTGAGATTGCAGATGTGAGCCATTGTCCCGTCCATCCCTTTTCTCTTATTCAGAAAAAGTGAATTGCTATGTGGCTAAATCCAGGAATTATGGAGCTCATCTTGGTTGGTGGATCATCTCTTTGTTGGTGGTATAGTGACCATGCTAGGAAAGAGCTTGCATGTCCCTGATGAAGTGATTAGATGGATCAGCTGAGTGTTTGTTGTAGGTTGAGTTTTAGTGCCCTTCATGTGTTTCTTTTGCATTTCTTTTGTATCATAGCTTGATAATCCAGGAGTAGCTTCTTTTTTTTTTTTTTTAGATTAGAAATATAGTTTATTCAAAGTATATTAGAGAGAGAGAGAGCAAAAGAGATGATTCACCCCTCCCCCCCCCCGGGGTGGGGGAGGTAGGCCAAACCCAGGAAGCATGGTGACAGCCATAGCTCAAAGAGCATGTGACCACACCAGAGTCTAGCAAGGCAATGGCCCAGGAGCTTTTTGATAAAAATAATAGCCTTGGTTTTTCACAGGAAGATAATAGTCCATTCTACAAAATTAGCACTTACATTGTGGCTTATAATACTCCTGAAGACAGCTGGAGTTGTAGAACAAACTTTACTAGAAAAATCATGTGTACAGATAAAACTTTTCCTTCGAAATACAGAGGAACTAGAAGCTGTCACTTAATTCCATCTGTAAGCAGTATGCTCATAAAGAAGTAGAAGACTGATTAAGAATTCTATACACATTTCAAAATTGGCAGGCAAATTGTAAAATTAATGTGACATTGTATTCTAGACCAAAGAAAAGTTACATCTTTTGAACACTAGACTTGAACAACCTTTTCAAGTGTTACCAACAGCAAGCTCATCTGCTTGTTGCTTGTCATTCAAAATAAGCACAAGACGTAGTGAAAGAAAGACGATTTTATTCCAAAAGGTGGCAGATAGGGAAATGGTCAGGCTCATGCCTCAGAAAAAAACATTTCAGCATTTTAGTGGTTTGGGCTGAGGGTAAGGGTTTTTTGTTTTGTTTTGTTTTGAAGTTGGAGTCTCACTTTGTTGCTCAGGCTGGAGTACAGTAGGACAATTACAGTTCACTGCAGCCTCAACCTTCTGGGCTCAGGTGATCCTTCCACCTCAGCCTCCCAAGTAGTTGAGACTACAGGTGTGTGCCACAATGCCTGGCTGATCTTTTGATTTTTTTTGTATAGACGAGGCCTCACTAGTTGCCTAGACTGGCCTCATACTCCTGACCTCAAGCAGCCCTCCTGCCTTGGCCTCCCAAAGTGCTGGGATTCTAGGCATGAGCTGCTGTGTCCATTTGAGGGTAAAGGTTTAAGGGAAGCTTGACTACTTGGAAGGCTGAGGCGGAAGGATCGCCTAAGCCCAGCAGGTCGAGGCTGTGGTGGCTGTGAGCGTGCCACTACACTCCAACCTGGCGACAAAAGTGAGACTCTAATTCAATAAAAAAAAAAAAAAAAGGAAAGCCCGGTGTGAGAAACATGTGGGGGTGATACATGAGCATCAGTCTATGTGACTGGTTCCCGCAACTATCTTAATTGTCCATCTGGGTATCTGACTGGTGTCATCTTGACTGCGTTGGCACCTATGTTTCTGATGGCTGTGTAATCGAGGCTTAGGCTTAGTCTAAGATTAACCTCCGAAGTTCTCCAGAACCTGGTTGGCCTTACCGTGATTGTGAATGGATTATAGATTAACTGTCTCAACACCTTCCCTAATCAAGGAGAGTGTCACAGCCCGGCCTTCATGTCCAGGTTACTTTAAGGTGAACCCTTAGAATTTCTTTTTTTTTTTTTGAATTAGAGTCTTACTTTGTTGCCCATGCTGGAGCTCATGTTGCCCATGCTGGAGCTCATGTACCATAGCCTCGACCTACTGGGCTTAGGCAATCCTTCTGCTTCTGCTTTCCAAGTAGCTGGAACTATAGATGTATGCCACTATGCCCAGCTAATGTTTTGATTTGTTGTAGAGATGAGGTCTTACCATGTTGCCCAGGCTAGTCTCAAATCTGTGGGCTCAGGCAATCCTCTTGCCTCCACCTCCCAAAGTGGGATTATAGGTGTGAGCCACCATGCCCAGCCACGCCCTTGGAATTTCTATGAAAGCATAGGGTTAGATAAGTATCACAGTGTCAGGGAGGAGGGGAGGAAGACAAAGGAATCATCATAGTGTCAAGGAGGAGGAGAGGAGGAAAAAAATGTTTAAAGTACAATTTTAAAGCAGGAGCTAAAGAAGAGTGTGTAGAATACATTTTTTTTTTCTTTTTTTTGAGTTGGAGTCTCACTCTGTTGCCCAGACTGGAGTGCAGTGGCCACTTCTGGCCACCGCAGCCTCAACCTGCTGGGCTCCGGCGATCTTTACGCCTCAGCCTTCCAAGTAGCTGAAACTACAGGCGTGCGCCACCACGCCCAGCTAATTTTTTGATTTATTGTAGAGATGAGGTCTCGTCAAGTTGCCCAGGCGGGTCTTGAACCCGCGGGCTCAGGCAATCCACTCACCTCGGCCTCCCAAAGTGCTGGGATTACAGGCTGAGCCACCGAACACGGCCTAGAATACATTTTAAGACCAAAATTCTCACCCTGATATTTGGGACTGGTGTAAACACACTGAATGACTTATTTAAGCACTTGGTTAATAATACCTAGGTACCATACATAATATTAATTGACAACACAGATTACCACCTACAAGACTTCTCATAGTGACTATCAGATAAATATACACACTTCTTAAAAAAGAAAAACAGAAGAGGGATTACTTAAGTGTTCTGGCATACACAGTGTGACAATTAAGTTTGTGAACTCGCCACCATGTGAACTTGCCACCATGTGTGTGCATTGGTAGCACTGAATAAACAACTTGGTAAGTTGGTAAGGTTTTATAACCTTGGCGTGTCTGTATAAACAACTATGTTTGTATCAACATATGGTGGTGTGTTGCTGAATGATGTTCTTTATTTTTGTGTACCACTGTGAGAATGTCAGAGCTTGAATTAGGGCAACAAACAAACATTAAATTTCATATTAAACTTGGCAAAAGCCAGGTGTGGTGGCTCACACCTATAGTCTCAGCACTTTGGGAGGCTGAGGTGAGAGGATTGCCTGAACCTATGGGTTTGAGACCAGCCCGGACAGCTTGGCAAGACCTCATCTTTGCAATAAATCAAAACATTAGCCAGGTATGGTGTCACATGACTGTAGTTCCAGCTACTTGGAAGGCTAAGGCAGAAGGATCGCCTGAGCCTAGCAGGTCGAGGCTGCAGTGGCCAGGAGTGTGCCACTCCCTCCAGCTTGGGTGACAGAATGAGACTCCAACTCAAAAAAATAAATAAACAAATAAGATAATAAATAAACTTGGCAAGAGTGGAAATGAAATCAGGGACATGTTAGTCCAAGTTTATGGGGGTAATATCATGAAAAAAATGGCAACGTACAAATGGATTAAGTGTTTTTCTGAGGGGAGAGAAAGCATCACTGATGAAGAGAGGTCAGGATGGCCAGTAACAAGCAGAGCTGATGAAAACATTGCAAAAATTCATCGAATTGTGCGTCAAAATTGTCTGCTGACTGTGAGAAGCATAGCAGACCAAATAAACATTGATAGAGAAACAGGAAAATCTTAACTAAAAATCTTTGTGTGAGAAAGGTGTGACCCTAAGAAGCTCTTGCATCACAGCAACATACCAGCTCATACAACACTGTCTGTGAGGGAGATTTTTTTTTTCTTTGAGTTGGACTCTTACTCTGTTACCCAGATTGGAGTGCAGTGGCCACTCCCGGCCACTGCAGCCTCGACCTGCTAGGCTCCGGTGATCCTTCCGCCTCAGCCTTCCCAGTAGCTGGAACTACAGGCATGCGCTAACATGCCCGGCTAATTTTTCTTTTTTTTTTTTGAGTTGGAGTCTCACTCTGTCACCCAGACTGGAGTACAGTGGCACGCTCCCAGCCACTGCAACCTTGACCTGCTGGGCTCTGGCGATCCTTCCGCCTCAGCCTTCCAAGTGGCCGGAACTACAGGTGCGCACTACCATGCCTGACTAATTTTTTATTTATTGTAGAGATGAGGTCTTGCCAATTTGTCCAGGCGGGTTTTGAACTCACGGGCTCAGGCAATCCACTCACCTTAGCCTCCCAAAGCACTGGGATTACAGGCTGAGCCACCGAGCCTGACTTTGTTTTTTTTTTGTTTTTTGTTTTTGAGTTGGAGTCTCATTGTTGCCCAGACTGGAGTGCAGTGGCTGCTCCCGGCCACCGCAGCCTCGACCTGCTGGGCTCCGGCGATCCTTCCACCTCAGCCTTCCAAGAAGCTGGAACCACAGGTGTGTGCCACTATGCCCAGCTAATTTTTATTTATTTATTTATTGTAGAGATGAGGTCTTGCCAAGTTGCCCAGGCCAATCCTCTCGCCTTCACCTTGTCTTGAACCCCAGGCAGTCCTCTCATCTCAGTCTCCCAAAGTGCTGGGATTACAGGTGGGAGCCATCACGCCCGGCTAGGCTAGAATATTTTCTAGTGAGGGTCTTCATTGACTAGCTTTAAGTAACTGATAAGAAAGATTTGTAGTTGGCATGGATTATTCCCCTCCCTCCCTTTCCCTCCCCTCCCCTCTCTTCCCCACTCCTCCTCTTTCCTTCCCTCCCTGCCTCTCCCCTAGGCTAGAGTGCAATGGTGTGATCATAGCTCATTGCCACCTCCAACTCCTGGGCTCAAGTTATCCTCCTCAGCTTCTAGAGTAGCCTGGATTACAGGTGCACCACCACGGCCAGCTAATTTTTGTTTTTTAGAGATGAGGTCTCACTGTGTTGGTCAGGTTTCAAACTCTTGGCCTCAAGTAGTCCTCCCTCTGGGGCCTCCTAAAGTGCTGGAATTACAGGAATGAGCCACTGTGCCTGGCAGACATGGGTTATTTTCATATGAACAGGTGTTTGTGGATATTTAAAATTTTTTTGGACAATAAATTTACTTAACAGATTATAGATTGAATAAAATTTGAATTTCTACTTGGCTCTTTAATTATATATTTAGACTAATGAGGCCTGAATTAATTGGTGAATTTTGTGCCAGATACTTCATGCAGGAGTTTTTTGTTTTTGTGTTGGAGTCTCACTCTGTCGCCCAGGCTGGAGTGCAGTGGCATGTTCATGGCTACTACTGCTTCAACCTGCTGGGCTCAGGCGATTCTTCTGCCTCAGCCTTCCAAGTAGCTGGAACTGCAGGCACATGCCACCATGTCCAGTTAATTTTTTGGTTTATTGTAGAGACAAGTTCTCACCAAGTTGCCCAGGGTGGTCATAAGCCCCTGGGCTCAAGGCAGTCCTCTTGCCTCAGTCTCCCAAAGTGCTAGGAAAAGAGGCATGAGCCACTGCACCTGGCTCAGTTTTTTGTTTAGCAAATATTTTGATAAATTAGGTCTCCTGGCCAACTGTTTGTTTCTTAGAGTCCTAATAGTTTTAAGAAGTTTTAAAACTGATATTTTACTTGTCACTGTCTAGATGTATGAGTTGTCACACTGAATGTTAATATGAGAAAAAAACACAGTTATTTAAGTCAGCTTTAATTTCTGCTTTCTACTGATTACCCAGAAGTCCCACTAAAAGATAACCCCTTTAATGTCCATTTACTACATGATACTAATTAAATGACACAGTGATGGTGCTCGTGATGTATTGCAGAAGGAATGTTAGTGGCAACTCCAGGGGAAGCAGAATGGAGCTAAGTCTTGGGACCTCTCCTCTCCTCTACTGACGCATGTCTAATAGAAAGCTGCTTGCCAGTCATTAGGAGCAGGAACCCAAGGGAGGTTCCTCATGTCTGGCAAGAAATTTATCCCCAAGTGTCCTTCATCTTTTTTTTTTTTGAGTCGAAGTCTCACTCTGTTGCCCAGCCTGGAGTCCAGTGGCACGCTCACAGCTACCAAAGCCTTGACCTTCTGGGCTCAGGCAATCCTCTTGCCTCCGTCTCCCAAACTGCTGGGACTTTTTTATAGAGATGGAATCATGCTATTTTTGCCCAGACTGGTCTCGAACTCTAGATCTCAGGCGTTCCTCATGCCTCAGCCTTCCAAATTGCTGAGATTGTAGGAGTTAGCTACCATGCCCAGCCTCTTTCAGTCTTTTCTGGTTGACTTGGGGGCGGCAGGAGATGTAACAATAAAGAGTGAAAAGAGACTAGTGGATGTGGATTTATTTGGTCATTTTTGGTTGGTAATCATACTTCTATCAGAGGAATGTAGAAAACTCCGATTATCTCAGAAAAGACTCTATCTACAAAGGAAATAACAATTTCTCTGTAGCAGTTTGAAGAAAACTACCAAAACAAATCTTTTTTTTTTTTTTTGAGTTGGAGTCTTACTCTGTCGCCCAGACTGGAGTGCAGTGGCCGCTCCTGGCCTCTCCTACTGGGCTCCCGCGATCCTTTCTCCTCAGCCTTCCAAGTAGCTGGAACTACAAGTGCGCGCTACCACGCCTGGCTAGTTTTTGATTTATTGTAGAGATGAGGTCTCACCAAGTTCCCCAGGTGGGTCTCGAACCGGCAGGCTCAGGCAATCCACTCACCTCAGCCTCCCAAGGCGTGGGATTACAGTCTGAGCCACTGAGCCCGGCTCAAAACAAATCATTTTTTAAAAAATTTAGAATATATTTTGCTATAAAAATGTGAAAGCAGTTCCCTTGATAGTTGTAGATAATAGATCATTAAACAACTGTTTTTAAAGCTCTGGCTCCCTGCCAGGTTCTCTGTACTCCACACTTGGTATATACTGATGAGCTCAAACATGGCCTCTGCTCTTTTTTTTTTTTGAGTTGGAGTCTCACTCTGTCACCCAGACTGGAGTGCAGTGGCTGCTCCCGGCCACCGCAGCCTCGCCTGCTGGGCTCCAGCGATCCTTCTGCCTCAACCTTCCGAGTAGCCGGAATTACAGGCACGCGCTACCACGCCCGGCTGATTTTTTGATTTATTGTAGAGATGAGGTCTTGTTGCCCAGGCGGGTCTCGAACCCGCGGGCTCAGGCAATCTACCCACCTCAGCCTCCCAAAGGCGTGGGATTACAGACTGAGCCACTGAGCCCTGCTGGCCTCTGCTCTTAAGAAGCTTATAGATGACCAGGCTCAGTGGCTCAGCCTGTAATCCCAGCACTTTGGGAGGCCAAGGCGAGTGGATTGCCTGAGCCCACGGGTTCGAGACCCGCCCAGGCAACTTGGCGAGACCTCATCTCTACAATAAATCAAAAATTAGCCAGGTGTGGTAGGGCATGCCTGTAGTTCCGGCTACTTGGAAGGCTGAGGCAGAAGGATCACCAGAGCCCAGCAGGTCGAAGCTGTGGTGGCTGTGAGTGTGCCACTGCACTCCAGCCTGGGTGACAGAGTGAGACTCCAACTCCAAAAAAAAAAGAAGCTTAAGCTGGGCTCGGTGGCTCAGCCTGTAATCCCGCGCCTTTGGGAGGCTGAGGTGAGTGGATTGCCTGAGCCCGCGGGTTCGAGACCGCCTGGGCAGCGAGACCTCATCTCTACAATAAAAAAAAAAAAAAAAAAAAATCAGCCGGGCGTGGTAGCGCATGCCTGTAATTCCGGCTACTCAGAAGGCTGAGACGGAAGGATTGCCAGAGCCCAGTAGGTCGAGGCTGCGGTGGCCGGGAGCGGCCACTGCACTCCAGTCTGGGCAACAGAGTGAGACTCCAACTAAAAAAAAAAAAAAAAAAAAAAGAAGCTTATAGATAAACACACTTAGAAATGCGTCATCAAGACCAGCCACAGTGGCACATGCCTGTAATCTCAGCACTTTGGAAGGCCCAAGTAGGAGGATTGCCTGAGACCAGGAGTTCAAGACCAACCTGGGCAGCATAGTGAGACTTCATCTGTTTAGAAAATCAAAAGTTTAGCCCAGCATGGTGGTACATGCCTGTAGTCCCAGCTGCTCAGGAGTCTGAGGTGAGATGATGGCTTCAGCCCAGAAGATTGAGCCGTGGTGATTGTGCCACTGCACTCCAGCCTCGGTGACAGAGTGCGACCTCAACTCAAAAAAAAGAAAGAATGAAGTACTTTATCATTAACTGAAATGACATTTTCTAGGGAAAGAACACCAGCAATGAGCACATTTGACAAAAACCTTGATAAGGTTCTTTTGGGTAGGAGTGTCTTAAGGAAAGCTGCCCTTATTATCTCTGAAGGATGAGTAGGAGTTAGCTAGGTGTTGAGAAAGGCACACAAAAGAAAGAATAGCTGTAATTCCAGCACTTAGGGAGGCCTAGGCGAGTGGATTGCCTGAACCAATGGTTCAAGACCTGCCTAGGCAACTTGGTGCTAAAATAAATAAAAAATTAGCTGGGCGTGGTAGCGCGTGCCTGTAGGTCTGGCTTCTTGGAAGGCTGAGGTTGAAGGATTGCCTGAGTCCAGCAGGTTTATGCTAGGGTGGCCGTGAGTGTGTCACTGCACTTCAGCCTGGGCAACAGAGTGAGACTCCAACACATAAAAAAAAAAAAAGAGGAAAGAATAGTATTATTTCAGTATATTTGTCATGCAACTTTAATTAATACTTGGCCAATCCTGTTTCATCTATATTTTTACACATATGATTTTAACAGCAATGGAGGCATTTGAAAAATTTAAATAAAAGTAGGGATAAATGAGAAATTTTGAGCAGATTTTCAAAAAATTTTATAGATTAGAAAAAAATTTTTTTAATGGAGTCAGGATTTCACTATGCTGTCCAGGCTGGTCTTGAACATTTGACCTCAAGCAATCCTCCCACTTCAGCCTCCCAGAGTGCTGGGATTGCAGGTGTAAGCCACCGTGTCCAGCAGGTTTTTGTTTTGAAGGCTTATTTGCAACCAGGTGCTATGGTTCACACCTGTAATCCCAGCACTTTGGGAGGTGGAGGCAAGAAGATTGCCTGAGCTCAGGGGTTTGAGACCAGCCTGGGCAACTTGGTGGAACCTTGTCTCTATGATAAATAAAAAAATTAGCTGGGTGTGGTGGCAGATGCCTGTGGTTCCAGCTACTTGGAAGGCTGAGGTGGAAGGATCACCTGTGCCCAGTGGGTTGAGGCTGCGGTGGCCGTGAGAGTGCCTTTGCACTCCAGCCTGGGCGACAGAGTGAGACTCTGACCCCCTCGCAAAAAAGAGAAAGATTATTTGGACTTCAGAATAGAGAATAGATTAGAGAGGGGAGCACATGTATTGGGAAAATAGTTAGGCAGTTTATTATAGTAGTCCAGTCAAGTAAATACCTTGAGTCAGGTTAGTGACAGTGGAGCAGAAAGAAGTGGACAGATTTTAGATGTGTAGAGGGGACCATCCCCTGAACTTGATGGCAGGTCAGGTAGAGAGGTGAAGGAGAGGGAGAAGGTGTTGGCGCAGTTTATTCCTAGGTTTATTATTTGAACAGCTAGATGGTTAATTGTGCTGCAATGCAAAAAGAAAGAAAGAAAGAAAAGTAGTACATATTATGATTCACAGAGTAAACAAAAATTGCCTATGTGTCTTGATGTTTGAAGTTTTTGACCTTGAATTTTTTTTTTAAAAGACTACTGGTGGCCGGGCTCGGTGGCTCAGCCTGTATCCCGAGCCTTTGGGGGCTGAGGTGAGTGGATTGCCTGAGCCGCGGGTTCGTGACCGCCTGGGCAGCGAGACCTCATCTCTAAATAAATCAAAAAATCAGCCGGGCATGGTAGCGCAGCTGTAATTCCTGCAAAGATTAGCTAGGCTGAATGCGGAGCGGAAGGATCGCGGAGCCCAGCAGGCGAGGCTGCGGTGGCCGGAAGCGGCCACTGCACTCCAGTCTGGGCGACAGAGTGAGACTCCAACTCAAAAAAAAAAAAAAAGACTACTGGTTTATTTCATATTTTTAGATTAATTGTTGTTTCCTTTTTTTTCTTTTTTTGAGTTGAAGTCTTACCGTGTCACCAGGCTAGAGTGCAGTGGCATGCTGATGGCCGTCCCAGCATCGACCTGCTGGGCTCCGGTGATCCTTCTGCGTCAGCCTTCCAAGTAGCCAGAACTACAGGCACATACTACCATGCCTGGCTAATTTTTTGATTTATTGAAGAGATGAGGTCTTGCCAAGTTGCCCAGGCTGTTCTCGAACCCGTGGGCTCAGGCAGTCCCCTCACCTCGGCCTCTCAAAGTGCTGGGATTACAGGCTTGAGCCACCGTGCCCAGCCAATTTTGTTTCTAAATGATAAAAGAGAGATTTCAGGATGCTTTTTACAAGCATTTTTTAGTAAATAACATTGATGCTATGAATAACTTTTAACTTCCAGTAAATAAAATGTTAAGATGGTGATACACTTTTTTTTTTTTTGGAGTCTCACTCTGCTGGGCTCCGGCGATCCTTCCGCCTCAGCCTTCAAAGTAGCTGGAACTACAGGCATGCGCTACCACGCCCAGCTAATTTTTTGATTTATTGTAGAGATGAGGTCTAACCAAGTTGCCCAGGCGGGTCTCGAACTTGCGGGCTCAGGCAATCCACTCATCTCAGCCTCCCAAAGCACGGGATTACAGGCCGAGTCTCCAAGCCCGGCTGGTGATATTCTTTAATTTTTAATTTTGCTATTAGCTTTTGAGTATGTGGACATACTCAGGCCATATTTTGTTGAATTCAGCTTGTAGATGTGGTAAAAATTATTTTGAGAAACTGTGTAGAATTATGTTTCTTGTTAACATGTATTTTTTTATTTTTTATTTTTGAGTTGTAGTCTCACTCTATCGCCCAGACTGGAGTGTAGTGGCATGCTCCCAGGCCACTGCAGCCTCAACCTGTGGGGCTCCGGCGATCCTTCCGCCTCAGCCTTCCAAGTAGCCGGAACTACAGGCGCGCGCTACCACACCTGGCTAATTTTTATTTTTTGTAGAGATGAGGTCTCGCCAAGTTGCCTGGGTGGGTCTCGAACCCATGGGCTCAGGCAATCCACTCGCCTCGGCCTCCCAAAGTGGTAGGATTACAGGCTGAGCCACTGAGCCCAGCCTGTTAATATTGTATTTCCGTACTAGTGTTTTTCCTTCTGTATCTTTTATACAACCAGTGGTGTATTATAGACACAATAAACAGTATAGAACTAAATCAAAATATACTAGGCTGCTAAGTGGATTGAATTATGAGGAAGCTCCTTGTACTCCAATACAGAAAATAGACAATGGGTTGAGCTGCTGTTTCATACATTGGTGCTTAAATCTGGGAGTTTGTGGACCACCAGGTGGGAATTGCTCTGTGAGATCCATACTGTTTTTTCTTTTCCCCATACTGCATTTTGGTAATATGATTTGATGAGAGCTAAATAAACGATACATTCTCTCCAAGCCCTGGAGCCCAGGGCATTGTAAATTGCTGTGCTTCTTTGCTTTATGAGGTCTCCTTACCTCTTCCTTGCCAGATTAATCACCTCTCCCAGTTAGGGTCTTTTCTTTTTTTCTTTTTTTTTGAGTTGGAGTCTCACTCTGTCGCCCAGACTGGAGTGCAGTGGCCGCTCCCGGCCGCCGCAGCCTCGCCTACTGGGCTCCGGCGATCCTTCCCTCTCAGCCTTCCAAGTAGCTGGGACTACAGGCACGTGCTACCACGTCCGACTAGTTTTTGATTTATTGTAGAGATGAGGTCTCACCAAGTTCCCCAGGTGGGTCTCGAACCCACGGGCTCAGGCAATCCACTCACTTCAGCCTCCCAAAGTGCGGAATTACAGGCTGAGCCACCGAGCCCGGCTTGGGGTCTTTTCTTAAGTTTATAAGGAGCCCTGGCCTTCTCAAGCCCCAACTACTTCGTGGTGAAAAGGGAGGAAAAACAAACAAACAAAAACAGCTTGAGGCAATCCTAAAGGGAAGAAAGCATTAAAAAGAAACCCCCCAAAAGCGTATTTCCCATTGAAGATGTAGTTTTTCAGCTCTTCATTCTTTCTGGCAGTCCCTAGCTTTCCCCCACACCCCAACATGGTGGCCTATTTTGCCCGAGGCATAGCTTCTCCTTTTCTGGTACAGAGTAATTCTATGAGCTTCCTTTAGAGCTGCAGAGTGCTTCCTTTAGAGCTCCAAATACAATGCTGAGAGCCAGTTTTTAGTGTATGATAAAATGAGAAAAATAAGGACAGTGTAGGTATAAATTCATTGGAAAGTTGCCACTTGTCTTTCATTCTGAAATTAGGTTTGTTCCATTTTTTTTTTTTTGAATTGGAGTCTCACTCTGTTGCCCAGACTGGAGTGCAGTGGCCGCTCCCGGCCACCGCAGCCTTGACCTGCTGGGCTCCTGCGATCCTTCTGCCTCAGGCTTCCAAGTAGCTGGAATTACAGGCATGCGCTACCACGCCCGGCTCATATTTTGATTTATTGTAGACATGAGGTCTCACCAAATTGCCCAGGCGGGTCTCAAACCCGCAGACTCAGGCAGTCCACTCACCTCAGCCCCACAAGGCGCGGGATTACAGGCTGAGCCACCGAGCCCGGCTTGTTCCCGTTTTTTTAATACTTAGATGTTTTTCCTTTATGAATTGGATGGTGATGCTAGATGGTACTAATATTTAAGCTTTTATTTACTTATTTATAAAAATATAATGGTAGCAACTATTAATACCTTATTAGTTAAATTTTTAAACTGTGGTAAAACATGCATAACATAGAATTCATACCACTTTAACCATTCAATGGCATTAAGTACATTTACACTGTTGTGCAGCCATCACCACCAACCATCTCCAGAAGGTTTTCATCTTCCCAGACTGAAACTCTGCACCCATTTAACAAAACACTCTGTCCATGCCTTTTCTTAGTTCCTGAAGACACCATTCGACTTTATGTCTCTATGAATTTGACTAATCGAAGTGCCTCATATAGGTGGAATCAGATAATTTTAATCTTTTTTGTGACTGACTAATTTTGCTTAGCACGTTGTCTTCAAGGTTCATCCATATTGTAGCATGTGTAAGAATTTCATTCCTTTTTAAGGCTGAATAATATTCTAGTACCTTATTTATTTTATTTTATGAGTTGGAGTCTCACTGTGTTGCCCAGGCTGGAGTGTATTGGCACGCTCATGGCCACCGCATCCTCGACTTGCCGGGCTCAGTCGATCCTTCAGCCTCAGCCTTCCAAGTAGCAGAATTACAGGGACACTCCACCACGCCTGGCTAATTTTTTGGTTTATTGTAGAGATGAGGCCTCGCCAAGTTGCCCAGACTGGTCTAGAACCCCTGAGCTCAGGCAGTCCTCTCGCCTTGGGCTCCCAAAGTGCAGGGATTACAGGCTTAAACCACCGTGCCTGGCCTTTTCTGACATTTTAAAAGACTGATAGCTAGATTAAGTTTGAACTGGACATGTGAAAGTTACAAATGTGCAATTACTAAAAATACATGCTGATCAGAACTCTCACCTAGCTGTGTTTAATACACAGCTATTTTGGGCCCTCTTTTCCCACTGCCAAGACACTCTAATCTCCCACAACTGCCGAGGTTTGCTTCTTACCCTTAAATGACGAGCCTGCTTCCCTTACTCTTCTTCATGAGTAGGATAAAAATTCAGTTGTGGACCATTGCCTTGCTAGACTCTGGTGTGGCCATATGCTCTTTGAGCTATGGTTGTCACCATGCTTCCTTGCTTTGGCCCCCTCCCCCACCTTTGGAAGGTGAATCTTCTCTTTCTCACTGTAATTTACTTTTTTTATTTTTTGAGTTGGAGTCTCACTCTGTCGCCCAGACTGGAGTGCAGTGGCCGCTCCCGGCCACCGCAGCCTCGACCTGCTGGGCTCCGGTGAGCCTTCCGCCTCAGCCTTCCAAGTAGTTGGAACTACAGGCGTGCGCTACCACACCCGACTGATTTTTTATTTATTGTAGAGATGAGGTCTCGCCAAGTTGCCTAGGTGTGTCTCGAACCCGCGGGCTCAGGCAATCCACTCACCTCAGCCTCCCAAAGGTGCGGGATTACAGGCTGAGCCACCGAGCCTGGCCTCTAATTTACTTTTAAATAAACTATATTTTCTACTCTAATTTTTGTGCAATTCTTTGCATCTTTCATGCAGCATCAGACCACACCCGACACCCACACTCCCAGCTGGCTTGACCTAACATTCTGGAGGCCCCGCTGGAAGAGTATGATCTGAACATTTTTGGAGGTCCCACCGAGATATGCGGCTGTCTCTGATTCTCCTCTTCCATCGAGACCTGCCACTCTCTTTCTCCTCTCCAAAAGCCCTTAAATATACCCAGTTTGTGGCCCTTCAAGGCCATACTTGCCTCTGAGTGTCAGCCACCTTTCCAATCTGTGAAAGGTAAATAATAAACCTTACTTCTTTCTACTTCCTTTAAAAAAAAAAAATTCAGGTGTTCTTCAGTGATGAGGATGAATGAAGAGTTAATTCTACCCTTTTTGTTTTTATTTCCCTTGATTATTCTCCTCATCTCTTTAGTATAGTGAAAGTAACTAAATGCCAGTACTTGTTAACTTGCAACGGGACCCAAGTAACATTTTACCCTCTTGAGGTGAGCCATAGATGTGGAGGACTCCCAGGCTCTGCTGGCCTAGAACCTGGTAAACTTGGTGTGGCTGCTAGCTTATTAAGCAGCCTCTCTGTTCATAAACCAGCTATGAATGTCTGTTAGCTTTTGCTTACCCAGAAAAGTAAAGGGAAAAAACATTTCCTTGCTGGTTTGAGTGCTGTGCTTAATCCTTACTGTATATACTTAGCTTGTTTTGATAATTGAAGCTATTAGAATCCATGTGCTGTATAGAACTGAAGCTACAGAAAGCTCTGTATTCAGATGCAGATTTCCAGGACTATCATGAGTGTTAGCTCACAGTGGATAGTGCTACAGTAGTCATGGAGTCAGGTGGGGTAGTGGAAAGAATATAACTTTAGAGTCAGATCTGGAGTTTAGGTCTGAGTTATCCTCTTTAAACCAGTTTCTTCAAGTGTAAAATAGAAATACATCCAGTAATACTATCTAATTCCCAGGGTTATTGTGATAATTTAATTAGGCTATAATTACATGAATAGAACTTGGAACATTCTAAATTGCTGTAGACATATTAGTTATAACTGTTAGTAATGATTTTATGAGCTTAGATTGAGTCTTTACTGATCTGTTAAGTAATCCAGCAATATAATTTTTTATTTTTTTGAAACAGGAACTTGCTCTGTTGCCCAAACTGGAATGTAAAGGATCATAGCTCATGGCAACTTCAAACTTCTGGGCTCAAGCGCTCATATCAAGTTCATTTTAAAAATGTTTTAGTACTTTTTATTTTTACTTATTATTACTATTTTTTTAAGAGATGGATCTTACTGTTGCCCAGGCTGGAGTGCAGTGACATGATCGTAGCTCACTGCATCCTTGAGTTTCCGGGCTCAGGTGATCTTCCTGCCTCAGTCTCCCGAAAAGCTGGGCCTATAGACACACACCACCATGCCTGGCTAATTTTAAAATTTTTTTGTAGAGACGATATCTCGCTATTTTGTCTGGGTCGGTTTTGAGTTCCTGTCCTTAAACAATCCTCCCATCTCAGCCTCCAAAGTATTGGGATTACAGACTTGAGCTACAGCACCCAGCCTGAACTTTTTACTGTCTCTATAGTTTTGCCTTTTCCAGAATGTCATATAGTTGGAATCATACGGTAAATGGCCTTTTCAGATTGACTTCTTTCACTTACCACTATGCACCTAAGGTTCTTCCATGTTGTTTTGTGGCTTGGTAACTCATTTCTTGGAACACTGAATAACATTTGATTGTCTGGCTTTACCACACCTTATTTATCCGTTTACCTATTGGAGGACATTGTAGTTCCTTCCAGGTTTTTGGCAATTATGAATTAAGCTGCTATAATCATTTATGCGCAGGTTTTTACGGGTGCTGGTGGCTCACACCTATAATCTCAGCACTTTGGGAGGATTGTTTGAGGCTGGGAGTTCGAGATCAGCCTGGGCAACATAGCAAGACCTGTTTCTATTAAAAAAATAAATAATTTAGCTGCATGTGGTGTCACTTGTCTGTAGGTCTAGCTACTCAGGAGGATGAGACAGGAGACTGAAATTGGAGGATTACTTGACCCCAGGAGTTTGAGGCTGCAGTGAGTTATGCTAGCACCACTTCACTGTTTGGCACCTAGGTAACAGAACAAGACCCCATCTCCTAAAAAAAAAATTTTCAGCTCCTTTGGGTAAACACCAAGAAGTGTAATTTCCTTATTATATGGTAAGAGTATAGTTTTATTTTATTTTTATCTATTAATTTTTTGAGTAGGAATCTCACTCTTGTCACCTAGGCTAGAGTACAGTGGCATGCCCATGGCCATGCAGCCTCGACCTCCTGAACTCAGGTAATCCTTCCACTTCAGTTTTCCAAGTAGCTAGAACCAGAGGTGCACACCACCACACCCGGCTAATTTTATTGATTGATTGATTGATTGATTGATTGTAGAGGCGAGGCTTCACCAAGTTGCCCAGACTGGTCTCAAACCTGTGAGCTCAGGCAATCCTCTCGCCTAAGGAAATTCTCATATGTAGGGAATTTGAGTGGCATACTGGAAATGTTTTTAGTTTAGTTTTTTTTTTTTGAGTTGGAGTCTCACTCGGTCGCCCAGACTGGAGTGCAGTGGCTGCTCCCGGCCACCGCAGCCTCGACCTGCTGGGCTCCGGCGATCCTTCCGCCTCAGCCTTCCGAGTAGCCGGAATTACAGGCATGCCCTACCACGCCCGACTGATTTTTTGATTTATTGTAGAGATGAGGTCTTGCTGCCCAGGCGGGTCTCGAACCCGCGGGCTCAGGCAGTCCACTCACCTTAGCCTCCCAAAGGTGCGAGATTACAGGCTGAGCCACTGAGCCCGCTGGCAATGTTTTTAAATGTGGTTTGTAGAAGAATCAGAATTCTTCATTTGGTCATTTTATGTTTAATGAGTTATTTTGAAATATAGTTTCATTTAATTTTAATTTTTTTTTTTTTTTTTTTTGCCCAGGCTGGAGTGTAGTAGCATGCTCACAGCCACCACAGCCTCGACCTGCTGGGCTTAGGTGATCCTTCAGTATCTCAGTCTTCCAAGTAACTGGAACTACAGGCACGTGCCACCACGCCTGGCTAGTTTTTTGATTTATTGTAGAGATGAGGTCTCACCATGTTGCCCCCAGGCTGGTCTCAGATAATCCTCTCACCTCAGCCTCCCAAAATGCTGGGATTATAGACGTGAGCCACTGTGACCAGCCTAATTTTTCTTTTTTTTTTTTGAGTTGGAGTCTCACTCTGTCGCCCAGACTGGAGTGCAGTGGCTGCTCCTGGCCACCGCAGCCTCGACCCGCTAGGCTCCGGTGATCCTTCCGCCTTAGTCTTCCAAGTAGCTGGAACTACAGGTGCACGCTACCACGCCCGGCTAATTTTTTGATTTATTGTAGAGATGAGGTCTCACCAAGTTGCCCAGGCAGGTCACGAATTTTAATTTTTTTAAGGACAGGATCTTACTCTGTTGTCCATGCTATAGTCCAGTGGTGCGATCTTAGCTATTGCAGCCTTGAACTCCTGGGCTCAAACAATCTTCCTGCCTCAGCCTCTGTGTAGCTAGGACTATAGATGAGCACCATCTTGCCTGGCTAATTTTTAAAATTTTTAATAGAAATGGGGTCTTGCTACGTTGCCCAGACTAGTCTTGAAATCCTGGCCTCAAGTGATCCTCCCACTTTAGCCTTCCAAAGTTTTGGGATTACAGGCATGAGCCACCACACCTTGCCTTAATGGGCTCTTAAAAATTAGATTTACTTAGTTTTTTTTTCCCTTGTGTTACTCTGTAGCCCAGGCTGGAGTACAGTGGGGCAAACACTGCTCACTGCAGCCTCAACCTCCTGTGTTCAGGTGATTTTTCTGCCTCAGCCTCCTTAGTGGGACTACAGGCACATGCTACTAACGCCCGGCTAACTTTGCGATTGTAGAAATGAGGTCTCACTGTGTTGCTTAGGCTAGTCTCAAACTCCTGGGCTCCAGTGATCTTCCTGCCTCAGCTTCCCAAAGTGCTGGGATTACAGGTGTGAGCTACTGCGCCCAACCAGATTTTTTACTTTTAAATAGGACACTTACATCATTCAGAATTCAAAAAGAACAAGTGGGATACAGTGAAAATTATCCCTCCTGTGCTTGTCTTCCCCAGCCATCCAGTTTCCTTCCCCATAGGCAGCCAGTGTTATCAGTTTTTTATACCTGTAATTGATGTTTGATCATATTAGGTTTATTTATATTACTGGATAAAGTGGTACGTACCTGTAGTCCCAGCTACTCAGGAGACTGGTGCAAAAGGATCACTTGAGCTCAGGATTTCAAGGCTACAGTGAGCTATAATCATGCCACTGCATTACAGCCTAGGTGAGTGAGATCCTGTCTCTTTAAAAAAAAATTATATTAATTTTCTGTAGGGTTACATCTTGGTCTATAATGAGCTCTCTCTTTCCACATTTATCTGTTCATTCTGTGAGTCTTAGAGCAGTGGGTTGTCTTCAAGTAGAGAAATTGAGCCAAGGATTCCCAATCTCTCTTTTTTTTTTTTGAGTTGGAGTCTCACTCTGTCGCCCAGACTGGAGTGCAGTGGCCGCTTCCAGCCACCGCAGCCTCGATCTGCTGGGCTCCGGCGATCCTTCCGCCTCAGCCTTCCAAGTAGCCGGAATTACAGGCATGCACTACCATGCCTGGCTGATTTTTTTTTTATTTATTGTAGAGATGAGGTCTCGCTGCCCAGGCGGGTCTCGAACCCGCGGGCTCAGGCAATCCACTCACCTCAGCCTCCCAAAGGCGCGGGATTACAGGCTGAGCCACCGAGCCCGGCTCTTTTTTTTTTTGAGATGGGTTTTACTATGTTGCCCAGGCTGATTTTGAACTCTTGAGCTCAAGTGATCATCCTGCCTTAGCCTTCTGAGTACTTGGGACTACCATCTTAATTCAGTTGCTACCTGTTTTTTTCTATGATATTTTGGGGAGGGGATGGGGGTGGGAAGATAATGCCTCATCTTCCTAAATAGAGTAAATAAAGTATAATTTGTAGTAGACTCAAATGGTTTAACAGTTAAATTTAATTTCCTTAGGAATGCAAAAATTTGTGAAATAGTACTTGAAATTACATAGGAAGTATTTTCTTTGTAAAATTATCTTTTCTAATTTCTTTTGTATAAATGCTTTATTCCTGGCCCTTCATGTTTGGGCCTTTTTGTTTTCTTGTTTGTGTGAGAATGATAAGCTTGCATTCACACATACATGAGCAGCTGTTTTGCCCTGCCTGCCCTCTGGTTATTGCTCCTCTGCCCAACTTCAGCTCTGGCCTACTGTCAGGTGTAGCTTTCTTGTACTCTCATGGCTGTTGCTGGACAGCTGACCAGGCTGTCATGGAGTGTGGTACGTTGGTGTAAAGTAAAATTTTCCTTTTTTTACTTTTAAAAATAATTTCCTCCTACTAAATGTTTGATTGTGCTTATGTGTGGAATTAATATTACTTTAATAGTAACCTATAAAAATGTGTTGACTTCTTTGAAATAATAAGTCATAGAATGGAGTTAGGAACCCATTATAACAGTAACAAAAAGGAATAAGCTTAAGAAATGACTAGGGTCTATGCAAAGAAAACTTTTTAAATGTTTCTGAGAAGACTTAAAAAGTACCGTACTGTTAGGTAGGAAGGAAGGTTCAGCATATAATAAGATGTCAGTTCTTGCTAAATTAATCTGTAAATTTAACTTGATTTTTGTAGAAATGTTAAGTGTGTTTGTTTTTTGAGACAGAGTCTCTCTCCATAGCCCAGGAAGATGCTAGTAAACTGAGTCATGAATAAAAAAATGAGACAATAGAACCAAATGGATAGTCCTGAAATAGATCTAAATTCCTATAAGAACAACTGACAGATCATTGGAAAAAAGTATAGTTGGATTCTTTCCTCATATTTATACTAGAATAATTTTCATGTAGGGAGGAAGTATAGACATTAAAAACCACAGCCAGCCGGGCTCGGTGGCTCAGCCTGTAATCCCGCGCCTTTGGGAGGCTGAGGTGAGTGGATTGCCTGAGCCTGCGGGTTCGAGACCCGCCTGGGCAGCGAGACCTCATCTCTACAATAAAGCAAAAAAATCAGCCGGGCATGGTAGCGCATGCCTGTAATTCTGGCTACTCGGAAGGCTGAGGCGGAAGGATCACCGGAGCCCAGCAGGTGAGGCTGCGGTGGCCGGGAGCGGCCACTGCACTCCAGTCTGGGTGACCAAGTGAGACTCCAACTCAAAAAAAAGAAAAGAAAAGAAAAGAAAAAACCACAGCCATAAATTTCTCTGCGTGTGTGTTGACGTTTCTCTCTGTTGCCTAGGCTACAGTGCAATGGCACGGTCACAACTCATTGCAGCCTTTACCTTCTGCTCCGAGGTAATCCTTTGGCGTTAGTCTGCTGAGTGGTTGGGACTACAGGCACATGCCACAACACCTGTTTCATTTTTTAATTTTTTGTAGAGACAAGGTCTTGCTGTGTTGCCCAGGCTTACAACCATAAATTATTAGAAGAAAACATGAGATAGTTTCATTGTAATCTTGAACTGAGGCAGGATCTTCTAATTATGCTATCTAATTGAAGTTATAGCAGAGATCTAAAAGATCTACATAAGTGAAAAGTGACACCTTGTTCATGGATTAGAAGATACATAGTTTTTCCCAAATTAATCTATTAGTTTTTACAATACTAATAAAAATTCTGGCAGTTTTTCTTTTTTTTAAATAAATTCCTAGCCGGGCTCGGTGGCTCAACCTGTAATCCTGCGCCTTTGGGAGGCTGAGGTGAGTGGATTGCCTGAGCCCGCGGGTTCGAGACCCGCCTGGGCAGTGAGACCTCATCTCTACAATAAATCAAAAAAATCAACCAGGCGTGGTAGTGCATGCCTGTAATTCCAACTACTCGGAAGGCTGAGGCGGAAGGATCATCGGAGCCCAGCAGGTGAGGCTGCAGTGGCTGGAAGCGGCCACTGCACTCCAGTTTGGGTGACAGAGTGAGACTCCAACTCAAAAAAACAAACAAACAATTAATTAAATTCCTATGAAAATATAAAAGGCTAAGAATAATCAGTAAGTTAGAATTTTGTTATGAAAAATGTAAAACCTGAATAATGAACCCCCATGTACCCCTCATTCAGCTTCAACTATTAACAATTCCTGACCAGTTTTATATGTCATGTATCCTTAGTCTTTCCTCCTTCTCCTGTATTATTGTGGATCAAGTCCTGGATATCATATAATTTCATCTGTAAGTTTTCAGTAAGTACTTCTAAAATAGAATACTCTCCTTAAAAAATAACCATAATACCTTAATTATATCTAAAAAATTCATATAGGAAAGATAAAATAAATGATTTATTTTCCTCATCTTAATTTGCCATTAGTCTCCAAATTAATGAGTTGGTTCATGGACATTCTAAAGTTATTAGTTTTTTTTTTTCATTATCAATATAAATGCATGTATTTATTATACTTGATATTCCAGTCTATTGTACTTATCATTCTTTTTTTTTTTTTTTTTTTTTGAGTTAGAGTCTCTATCTGTTGCCCAGACTGGAGTGCAGTGGCACGCTCATGGCCATCACAACCTCGACCTGCTGGGCTCAGGTGATCCTTCTGCCTCAGCCTTCCGAGTAGCTGGAACTACAGGCGTGCGCTACCACGCCCGGCTAATTTTTTATTTATTGTAGAGATAAGGTCTTATCGAGTTGCCTAGGCTCATCTCAAATCCTCTCACCCTGGACTCCCAAAGTCCTGGGATTATAGGCATGAGCCACTGTGCCTGGCCTGCATTTATCATTCTTATTGCTCATTTTCGGACAGTGTGAGCCTCTTTAAGTAAATTTCTCAGTCCTCTCGATACAACCCTAGAGATTTTTGATAGCTTCTTCAGTATCTGATTTGACGAGGTGTTTCAGATTTATCTTGTACATTTTCTTTTGGTCACGGAATCAACCGTATCAGCAGTGAAAGTACAGTGTTTTGTAAAATGAATCAATATATCAAAAAGGTAATAAGGGAATATTATGAATAATTTTTAAGGCAGTCAAATTGATATTTAATGAAATGGGCACATTTCTTGAAAGAGAAACTAGTAAAGTTCATTCAAGAAGAAACAGATAAGCCTATATCTATTAAATTGAATTTATAGTTAAAAACCTTCCCACAAAAAAACTCTAGGCTCATATGACTTCACTGGTGAATTCTAAGTAATATTTAAGAAAGAAATAATAAAATTATACACAAACTCTTCTAGAAAATTAAAGAGGAGGAAACATTTGCTAACCCATATTATGAAGCCAGCAATACCTTGATACCAAGACTGTATATTACAAGAAATGAGAACTCCAGATCATTACCCTTCATGAACACAGACCCAAAACCCTTAACTAAACATTAGCAGCTTGAATTCAGCAATATACAAATAGAATATATCATGATTGAGGTTTATTCCAGAAATGCAAAGCTGGCTTCATGTTTTTTTTTTTTTTTTTTTTTTTTGAGTTGGAGTCTCACTTAGTCGCCCAGACTGGAGTGCAGTGGCCGCTCCCAGCCAACCACAGCCTCGACCTGCTGGGCTCTTGCGATCCTTCCGCCTCAGTCTTCCAAGTAGCTGCAACTACAGGCGCACGCTACCACGCCTGGCTAATTTTTAAATTTATTGTAGAGATGAGGTCTTGCCAAGTTGCCCAGGTGGTTCTTGAACCTGCGGGCTCAGGCAATCCACTCACCTCAGCTTCCCAAGGGATGGGATTACAGGCTGAGCCACTGAGCCCGGCTGGCTTCATATTTGAAAATTGGTTAATGTATGACACTAACAGACTAAGAAAAACCATTATTATTGTATTAGTAGGTTCAGAAAAATCATTTGACAAAATTCACCATTAATTTATGAGAAAAAGTCTCACCATGATCAGGCACAGTGGCTCACGCCTGTAATCCCAGCACTTTCAGAGGCCAAGGCAGGAGAATTGCTTGAGGCAAGGAGTTTGAGACCAGCCTGGACAACATAGCAAGACCCTGTCTCTGCAAAAATGAACACAATTTTTTTAAAATATCAATTTTTTTTATTATGATATTGTAGGGTACAGTTAAGGGTTAGGTGTACAAATACGTTTCATTCAGGCACCCTGTTGATAAGAGGTGTTTCCCCGTCCCCAGACAGATGTTTGCTACCGTTAATCCCCATCTCCCTCCCCCCCATAGTTTCCCACTACTGTCAGTCATTTTCTTATAGGATTACATTGGATGTTCAAAGTCCATTATATGAGTGAGAACATGTGATACTTGGATCTTTGTTTCAGGCACACACCATGATGCCCAGCTAATTTTTTATTCTTTATAGAGACAAGATCTCATCATGTTGTCTAGGCTGGTGTTAAACTCCTGGACTCAAGCAGTCCTCTTGCCTTGACCTCCCAAAGTGCTGGTATTACAGGTGTGAGCCACTGTACCCTGCCATTCATACTTAGTATTGAAGGAATGGATACATTTCCCTAAGACTGGGAACAATTCAGGGTTATCTGCTCTTGCCACTTCTAGTCAGCATTGTTCTGGAAGTCCTAGCCAATATAGTAAGTCAAGGATTAGAAAGAAAAGGCATATAAATTAGATGGAAAGAAGTGAAACTCTTATTTGCAGATGACATGATCATGTACATAGAAAATTCTAAGGACTCTACCAAAAAATTACTTGAACAAATAAGTGGATTTCATATGGCATAGGATATAAATTCAGTATACAAACATCAGTTATATTTCTGTATACTAGCAATGGACAGTTAGAAATTGAAATTTTAAAAATACCATTTTAAGGCCAGGTACAGTGGCTCACGCCTATAATTCCACCACTTTGGGAGGCCAAGGTGAGAGGATTGCCTGAGCCCACGGGTTTAAGACCAGCTTGGGCAACTTGACAAGACCTTGTCTCTACAATAAAATAAAAAAAATAGCCAGGCTGGTAGCACGTACCTGCAGTTCCAGCTGCTTGAAAGGCTGAGGTGGAAGGATTGCCTGGGCCCAGCGGGTTGAGGCTGTGATGACCATGAGCATGCCACTGTACTTCAGCCTGGGTGAGAGTGAGACTCTGACTCAAATAAATAAATAAATAAAATTTTAAAATACCATTTAAAATAGCATCAAAAGACGATATAGGACAGGGACTATAGCTATGGCCCATTTTTGTAACTAAAATTTTATTAAAACATAGTTAAGCCCTTTTGTTTACATATCCTATTGTTCATAATTGCTTTGGTACTAAGGTGATAGAGTTGAGTAGTTGCAACAACGTAAAGCCTACAAAACTGAAAGTAGTACTGTCAAGCCCTTTACTGAAAATGTTTTCTGACTCATAATATATAAGAGCTTTATGACCTCGAGGTAGGGGAGAATATCTTATCCAACAAACAGAAAAACACTAACCATGCAGAAGAACATTTGTCCTGACTGGGCGTAGTAGCTCACGCCTGTAATCCCAGCACTTTGGGAAGCAGATGGGAGAGTTTTACCTGAGCCCAGGGGTTTGAGACCAGCCTAGACAATTTGGTGAGATCTCGTCTCTACAATAAATAAAAAATTTAGCCAGGCATGGTGGCGTACGCCTGTAGTTCCAGCTATTTGAAAGGTTGTGGCAGAAGGATCACCTGAACCCAGCCTGATCGAGGCTGTGGAAGACAACAAAGTAGAAAAATGGGCCAAAGACTAATCAGGTCCTTAATAAAAGTGGAAACCTAAATGTCCACAAAACATCTTATTACTTAATCAACCTCGTTAGTGATCAGAGAAATACAAAATAATGCCACAGTGAAATACCATTCAATATTTACCAGATTGGCAAAAAAATAAAGGATCATAAAATTGATTGCATAAAAATAGCTTCTGCATGACAAAATCACCATAAAGCCAAATCAACAAACCATCACCACATAATTTACCTAATATATAAAGCATTCTTCCAAATTAGTAAGAAAAAGATCAATAGCCCAATAGAAAAATGGGCAAAAGATATGAAAAGGAAACACAAGTGACTCTTAAATATGTGAAAGATGCAATTCCTTTCTTATAATAAGAAATGCAAATTGAAATGAAAATGAAATACCATATTTCACCTATAAAATTGGTAGATGTCAAAAAACTGGATAATACCATATGTAAGTGAGGGTGTGTGGAACAGTCAGTCTCGTATCTACTGGTAGGCATATAAACTGATACAATCTCTTTGAATGACAAAGCATCAATATTTATTAAATTATTAATGTGAGCCGGGCTCAGTGCTCAGCCTGTAATCCCGCACTTTTGGGAGGCTGAGGTGAGTGGATTGCCTGAGCCCGCGGGTTTGAGATCCGCCTGGGCAACTTGGCGAGACCTCATCTCTACAATAAATCAAAAATTAGCCGGGCGTGGTAGCGCGCACCTGTAGTTCCAGCTACTTGGAAGACTGAGGTGGAAGGATCGCTGGAGCCCAGCAGGTCGAGGCTGCGGTGGCCGGGAGCGGCCACTGCACTCCAGTCTGGGTGACAGAGTGAGACTCCAACTCAAAAAAAATAAAAAATAAAAAAATATATATGTACATATATATAAATGTGACTGACTTTGACATGACAGTTCTTATCCTAGCCTTTATAAAGATGAGACTTGTATCACAATATAATTAACTCCATGCTGCCAAATTGTTGGTTAGTTCTCAGTTCTCATCTTAATTGGTCTTTCTGTAGCATTTAACCCAGCTGATCTTTCTCTCCTCTGTGAAACACTTTGCTTGGCTTCTTGTATGCTCCCCTTTTGGTTTTCTGTCTCCCTCACTGTTGTTCAGATTCCTTTGCTGAATCCTTTAAAACATTAAAGGGCCTCAGGGCTCAGGCTAGGAGTGCCTCAGACCTCTTTTCTGAAGTGGTCTCATCTAGCCCCAGATTCCACATGCTGCCAGATGCTAAGCTCCAGCTCTGACTCCTTCACTGAATTGTAGATTCATCTCTCAGCTGCCTTCTCAGTGACTCTGCTTGTGTTTTAAATAGGCACCTCGGACTTACATGTGCAAAATGAAACTAGTATTTCCCTTTGGTCCTGTTCCTCTCATTGTTTTTTCCCTTTTGTCTATTTGTCAGGCTAAGGAACTTGGGTCATCCTTAGCTTCTTTCTTTTTTTTCATAGCCCAGGCAGGAATTGTTAGCCCTATCTTTGAAAGCAAAATCAAAATGTCATTTCTCACCGTGCCATGCTGCCTCTTTAGTCTAAACCATCTTCACTTCTCTCCTGAGACATTACAAATCCTCCTAACTGGTCATCCTTGCTCTACTTGCAGCCTGTTCTCTACGCTGCACCTTGAGTGACTGTTTGCTCAAACCCCCTTAGGGGTGTTTTTCTCCTGGATTAGGATCCCATATCCTTGCCTCCTGATCTTGTTATATGAGGCCCTTTATGACCTACCTACTCCACTCTTTCCCTTGCTAATTCAGCTGTAGCCATCCCAGCCTTTTTACTTAGACCATCCAAGCACATTGTTGCCTCAGGGCAGGAACTTTGCTCCTGAGGGTGCCCTTCTCTGGAATGTTCTTTTCCCAGAGGGAGCCAAAGGCTTTTTCCCTCATTTTGATCAGGTCTCTACTGAAGTATCACCTCTTATGAGAGACCTCTGACACTCCTCCATCTAAAAGAGTACTGTGTTAATTTCTTCATCTTTATTCAATCTTAGTTTTTTAGTACATTGGACCACTTTTTTTTTTTTTTGCTTGTTTATTGCCTGTCTTCTACCAGTAGATTGTACACTACACAAGAGCAGGGCCTTTGTTTTTGCTCATTACAGTATCAGTGGCACCTAGAACAGTGATTGGCACTGAGTAGGTATTTACTGAATATTAGCTGAATGAATGTATGAATCCTAGCAATATATTCACATGTGGAAAATAGTTTGTGTATAAGGCTGTGTTTTAATTTTTTTTAAGAGACGGGATCTAGCTCCTTCATCCAAACTGGAGTACAGTGTCATGATCATAGCTCTCTGTGACCTTGAACTCCTAGGCTCAACTGATCCTCCTACCTTAGCCTCCCAAGTAGCTGGGAATACAAGTCTATGCTTTTTTTTTTTTTTTTTTTTTTTTTAGTGTCCAGGCTGATCTCCGACTCCTGGGCTCAAATAATCTTCCATTCTGATCCTTCCAAGTAGCTAGGACTACAGGCACATGCCATCACGCCCTGCTAAAAAGCCATTTATTGTAGCATTGTTTTAATAGCAGAAGATTGGAAATGCCCAAAATGTCCATCAATAGGACTGGTTAAATAAATAATGTACAACTGTATTATAAAATTACCAGTGGTTACTGTATGATTTCATTTATATGAAGATCCAGAATGATAAAACTGATTTATGACAGTACATATCACAACAAAGATTGCCTCTGGATTAGGAGCAATGACAGGAAAGAAGCACAGGGAACTTCCTTGGGAGATGGAAATGTATGTCTTTGTAGGGGTGTAAGTTCAGGAATGCACATTTATTAAACTTATCAAACTGTACCCTGATGATCGATACATTTCAGTGTATATGAGTTATACTTCAGTTACAACAAAATACAGTTCCTAAAAATGAAAAATATAAACAAATGAATTCAACTATAAAAAGAACTGGTATAATAATCATACAGAAAATAAATATTTCCTTTGACTTTAAAACAGTGTTTTTTAGGCTGGATGTAGTGTCTCACGCCTGTAATCCCAGCACTTTGAGAGGCCAAGGTAAGAGGATTGCTTGAGTCCAGGAGTTTGAGACTAGCCTGGGCAGCATAGCGATACCTCATCTCTGTTAAAAACCAAACCGCACTATACCACACCACACCACAGTGTTTTGATTGAATGTCTTTATCCTTAGGCTAAGAAGAACTACAAAGAAATCTTAAACTATATTTAATAGTTTTGAAGTTAGTAGTACTGTTAATTTGAAACTATTGAATGATACAGGATAAATTAAGTAGATGATTGTTAATGTAATTTTCAGCAAAAAATGAATATATGCATAAAATTCAAGGTGAAAGCCCAATAGCTTTAAGCCTGAAGTGGAAATATCAATATAACCCATAATTTATTTTTCTCTTTATTATTTTCTTTCTACTGATACATATTTTCTGTCATTGGAAAGGCTTAGAAGCAATGACAATACAGTAGCTGCCGGTACCATAATTTGAGGTCTCTAAATAATCATTTCCTATTAATAGGAAGTCAGGGCTCCTTAGAGAAATGACTGAATTCAGAGCTAGGCCAGGAAGTGCTTAAGATGAGCCTGAGATATCTCATAGAAACAAAAAAGCAAGAAAACTATCCAAAACTAAAGATTTATATTAAAAAAAGACACATGTTGAATGTTCCAAACACAATGATATAAGTTTGAGATTATGAATTTACTAATTACCCTGCTCTTCCGATCACTATACATTATATGATTTTTTTTCTTTTTTTTGAGTTGAAGTCTCACTCTGTTGCCTAGACCGGAGTGCAGTGGCACGCTCCCGGCCACCTCAGCCTCGACCTGCTGGATTCTGGCGATCCTTCCGCCTCAGCCTTCCAAGTAGCTGGAACTACAGGGTGCACGCTACCACACCAGGCTAATTTTTTATTTTTTTTATTGTAGAGATGAGGTCTCACCAAGTTGCCTAGGCGGGTCTCAAACCCGCGGACTCAGGCAATTCACTCACCTCAGCCTCCCAAAGCGCGGGATTACAGGCTGAGCCACCGAGCCCGGCTCATTATATAATTAAAAAAAAATTTTTTTTTCTTTTTCACTAGATACCTCTCAGACAATTTTTTCTCTTGGAGACAGAGTCTCACTGTGTTACGTAGTCTGGTCTTGAGCCCTTGGACTCAAGAGCTCCTCTTGCTTCCCTGTCTTGAGTAGCTGGGATTACAGGCATGTGCCATCACACTTGGCATTATATATATCGAAACATCACTATTTATCCCATGGATGTGTACAGTTTTATTGTCAATTGAAACATAAAAGGCAAGAGATAGAGCAAGATTTGTAAAATGTTACTGGTAGAATCTATGGGTGATATATTTCTACTTAGCTGTATGTTGGAAAATGATTATAATAAAATACTGGAGAAAAAAAGGAGACAGGAACCAACCTGAAGTGATTCTTACTAATTGAAGATGGGAACATAAAAAAAAAAAAAAAGATTAATGACTGCAGTTGGTTGAAACATATGAAGTACAAAAATCTGTTAGTAATAGCAATACAACAACGGCATATTTGGAGGTTTTGTGGGCACTGTCTCATTCTGAAAATTAGTAAATGAGGAGGAACATAAGCATTTATCTTGCCTTTCCTATATTAGAGTGATCAAGCAGTTTCTTTATAGAATTCCAGATAATTAATAAATAATGAATATATATGAATACATTAATAAATATTGAAAAGATGATAGAATTAGAATGGACTTTCTAATTTCCACTTGTATTCCCTGATGGAATCATAGATATGGATAATTGTCGTTAATACATTCTACATTCATTAAATGAAAAGCTACCAGGTGCTGTGGCTCATGCCTTTATTCCCAGCACTTTGGGAGGTCAAGGCAAGAGGATTGCTTGAGCCCAGGGGTCGAGACCAGCCTCGGCAACATAGTGAGACTTCATTCCTACAAAACTCAAAAAATTAGCTGGGCATGGTGATGCACGCCTTTAGTCTCAGCTACTTGGGAGACTGAGGCAGGAGGACTGACATGTGATCATGCCACTGGCTTCCAGCCTGGGTGACAGAATGAGGCCCTTGATTCAAAAAGAAAGAAGAAAAGCTGAGTGAGACTCTGACTCCAAAACTGGAAAGACTGAAGTCTGGAGAGATTGAAATACTTTCTTTGAGCCGGGCTCGGTGGCTCAGCTGTAATCCCGCGCCTTTGGGAGGCTGAGGTGAGTGGATTGCCTGAGCCCGGGTTCCAGACCCGCCTGGGCAGCGAGACCTCATCTCTACAATAAAATCACAAAATCAGCCGGGCGTGGTAGCGCGTGCCTGTAATTCCGGCTACTTGGAAGGCTGAGGTGGAAGGATCGCCGGAGCCCAGCAGGTCGAGGCTGCAGTGGCCGGGAGCAGCCACTGCACTGCAGTCTGGGCGACAGAGTGAGACTCCAACTCAAAAAAAAAAACAAACAAAAAACAGAAATACTTTCTTTGAAGTTATGTGACTGAGTGGTGTTAGAGGCAGACCTGTAGCCCAAGTTGCCTGACTGTCCTCCTATATAAAGTAGACACTTTTGCAGTGTAAAATTCGGCATTGAAATTAGACAGAAGTGTCATCAATTCCTTGAATGCTACTTTGGGGACACACTACCCGCTTTTGAGATTACAGTTAGTGTATTTTGGAGGCCATCATTTGGAATGTGGCTTGGCAAAATCAGTGTCTTAATGAACAGGGATTTTACAGTATATTCCAGTAGTTCTAAGACTGGGAAAATAATACAGTTTATAGATGTCAGGAATGCTTTTGCTGTCTTTGTTTTAATAACCTCAAGAAACTGGAGCATTCTAAATATTTTATTCACTCCATTTGGCTTCCAGAAATTTCTTAGGAAATAATGCTTGGCATTCTTCTTGGCCAATTATAAAAGTCTTTTTTTTTTTTTTCCAGTTGGAGTCTCACACTGTCACCCAGACTGGAGTGTGGTGGCCGGCACTCCAGTCTGGGTGACAGAGTGAGACTCCAACTCAAAAAAAAAAGGTGTTCTTAGACTGGGCACAGGGTGGCTCATGCCTGTAATCCCAGCACTTTGGGAAAACAAAGGCGAGAGGATTGTCTGAGTTCAGAGGTTCAAGACCAGCCTAGTCACATGGCCCCGCCTAATGGCAAGGAGGGTTGGATACTGTAGGTAACTACATGGACTATCTGGTGAACATTGCAATCCCTGCCACAGTCACTAAAATATAATCCGTCACCTTTTTATCTGTCTCATCCACTAGACTTTAAATTTCTCAAGGGCTAAGCTGTAACTATCTTGCTTTTATGTCTCAAGCACACGAACACACAGTAGGCATCTTATGACTTTTGTTGAGTAAATGTTCTTCTTGAGCTTAGATTCAACTTAAGAAACCTTTCTATACTATTCCTCTTTTACTACCTGCCCCCTAACCCCCAGGCCTGTGTTATGTGTTACTTTTCTTTTTTTTTTGAGTTGGAGTCTCACTCTGTCACTCAGACTGGAGCGCAGTGGCCGCTCCCGGCCACCGCAGCCTCGACCTGCTGGGCTCCGGCGATCCTTTTGCCTCAGCCTTCAAGTAGCTGGAACTACAGGCGCGCGCTACCACGCCTGGCTAATTTTTTGATTTATTGTAGAGATGAGGTCTCGCCAAGTTGCCCCGGCGGGTCTCAAACCCACGGGCTCAGGCAGTCCACTTACCTCAGCCTCCCAAAGGCACGGGATTACAGATTGAGCCACTGAGCCTGGCCTTTGTGTTACTTTTCAGTGTCATTGTGGTATCCTCAGCCAAGGTATTCTTCACCCTGTATACTTACTATTTTTTTATTCCCTACTAGATGTTCCATTCCTTTAGGACAGGAACTATGACTTTCTTTTAAAAATTTTTATTAAGCAATATTAAAGACAAAAAAAAACTCTAAAAAAATCAAACATGACTGTTCCTGCTGCATTTCTTGCTCCCTTTATCAGGTTTATCCTTCTCAGACATTTCTTTAGTCTTTCACTGCACATGCGTCACTAATCAATACAGTGATTGTCGCTCTGTGTTCATATGGAAAACAAGTTGCCTCTGCCCTACCTGTTGATTTTTGTCTGCTCTACAGAATCACCTATATCATGAATTCAAGAATCTATGGGTGAGTGTGTTCCGTGAGTCCATTTATCCATCTCTAGAGCTTCAAAAAGATCTGATGCTTCGTCAGCCAGTTTGATCTGCCCCCAGACTGCAGTGGTTTTAATTTCTACATCTCGAGTTTCTTGGCTTATGATGATGCTTAATGAGTATTTGTTGAAAAAAATAACAAATGCTGCATTTTATTCTTCATGTGTTATTTTCAGAATCTTCTAGGAGCTTTGCCGTTGTGTTTATATTTCAAAATCAAGCCTTGGAATAAGAGTTTACTGACCCGAGCAACATTTAGTATTTTAATAAGGTTGAAAGGAATAAAATCCCTGGTTAAAATAATTTTCAGTAGGTTGTCAAGGAAGCTTACTGAGGAGAGCTACTTACTGCAATCATGTTTGCTTTGAAGTGTGACTACAAAGTAATGAGGCTGCTTTCTCCAGTCTCATTACTACTTAGGGTCTTCTTCATATAGTCGTGCTTTTTATGTGCAAAGCAAATAACACTTGCTAGATTTACTAATGAATATTTCACATTGACTGAAATTTAGAAATCGAGTGCTTATACTTCATGTCAGAGATTTTATTTTCTTTGCTTTAGCTTTTAAATGTTTCTGTAAAGGTTTTTCATTTGAACCATACCTTAGATTGGTTGTCCCTAGTCACCTTTGAAGCAGTGCTTATGTTTATAATGACTGGTAAACGCTTTGCCAGGAAATAGGGGAAGAAAGACTCTGTGTTATTTTGTTTTGTTTTGTTTTTTGAGTTGGAGTCTCACTCAGTCGCCCAGACTGGAGTGCAGTGGCCGCTCCCGGCCACCACAGCCTCGACCTGCTGGGCTCCGGCGATCCTTCTGCCTCAGCCTTCCAAGTAGCTGGAACTACATGCGCGTGCTACCACGCCTGGTCATTTTGATTTATTGTAGAGATGAGGTCTCGCCAAGTTGCCCAGGCGGGTCTCGAACCCGCAGGCTCAGGCAATCCACTCACCTCAGCCTCCCAAAGCACTGGGATTACAGGCTGAGCCACCAAGCCCGCCTGACTCTGTGTTATTTATTTAACAAATTAGTGAAGGATTAACCCATTTTACTACTTTTTCTTTTTGAATCTTCATGTAGAGTTGGTAGCTGTAACTTAAGGGCCTTTGTCTACAGAGTTCTTGGATGACTTAAAAATTTTTTTTTGTATTTTGAATTAACATACAAGCATATATTTATTTGGGTTTATTTTTCTCTTGATAAGGATTTGTTTGTTTGTTTGTTTATTGTGAGAGTCTCATTCTGTTGCCCAGGCTGGAGTGCAGTGGTACAATCACGGCCACCGCAATCCTTACACCTCCACCTCCCAGAGTGCTGGGATTACAGGCATGAGCCACTGTGCCCGGCTTGTTTGTTTGTTTGTTTCTTTACCTTTTTTTTTTTGAGTCAGGGTATCACGCTGTCACCAAGTCTGGAATGCAGTGGTATAACCATGGTTCACCACAATCTCAAGTTCCTGAGCCGGGTAATCCTCTTTCCTCATCCTCTCTGAGTTGCTGGGACCAGAGATGTGTACCACCATGCCTGGCTGTTTTGATTTTTTTTTTTTTTGGTAGAGACTAGGTCTGACTATGTTGCATAGGCTGGTCTCAAATTCCTGGACTCAAGGTATCCTCCTGCCTCAGCCTCCCAAAGTGCAGGGATTACAGGCATGAGCCACCATGCTCAGCTGTGGTTTCTTTTTTTTTTTTTCTCCCCCATGGGAATAGTATATTATCATGGTTTTATAATTTAGTAATATGAAATTAAGGATAACCTTTGGAAAGGCTGCTCCTTTAGGATGTAGACTCTGGGAAAGAAGGTAGTAGCACTGACTCCCTTAGCTTTTCAGAAATTATTGTGATCTTAAAACTAGTTTTTAAAATATTGAGAAGAAATTCACATAACAGTCATTTTAAAGTTAACAATTTATTGATATTTAGCAACCATCACTTTTTAAAAAAGATAATTAATACCCTTTTTTTTTAAAGATTTGAGATACAATTCAGTGTTAGATGCATAAGTGGTCATCATACAGGTTAAATCTGGGCCTCCCATTGGTCCTCACTTTGAGATCCTCACTTTGGGATCAGGTGCTCTTATTAGTGTTATGTGCTTTTCTCCCTCCCCCAGCAGTGACCCACTACTGCCAGTCCCTTTTGTGTGGCATTATAACAAATGTTCAGGGTCCACTTATGAGTGAGAACTTGTGGTACTCAGTTCTTTCTTTCTGTGACAGTTCACTGAGTATGATAGACTCTAAATCCACCTAAGTTGCTGTGAAGTTCATAATTTTGTCCTTCTTTATAACTGCATAATATTCCATTGTGTATTTGTGCCACATTTTCTTCATCCAGTCCACTTTTGATGGGCAGCATGGTTGATTCCATGTTTTTGCTACTGTGATAAACATGTGTATGCTGGTATCTTTTTTTTTTTTTTGAGTGGAGTCTCACTCAGTCGCCCAGACTGGAGTGCAGTGGACACTCCCAGCCACCGCAGCCTCGACCTGCTGGGCTCCGGCGATCCTTCCGCCTCAGCCTTCCAAGTAGCTGGAACTACAGGCGCACGCTACCACGCCCAGCTAATTTTTTGATTTATTGTAGAGATGAGGTCTCGCTAAGTTGCCCAGGCGGGTCTCGAACCCGCGGGCTCAGGCAATCCACTCACCTCAGCCTCCCAAGGCACGGGATTATAGGCTGAGCCACCGAGCCCCGGCTTGGTATCTTTCTTGTAGAATGATTTGAGCTCCTCTGGGTGTATTCCCAGAAGGGGGATTGCTGGGTCGTATGGAAGGTTGATTTTTGGATCTTTTAGAAATTGCCACACTTTTTTCCACAGAGGTTATACTAGTTTCCACTCCCACCAACAGTATAGAAGTGTTCTCTTTTCTCCACATCTTTTCCAGCATCTGTTGTATTTTGAGGTATTAATGATGGCCATTCTGACTAGAGTTAGGTGGTATCTCAGTGTGATTTTTATTTCCATTTCTTTGATGATTAACGAGGCTGAGCATTTTTTCATATGTCTATTGGCTGCTTGTATGTCCCCTTTTGAGAAGTGTCTGTTCATATCTTTTGCCCACCTTTTAATAGGGCTATTTGTTGTTTCTTTTTGGCACGTTTGAGTTCCTTGCAGATCCTGGATGTTAGACCTTTGTTAGATATACAGTTGGTAAATATTTTTTTCCATTCTGTGGGCTGTCTCCCCAATCTCTTAATAGCAACCACCACTTCTTACCTTCTTTCTGGAAGCTTTCATTATCCCAAAACAAAACTTTGTACCCACTAATGGAGTTGCTAGCCATTTTCCCCTTCCCCCAGTCCCTGGTAGCCACCAATTTGCTTTCTGTTTCTGTGGATTTTCTTATTCTGCATATTTCCTATTTCATGACTTTTTGTGTCTGGTTTTCATTTGTCGTGTTATCAAGGTTTGTTCATGTCATAACATGTATCAGTAATTCATTACTTTTCATGGCCAATTATTACTCCCTTATATATTTATGCCATATTTTAAAAAAATCTGATTCATTGTTGATCATTTGGCTTGTTTCTGCCTTTTGACTATTGTGAATAGTGCTGCTATGAACATTGGTATTTGTGAGTATAAGTCATTTTTTCTAGTCCATAGACTGAATATTGGTGACTGGAGATGGATTCATAGGTTTCCTTCCCATAACTCCATGGTCTCTTCTGAGTCTACAGGTCACAGGTTTTGTAGAGGAACGTCAGAAAAACCTGTCATGACAGGAAATCATAAGATTTTTTTTTTTTTAGTTGGAGTTTTATTTTGTCACCTAGGCAGGAGTACAGTGACATACTCACGGCCACCCCAGCATTGTTCTGCTGGGTTCAGGCGATCCCTCCCCTACAGCCTTCCAAGTAACCCAACTAGAGGTGCGTGTTACCACGCCCAGCTAGTATTTTGCCCAGGTCGTTCTTGAACCCGTGAGCTCAGGCAATCCTCTCACCTCAGTCTCTCAAAGTGCTGGGATTGCAGATTTGAGCCACCGTGCCCGACCGGAAAAATGAGATTAAGGATAAAGCTAATATTTCCATGGGTCCATAGTTGCAGGGACCTCAAGGAGAGAGAAGATGACTGGCAGGTCAGTAACCAGAAAGCATTGGTGGCATCTGTAAGGGCCAGAGAGGAAAGTAACCTTTCTTTTAGGCAGCAAGGATGACTGCACAGTAGAAATGAAGTGCTCAGGGGCGTATGGTTTGGAATAGTGATGGGGGCTCACAACTCAAAAGAAAGTAGGGGTTTAGGAAGTAGTCAAGGGTTCCTTTCATTTTGGAAATAATGCCAGTCTAACTCTACCTCCACATGGAGTACAGATGACTTTGTTTAGCATCTTTCCTAGAGAGAGGGGTAAGTCAGGGAAAGGAGCTAGGGAAATTCTAGATTTTTATTTTAACCATGACCAGAATGCTGGTTAAGTTTGAATTAGCAAAATAATATTCTGTTTCATTGTTTTGTGTTTTTGTTTGGTTTTCTATTTCTTTTTTTTTAAATTAGAAAATATAGTTTATTTAAAAGTAAATTAGAGAGAGAGAGGATTGACCTCCCCAAGGTGGAGGAGGGGGCAAAAGCCAGGAAGCATGTCACAGCCATAGCTCAAAGAGCACATGGCCACACCACAATCTAACAAGGCAGTGGCCGGTTTTCTATTTCTTTATTAAAATTTTCTAGCAAAAAATTTTTCAGTTTTATCCTAGTTGATTAAAGCATAATGAAAGGTTTGTTTATACTTCTCATGTAAACTAGAGAGTTGGATTCTCGGTGTACACTTAGAGCCTAGGATGGTGTGTTGTATTGGTCTGTGACCATCTGATGGAGCAGAAACTGGTACACACAGGAGTCCACCTTGGAGGGAAACTATTGGACCATGGTGGCAACCATGGCCAAGGGTCTCTTGCCTTCTGGCCAGCTTTTTCATTGCTTACAGGCTGTGACAATTTTTTAAGTCTTTTTATTACCTTGTGTTTATTTTGGTGGTTTTTTTTTTTTTTTTTTTTTTTGCAGTTGCAGTCTCACTTTCTCGCCCAGGCTGGAGTACAGTGGCACACTCACGGCCACTGCAGCCTCAACCTTCCACTTTAGCTTTCCAACCACAGGCACATGCCACCATGCCCGGCTAGTTTTTTAAAGTTATGTATTGTAGAGACATGGTCTCACCAAGTTGCCCAGCCTGGTCTTGGACCCTTGGGCAGGCAGTCCTCTTGCCTCCGCCTCCCAAAGTACCGGGATTACATGCCTGAGCCTTTGTCAGGTCTTTGTTTAAAGGGTTTTAGAGAAAGAAACAAGGAGGGGATAGACAGGACAAATGACTGAGAGTCTGAGGGGAGGGTAGATAGAGATAATGGCCTTCAGAAGAAGCCCTTCTGTTTTTACTAGGTAGTCTACTTTTTTGTCTCTTTTTTCTTTTTATTTTTTGAGTTGGAGTCTCACTCTGTCACCCAAGCTAGAGTGCAGTGGCACGCTCATGGCCACCGCAGCCTCAACCTGCTGGACTCAGGCGATCCTTCCACCTCAACCTTCCAAGTAGCTGGAACTACAGATGTATGCCACCACGCCAGGCTAATTTTTTTATTTATTGTAGAGACGAGGTCTCACCAAGTTGCCCAGGCTGTATTGAACCCCCAGGCTCAGGCAGTCTTCTCACCTGTCTCCCAAAGTGCTAGGATTACAGGCGTGAACCACCATACCTGGCTATCTCCTTTTTCTTTCCTTTTTTTTTTTTTGAATTGGAGTCTCACTCTGTTGCCCAGGCTGGAGTACAGTGGCACGTTTATAGCCACCACAGCCTCACCTGTTGGGCTCAGGCGATCCTTCTGCCTCAGCCTTCCAAGTAGCTGGAACTAGAGGCACACGCCACCACACCTGGCTAATTTTTTTATTTATTGTAGAGACGAGGTCTCACCAAGTTGCCCAGGCTGTTCTCAAACCCATGGGCCAAGGCAATCGATTGCTCTCACCTTGGCCTCCCAAAGTGCTGGGATTATACGTGTGAGCCATTGCACCCAGCCTCTATCTCCTTTTTCAAACAGAAATGAAAACTGCCTTACAAGAAGTGATTTGAAAAGGTATAAACAAGGAGTGGGTCTTAGTTACTTTGCTGTTTGTGGTGGTTAAACTTTAAAAATTTGTAACCTCCCATGTGACCTGTGTGACTTCAGGTGCTACTCGTGAGCAGTAGTCGCCATCCAGACCGATGGATTGTCCCTGGAGGAGGCATGGAGCCTGAGGAGGAGCCGAGTGTGGCAGCAGTCCGTGAAGTCTGTGAGGAGGTATGCACCAAGAAGAGGGGGCACAGCTGCACCTTGTAGTCATGAACTTGGCCTGTGTATGATCACTACTCACTGAATGAACATAGTCACCGAAAGATGGCATTTAATAGATGTGCCTCCTTTGTTAAAGGGGTGATTGAGTTGTGTCATGGTAATGTTTATCAGGCACTCTCTGCAGGAAAAGGGCTCTAGTAGCGACCCTTCTGATTATACCAGACGTTTGTGACTTGCCATGGGTCTCTTCCAGCATTGCTTCTGCTACTTATGACAGAAGATCAGGAACCAAATGGTTCCTCAGCCCTAAGAAGTAAGAGGAACTAGTGTAACTAGCTCATTTTTGTTAACCTTTGGAGGAGGCCCTTGTTCGCCTGTGATTCCTGGGTCCTAGCTATGGAACTGTGGCCAAAGCAACAATTCTGTTAGCCAGAAGCTGTTGTTGATGCAACTTGAGAATAGTATCTTTTTTATTTAGTCCCATGATGTTCAACATACATGAGTTCCTAGACCATCATATCTTACTAGGTACTCCAGAATAAACAGTCAGAAGTAAAGTCGTGAACCCTTAGTTCTCTTATTTCAAGAGTTTACAGTGTGAGGGAAAACTGAGAAACAGTTTGCAATTCAAAACCAGAAGGAAGGAGCTAATGCTTCTCCGTAACCTCTTGTGGTGATACCATACTCTGCTTATGTAATCTCATTTCGGACTCATAAGTGAGTCCTTCTGTGATAGATGGAACAATGACTGGAACAATGCAGATTCTGAAGAAATACCTTGCTTGGTGGTGTGTTATTGCCCAGTTTACTTGCCCTGGCCATATAGGTAGTGCTTCTAAAATCCATTTCTTTGTTCTAGAGGAGATTTAAGACTGATTCTGAGAACATATAAAATAGCATAAGAACAAGTCTAATTTCTATACTTCTTTTAGGTTCAGCTCTTGCTGAAGTACTCTTAGACTAATCTGACCCTTGGAATAACCAAGGAATTATTATTTCCTCCCTCTGAACTCCTATAGACTTACAGTGGTTTGTGTCACTCTCATTTTATTATGTATCTAGTATCCATAACTAGGTTGCAAACTTGGGGCAGAAATCAAGCTTCCCCTTTAAAATCATCCCTTTCTGTGGCTAGTACACAGCTAGATGAACAAAAACATGTTTCTGCAATAAATGGAACAATGCATATTCTGAAGAAATACCCAAAATGGAAATTACCAACATATAGGAAGAGAGAAACTTTGTTAGAGTGGATTTGAGAAGGCATTCTCACAGTGAATGGTGAGGAGACTAACCTGGGTAGAACCAAATGGATTCAAGGTGGGTCTGATGAAAAGAACATTGACAATGGGAAAACTGGTTTCTGATACTGTCAGTTAATAGCTGTGTGACCTATGAGAAGGTAACTTTAAACTCCCTGAACCTTGGTTCCTCATTTGAGTGTCTTGCTGTTTACTCCATCATGGAGGGAAGGGGAGAGAAGTGTGAGGCACAAATAAGAACATGAGTCTGAATATCCTTCGTAAATTATATACTGCCCTCTCAGGATGTATGCAGCTGAAAATAATAATATGTCCCTTATTGTTCATTACCAGTTTTATTCTATCACATAACAAAAAGTCCCAGGTTGGCCAATTCAGCTTTTATCCCAGGTGCTTCCCATCTTTCTGTTTTGTCTTCCTTAATACATTGGCTTTTGTTCTCAGGCTTGTCGTCACAAGATGGCTATCACAGCTCTGTCCTCACACATCCTCTTCCGATGTAGGAGACACAGTTTTACCTCATGAGTCTCTTTATTTGGGAAAAAAGATGCCTTCCCCAGAAGTTTCCCTGGCAAACTCTCGACGTCTGGTGTTCCTGTTTGCTTCACGTGCCTGTGCTTAAACTTGTCTCTGGCAAAGGGAATGACAGTTCCATGTTAAAACTACTAGAACCTCCACCCTCTAGAATTTGACTTTCAGAAGCCTCTTAGAGTTTAGCGCAATTTAAAAGCATGGCCAATAGGAGAAGATAAAATCTTTTTTAATTTTTTTGAGTTGGAGTCTCACTCTGTCACCCAGGCTGGATTCCACTAGCATACTAACGGCCACCCTGGTGTCGACCTGCTGAGTTCGGACAATCCTTCCGCCTCAGCCTTCCAAGTAGCCAGAACTACGGGTACATGCTACCACGCCCAGGTAATTTTTGATTTATTGTAGAGTTAAGGTCTCACCAAGTTTCCTGGGCTGGTCTCAAACCCACAGGCTTAGGCAATCCATTCGCCTCAGCCTCCCAAAGTGCTAGGATTACAGGCTGAGCCACCAAGACCGTCCAAGATAAAATCTTTAGAGTTTATTTTGTTAGAAATTTAACTTAAGACCAGGTGCGGTGGCTCATGCCTATAATTCCAGCACTTTGGGAGGCTGAAGCAGGAAGATAGCATGAGGCCAGGAGTGGGAGACCAGCCTAGGCAACATAGCAAGACACTGTATCTACAAAAAAAATTTTTTGTAACTTAACTAGGCATGGTGGTATGCATGCCTGGAGGTGGTAGCTAGTGGTAGGCCTAAGCTACTCTAGAGACTGAGGCGGGAGGATAGCTTGAGTCCAGGAGTTAGAGTCTGCAGTGAGCTGTGACCATCCCAGTACACTCCAGCCTAGGCAACAGAGCAAGATGCTGTCTCTCAAAAAAAGGAAAATAAATTAAATTTATATTGGGCCGGGCTCGGTGGCTCAGCCTGTAATCCCGTGCCTTGGGAGGCTGAGGTGAGTGAATTGCCTGAGCCCACGGGTTCGAGACCCGCCTGGGCAACCTGGTGAGACCTCATCTCTACAATAAATCAAAAATCAGCCGGGCATGGTAGTGCGTGCCTATAGTTCCAGCTACTTGGAAGGCTGAGGCAGAAGGATCGCCGGAGCCCAGCAAGTCGAGAATGCAGTGGCCGGGAGCAGCCACTACACTCCAGCCTGGGCGACAGAGTGAGACTCCAACTCAAAAAAAAAAAAAAAAAATTATATTGGAATATGCCAATATTTGTTTATTCTGTAATGTAAAATAATGAAGAGATATTGTATGCTTTTAGAGTGGGACATTTATCATGCAGGTCATACAGTCTCTGTTACAGCTGCTTAACTCTGCCATTGTAGGGCAAAAGTAGTCATAGGCAATACAATACAGTACAATACATAAGCAAATAGGCCTGGTTGTTTTCCTGGTTTAAGCTTTTGCAACTCGGAGTGGTGGGTAGACCATAACATCAGCATTGACCAGCAGCTTGTTCGAAATGGAAAATCTCAGACTCCAATTCAGACCTGCTGTGTTAGGATCTGAGTTTAATGGGACCCTCAGGTGATATAACCTGCTGCATTAGGGTATTGAATTCTTTCAGTGAGTGTTCTGAGAATTCCTCCTGCTAGAGCTTTGGAGAGCCATGCTCTCTGGGGGATGGACTCTGGCTTGGCTGTCTCCACACCCATCTCAGTTCCCCTCTGATCTGAAGAGACTAGAAAGCCCAAAAGTACTTTTCCCAGACTCTTGTAAGGACTGCAGCTGTGTCCCCTGGATGAGATTTAGGTGTGCCCAGGAGGAGGCACTTGCACAAGACTGCTTTAGTCACAGGCAGAGAAGCAGGGCATGTTCTATGGGTAGCAGGCCTATCCATTTTGGTGGCACACATTTTGACAAGGGAGATACAGTTCTGGACTTGGCAGCTATAGTGTCAGTTTCCTGATTTGGCTGGGACTTTTATTTGATGGCTTCATGATCCATCCCAGAGGTAGCAACTCCCTTGGCAGTCCAGTTCTGCGACATGTTTTTGGGAGTTGTTCCTGGAACTTTGGGCTGCAGTCTGTTTCTTGAGCTCACCCAGTGATTCTGTAAGCTGTTTTTATCCCTTAATAAATCCTTCTCTTAAACTGATCGGTTTGCGTTCTGTTGCCTGCAGTTAAGAATCTTAACCAATCCAGATTCCCTGTGAGTGATAACTGCTTTAGTTGTATCAGCCATTCTCCTCTGCTTGGTGTGCTAACCTGTTCAAGGAATTATTTAGATGTGTTTGCAGAGCTTCCCCTTCTAGAGAATGGAGTTCAGTGACCCCTGAGAGAGTGTCTGATCTACAGTGTGTCACTGGTTTAATTAGACAAACCTAATCCATGGGAGAATGAAGCTGTGACAGAATGCAGTTCAGAATCTGTGTCTTCCTCGTAGCTGTTTACTGATTGAATGTTGCCTGTTCATTCAACAAATAGTGAGTGCTCATCCATCTTGCACCAAGCACTGGGCCACATGCTGGGGATACAAAATTTTAGATTTTATCATTAGTGAGCTTAACATCTCACTGAGAATGCAGAGTAAATAGGAAATTATAATTTGAAAGTTAAGATTGGAAGGAGCAGTTAGTACAGCATGCTAGGGGACTTCTTAGCAGGGTAGCCAACTCTGGTACAAAGATTGGCTTCTAGGAGAGTGTTTGGATGGTTATAAACCTGTTGCTCATTTAAAATGTTCCCCGAATTGCTTGAGCCCATGGGTTCAAGACCCACCTGGGCAACTTGGTGAGACCTCATCTCTACAATAAAGCAAAAACTAGCTGGGCGTGGTAGCGTGCCTGTAGTTCTGGCTACTTGAAAGGCTGAGGCGGAAGGATCGCCAGAGCCCAGCAGGTCGAGGCTGCGGTGGCTGGGAGCATGCCATTGCACTCCAGCCTGGGCAACAGAGTGAGACTCCAACTCAAATAAATAAATTAATTAAAAATAAAATGTTCCTGTTTAGGCTGGGCTCAGTGTCTCAGCCTTTAATCCCAGCACTTTGGGAGGCCAAGGTGAGTGGGTTGCTGTTGGGAGGCGGCCATGGAGGCCCACTGAGCATTAGGGATCAGGAAGGGCCATTGACCCCGAGACCACTAGGATGTGTTCAGGAGCTATTGACCCCATTTCCTCCCCCTTTCTACTCAGCACTATAACCAGAATAAGCTCCTGTAAGCTCAAAACATAAAACTCTGAGACCAGGATGAACACACGCTAACTTTAGAAGCTCATTGCTCCCATTCTTCCACAAACTGCAGTTTTGGCTTTCACACACCTTACAACTCACACTCGGGTCACATCTGAGAGCCGTAGTATTGGTCACAGTCTTCTGGGTCATGATTTTAGGATTTATTGACGTTGAGTAAGGTGTAAATTGTAGAATATAGTTTTAGGAATATAAGTTTAGACAGCTGTTTTGTTGAAAGAATGCGGCTAGGTTACTTGCAGGTAGCCCACTGTGAACATTGGACTGGGCCACATTCCAAACATTCTGGGATGGGCCGCTTTAGGTTGTAAAGTAAGTACTTAAATTTCTATAGAATTGTTTAACTTAGTATTAGTATAAATCATCTTAGGATGAAAAAGGTTTATAGGCAGTCATGGATTAAGGTTAACATCTGTTATGGAATTTTCTTCCTCATACCTGAAAGAACATCTGGTGGGTGGGGGACCCCCCCTCACACACCTGACTTTGTGTTACATGAAAGACATATGAGTATAAAAGCCCACTGTTGACACTCAATAAAGGTCTTCTGCTCAAATCTAAGCAGTTGTCTCTCTGTCTCTCTCTCTCTCTGTCTCTCTCTCTCTGTCTCTCTCTCTCTCTCTCTTTCTCTCCCCCTCTCTCTCCCTCTCTCCCTCTTTCTCTCATTCTCACAATCGCTGACGCCGTCTCCACCTTTGGGGTATCCTGAACCCGGCAGGAGCTGGACTCCCGCAGGTTGCCTGAGGCCATGGGTTACCAGCCCGGGCAACTTGGCAGGACCCCATCAAAAATTAGCTGGGCATGGTAGCACATGCCTGTAGTTCCAGCTACTTGCAAGTCTGAGGTAAAAGGATGCTGTAAGTGTGCCACTGCATTCCAGCCTGGGTGACAGAGTGAGACTTTGACTCAAAAATAGAATAGAATAGAATAAAATAAAAATTCCCATTTTGAGCCAGGCACAGTGGCTCAAGCCTGTAATCCCAGCACTTTGGGAGACGGAGACCAGAGGATTGACTGAGCTCAGGGGTTTGAGACCAGCCTGGGCAATTTTGCATGACCCCATCTCTACAGTAAATCAAAAAATTAGCTGAGCATGGTAGTGTATGCCTGTAGTTTCAGCTACTTGGAAGTCTGAGGCGGAAGGATCACCTGAGCCCAGCAGGTCAAGGCTGCAGTGGCTGTGAATATGCTACTGCACTCCAGCCTGGGCAAACAGAGTGAGACGCCAACTCAAAAAAAAAAAAAAAAAGTTCCCATTGTGGAGAGGCTTTGTTTGGGGATGCAGTGGATAGTGGTCCTGTGTGTATGATTCCCTGGGTAAAGGAGGTGATGGAAGAGGGATGAAGTAGGTGGTGAGCTTTCCTTCATTCTGAAGCAGAATTAGGCTTTCACTTTCCTATTGGACCTGGGATAATGGGGAATGCACAAGGGTGGGTGTAGGCTTGACCTCAGGGGCAGGTCTGATTCTATACTTTGCCTCCCTGGGCCTGAGGGTACCAAAACCTTTACCTGGTTGTTTCTGGAGAAACACAAAGGTTTGACTGTTGAAATAAGTGTGGTAGGGCCAGTTGGTGGACCTAAACTGAATAATAATGATTTAAATCCAGTTGGTTCCCATAGATTCTAAGGCATAAGTGATGTTTGACAGAGTTATCATGTAGATTGTTACAAGACCTGACATAGAGTTATGTTTCTAGAGTAGAGAGAAAGGAAGAAGTTCAGAGACCTTGTGCAAAGACTTGGTACTTGGTTTTGAGAGTTGTAGTTGTAATCTCTTTGACAGGTCTACTTTTGTAGAGCATATTTGGATTTGGTGTCTATCTTAGGGAAGCTGATTTTTTTTTCTTTTAAACAGGATCTCACTCTGTCATCCAGATTAGAGTGCAGTGGCATGATCATGGCTCACCACAGCTTTGACTTCCTGGGCTCAGGACATCCTTCTTCCTCAGTCTCCCAAGTAGCTAAGACTACAGACAAATGCCACCATGCCCAACTAATTTTTTGATTTTCTTTTGTAGAGACACAGTCTCGCTTTAGCCAGGCTAGTCTTTAACTCCTGGGCTCAAGTAGTTGTCCCACCTTGGCCTCCCAGGGTGCTAGGATTACAGGCGTGAGCCACTATGCCCAGCCAGGAATGCTGATCTTAGTTGCTGTCACTATTGCTGTTACGTTTTTGAGGATTGCAGTTGAATTGCTCCTGAGTTATGTAAGTGCGCTAAGATGTAGAAAACTAGATGGTTGCAAGGAAGCGCAATGAGGAAACAGGGAAGAATATAGAGTATTGCTATATTTACCTTTTGTTTCTTGGGAATTACATGCCATCCCCAGGGTGAAGTAGGAGTAAAGTTCTTGTGAAGAAAGGAAATGAAAGATGCAGCACAGATTAACTAGTCTCCTCATATGTTTAGTATTTTACCTAACTCCTGTCTTGAAGGTAATCCTAATCTTGAAATTAAGCTGTACCTGCCATTCTCAGCCCTAAAGAATCCTGCCTGACTGAGCGATTTTTTCCCCCCTGCAGTCAAAGTAGAGTCATATAATCATATTCCATACCTTATTCCAGCATTATTAAGAAGATAAGGAAGTGTCTATGAACTATTTTGAACCTTATGGGGCCAAATAAATCAAATGCACAAAAAAAAAATTAGAGAAACATGTTATTACAAAAACAATCCAATGACTTCCAACAAAATAGGATGGAGGGTGTAGTTTTTTCAATTACATGCTCATCAACAGAGAATTAGACCTGAATTAGAGAGGATGTTGATAGATGTTTTTATTTTCCTTGCAGGGAAGCTCTTGTAAATAGAAAGCACTATTTAGAAGTTTATTTGGTTTTTAAAATATTATAATTTCTTTAAAGTACACATTGAAAACCTAGTTTTTTTGTTTGTTTGATTGTTTGTTTTGAGTTGGAGTCTCACTCTGTCGCCCAGACTGGAGTGCAGTGGCACGCTCCTGGCCACCGCAGCCTCGCCCTGCTGGGCTCTGGTGATCCTTTCACCTCAGCCTTCCAAGTAGCCGAAAGTACAGGCATGCGCTACCATGCCCGGCTAATTTTTGATTTATTGTAGAGATGAGATCTCGCCAAGTTACACAGGTGGGTCTTGAACCACGGGCTCAGGCAATCCACTCGCCTCAGCCTCCCAAAGTGCTGGGATTACAGGCTGAGCCACTGAGCCCGGCTGAAAACCTAGTTTTTTATATGCTTTCAGATCTCATATTTCTGTCTGTAAGTGTAGGAGATTTTAACAGTCACTTTTAAGGGGCTTTTGGATAATATGTATACACCAGTTAATTGACCTTCAGATGTTACAAATTGCATTTATAAATGTAATATATTTGATTGGTGTTAAAGAACTTCATTTGACTTAAAACAAACAAACAAAAAAAACAGGCCAGGCACAATGGCTCACGCCTATAATCCCAACACTTTGGGAAGCCAAGGTAAGAGCATTGCATGAGCCCATGGGTTCAAGATAATCCTGGGCAACTTGGTGAGATCTCATCTCTACAGTTAATCAAAAAATTAGCCAGGTGTGCCTGTAGTTCCAACTGCTTGGAAGGCTGAGGCAGAAAGATCACCTGAGCCCAGCAGGTTGAGGCTGCGGTGGCCATGATTGTGCTACTAATCTTCAGCCTGGGAGACAGGGTAAGACCCCTGCTGCTGCCATTGAAGAAAGCTTGACCAGAAGCCTTACTAATAGCCTGAACAGTGAATTAACACATATTTTATATATCATATGTATTATATACACTGTATTTCTTGTAAGCTAGAGAAAAGAAAATGTTTTTAAGAAAATCATAAGGGGCCAGGCATGGTAACTCACACCTACAATACTAACACTTTGGAAGGCTGATGCAAGAGAATTGCTTGAGCCCAGACGTTTGAGACCAGCCTGGGCAACATAGTGATGCCTCTTCTCTACAAAAATTAAAAAAAAAATTCGCACCCGTAGTCCCAGCTACTCAGGAAACTGAGGCAGAAGGATCGCCTGTACCACCCAGGAAGTTGAAGCTGGGATGAGCCATGATCATGCTACTGCCCTCCAGCCTGCAAGACAGGGTGAGACCCCAACTCAATAAAAAGAAAGAAAGAAAATCATAAGGAAGAGGTAGAGAAAACATATTTACTGTTCATTAAGTGGAAGTGGATCATAACTTAACTTTTTTAGTTATAGTCTTTATCCTCGTTTTCTTCACATTGAGTAGGCTGAGGAGGAGGAAGTCCTGAGGAAAGGTTACTCTTACTGTCTCAGGAATGGCAGAGACAAAAGAAAATCCTTATATAAGTAGACCCATGAAGTTCAAACCTGTGTTGCTCAAAGATCAATTATATTTGAAAATATGGTCAGCATCACTTATCATTAGAAAAATGCAAATCAAGGCCGGGCATGGTGGCTCACACCTATAATCCCAGCACTTTGGGAGGCCAAGGTGGGAGGATTACCTGAGCCCACGGGTTCGAGACCAACCTGGGCAACACGATGAGACACCATCTCTACAATAAATCAGAAAATTAGCTGTGCGTGGTGGCGTGTGCCTGTAGTTTCAGCTACTTGGAAAGCTGAGGTAGAAGGATCTCCTGAGTCTAGCAGGTCAAGGCTCCAGTGCCTGGGAGCATGCCACTGCCCTCCATCCTGGATGACAGAGTGAGACTTCTACTCAGAAAAAAAAAATAGAAAAAGAAAAATGCAAATCAAAACCACAATTAGGCCGGGTTCGGTGGCTCAGCCTGTAATCCCAGTACTTTGGGAGGCTGAGGTGAGTGGATTGCCTGAGCCCACGAGTTCGAGACCTGCCTGGGCAACTTGACGAGACCTCATCTCTACAATAAATCAAAAATTAGCCGGGCATGGTAGCGCGCACCTGTAGTTCCAGCTACTTGGAAGGCTGAGGTGGATCACTGTAGCCCAGCAGGTCAAGGCTGCAGTGGCCGCTCCGCCACTGCACTCCAATAAGTGACAGAGTGAGACTCCAACTCAAAAAAAATAAAAAACAAAAAACCACAATGAGATTAGAATGGTTACCGTCAAAAAGAAAAAAATAACAGAATCAATGAGGATGCAGAGAAAAGGAAATTCTCATATGCTCTTAGTGACAATGCAAATTAGTATAGCCATTATGGAATACAGTGTGGGAGTTACTCAAAAAACTAAAAACAGAACCACCATATGATTCAGCAATCCTATTGCTGATTATATATCCTAAGTTAAAGAACTCAGTATATCAAAGAGATATCTGCACTCCCGTGTTTATTGTAGAATTATTCACAATAGCCAAGATATGGAAGCAATCTAAGTGCTCACCAACAGATGATTCGATAAAGAAAATGTGGTATATATACACAATGGAATACTACTCATCAGAGTAAAATGCTGTCATTCATAGCAATATGAATGAGCCTGGAGGACATTATGTTAAGTGAAATAAACTGGGCACAGAAAGGTAAACGTCACATGTTCTCACTCGTGGAAGCTAAAAAATAAGTAGATCTTATAGAAGTAAGAAAGTAGAACAGAGAATACTAGAGGCTAGAAAGGGTAGGAGAAAGGGAGGGATAGGGAGAGATTTGTTAAAGGATAAAAAATTACAGCTAGGTAGGAGAAATAAGTTTTAGTGTTCTTCAGCACTGTAGGATGACTATAATTAACAATAATTTATTGTATATTTTGAGATAGCTAGAAGAGAAGATTTTGAATGTTCCCAACACAAAGAAATGGTAAATGTTTGAGATGATGGATATACTAATTATCCTGACTTGGTCATTACACATGTTATATATATATCAAAATGTCAGTCTGTATCCCATAAATATGTACAATTATGATGTCAATTAAAATTAATAACATTTTCGGCTGGGCTCCTAGCCATTTTGGAGGCTGAAGAAAGAGGATTCCTTGAGCCCAGGAGTTTGAATCCAGCCTGGGAAACAGTTAAGACTTTGTCTCTTAAAAACAAAACAAAACCATTTTTCAAAGAAATGCAAAATTTAGCTGGGCTCGGTGGCTCAGCCTGTAATCCCGCGCCTTTGGGAGGCTGAGGTGAGTGGATTGCCTGAGCCCGCGGGTTCGAGACCCGCCTGGGCAGCAAGACCTCATCTCTACAATAAATCAAAAAATCAGCCGGGCGTGGTAGTGCATGCCTGTAATTCCGGCTACTCGGAAGGCTGAGGTGGAAGGATCGCCGGAGCCCAGCAGGTCGAGGCTGCAGTGGCCGGGAGCAGCCACTGCACTTCAGTCTGGGCAACAGAGTGAGACTCCAACTCAAAAAAAAAAAAAGAAAAAGAAATGCAAAATTTTATGAAGCATAGAACTCTTTTTTACAAAGTCCTATGTATCTCATATACTAAATCTACAAATAAGCCTTAGATTCTCTACATATCCCCATATTTAATATAAGCTTATTAAGATTTTCAACTTAAAATCACAAGTCAGAAATAAATTATCCAATTATACTTTTTATTTGAGGCTACATGGCTGGTTGTCTAATAGGTGGCATACCTTATAAATATTATAAAATCATAAACTGTGGTATCTAACAAATATTTATGTGATCATAAATATAGTATTTATTGATATTATGAATATATTAATTATTTATGATTTTGATTTGCTTGAACATTCTATATTTAATTCTAAATATTTCCAGGATTGAAAGATACTTATCCACTAAAGAAACTGATCCTTCTTGTTAATGAGGCCAGGGTGCTTAGGTGGCCCTATTCACTGTTGCTCCATGAGGTTTCCATAATCACAAGGCTGGTGGTCATGGAGGTCACACAACGTGAACAGGTGTTCAGTGAGCAGTCTGCAGTATCCATTCATGCTTAGCTAATTCTGTGTGTCAAGCTGAAGGCTACTTCCTTCATGAAGCCTTTGTGATTCCTCCCAGTAGGTTCATACTTGTGTGTTTCTATTGCAGTCTGTACTTTGCTCTGTGGTATTTATCATGCTTTGTTGATATTGCTTGCTTGTCTTTTGTGCTAGACTTGACACTCTATGTAGACAGGTATCATTCTTTCTTTTTAGCTTACTCTTGAATCCTTGGTGCCCAACACATAGCAAAGTACTTAATAAAACGAGTGCTACAGTTATTGATTTCTTTCTTTCTTTTTTTTTCTTTTTTTTGAGTTGGAGTCTCACTCTGTCACCCAGACTGGAGTGCAGTGGCCGCTCCCAGTCACCGCAGCCTTGACCTGCTGGGCTCCGGCAATCCTTCCGCCTCAGCCTTCCAAGTAGCCAGAATTATAGGCATGCGCTACCACTCCTGGCTGATTTTTTTATTTATTGTAGAGATGAGGTCTTGCCTGCCCAGGCGGGTCTCGAACCCGCGGGCTCAGGCAATCCACTCACCTCAGCCTCCTAAAGGCGCGGGATTACCAAGCTGAGCCACCGAGCCCGGCTTATTGATTTATTTCAAAAGCCACAGAACTGCAGCTTAGGTAGGCCCTTTTGGGTTGTTAGAAATAGACATATTCTCCAGATGAGGAGAAAGATGTAGCATGCTGCCCAACCACACTGTATATGGCCAGAAATTTGGGTCACAGTACATAGACAGGCATCACTCATGGCAGGTGGAATGACAATGGGAATGCAGTGTAACTCAAGGAGCCTGGTCACACACCAGTGGCTTCACTCCTCACTTCCACTGTGGAGGACCTGCCTTACTCTTCTCTTCCCAGCCTCCCAGCTTTTACATACCTTTTGTTTGTGCACTACTCACCTGTCTGTTGACTGTCTCTGTAGCTTACATTCAGCCTTCCCAAGAGAGGATCTGATTGATATTGCCTAGTTACAACTTCATGTAATCTGCGCCTTTGGGTAGAGCCCGGCAACATCATTAGCTTCTGGCCAAGTTGAATATGTCTGCCTTACCTTTGCAGTAGTTGCTGATTTTTAATTATCTTGGCTGTGCCCAGAGTGGCAAGTCATGTGCTGTAAAAATAGCACAACAGCCCATGCTTAAGTATGCCAACAGCAGCTTTACCAAGGGTCCTACTCAACATGAAGACAATGGAGAAGAAGACCTTTATGATGGTCCACTTCCACTTAATGAATAGTAAATATGTTTTCCTTATGTGTGTGGTGGGGAGGGTGGATTTTTAGAGTTGAGGTCTTGGTCTGTTGCCTACTCTGGAGTACAGTGATGCAGTCATAGCTCATGCAGCCTCAAGCTTCCGGGCTTAAGCAAACCTCTATTTTTCTCTTCAGAACAAGGATCTCTGAGAAATGAGTGAGTAAATTAGTAAGTAAATGTAGAAAAAGAAAAACTTTTTTCAGCTTACTTTATTGTACATAATACATATAACGCATAAAATATGTGTTAATTGTTTTGTTATTGGTGAGGCTTCCAGTCAACAGTAGTCTATTAATAGTTAAGTTTTTGGTGAGTCAGAGGTTCTATATGGATTTCCTACTGCATGGGGATCAGTACCCCTAAACCATTGTTCAAACAGTTGTTTGCTATTTCTTTTCTTTTCTTTCTTTCTTTTCTTTTTTTTGAGTTGAAGTCTCACTCTCTTGCTCAGGAGTCTCACTCTGTTGCCCAGGCTGGAGTGCAGCAGCATGCTCATGGCCACTGCAGCCTCAATCTGCTGGGCCCAGGCAGTCCTTCCTCCTCAGCCTTCCAAGTAGCTAGAACTACAGGCACATGCTACCATGCCCGGCTAAGCTTTTTTTTTTTTTTAATTGTAGAGATGAAGTCTCGCCAAGTTGCCCAGGCTGTTCTTGAACCTGTGGGCTCAGGCAGTCCTCTCATCTTGGCCTCCCAAAGTGCTGGGATTATAGGTGTGAGCCACTGTGCCCAGCCGAAGATACAGATTTTAAAAAATAAAATTCACGGCCAGTCCTCACTTCTTGGGAAACTGAGGCGAAAGGATCACCTGAGCCTGGAGGTCAAGGCTGTAATAAGCCGATATCTGTGCCACTGCACTGCACTCCAGCCTGGGCAACAGGGTGAGATCCTGACTTAAAATTAATTAATTAATTGATTATTATTTTTTTTTTTTTTGAGTTGGAGTCTCACTCTGTCGCCCAGACTGGAGTGCAGTGGCCACTCCTGGCCACCGCAGCCTCGCCTGCTGGATCCTCCGGCTCACTTGCCGAAGCCTGTAGCGGATAGGCATGCGCTACCACACCCGGCTGATTTTTTTATTTATTGTAGAGATGAGGTCTTGCTGCCCAGGCAGGCCTCGAACCCGCGGGCTCAGGCAATCCACTCACCTCAGCCTCCCAAAGGCGTGGGATTACAGGTTGAGCTACTGAGCCCGGCTGATTAATTTTTAAAAAGGTAACATGTTAAAGTAATATCTGCACATGGATGTGTAACAACAGTAGTAGTACTGAATGGCTCATAATAGACAACCAAAATATGTATTCTTTATTAAGCAAATGAATTGTGTTCCAGATTTTAACTTTATTTTGAACTGTAAGATGATAAACTCCAACCTCATAGAAGATAGTTTTCTTTTTATAGTCTCCTAAAAGTAAATAAAGGTTTTTAACCTTGGGACTATTTCACTATTTAATGGAAATGTTAAAATAAAAAATGTACTTTGATGTAAATTGCTGTAAATCAGGGAAGACCGTGAATCAACCCCAATCGATTATTTAGATGACATTCTCTGAATTTCCAGTATTTAATTTTTAAAGGATTTACAATCACATGTGTGTGAATTAATAGTAATAATTCACATACATGGCCATTTTATATCTTAAAATAGGTACTAAGATAGTCAAAGAGCTTTTCTATATGTTTGACATTTTTCAAAATAAAAGGTTAGAGAGAAAATAGGCATACATACTTATTACATGCCAACCAGATTCAAGATCTTGAGCTATGAAGGGAACTATGAAGGACAGTGACAGAAGCAATTCTCCATAACACAAATTGTGTGTGTGTGAGCATCGCCGTGTCTTCATTTTGACTTGGTAAGAGGACAGATTATTTTAGCTCCTTTGGTCACAGTGCTGTAACATGTAAGAATTCTCATGTCTCTTATTCTGAAAATTTGTTGTTTTTAAAGAATTTAATGGGAAATATGACTCAGTGATAAAAATTTCAGAAAAGCTTTTGTTCATATAACATGGATATACATTTTTATGTGAGGAAGTTTCCTTATTCTTCCTTCTCAGTAAAGCATATACACAAAAATATAGCAAAATAAGTTAATAGCTTATCCTTTGAAAAATAATTTTGAATTTATGAAACAGAGAATCATACCATGTCTTAATGTAGAAGGTGATGTGAAACCGCTTTTCATTGCAGGACAGAGTAAATCCCATAGATCAGGCATTACCTTTTAGGCCCTTGGTCTGTTGAAATGGAATCTCCTGTTTCTGACATCTGAGATGTTAGAAAGGGCTGTCCCTCTTAGTTACAGTTCGGGGATGAGAAGAAATCTTGGCATAGACACAGCCTCCAGGGCAGGGCCTGGCTAAGGTGCAGCTGTGATGATCCCTGTCTCAGCTCCTGCTCTGTGCTCACGTGGCCAAGTGTAATTCAGCTCTGGCTCCAGAGTACAGACCAGCACAGATGCCACTCTTTTTTCAGAGGAGCACCTCTCTGCTCCAAGACTGTTTCGAAATGGTAAATGACTGCTCCTGGGTTACTTTCCTGCTTACTTCTAGAGTCATCCTTGAGATGATTGAGATTTTACTGACTGTCATTTTGGCTTTTACAAAAATTCTTAATAGATACTATTGACTTTATGAAAAGTGGTATTCATAATGTTATTACATATTTATTATTGTCCATTTTATTTTAAATCTATAGATGCTTTTGACTAGAAATCCATTTGAGTGGTCTGTAAAATTTTTACCTTAAAAAATAGAAACAATGTAATCTAAATAAGGCTTTTATTTCAGATTTAAAAAAAAAAATATATATATATATATTTGAGATAGGGTCTTATTATGTTGCCACACTGGTCTTTTTTTCCTTTTTAAGTCAAAATCTCACTCTGTTACCCAGGCTGGAGTGCAGTGGCATGCTCATGGCCACCACAACTTCTGCCTGCTGGGCTCAGGCGATCCTTCTGCCTCAGCCTTCCAAGTAGCTGGAACTACAGGCATGCACTACCAGGCCTGGCTTATTTTTTTATTTATTGTAGAGATGAAGTCTCACCATTTTGCCCAGGCTTGTTCTCAAACCCTTGGGCTCAGGCAATCCTCTTGCTTCCACTTCCCAAAGTGCTAGGATTACAGGCCCGGCACACACTGGTCTTAAACTTCTGGGCTCAAGCGATCCTTCTGCCTTGGTCTCCCCTACAGTAAAAAATTTAAAATAGTAGAACAAACACTGTATACCTTTTTAGATGTAACATCTTTTTTTGCCAGGCACAATGGCTTATCACGTCTATAATCCCAGTGCTTTGGGAGGCCAAAGTGAGAGGATTGCTTGAACCCACAGGTTTGAGACCAGCTTGGGCAACCTGGCGAGACCTCATCTCTACAATCAAGAAAAATTAGCCAGACATGTTGGCACAAGCCTGTAGTTCTATTTACATGGAAGGCTGAGGCGGACGGATCGCCTGAGCCCAGCAGGTCAAGGATGCGGTGACCATGAGCGTGCCACTGAACTCCAGCCTGGGTGACAGACTCCAATTCAAAATAAAAAATAAAAAAAGATGTGGGGCACAATTCTAAATACAATTCAAAATTAAGCTCCTTTGTTGCATTAGGCATATTTCAGGTGCTCAGTGCATGCTTATGATCATCATCTATCTGAACAGCACAGCTTCAGAGACTTAATCAGATTGAAGAAAAATATCTTTGACAAGTTGCTGCATAGATGTGCTACATGCTTCTTGATGCCTTTATTTTGTTTTTGTTTGTTTTTTAACTAGAGTCAGGATCTCGCTTTGTTGCCTAGGCCATTCTTGAACTCCTGGGCTCAAGTAGTCCTACTGCCTTGGCCTCACAAAGTGCTGGGATTACAGGGATGAGGCCACCATGCCTGGCTGCAGATGCATGCATCCTAATGCTTAATGTGAGTTGAAAAGGCTAAGTACCTAGATCCCCTGGTGAGTGTGTAGTACTGTTCAATGACTTGAAAACCCATGAAATGAATTGGGAAAGGGTGGTGATTGTTCTTCCCTGAGAACACACTGGAGAGGAATAATAAGTGAAAAATATTCCATCTCATGGGTCATCAGATAAATGTAAATTAAAATAATCTGGTATCTTACTCTTATTAGATTAGCCAAGATTTTAAAACTTATCCTATTAATGATGATGAAGTAGGCAGCATGTATCACAACCTTAAAAATATCTATGTTGTCTTTGACCCTGTACTCCTGTCATTCCAACTCTTTCCATTCCAGGATACCACTAACGTCTGACATAACACATTGCTTCCTTCCTGCTAGAAAGCCCGTCCTATCCCCTTGCCACCTGAGGACACTTTGGGTTTTTATCTTGGTCACTATGTTTTATGGAAGTTTCCATGATTTCCAGACTGGTAAATAAGAACTTTTTCCACCGTCTCATTGTAATACAAGTCTCCAGTATGTTTTTTCCTATATATTGTATGGACATTTGAAAAACAGGAAGTAGCCAGGCTCCGTGGCTCAGCCTGTAATCCTGCGCCTTTGGGAGGCTGAGGTGAGTGGATTGCCTGAGCCCGTGGGTTCGAAATCCGCCTGGGCAACTTGGCGAGACCTCATCTCTACAATAAATCAAAAATTAGCTGGGTGTGGTAGCGCACACCTGTAGTTCCAGCTACTTGGAAGGCTGAGGCGGAAGGATCGCTGGAGCCCAGCAGGTCGAGGCTGCCGTGGCCGGGAGCGGCCACTGCACTCCAGTCTGGGTGACAGAGTGAGACTCCAACTCAAGGAAAAAAAGAAAAGCAGGGAGTATATAGCCAGGCGTGGTGGCGTGTGTCTAGTTCCAGCTATTTGGAAGGCTGAGGCAGAAGGCCTAACAACAGGTTGAGGCTGCAGTGGCCGTGAGTGTGCCACTGCACTCCAGCCTGGGCAACAAAGAGTGAGACTCCAACTCAAAACAAAAAACAGGAAGTAAAAAAGAACAAAATTTAAAACTTTCATACTTGCCATGAGCAACATTTTTTATGTGTTTCCTTCAGTGTGGATTTTTGTCTGTTAACTGCCTTCCTTTTCACCTATAGTCTTCTCAAGGATATTCTCAAATATTGGATACAAAAGTGAACTGGGAGTTCATGTAAAATGTAATAGAAGAGGCAGGAGTCTTCTAACTTTCCTCTTTGCTGTTGTGATGTTATTTACACATGTATCTGTGTGTGTGTATACTATATATATTATATATATATATATATATATAGGTTTTTGGCCATGGTTCCTGGCTTATAACTCCTAGAGTTCTTTTTTTTTAAGTCTGAGTCTCACTCTGTCACCCAGGCTGAAGTGCAGTGGCATGCTCACACCCACCGCAGCCTCAACCTACTGGACTCAGGCGATCCTTCTGCCTCAGTCTTCCAAGTAGTTGGAACCACAGGTGTGTGCCACCACACCTGGCTACTTTTTTTACTTATTGTAGAGACGAGATCTCGCCAAGTTGGCCTGGCTGGTCTTGAACCCCTGGACTCAGTATCCTCTTGCCTCCACCTTCCAAAGTGCTGATACCTACCACGTTACAGGTGTGACCTACCACGCCCGCCTCCCATAGCTCTTGTTACAATCTTTTGTTATAATGTTGGGGCATTTTAGGACTCAGGAATAGCCCTCAGAAAACAGGATCTCTCTCTCTCTGACCTTCACCTGCCCAAGGCAGAACTCTAATCTTACACCACCTTTCTGAATGTGGTTCTTAAGACCCTCATTCCAGAGAGGATCCTGCCCCAAACCCTGAAAGAGGGCTGCACAGAGAGGTCAAGAAGAATCTGGACAGGCGTTGTTGAGTTTCCCAACTCAGTCTGTTAGTATTAGATCATACCTTTTTTTGTCCTGTCACTTAATTGTCCTTGGCTTCCATCATACTTATCCAATGAAATCTCCATTAAAGGCCCAAGAAAGCCAGGCACGGTTGCTCACACCTATAATCCCAGCATTTTGGGAGGTTGATGTGAGGGATTGCCTGAGCCCACAGGTTCGAGACCAACCAGCCTGGACAACTTGGCGACACCTCATCTCTACAATAAATCAAAAAATTAACCGGGCATGGTGGCGCATGCTTGTAGTTCTTGCTACTTGGACGGCTGAGGCGGAGGGATTGCCTGAGCCCAGCAGGTCAAGGCTGCAGTGACTGAGCATGCCATTTCACTCCAGCCTGAGCGACAGAGTGAGACTCCGACTCAAAAAAAAAAGACCCAAGAAGACTGGGTAAAGAGAGCTTCCAGATAACTGAACACAGGGAGGTTCCTGGAAGATTGTGCTCCCCTTCCCCCATACTTTGCTCTGTGCAACTCTTCATCTCTATCCTTTGTAAAACCCTTTATGATAAATCAGTAAATGTGTTTCCCTGAGTTCTGTGAACCACTCCAGCAAATTAACTGAACCCCTAAAGGAAATTGTGGGAACCTCAACTTGAAACCAGTCCATTAGAAGTACTAGAAGCCTGGACTTGTGACTGGTGGGAAGGAGGATCTTATGGGTCTGAACCCTGAGCCTGTGGTTTCTGTCTCCAGGTGGTTAGCTTCAAAATTGAATTGAATTGGGGGCAGTCAGCTGGTGTCTACTGCAGAAGGACCCACACACATTTGATCACAAAAATCTTATGTTTTTTATTGTGGTGTGAGAGCAGAGGAAAATCATGGTTTGAGTTTCTCCCCTCCAGTCTGTCATTTTCTACCTTACCAGCCTTTTTGCAACTGTTCCAGCTCTATTATCCCAGAGGAGTAATGTCTCTCCTCTCTTATTGCAGCCTTGGACACACTGACCAAATATTGTGACTTTCTGTGCTTCTTGGTTATCTCACCCCAGCATCTGCACTTCTAAGTATCTGTTGAGAACTGCTTGTCCATGGGCACAAAGAAGCATGTACAAGAGGTTCATCACAGCTTGTAACAGCCAAAATTGGAAACAGTGTCCACCAGTATCCGAATGGTTTGAATGGTTTTTTATGAATTACGGCAGATTCATGTTATGTCTTACCATCCAGCAGTAAGAAATCTGTATATCCCAACAAGGAGAGTCTTCTAAGACATAGAGTTAAATGAAGTGGCAAGTGTGATCTCATTTGTATAAAATAAAATGAACTAAAACATTTTTATATGTGTTAATATATATAATAGAATCTGGAGGGAAAACATTAAACTGATTGGAGTGATTTGGGAAGGGAAGTAGGACTGGAAGGAAGCCCATGGCAACTTGTGCTTTATCTAAACTATTTTTGGTTTTTGACAACCCCATCATCTTTCCAGAGTCTGGGCAGAAATGTGAAGCAATCAAGCAGTTGTAAAAGTATTTAAAGTACTTGAGGGTATAGCCGCTTCACTCCACCCCAAGGAATTCTAAAGGGATATATTTGAACTCAGAAAGGTTAAAATTAGAATTGCTGAAATTCTGTTCTATATTGTCTTCTCCTTGGGTACAAGGAAACGAAAGCAAAACCACCTCTGGGAGCAGATGGCAGAACTCAGGGGTTTTTTTGCTTTTGATGTAAACTTATTTTCACCTTTGAGACTGACCTTGCTATTCTTAGAGTTTTTATTTTTTTTAATTTAAATTAAAATGGTTGATGAAGGTAACATTAGTTGATAAAGAAATAGTTTACATGGAGAGTGTTGTTACACTTTACTGTGTTTCCAGGTGAGTAGGTTAATCTTTACCCCCTTGATCTTTAAAGGGCTAACAGAGACCGGGCACAGTGGCTCAACCTGTACTGTAATCCCAGCACTTTTGGAGGCCAAAGTGAGAGGATTGCCTGAACCCATGGGTTTGAGACCATCCTGGGCAACCTGGCAAGACCTCATCTCTGTAATAAATCAAAAAATTAGCCGGGTGTGATGGCGCGTGCCGTAGTTCTAGCCACTCGGAAGACTGAGGTGGAAGGATTGCCTGAACTAAATAGGTTGAGGCTGCGGTGGCTGTGAGTGTGCCACTACACTCCAGCCTGGGCGACAGAGTGAGACGCCTACTCAAAAAATAAATAAATAAAGAGGTAAAAGAAGTAGTCCATGAAGAATCATCACATGTGCTAATCAACCTGAGAACCAAAGAATGTTGCTTTTGTTTATGTGACCTCTTGTTGGTGATGCTGGCATTTATGAATTTAGAAACTATATCTATTGCTCATGCTTTCTGTAAGACATAAATTCAGACAAAGTACAACGTGCTTCATGGTGTCTAGAGCCTCAACTGGAAGAATCAAAGGCTGGAAGAAAATTACTGTTGGAGGAAAAAAGTTTACATAACTTCTAGTAGGCTTCCAGGACTCCATGCTTTGCTAGTATTTCTCCCACATCTGAGTTATCTTTGCTAATTCCTCCCCATCTCTCTACCTCTTAGTGTTGAATGCCCTGAAATTTAGTCCTTTGTCTTTTCTTTTTGTCTGCTTCTTATTTCTTGGTGATCTCACCCATTCTGGAGATTTTGTTTTTTGTTTTTTTGTTTTTTGAGTTGGAGTCTCACTTTGTCACCCAGACTGGAGTGCAGTGGCCGCTCCCGGCCACCGCAGCCTTGCCTGCTGGGCTCTGGCGATCCTTCCGCCTCAGCCTTCCTAGTAGCTGGAACTATAGGCATGCCCTACCATGCCCGGCTGATTTTTTGATTTATTGTAGAGATGAGGTCTTGCTGCCCAGGCGGGTCTCGAACCCGCAGGCTCAGGCAATCCACTCACCTCAGCCTCCCAAAGGCACAGGATTACAGGCTGAGCCACCGAGCCCGGCTCCATTAACTTTCAACTCAATTCTTCAGCTCCCCTCTATACCTTTACTCTCTTCAGTTTATTTTCAACACAGTAGGCGAAATAATTCTGTTAAAAGAAACCAGGTCAGATCATGTCACTTAATGACTTTATAAGCTGAAGCCCTTAGATTGGTCTATGATGTGGACCTCATCTTCTACTCTTCTCTCTCTCCTTGTACTCCAGCTGTACTAGTAGCCTCTTTGCCATTCCTCTGGCACCAGGTCTGTTCCCTCCTGTAATTGCCATTCTCTCTTGTAATTGCTGTTCCCTCTATCTAAAATCACCATGGTTGGAAATATACAGTCTTTTTTTTTTTTTTTTGAGTTGGAATCTCACTCTGTCGCCCAGACTGGAGCGCAGTGACCGGAGCCTTGACCTGCTGGGCTCTGGCGATCCTTCCGTGTCAGCCTTCCAAGTAGCTGGAACTATAGGAGTGCACTACCACACCCAGCTAATTCTTTTTTTTTTTAATTGTAGAGATGAGGTCTTGCCAAGTTGCCCAAGCGGGTCTCGAACCCGTGGGCTCAGGCAATTCACTCACCTCAGCCTCCCAAGGCGTGGAATTACAGGCCGAGCCGCCGAGCCCGGCTGAAAATATACAGTCTTAAACTAAAAGCCTAAGGGAGAGAATCACCATTTTACAGAGTTTTCCTAATGTTTTATATAGTAAGTAGCTTTTACTGGTAAAAAAAAATGCCATGGTACTGGGAAAGTAACAGTTTCAAACAAGAGATATAATATATTTATGCTGGAAGAAGTAAGTATAAGCATTTACGTTTATGCCAGACAAAAATACCTTTTCTCATCCCTCTACCTGCCATTCTTGCTCATCCAGATCTCTTCCATATGAAGTAGTCCTATACTTAGATGAGGTGAGAATTGTTAGGAGGTTCCTTGAATGCCACTAAAATGTTCATTTTATTTGGCTCACATCATTGTTCCTCTTTACTACCTTTTGTGGTTGAGGGGGCATGACAGGGCAGTCTGGGATGCCATCTGAACAGCTGATTCTGTCAGTTGAGAGACTTGGTAGGGCTCCACATAAGGCCATAGAACAGATATGGTTTTGGTTTCAAAGTAGCATGTGGTACTCATAAAAACACTCTCCAAAGAGCCAAGCATTTGAAGTAGGTTTTTAGAATGGAGAGTAAGACAGCTGAAGAAGGCAAGAGTATCCTTTTAACCAAGATGACCAGAGCTCCTGGACATGCTTTAACAGATTTATAAGAGCCGTAAGAAAGATGATAGACTATTTATGACTATGTGACCAGCAGAGTTCTGGGTGCAAAACTGAATGAGGACATGACTGAGAAAATCCGTCACCTTGAAAAGCCTGAGGGAGTATGCCTGACTCTATAGGAGCTATGATGTTAAGTGGAATTTGTTTTTATGGGGTCATGGAATCATATAGGTGAAAAGGTTATCAAGAGGTTTTCTAGTTTAAGTCTATACTTTTGTCAAGCAGAACTAAACTTTTACAGCATTCAAGCCTTTGTTTTTTCTTTTTGAATACATATTTATAAAATATACTTTTGTACATTATCTAAATTAATGTTTTTAAATTTTTATTTAAAAATTACCTTTAATGCCATCCAGTAGTGAAATGTTAGAATAACTGAAATAATACTCAGTGATCTATCACAGAAACAAAGAAATGAGTACCACATGTTCTCACTCAAAAGCAGACCCTGAACAATTATAATACTAAAAGAGGTATTGGTGGGAAACTGCCAGGGGAGAGGGAATACACTTCATCAATAAGGGTACCTAATCTCAAACCAGGTGAAGTGGGGACCAAGGTGAGACCCAAACTTTACTTGTAAAATGACCATTTGTATATCTAAACCTGAATTGTACCCCACCCACATCTTTAAAATAAAAATTCAAGCCAGGCTTGGTGGCTCAGCCTGTAATCCCAGCGCTTTGGGAGGCTGAGGTGAGCGGATTGCCTGAGTCCACGGGTTCAAGACCCGCCTGGGCAACTTGGCGAGACCTCATCTCTACAATAAATCAAAAACTAGCCGGGCGTGGTAGCGCACTCCTGTAGTTCCAGCTACTTGGAAGGTTGAAGTGGAAGGATCGCCAGAGCCCAGCAGGTCGAGGCTGCGGTGACTGGGAGCGGCCATTGCACTACAGTCTGGGGTCAGAGTGAGACTCCAACTCAAAAAAAATAAAATAAAATAAAAATTCACTTTGGGAGGCCAAAGCAAATGGATTGCTTGAGTCCATGGGTTCAAGATCCACCTGGGCAACTTGGTGAGACCTTGTCTCCACAATAAATAAAAAATTAGTCGGGCGTGGTAGCACACACCTGTAGTTCCGGCTACTTGGAAGGCTGAGGCAGAAGGATCGCCGGAGCCCAGCAGGTCGAGGCTGCGGTGGCCAGGAGCGGCCACTGCACTCCAGTCTGGGCGACAGAGTGAGACTCCAACTCAAAAAAAAATAATGAGGAGCCTATCAGGTAATAAGAACACCGGAATCAGCCGGGCTCGGTGGCTCAGCCTGTAATCCCGCGCCTTGGGAGGCTGAGGTGAGTGGATTGCCTGAGCCCGCGGGTTCGAGACCCGCCTGAGCAGCGAGACCTCATCTCTACAATAAGTCAAAAAATCAGCCGGGCGTGGTAGCACATGCCTGTAATTCCGGCTACTCGGAAGGCTGAGGCGGAAGTATCGCCGGAGCCCAGCAGGTCGAGGCTGCGGTGGCCAGGAGCGGCCACTGCACTCCAGTCTGGGCTTCAGAGTGAGACTCCAACTCAAAAAAAAAAAAGAACACCGGAATCACTTAATACTGTTCAACCAACTCTTCTTAAGTGTTTGTTCCTCCCTCACCTCTCTCCCCCTCAAGATCTCCCCCCCCCTTTAAGTCTAGGTCTTTCTTTATTATTATTATTATTATTATTATCAAGATATGGGGTACAGTTCAAGGTTACGTATGCAAACATTGATCATGCAGGTACCCTTGTTGATGAGGTGTGCCCCTCCCTCCTCTAGCAGTTTCCCTCAACTGCCTATCCCATCCCCCTCTCCAAGTCTAGGTCTTTTCATGGATATCACTCATTTCTTTGAGTAAATAATATTCTGTGGCCCCAATATTATCTTCTGGGAGTATTATGGTTTTTCATGTTACATTTAGGTCTATGATCTGTTTTAAGTTCATTTTTTGAAGTGTATAAAGTCTGTATCTACATTCATTTTTTTCTTTTGCATGTGGATGGCCATGCAAAAATGCCCTTTGTTGAAAAGACTGTCTTTTCTTCTTCTTGTATTACACTTGCTCTTTTTTTTTTTTTAACCAAAGATCTGTTTAGTGTATTTATGTAGGTCTGTCTCTGAGTAATCTATTGTTACATTGACTATTTGTCTCTTCTTTCATCAGAACCACACTATCCTAATTACTGTAGCTTTATAATAAATCTTGAAGTAGGGTATCAGTTTTCTGACTTTGTTCTTCATTACTGAGTTTACTATCTGGGCTTTTGCCTCTCCTTATAAACTTTAGAATCAGTTTAATATTCACAAAATAACTTGCTGGGATTTTAATCAGGATTGTGTCAAATCTGTAAATCAAGTTGGGAAGAACTGACATCTTGATTATTTTAAGTCTTCCTATCCATTAACATGGAATATTGGCTGGACTCGGTGGCTCAGCCTGTAATCCCAGCACTTTGGGAGGCCGAGGCGAGAGGATTGCCTGAGCCCACAGATTCGAGACCCACCCAGGCAACTTGGTGAGATCTCGTCTCTATAGTAAATCAAAAACAAGCCGGGCGTGTTAGTGCACACCTTAGTTCCAGCTACATGGAAGGCTGAGGTGGAAGGATCGCGGGAGCCCAGCAGATCAAGGCTGTGGTGGGCGGGAACGGCCACTGCGCTCCTGTCTGGGCGACAGAGTGAGACTCTGACTCAAAAAAAAAAAAAAGGAATGTCTTTGTTTAGTTTTTTTTCCTTTTTTTTTTTTGGTTCTCACTCTGTCACCCAGGCTGGAGTGCAGTGGCACACTCACAGCCACCCCAGCATCAACCTGCTGGGCTCTGGCAGTCTTTCTGTGTCAGCCTTCCAAGTAACCGGAACTACAGGTACCCGATACCATGCCCAGCTAATTTTTTAAATTTATCGTAGACACGAGGTCTCACCAAGTTGCCCAGGCTGGTCTCAAACCTGTGGGCTTAGTCGGTCCATTCACCCCAGACTCCTAAAGTGCTAGGATTACAGGCTGAGCCACCAAGCCCAGCCTGTTTAGTTTTTCTTTGATATCTTTGATTGGTGGTTTGTGGTTTTACTCCTGTAGATCTTGTACATATATATTTGATTGTATCCTTTTTTTTTCTTTTTGAGTTGGAATCTCACTCTGTCACCTAGGCTGGAGTGCACTGGCATGCTCACAGACTACCACAGCCTCAACCTTCTGGACTCGGAAGTGATTCTTTTGCCTCAATCTTCCAAGTAGCTGAAACTACACACACGCACCACCAACACCCGGCTGATTTTTTGATTCATTGTAGAGATAAGGTTTCACCAAGTCGCCCAGGCTGGTCTTGAACCCCTGGACTCGGGCAGTCCTGTTGCCTCAGCCTCCCAAAGTGCTGGTATTACAGGCGTGAGCCTCCACACCTGGCTATTAGATATTGAAGTGCTAATGTAAAAGATTTTTTTTTTTTTTGAGTCAGAGTCTCACTTTGTCACCCAAGGCCGGAGTGCAGTGGCAATGCTCATGGCCACTGCAGCCTCAACATGCAGGGCTCATGCGATCCTTCCACCTCAGCCTTCCATGTAGCTGGAACTATAGGCACACACCACCACGCCCAGCTAATTTTCTGATTTAATGTAGAGATGAGGTCTCGCCAAGTTGCCCAGACTGGTCTCGAACCCATTGACTCAGGCAGTCCTCTCACCTCAGCTTCCCAAATTGCTGGGATTATAGGTGTGAGTCACTGTGCCTGTCCTGTAAATGATATTTTGTTTTTAATTTCAAATTCAACTTGTTCATTACTGGTATATAGAAAAGCAGTTGACCTTTGTATATTAATTTTATATCTTGCAATCTAAAAACTAAAAACAGTTTCAATGGTTTTAGCTTCACAAATTTTATTGTCAGTTCTTTGGATTTTTTGTTTGTTTGTTTGTTTGTTTTGAGTTGGATTCTCACTCTGTCACCCAGACTGGAGTGCAGTAGCTCGCTCCCGGCCACTGCAGCCTCGACTTGCTGGGCTCAGGCATTCCTTCCACCTCAGCCTTCCAAGTAGCTAGAACTATGGGTACGTGCCACCACCCTGGCTAATTTTATTTTATTTTTTTGACTTATTGTAGAGATGTGGTCTCACCAAATTACCCAGGCTGGTCTCGATCCCCTGGGCTCAGGCAGTCCTTTCGCCTCTGCCTCCCCAAGTGCTGGGATTACAGGCATGAGCCACTCTGCCCAACTGATTTTTTTTTAGCAGTCATGTCTTCTGCAAACAAAGAGTTTTGTTTCTTCCTTCCCAATCTATATACCTTTCTTTTCTTTTTCTTTTTCTTTTTTTTGTCTTACTGCATTAGCTAAGACTTCCAGCATGATGTTGAAAAAGAGTGGTGAGAGGGACATCATTGCCTTATTTCTAATTTTAGTGGGAAAGCTTTCTAGTTTCTCACCATTCTGTATAATGTTAGCTGCGAATTTTGTTAGTTATTCATTATCAAGTTGAAGTTCCCCTCTGTTCCTGATTTGCTCTCAGCAACCATTTTATTGTGAATGGGTTTGGTTTTGTCAAGTGCTTTATCTGCATGTATTGATTTGGTCATGTGATTTTTCTTCTTTAGCCTGTTGGTGTAGTGTATTACATTAATTGATTTTTTAAAAATGCTGAACAGACTTACATACCTGGGTTAAATCCCACTTGGTTGTAGGTGTGATTCTTTTTATACATGGCTGGATTCTATTTGCTAAGACTTACTAGCCTGTAGTTTTCTTGTGATGTCTTTCTTCTGTTTTAGTATTCGGACAAGGCTGGCCTCATAGAATGAGTGAGGAAGTTTTCTGCTTCTATCTTCTGAAGGAAATTGTAGAGAATTGGTATAATTGTGCTTTCTGTTTTGGAAAATTATTAATTGTTTGATTTCTGTACTGTAAGAGATGTGACTTATTTAGATTGTCTCCTCCTCGTCCTCTTCCTCTTCCTCCTCCTCCTCCTCTCTCTCCCTTTTCCCCTCTTTTCCTCTACCGCACTCCCACTGCAGCCTCAGCTTCCCAAAATGCTGAGTCACTGGCACCCAGTGTTTTTTTTTTATTTTTTAAAGAGACAGGGTCTTGCTGTGTTGTCTAGGCTGAAGTACAGTGGTACATGATCAGAGCTCACTGCAGCCTCAAACTCCTCAAATTCCTGAACTCAAGTGATCCTCCTGCCTCAGCCTCCCAAGTAGCTAGAACTACAGGTGCATGTCTCCATACCTGGCTAATTTTTAATTTTTTTTTATTTTTATTTTTTTTTAGACATAGGATCTTGCTATGTTGCCCAGGCTGGTCTCAAACCTGCCCACAAGGAACCTCAATTGATCCTCTTGCCTCAGCCAGTTGATGGGACTACAGGCATGAGCCACCATTCTTGGCTATCTGTTTCTGTTATGTGAGTTTTGGTAGATTGTATCTTTCAAGAAACTGGTCATTTCATTTAGGTTGTGAAATTTGTGGGCATAGGATTATTCATAGTATTCCTTTATTTTCCTCTTTTTGTCCATGAGATCTTTAGTGTTGTCCCTGCTTTCATTTCTCATATTAGTAATGTGTGTCTTTTTTTTTTTTTTTCTTAATTAGTCTGGCTAAAGACATCAATTTTCACATATTTTTTAGGCTTATACATTTTACTGACCTTTTAAAAAACCAGCTTCTCGATTGATTTTCTATCTCAATTCCAGTGATTTTGCTTTTTTATTATTTATTTTTGTTTGGATTTAATTTATTCTTCTTTTCCCAATTTCCTAAGGTAGAAGCTTAGATTATTAATTATAGATCTTCTTTTCTAAAATATACATCCAACACTGTTTTCCTCTAAGCACAGATTTTGCAGCATCTCAAAAATTTTAGTAAATTATATTTTCCTTTTTATCTAGTTCAAAATTTTTCTATTTAGCTCAAAATTTTTCTTAAGATTTCTGCTTTGACTTGTTATTTAGAAGTATGCTCTTTAGGCCCAGTGCAGTGGCTCACACCTATAATCCTAGTACTTTGGGAGATTGAGATGAGAGGATTACCTGAATCTATGGGTTCAAGACTAGCCTGGGTAACTTGATGAGACCTCATCTCTACAATAAATCAAAAAATTAGCTGGGTGCAGTGGCACAAACCTGTAGTTTCAGCTACTTGGAAGGCTAAGGTGGAAGGATAGCCTGAGCCCAGTAGGTCAAGGCTGCAGTAGCTGTGAGCATGCCACCACACTCCAGCCTGTGCGACAGGCTGAGACTCCAACTCCAAAAAAAAGAAGGCAGAGGAGATACAATTCTAAAACTTAAAAAAATGTAGTGATAGACTATGTGTATTATCTCTTTTTCCAGGAAAACTATTAAAATGCAAGCAGAAGAACAAAAGAAAGGAGAGAAAATGTAATCATATAACATGCTCAATTAAAACCATGAAAGGTGGAGAAAGAGTGGAAGACAAGACAGGAAACAAGGGCAATGAATAGAAAACTATATCAAACATGGTAAATATAACCCAACTATATTAGTAATCTCTTTAAACATTAATGGTTTAGATATATCAACTGAAAGTCAGAGATTGTCAGAGTGCATGAAAAAAAAAACAAGACCATCTGTATGTTTTTCTACAAGAAACTCATTTTTAGAGATAGGCCTCACTCTCCTACTCAGGCTGCAGTATAGTGGCATGATCACAGCTCACCACAGCCTTGAATTCCTGGGTTCAAGCGATATTCTCCTGCCTCAGCCTCCCAAGTCTCACCATGTTACCCAAGCTGATCTTGAACCTGGGGGCTCAGGCAGTCCTCTCGCCTCCACCTCCCAAAGTGCTGGAATTATAGTCTTGAGCCACCATGCTCTGCCGGACTCTAAAGTTAAGGATATAAATATTTTTGTTTCCGTAAGATGATAATCTCAAATACTAAACAGGAATGGCTTGCTTTCATTAGATACATTCCCTCCACAAATTGCAGGTAGGCCACATTTTTGTAAATTCAGTCATTTCTATGTATGATTTATCTTAAACACTAGTGGCTTTTAGAAAAGAATAATTTTTTAGTCAAAGCATTATTTTATTTAATTAATTAATTAATTAATTTGAGTTGGAGTCTCACTCTGTCGCCCAGACTGGAGTGCAATGGCCGCTTCCGGCCACTGCAGCCTCGACCTGCTGGGCTCCGGCGATCCTTCCGCCTCAGCCTTCTGAGTAGCCAGAATTACAGGCATGCGCTACCACGCCTGGCTGATTTTTTGATTTATTGTAGAGATGAGGTCTCGCTGCCCAGGCGGGTCTCGAACCCGCGGTCTCAGGCAATCCACTCACCTCAGCCTCCCAAAGGCGCGGGATTACAGGCTGAGCCACCGAGCCTGGCTCAAAGCATTATTTTAAACAGATGTCTTGCCATTAGCACATTTTTAGTGCAAATAAATGCCCCTAAGTTATTTTTCAACCTTTTAAAAAACACTGGAATTAAAGATATCTTTTTTTTACTCTAAAATTTAGCAGTATTGAATGCTACCCATTGACGAATAGTTAATTCAGTGGCTAAGTGCAGAGATTATCATCTGCCCTGTTAGAGAATATAGTACTGTATTTGAGCTAGTTTGTGTTGGAATCCTGAACAGAGCTCTGCTGAATTACTGGGATAGGAGCCAGTTGCCTTCTGGTAAATGAACTGAGTCCAGAAGAGTCTTCCAAAATAGTTGTGTTAGCTTTCCCATCCAGTTCCACATACCAGGAAAGGATTTTTAGTCATTAGAAAGTATATCCACAGCTTACTTTCCATTGACTTCAGTATAATTCACAGTGGTTTTAGCAAATACTAAATGCAGTGCCTGCAACTGGAGATTCCACAATCAAGCTACTAACAGCTGCTGGATTCAGACAAGGCTAATTTATCTGGCTGAGGTGCCACTTAACAAGCTTCCTCTTAAATTCAATGAGTTTACAAATGCAAGCTGCTTATTGCAGAACTTGTTACACAAGAAGTAAATTTAAGGACACTGATTTTAACTCACCTTAGAGAGACTCCATGTGGCTCAAGAAAAAGCCAAGTTTACAGGTTAAATCATAATTAATGTAATTTGGTTGTGCTTAATTAGACTTAACTGATTAATAGACAGATTTGGATTAAAAAGAAAATAAAACCTAAAAACAGTGTGTTGTTTTCAAACACAATAATACAGAATGACTAAGAATAAAGGGATAGATTGAGCGCGGTGGCTCATGCCTAAAATCCCAGCACTTTGGGAGGCAGAGGTGAGAAGATTGCCTGAGCCCATGGGTTTGAGACCAGCCTGGGCAACTTGGCGAGACCTCATTTCTACAATAAATCAAAAAATTAGATGGGCATGGTGGCTCATACCTGTATTGAAGACTTTAAAGCATCTCGGCTGGGCGAGGTGGCTCAAGTCTACAATCCCAGCACTTTGGGAGGCTGAGGCGAGAGGATTGCCTAAGTCCATGGGTTCGAGACCAGCCTGGGCAACATGGTGAGACCTCATCTCTACAATAAATCAAAAAAATTAGCCGGGCATGATGGTGCGCACCTGTAATTCCAGCTACTTGGAAGGCTGAGACGGAAGAATCACCTGAGCCCAGCAAGTCCAGTCTGTAGTGGCCATGAGCATGCCACTGCACTCCAGCCTGGGCGACAGAGTGAGACTCCAACTCAAAAAAAAAAAAAGAAAAGAAAATAGATATTAAATAAACTAAGCAGTCAACTCAAGAAGGTAGATGAAACAAGAGTAAGCCCAAAGGAAGAGAAATAATGAGGAAAGGACAGAAATTAATAGGAAAAATAGAAATAGTCAAAAAACTCAAAAGTGAGTTATAAATAAATAAGGAACAAAGAAAGAAATAACTACAAATTATTATAGAAGTTTTCAGATTATGAGACTGCTACAGAGAACTACAAGCAAAAACAATTTTTAACTTTAATAAAAGTTTTCTAGGCCAGGCTCGGTGACTCGGCCTGTAATCTCAGCACTTTGGGAGACCGAGGCGAGTGGATTGCTTGAACCCGCGGGTTCAAGACCAGCCCGGGAACATGACAAGACCTCTTCTCTACACTAAATCAAAAATTAGCAGGGCATGGGAGCAAATGCCTGTAGTTCCGGCTACTTGGAAGGCTTGAGGTGGAAGGATCACCAGAGCCCAGCAGGGTTGATACTGGGTGGCTGTGAGCATACCACTGCAGTACAGCCTGGGCGACATAGTGGACTCCAATTTAAAAGAATAAATAAGTACCCGGGCTCGGTGGCTCAGCCTGTAATCCTAGCGCTTTGGGAGGCTGAGGTGAGTGGATTGCCTGAGCCCGTGGGTTCGAGACCCGCCTGGGCAGGCGAGACCTCATCTCTACAATAAATCAAAAATTAGCCAGGCATGGTAGCACGCACCTGTAGTTCCGGCTACTTGGAAGGCTGAGGTGGAAGGATCGCCAGAGCCCAGCAGGTTGAGGCTCGGTGGCTGGGAGCGGCTACTGCACTCCAGTCTGGGCGACAGAGTGAAACTCCAACTCAAAAAAAAAAAAGAATAAATAAATAAATAGTTTTTTTTTAAAAAAAAGAAAAAAATGACCTAAATTTACTTAAGAAAAACTGGAGGCCGGGCTTGGTGGCTCAGCCTGTGTTCCCAGCACTTTGGGAGGCTGAGACGAGTGGATTGCCTGAGCTCGCGGATTCGAGACCCACCTGAGCAACTTGGCGAGACCTCATCTCCACAGTAAATAAATAAAAAATTAGCCGGGCGTGGTAGCATGCACCTGTAGTTCTGGCTACTTGGAAGGCTGAGGTGGAAGGATCGCCGGAGCCCAGCAGGTCAAGGCTGCGGTGGCTGGGAGTGTGCCACTGCACTCCAGTCTGGGCGACAGAGTGAGACTCCAACTCAAAAAAAAAACACAACAAAAAACTAGAAAAAATCATGAATTCTTATTTATGAACGTGGTTGCACATATCCTAAGTAAAAATGTATTAAAATTCAACACCCCTTCATCATAAAAACTGTTTGCAAACTAAATATAAAAGGAACTTCCTTAGCCTAATAGAATGTCTCATAAAACCGATAGCCAATGTCAAACAGGAATAAAATAACTATGCCTGCTATCCTGCTGCCATTTATTATTGAATGGGGGTCCTAGCCACTGCAATTAAGACAAGAAAAGTAAATAACAAATTCTAAAGATTCAAAATAAAATTGTCATTATTTACAGATGGTTTTATTATTTATTAACTTGGGAAACTAAATAAAACAATAGAACTTGTAAATGCATTTTTGAAGATTGCAAGACATAGATTAATATGCAGAAAACCAGCATTTCTCTAAACCAGGAGTTATGAATTAGAAAAGATGTAACTTTAAAACATATATACTATGTACAACAGCAGCAAAACTAAAATACCCTGTTACAGACTAATAGATTTCAGGATCTTTATAGTAAAAATAATAAAATTTTGTTTAAATAATTAAAGAAGACTGGAGAGACAGTCTATTCCTAGCTGGAAAGAATAAATACTACAGGGATGTGAGTTTTTCTCAAGTTAATCTAAAAATTTTCTAATAAAAATTATTATCCCAAGCCGGGCTCGGTGGCTCAGCCTGTAATCCCGCACCTTTGGGAGGCTGAGGTGAGTGGATTGCCTGAGCCCGCAGGTTCGAGACCCGCCTGGGCAGGTGAGACCTCATCTCTACAATAAATTAAAAAATTAGCCGGGCGTGGTAGCGCATGCCTGTAATTCTGGCTACTCGGAAGGCTGAGGCGGAAGGATCGCCAGAGCCCAGCAGGTGAGGCTGCGGTGGCTGGGAGCGGCCACTGCACTCCAATCTGGGTGACAGAGTGAGACACCAACTCAAAAAAAAAAAAAAAATTATTATCCCAAAAGGATATTTTAAGAGATTTGGGGAAAAAAATTTTTTTTTTGAAATGTATATGGAAGAATAAAGGTGTAAATATGGGTTGGGCGCCGTGGCTCATACCTGTAATCCCAGCACTTTGGGAGGCAGAAGCAAGAGGATTGCCTGAATTCAGGGGTTCGAGACCAGCATGAGCAACATAGCAAGACCTCATCTCTACAATTAAAAAAAAAAATCAGCCAGGCATGGTGGTGCATGCCTGTGGTTCCAGCTACTTGGAAGGCTAAGGTGGAAGGACCACCTAAACCCAGCAGGTTGAGGCTGCAGTGGCCATGAGTGTGCCACTGCACTCCAGCTGAAGCAACAGAGTGAAACTCCAACTCAAAAAAAAAAGGTATAAATAGGGCTTGGGAATGTTTGAAAAAGAACAGAGAAGGACATTCCAAGTATTAAGATAAAACTGAGTTAATATCATGTGCCATTATTAGTACATAAATTAACAACTAGATTAGGAAAATAGAATGATATCCATGACTGTATTCTAGAGTCTCTAAACCATTGGCTGTGGCTCATAGTATAAAACTCTCCGTCAATTTTAAAATATGGGAAGCTAACTGTATGCCATTGAGATAGAGATGTGTTTCTTAACAAGAAAACTAACACAAAAGGTAAAGATAAGGAAAATCCATTATGTCTAATAAAACATGTTCAGCAAAGAACACTGAAAACAAGTAAAAGACAAGTGCCAGATTGGGAGAAAATATTTACCAGAATTAAATGTCAAGAAGATATTTTTTAAAACTTCTGAAGATTATTAAGATGGTCACCTGTCAGATAAGAAAAATAAGAATATGAATATGTAACTCCCAGGAGAGGAAATCTGAATGACCTTTGAACATAGGAAACAGTGCAGTGCACAATTTCCGTTTAAAAATGATGCAATACAATTTCACACTCATATTGAGAGAAAAAGGGAAAGGGAGAACTAACAACAAATACCAAGTGTTGAAGAAGAAGAGTAATGGCAACTCCTACACTGCTTGTGTACTTTGGAGAGCTGTGTCAGTTTGCTGTATAACAAACTATTCCAAAATGCAGTGGCTTAAAATAGTATTTATTACTATTTACAAGCCAAGGTCAACTTCTGGTGTTAGCTAGATGATTCAGATGTCTGCAGCCAGCTCTGAGTTGAGTAGGCAACTCAGCTGATCCTGACTACCCACTCTTACAATTTAGAGGTTAGCTGGCAGTAGGACGCTCAGCTTAGACAGCTGTGATCTTTCATCTTTTAGGAGGCTAGCTCAGGCTTATTCACATGCCAGTGGCAGAGTTCCAGGAGAAAAAGTGGAAACTGCTAGGCTTTTTGAGGCCTGGGTTTGGAACCAGTACACCATTCTTCTACATTCTGTTGGCCAAAGCAAGTCACAAGGCAAGCATCATTTTCTCTTGAAGGGAAGGGCTGCAAAATCACATTTATTTACTTATTTACTTATTTATTTTTTGAGTTGGGGTCTCTCTCTGCTCTCAGGCTGGAGTGCAGTGGCATGATCATGGCTCATCGTAGCCTCAAACTCCTGGGCTCTGGCAGTTATTCTGCTTCAGCCTCCCAAGTATCTGAGACTACAGGCATGCGCCACCACACCCAGCTAATTTTTTTATTTTTTGTAGAGTCAAAGTCTCACTGTGTTGCCCAGGCTGGTCTCGAACTTCTGGGCTCAAGCAGTCCTCTTGCCTCAATCTCCCAAAGTGTTAGGATTGCAGGAGTGAACCACCACAACCAGCCAACATGTCAAAGGACATGGAGCCTGGGAGAGGTGGAGAATTCCTGCAGTTGCTCTACTGAAGAGAACTACTTGATAATATCTGGGAAAATCGGAGGTACTTACTCTGTGGCTCAGAAATTTGACTTTTAGTATAGATCTTGGAGAACCGAGGAGATCTACAAGAGAGCTTTTTAAAATAGCAGGATTAAACAAGCAAGTAAATGGTAAATCCCAACAATAGCTAATTATTTAACAACTGGCCGGGCTCGGTGGTTCACTTTGGGAGGCCGAGGCGAAGGGATTGCCTGAGCCCGCGGGTTCAAGACCTGCCAGGGCAACTTGGTGAGACCTCGTCTCTATAATAAATTAAAAAAAAAAACAAAACTAGCCGGGTGTGGTAACGCACGCCTGTAGTTCCCGCTACTTGGAAGGCTGAGGCGGAAGGATCGCCAGAGCCCAGCAGGTTGAGGCTGCGGTGGTCGGGAGCGTGCCACTGCACTCCAGTCTGGGCGACAGAGTGAGACTCCAACTCAAAAAAAAAAAAAATTTAACAACTAAGATTAATTAACTAGAACTTTATATAGCAATGTATTTAAAACTCTGAAACATATTGAGAGTTTTAAACATACTCATTTTTTTTCAAATGAATAGAGAAATTTGCAGAAAATACTATATAATGTTAATAGTGGATGCAACCTAAGGAGTAGAAGTATAAAAACATGCAATAGAATGATAAACACCAGATTTAGGTGAGTAGTTGCCCAGTTGCATTTTGTAGATGGTGGGGAATACTCAATGAGTTTTAGGTGTACCATACTTTTATTTATTTTTAAAAAAGGAAGACCACAAAAGGGTATGTTAATATTTGACAAAGATGGTTAGTGAAACATGAACGTTTATTTTACTGTTGTTTTTTTTTTTACTTTTTTGGTGTTTGAATTGTTTCATTAAAAGGCAAAAACCCTGTGATTTGATGGCTCTGGACCCCCACCAGTCTTCTGTCCGCTTCTGCTCTCTGTGCTTCCTTCCCTCTGTGAGTGACAGACCAGATAGTTCCATGCAATGAAGACCATCTGTTTGTTGGTTAGTTTTCTCATAAGGCATTTGTGTTAAGAGTTGCTCCCCTGAGCTCCTGTAGGACCGAACTTACTGCTTTAGTAGAGGAAGTTTTTACACTACAGCTCCCCTGAATGTTCAGAATTTTGGTTTTGGGATACGTGATCTCCCTCAGAGAGCTACCTTTTAAATCTAGGGAGGAAGTAGCAGGAAGCTTTCAACTGCAAGTAACAGAATACCTGGCCAAAATGAATTTCAGCGTCATGGTCCTTTTTGTTTTTTTTTTTTTGAGTTGGAGTCTCACTCTGCCACCCAGACTGGAGTGCAGTAGCCGCTCCCGGCCACCGCAGCCTCGACCTGCTGGGCTCCGGCGATCCTTTCGCTCAGCCTTCCAAGTAGCTGGAACTACAGGCACGCGCTACCACGCCCAGCTAATTTTTTTTAAATTTATTGTAGAGATGAGGGCTCGCCAAGTTGCCCAGGCTGGTCTCGAACCCACGGGCTCAGGCAATCCACTCACCTCAGCCTCCCAAGGTGCGGGATTACAGACGATTCTTTTTCTCACATTGGAAGTCGATTGGCTACATCTCTGCTTCAGCAACTTAGCAACATCAGCCTTTGGATCAGCTTCTCACTTACTCTTCTGGCCTTCCCCTTACGATCACAAGAGGACAGAGCAGCTGCAGCTTTCAGATCCCCACCTGACAAGCAAGGAAGTGTAGGGTTTCTTTTTGTGCAGTCTTTTTATCATAGTGGGAAATCTTTCCCAGAAGTCCCCTAGAGACAACCTCTCAGGAGCCACTGACCTAGAACTGGTTCCCACACAACATCCCTGAACCAGTCACTGCAGAGAGGAGCCGAATCCCCTATGCTTTACTTGGGTCTTCCTTATACCAATGAGGGAAGGGGATGCCTCTTGGCCAGGTAGCCATTTGTGTCTGCCAAAATGTCCACCTTAGAGTGAAAACCCGGTTTCAGAAGGTGATGGTCCACTTTGTGCCCATCCAGTCTAGACAACAAAGCCAGGATTGCTTTGGTAGGAGATCTTTTCAGGGGCAGGCTCAAAGGGCCATCACTCACATGGTGCCTCCACCTGAGCTTGTGTACACACACACAAGGAGACTACAGAAGGAAGCATCGGATTGCTGGAGTCTCCCGGGCCAGTCAGCCCTTTCCAGATAAGTACTTCAACCCCAGCAGAACACCTCAGAGGAAAAAGAGACATTTGTGGGGTTTTTTATTTTTTATTTCATTTTTTATTTTTTTTTGAGTTGGAGTCTTACTCTGTCATCCAGACTGGAGTGCAGTGGCATGCTCCCAGCCACTGCAGCTTCAACCTGCTGGGCTCCGGAGATCCTTCCACCTCAGCCTTCCAAGTAGCAGAAACTATAGGCACGCGCTACCATGCCCGGCTAATTTTGATTTATTTTAGAGACAAGGTCTTGTCAAGTTGCCGGGGCGGGTCTCGAACTCGCGGGCTCAGGCAATCTACTTGTCTCGGCTTCTCAAAGTGCTGGGATTACAGGCTGAGCCACCGAGCTCGGCCTGTTTTTTTTTTTTTTTTAAAGTAGGCAGTCGCTCAGACTATTTTGTCACCTAGACCTAAAGTACATGAACTGATCATGTGTACTTCAAAGTCCAAGAAAGCACTTGTGGGGGAGGGAGGTGGAATTAACAGTAGCAAATATCTGTATGGGGACGGGGAAACACCTTATCAACAGGGTGCCTGAATGAAACGTATTTGTATACCTAACCCTTAACTATACCCCACAAAACCATAATAAAAAATATTGATTATTGATTAAAAAAAAAAGAAAAGAAAGCACTTGCCTCCACTTGGTTGGATAATGAGGAGCGATCGATATTTTATTTAGAACCCTCTCCATTAGTTGACATGGGCTTTTAAATAAAGATTCCTGCTCTCAATTAGGGGCTTTTGACATGTAGATTGAAATTTTACCTGCTGTCATATAATTTTGAGAAAAACAGATCCATATTAGCATCCTGACTGGACCAAACTTAAATATACCCTCTATCCAATCTTATCCTCAAATGTGTGAGCCAGATATCTGTCAGATGTGGTCCTGACACCTATCCTAGCCTGCATTCAGGAATCATGTGAGAGATAAAAATAACCGACTCTCAGATTGTCTGTGACAGCATTTGAAAGAGAGCTAGAAGATGAAAGTTGGCCTCTGGGTCCAGGAGAATTGTAGAAAAGTAAGATGGTTAAAGGGAACTCTACCTTGGAGGACCATTACCTAGCTGTCTCTTTATCAGCACTATGACGTTAAACAACTGAAATCTTACTAAAGAGAGGACCTCTTCCTCAGAAAACTGCCAAATCCCAACTTGAAAAACTGGTAAATAACTGTGGAATTATTGGTAGGATTACTTTAAATAAAATTCTGCTAAGTAGATCACCCTAAATATTAGTATAAAACCTAAAAGAAAGGCCGAGAGACAAATAAAACTGTCATAGTGGCATGTGCCTGTAGCTACTAAGGAGGCTGATGCAGGAGGATTACCCAAGCCCAGGAATTTGAGGCTGCAGTGAGCCACATTCCAACCAAAGCAACATAGAGACCCCTCCCCCTCCTGGCCTATCAGTAGAGGCCTGTGGCCGGAACACTGGTGACATGTCTCAAGAGGTAAGCCCAGCACGGTCTGGCTGCCTTGCAGTAAGAGCATAGGACTGACTTTCAAACCTAGGCTGACCTGGCAGCCCATTCCACTTGTTTAGGCAGCTTCATTGGTTAATTCTTGAAGTATACACTAGCTAGTTTTATTTAGCTGGGGGGTGGGGGAGTAGCAGGGACAGTTATTTCTAAAAATGTAGTGATGCAATTTAAATAAGAAAGTGTAGGCATTTCCATGCAAATACACCAAAAGTCACACGAGTAGATGGATATAAAATGGTAGAGAAAGAAGGTATGTTGGCAAGAAAAAGGAACAAAATTCCTTGACAGATACCTCTTAAAAATTAATTTTAGGCTGGGCGCAGTGACTCATGCTTATATTCCCAGCACTTTGGGAGGCTGAGGTGAGAGGATTGCCTGAGCCTGTGGGTTCAAGACCAGCCCGGGCAGCTTGGGAAGACCTCATCTCTACAGTAAATCAAAAAATTAGCTGGGCTGGGCTCAGTGGCTCAGCCTGTAATCCCGTGCTTTGGGAGGCTGAGGTGAGTGAATTGCGTGAGCCCGTGGGTTCGAGACCCACCTGGGCGACTTGGCAAGCCCTCATCTCTACAATAAATCAAAAATTAGCCGAGCGTTGTAGCACACACCTGTAGTTCCAGCTACTTGGAAGGCTGAGCGGAAGGATCGCCGGAGCCCAGCAAGCAGGTCGAGGCTGCAGTGGCTGGGAGAGTGCCACTGCACTCCAGTCTGGTGACAGAGTGAGACTCCGACTCAAAAAAAAAAAAAATTAGCTGGACATGGTGGTTTGCACCTGTAGTACCAACTACTTGGAAGGCTGAGGTGGAAGGATCACCTGAGCCCTGTGGGTTGAGGCTGCGGTGACCATGAGCATGCCACTGCACTCCGCCTGCACTCTACTCAAAATAAAAATAAAAATAATTTAAAAAATATATCATCCAGGAGTCTAAACCTTTAAATCAGCTTCTATTATTTTTTTGTTTTATTTTGTTTTGTTTTTGAGTCAGAGTCTCACTCTGTCGCCCAGGCTGGAGTGCAGTGGCACCCACCCCAGCGTCAACCTGCTGGGCTCAGGCAATCCTTCTGCTTCAGCCTTCCAAGCAGTCAAAACTACAGGTGTGTGCTGCCATGCTGGGCTAATTTTTTGATATGTTGTAGAGACGAGGTCTCACCAAGTTGCCTAGACTGATCTCAAACCCTGGGCTCAGGCAATCCTTGCGCCTCAGCCTCCCAAAGTGCTGGAATTACAGACTTAAGCCACTGCACCTGGCCAATAAAATAAGTTTTAAAAAATAAGAATAAAAATGTCTTTAGACAATATTAAAAAAAACTTTTGCCTGAATTTTTCATTTATTACACAAATAACATGGCAATAGTAATAGAAAACAAATTATAGTGTTACAGGCACTTTTAGGAATTCCTGTTTTCTCATTTCTCACCCCATCTGTTCCCAGCAAAAACAGAGAAGAATATAAAAAATATAAGCCAGAAAGACCTAGTCAGGTCCAAATGCGCGGTAGATTTGCCTTCATGGATCAGAAACAGCAGAAGTTGCAGAACATCAAGGGAAAGCTGCAACTTGCCTGGACCCCAGGCAAGTTGCAGTCCCTTCAGAATGAGGGGATGAAAGGACACTAGGAGTAAGGCCTCTTGGGAAGACCTGGGTCTAGAAAGGGAAAGGCAGAGATGCAGTGTCCAGCAAAGGATAGAGCCAGGCACCCTCCTATTCCATGGGCTTTATCTGCCGTCTGCCCCATATATCCGTGGGTTCCTCAAGGGTAACTTGGAGACTTGGCTCTGGAGAGCCTGGTGGAAGCAACCTCAACTGGAACATAAATCACTTCAGATGAAATGAACTTTATAGAATAGCCTGATAGAGAACTTAAATATGTTTAAGATATTAAAAAAATAAGTGAAGAATAATTTATGTTTAAAAAGAAAAAAATAAGCCGGGCTCGGTGGCTCAGCCTGTAATCCCGCGCCTTTGGGAGGCTGAGGTGAGTGGATTGCCTGAGCCCGCGGGTTTGAGACCCGCCTGGGCAGGCGAGACCTCATCTCTACAATAAAATCAAAAAATGAGCCAAGCGTGGTAGCACACGACTGTAATTCTGGCTACTCAGAAGGCTGGGCGGAAGGATCGCTGGAGCCCAGCAGGTTGAGGCTGCGGTGGCCGGGAGCGGCCACTGCACTCAGTCTGGGCAACAGAGTGACTCCAACTCACAAAAAAAAAAAAAAAGATACACACATTTTAAAAAATGAAAAGACTGATGGGAGATCGAGAGTATATATTAAGACAGTCTAACCACTGAAGTTGTCCTCTCCCTGCCATCTGTCTTCACATTGTTTTGTGCATTTCCATCACAATACGCCATCATCAGCAGAATTACCGTGTTTATGTTCTCATGCTTTCCTGAGATCCTGAAGGTGCTGAATTCTCTCCCAGTATGCTGTTTACAAACAGTCAAGAACAAGGCAGACAAGGGTCTTACTGTCAAGGGATCTTGCATTCTGGTCTACTCATCATTATACCTGTGGCACCTGTACTGTTTTCTGGCTCAAATTAGGCATTCTGTATAATACATTTGTTGACTGAATGAATAAATGACTGAATGAAAAATTAAAATATATTGTCCTCTTCATATTTTGATATGGCTTCATGGTCTTGATTATCTCACTCTGTTTGACCAGCTTTGCAATGAGGAGAGAGCAGAAGAAATGAGCGGAATTCTCCTCTCTGCCCCAGAGTGTACCCTGCTGTTAGCAATCTGTGACACACAGGAAACGCTGATATCACTCCACAGACTAGGAGTCTTCTTGAGCTGTGTCGTCTTATTTTTCATTTCTAATTCACAAACTACTCGAGGAGACTCAGAATGAGACCAGCGATATGAAAGTATCAATATGTTAATTTACGTTTTTCATTTTTCAGGCTGGAGTAAAAGGGACATTGGGAAGATTAGTTGGAATTTTTGAGGTAAGTCTGTTAAAGTCTTTGATACAAATGGTATCAGACAACCACATAGATATTAATGTAGGAAAGATGCCATCTCTGTTTCAGTGGGTTTTCAGGATAAAGCAGGACCAACAGAGAATAGCTTGCTTTCTTTTCTCCCCCCATTTTTATTTTAGATTCAGGGAGTACAATTGCATGTTTGTTACATGGGCACATTGTGTAGTGATGGGGATTGAGTCTCAGGGGACCCATTCCCCAGACAGTGAACATTGTGCCAGTAGGTAATTTTTGAACCCTAACCCCCTCCCTGCTTCTCCCCTCACGTGGTTTCTTTTTTAAATCCCATAATCTTCAAACAACCAGAATTATTTGTTATATTTTTTTAATCCCATTCTTACCTTTCTTCCTCTCCTCCCAAGGTGGAAGGAAGAGTAGACAAGTATAGACAAAAAAGATGGAGGAGAAGAAGACAATTACAGAAGTAAGCTGTAGTGGAGATTTGAAAGAAGGCCAGAAAAAGTGGCAAATCAGGACGAATGCAGAAGAGCAGGGGGAGTGGGAAAAGGGAAACTATGGGAAATGCTGGGCTTGTTTGCCTCGGCGGGGCCACTGAGGCACAAGATCTCTTTGGTGCCCTTGCATCCACAGTCTCTTCTCTTTGTGGTGTTCAAGCTAATTATGTTTACATGGTGTCTTTCTTGAGGGGTCACAGCATTTCTGTCAAGTTGTATTTAGGGAAAGGAGAAGAAGAATGAGCATAGAGACTTGACTTTAGAAACTCAGCCAGGCCAGGCTCGGTGGCTCAGCCTGTAATCCCAGCACTTTGGGAGCCTGAGGCAAGTGGATTGACTGACCCCGCAGGTTCGAGACCCGCCTGGGCAGGCGAGACCTCATCTCTACAATAAATCAAAAATTAGCCGGGCGTGGTAGCGTGCGCCTGTAGTTCCAGCTACTTGGAAGGCTGAGGCGGAAGGATCACCTAAGTCCAGCAGGTCTATGCTGGGGTGGCCGTGAGCATGCCGCTGCACTCCAGCCTGGGTGACAGAGTGAGACTCCAACTCAAAAAAAAAAAAAAAAAAAAACCTAGCCAAAGAGCACATCCCCAGCCAAAGAGCACATCCTTAAATTCAGGTGTGGCCTGTTTTAAATTGTGACCAGGATTGTAGGACGATAGAAAGTAAAAGTTTAGAATCTTTATGTATAAGCTCTCTGGATGTATGCATAAGAGTGTGTTTTATTTAAGGAATCCCAGTTCTCTAAGGAAAAACTCTTCCTGTGTCCTCTCTTTACCCTTCAGAACCAGGAGAGGAAGCACAGGACGTATGTCTATGTGCTCATTGTCACGCAAGTTCTGGAAGACTGGGAAGACTCAGTTAACATTGGTAAGTGGTGTCAGACAGCCGCAAAAGGGCTCCCCACCACCATTCCAGAACCAGAAACAAGGGCTTGGTAAAGAAAAGAAATAATAGAAGGGTGTGTGTAGTAAAACAAACATGTACATTTTGAACTGGAGAAAATATTTTGAAATGGGGTTGGAAGCAGTGGCTCATGCCTGTAATCCCAACACTTTGGGAGGTTGAGGCAGGAGGATCACTTGAGGTCACTGAGTTTGAAACCAGCCTGGGCAACATAGTGAGACCCAATCTCTTTTTTAAAAATTGTTTTAATTAGCCAGGCTGGTGGTACATGTCTGCAAGTCCTAACTACTCAGGAGACTTGGGTAGGAAGATTGCTGGAGCCCAAGAGTGTGAGGCTGCAGTGAACTATGATCATAGCACTGCATTCCAGCTTGGATGACAGAATGAGAGCCTGTCTCTAAAGATAAAACAGCTGGGCGTGGTGGCTCATGCCTGTAATCCTAGCACTTTGGAAGGCGGAAGTGAGAGGATTGCCTGAGCCCAGGTGTTCAAGACCAGCCTGGGCAACTTGGCGAGACCTCATCTCTATAATAAGTCAAAAAATTAGCCGGGCATGGTGGCATGCACCTATATAGTTCCAGCTACTTGGAAGACTGAGGTGGAAGGATCGCCTGAGCCCAGCAGGTTGAGGTCGCAGTGGCCATAAGTATGCCATTGCACTCCAGCCTGGGTGGCAGAGTGCGACTCTGACTAAAAAATAAAAAAGATAAAGGAATAAAGAAACATAGTCCTTGGCCCAACAAAGTGGCCTGTGCCTGTAATCCCAACACTTTGGGAGGCCAAGCCAGGAGGATGGCTTGAGACTAGAAGTTCGGGACCAGCCTGGGCAATAGAGTGAGGTCCTGTCTCTACAAAAAAAAAAAAGAGCTGGGCATGGTGGCATGCTCCTGTAGTCCCAGCTACTTAGGAGGTTGAAGTAGGAGGATTGCTTGAGCCCAGGAGTTCAAGGATACAGTGAGCCATGATCACACCACTGCACTCTGACCTCAACAACAGAGTGAGAGACCCTGTCTCTATTTTAAAAAGAAAGACCAGGCGCTGTGGCTCACGCCTATAATGCCAGCACTTTGGGAGGCCAAGGTGAGAGGATTGCCTGAGCCCGCGGGTTCGAGACCTAGGCAACTTGGCGAGACCTCATCTCTACAATAAATCAAACTACCTGGTCATGGTGGTGCGTGCCTAGAGTTCCAGCTACTTGGAAGGCTGAGGCGGAAGGATTGCCTGTGCCCACCAGGTTGAGGCTGCAGGATTGTGCCACTGCCCTCCAGCCTGGTTGACAGAGTGAGACTCTAACTCAAAAAAGAAAGAGACATAGCTTCTAAAAATAAGGACTGTTGCTTCTAAAATCAGATTGGCTCCTCCCCAGCAGGTTTATTCTTCTCCACCTCCTGAGCAGGTATTGACTGAGGGCCTCCGTGGTGTCTGGCCTGCTGCTGGTCATGAAGACCAAAGGCAAGAGCAGGACCTTGGTCTTGTTTCTCATAACACCCAATCATGTCGTTGGAGAAAACTGTTGACGGGTGGTTTGAGCCCTCTAGAAAGTCATGTGAAAGAGGCAGAGTAGTTTTCAGTTTTATTCACATTGCCCTTTAAGTGCCCCCAGCTTTCTCCCAAAGGAGCCATTTTGTTTGATCTCTCAGTTCACTATTGTATATATGTCTCTTGGACTAAAAACTGAGGTGGTTTAACAGTTGGCTGGTGAAGTAATTTTTAAGCTCTCTTCTCTAGAAAAGTACAAAAGGTATAATACTAATTTACATTAATATAGTAATATATATTGATTTATATTAAAATAATTAATTAATTTCCTTTGTAAATTGGCAGACAGATAAAATTCACTTGCCAAGCCCCTCCCTTCCTGTTATTTAGTGTTTTCCTTGCCACCATGTCCCCATCACACTGTTAATCTGGGCACTTCGTAGTCCTTTGGCTTTTAATGGCTTTGTGTCTGGTAATCATGCAATATGCTGCGGTAAATAAATTCGCTGGCGATATATTGAAAACAGGCTCCATGGCACCCAATACAGGAACTTGAAAAACAGCGATGGCCGGCTCGGTGGCTCAGCCTGTAATCCCACGCCTTGGGAGGCTGAGGTGAGTAGATTGCCTGAGCCCGCAGGTTCAAAACCCACCTGGGCAGCGAGACCTCATCTCTACAATAAATCAAAAAATTAGCCGGGTGTGGTAGCGCACGCCTGGAGTTCCAGCTACTCGGAAGGCTGAGGCGGAAGGATCACCGGAGCCCAGCAGGTTGAGGCTACAGTGGCTGGGAATGGCCACTGCACTCCAGTCTGGGTGACAGAGTGAGACTCCAACTCAAAAAAAAAAAAAAAATGTACAAGTTGATGAATGTCAGAGTGAATGAAGGCATATGCATATGGTGGAATATCTCACAGTTTTTTTGTTTTTGTTTTTGAGTTGGAGTCTCACTCTGTCGCCCAGACTGGAGTGCAGTGGCCGCTCCCGGTCACTGCAGCCTCGACCTGCTGGGCTCCGGTGATCCTTCCGCCTCAGCCTTCCAAGTAGCTGGAACTACAGGTGCGTGCTACCATGCCCGGCTAATTTTTTGATTTATTGTAGAGATGAGGTCTCGCCAAGTTGCCCAGGCGGATCTCGAACCCACGGGCTCAGGCAATCCACTCACCTCAGCCTCCCAAAGGCGTGGGATTACAGGCTGAGCCACCGAGCCCGGTTTATCTCACAGATGTTAAACACCAGGTGTTGACAGCTGTATATTGTGGGGAAGTGCATATGAAACAGTGTTGGTGAGTGGAAAAAGCAAAGTATACAGTTATAGATATGCACTGATTAGAGCGACATTAAAATAGAATATTGAAATGAAAACAGAAACAAGCTACTAGTTTTCACCTAAAGAATTAGCAATGATAAAGAAAAATTAATGTAAGACAAACATTCTGACACGCACAAGCAGGACTGGAGGTCAGTGTCAGGAGGCCTTGAAAGTTCAGATGTTTTATATTTGTAGTTCTTGTGCAAGGAATCTTTCCCTGAGAGGTTAAAAAAGAAAAAAATGAGGATAAAGTCTTTTATTTAAATCATAGTATTAATTATTAAAATTGCAGCCTATTGATGCTCAGTGATAGGAGAGTGGTTCCATGAATGACAGTACATCCATGCTAGATGTTGTGACATAATGCATCTAGTAAATGTCATGTTTTTTATAGCATAGAAGATTGTTTAACAAACAGTGTGAGGCCAGGCATGGTGTCTCATGCCTATAATCCCAGCACTTTGGGACGCCGAGATAAGAGGATTGTCTGAGCCCACAAGTTTGAAACCAGCCTGGGCAACTTGGTGAGACCTCATGTCTACATTAAATCAAGAAAAATTAGCTGGGCGTGGTGGTGCACGCCTGTAGTTCCAGTTACTTGGAAGGTTGAGGCAGAAGGATTACCTGAGCCCAGCAGGTTGAGGCTGCAGTGGCCGTGAGTGTGCCACTGCTTTCCAGCCTGGGCAACAGAGTGAGACTCCGACTCAAATAAACAAAACAAAACAAAAAACAGTGTGAAGTGAAAAAGTACCAGTAACAGTAAAAAAACAGACTCTTAACTGCATACTGTGTGGCAGGTACTCTTCAGGTGCTTTATGTGTAAATCCTCACAACAAACTTGTGAGATAGGTCCTATTGATTGTCTCTATTTTATAAGTGAGGGAAGTGGGCACAGAGAGGTTCAGTAACTTGCCCAAGGCAACACAGCTCATTGGAGACAGTGATGCAGTGATATGCTTGGAGCTTAGCACATGGGCTTCAGAGTCCTTTTCTTAACCACAACACTAGTTGAGCCTATTAGGCTTCTGAGCACCTGAAATCAATTCAAATATAGTTTCTTTCTCAAGAATGCATGAGCCGGACTCGGTGGCTCAGCCTGTAATCCTGTGCTTTGGGAGGCTGAGGTGAGTGGATTGTCTGAGTCCACGGGTTCGAGATCCGCCTGGGCAACTTGGCGAGACCTCATCTCTACAAAAAATTAGCCGGGCGTGGTAGCGCGTGCCTGTAGTTCCAGCTACTTGGAAGGCTGAGGCGGAAGGATTGCCGGAGCCCCGCAGGTCGAGGCTGCGGTGGCTGGGAGTGGCCACTGCACTCCAGTCTGGGCGACAGAGTGAGACTCCAACTCAAAAAAAAAAAAAAAAGAATTCGTGAAGGCCAGGCACAGTGACTCATGCTTATAATCCCAGCCCTTTAGGTGAGAGGATTGCCTGAGGCCCACTAGTTCAAAACCAGCCCGGGCAACTTGGTGAGACCTCACCTCTACAATAAATCAAAAAAATTAGCTGGGTGTGGTGGCACATGCCTGTAGTTCCAGCTACTTGGAAGCTGAGGCAGAAGGATCACCTGAGCCCAGCAGGTTGAGGCTAGGTTGGCCAGGAGCATGCCACTGCACTGCAGCCTGGGAGACTGAGTGAGACTCCAACTCAAAAAAAAAAAAACAAAACCAGCTGGGCTCGGTGGCTCAGCCTGTAATCCCAGCACCTTGGGAGGCCAAGGTGAATGGATTTCCTGAGTCCGCGGGTTCGAGACCCACCCGGGCAACTTGACGAAACCTCATCTCCACAATAAATAAATAAAAAAATTAGCTGGGCATGGTAGCGCGCACCTGTAGTTCCAGCTACTTGGAAGGCTGAGGCGGAAGGATCGCTGGAGCCCAGCAGGTCGAGGCTGCGGTGGCTGGGAGCGGCCACTGCACTCCAGTCTGGGCGACCGAGTGAGACTCCAACTCAAAATAAATAAATAAATAAATAAATAAAAAGTGCTGGGGAGCATTACTTTATTGTTTCCTTCAACATGTTCTCAGAAGTTCTGGGCTTTGAAACCTCCTTGCTTCCCTCTTGTACTAATTTCTTTTTCTCTCTGCCTCCACAGGAAGGAAGAGGGAGTGGTTTAAAATAGAAGATGCCATAAAAGTGTTGCAGTATCACAAACCCGTGCAGGCGTCCTATTTTGAGACGTTGAGGCAAGGCTACTCAGCCAACAATGGCACCCCGGTCGTGGCCACCACATACTCGGTTTCTCCTCAGAGCTCGATGTCCGGCATCAGATGACTGAAGGCTTCCCGTAAGAGAAATGGAAATTGGAGACTAGACTGAAGTGCAGATCTTCCCTCTCACCCTGGCTCTTTTCACTTCTCCTCACAGGCCTCTTCTTTCAATAAGGCATGATGGGCAGCAGAGCAAGGGCGTGTTGATAATGTTGCTATTTGGTGTTATGTGATGGGGCTTTTTCTTCTCTTTTTACTGAGGGGGTGGGGGTTGGGTACATAATTTGTAAGTACCTTTGTGCATGATATGTCCTTCCCTTTTCACATCCCTGCGGTCCTCTAAAGAGAGGCAGACAGCCTTCCCCTGCCTTGAATTCTGAAGTGTTCCTGTTTGTCCCATTCCTGCCCTGGCCAGACACCTCTCTTTGGTTTTTGATTTTTTTAATTAAAAGATACTAGTGTGAGATGAAAGCTTTCAAGAATTTGTCCTATAATGTGCTGTTCAGTTCAGTAGATTGGTCACTTTTACTGCAGGATACATTTATCTACACATTATATACTGGACATATAATATGTAAATAAATGATTTTTAGAAAGGGGGATTTAACTGTTTAACTTTTCATGCTTTGGTTTTGTTTTGTTTTTTACCTCAGGCGTTTCTGTAATGGAAAGTCTCACAGTGAATTTACTTGTTGTTGATGCTAATGGCTAGGCAGGTATCCCTGCTCGTTCCATCCTCTGTTCATTGACTGTGGGTACGTAGGCACAGGAAGAGCTTAGCTCCCTTCGTAGTACTCCCAGGACTCATAGCCTTTTCTTCTCCAAGCTGTGTTCCCATGCCAAGAAAGAAACAGGAAGAAACCCTTATTTTATTTTATTTTTACCAAGCCAGGAGCAAATGGCGTCAGCCCAGATACAAAGAAACAGTGATAGAAATTGAATTCTGCCCTACATGTTGACAATAGGCTTTGAACTGGATTCTTGGAATTGCTTATCTAACAAACTGGAGCATCGAGCATCATTTCTGTCCTGCTGGTCTGGAGTCTTTCCCATAATGCTACTTGTTGCCAGCGGCCTCTCTTCTTGTTCATATATGCCTTACACCGTGCTCAACTGGATTTTGCTCTTGTGCTCTAAAGCATCCAACAGTACTTTGCAGCTGTGCAGCCCCATCCCTGTTCTGGGTCACCATATTAAATTCCTGAAAAGTATATGGTGGGGGAGAGGATTCAGGTGTTTACTTGTCTTTGTAATGTTGTGGCACTTGTGACTGCATGTGAGCATGCTCAGAAATATTAAATTAGTCTTCCACCGGAATATAAAAGGTCTGTCTTCTGTTGGGAAGAGCTGTGGGAGGCCACATAGTCATTTGCTATAGCAGCTACATAATGCATGGGCTCACTGTACACTCTCTTGTTGGTTTGGATAGAGATTGGCTTTATTTGCCAATTGGCTTGTTTAGTTGGGAAGTAAAAGCGTCTTGAGATCAGCGTGAGGTGGAGAGGGGGATACTGATTGATCCCTGGTTTGGGACTGGAGATTGTTGCTATTTTCCTAGTGGCATCTCCTTTATCAGATTACAGCTGAGATGTGAAGTTCAAATCGTAGTTCTCCTTATTTAAAAATTCTAATAAATACTCAAACTGAAAAGCTATTGCTCTCCCCCTTCCACTAAAAGGAATGTGTATATCTAATAGCCCTGTGTCATTCGGTGTTCAGCACCTTTGGGAACATCATTTGGTGAATTTAAAATTTTTCTACCTACTCTTGGTTTGCCTCCTCTCTCAATCTTGAAATACAGAGCCAAAAAAGCAATTGTATTATTGGGACACCATCATACCTCTGGGAAAGGGCTTATATCCCCAAGTAAGGTTCCCAGTGCATAGAAACAGTGTCGTGGAACTTGAATGTGAACACCAACGTATGTCCACGTGTCTTAACTTAAAGCAAACATACTGCTTCTTATTGCCTACCTTAGAGCATTCTAAGTTTCTGCTAATTTAAGTATAGGGGAAAATATATTTAACCAATCACTAAATAGAAAAACACATTCTTCCAGTTGAATTCTACCTTCATGGTATAGATTGAAAGTGCTTTGCAGAACAAGTCAGTGCTCTTTAAAAAAGGAAGTGCAGTGTTAATAGTAGCTTCTGCATTTTTTAATGATCTGAGGATGTTTTGACTGGGCTAATGTAACAATATACTACCCCAAAAAAGTCCAGTTTTGGCTGTTGTTGGTGTCTTTGGGTCAGGAAAGTGAATTGTGCCAAGAAGTATTTTTCAGTGACATGAATGGATCCTATTAATGCAGTTAACTGGGGAGAAGATTGTACTGATGCTTTCTCAACTGACAAAAGAAGGCTTTGTCCAACACCAGAATTGTTGAAAATGGTGCTGTTTTCTGTTGCACTGGAATTCTGATGAGCAGGGATTGGTGTTTTTCCTCACTAGCACCATAGACACCATGACTGTCTTTACTCATGTAGTCACAGTCTTTTTGTGATAGATTAGTTAGACTCACGGTTGCAGTAACCTTTGTCTCCCCCCCCAGAAGTGAAAATAAACAAAAGAAAGCACAAAAACTGTCCTATTTGCAGAATATTTTCATTTACCATTAATTCTACCAGTGCTGGCTTCATTCAGACTCGAAGGAAACAGGTTTCTACGTTAAGGGCAGATCCACAGCCTCTCACTCATATGGGATGTGGGAGTATCACCCCCTCCAGGCCGCGGAAGGCCTAGAGGGTGGCGGCACTGCAGGATTTCCGCCCTCTGCATTGCGCTGCTCAGTCCCAAGGAACAGGACGACGCTTGAGGCCTTGCTTCTTGCAGCCTCTGCATTTGCATGCCCTACATTTTAGTTATTACTTGAGCGTCCATCCAAGTCTACCATGCTTAGGGTAGAATAAGATAGTAATGGATTTTTTAAAATATGAGTGTTTTTAGTTTATAAATGACAGCCATTGGGGATATACACCAGTGAGTTATGTGATCTTTTTGGACCAGGATTTAATGTGTGTGTGTGTGTGTGTGTGTGTGTGTGTGTGTGTGTGTGTGTGTGTGTGTGTGTGTGTGTGTGTCGTGTGTGTGTGTGTGTGTGTGTGTGTGTGTGTGTGTGTGTGTGTGTGTGTGTGTCGTGTGTGTGTGTGTGTGTGTGTGTGTGTGTGTGTGTGTGTGTGTGTGTGTAAGGGAGAAGAGGGCTACCAGAAGTCAGCCATGTTAGATTTTCTGTAGCCTTCCAGAAACAGTGCAGCCCATAAAACAGGAGTCTTGGTTTTTTCCCGGCAAACATAACAGGATGGAACAGTTGATGAATTGACTGTGTTTTGTTTTTACAAGTGTCCACCACTCCATCTGCCCTGAATGGAGAGGGCTCCCTCCACTGAGTCTAGGCTGAACCATCTGGAGGGATCAAAGGATGTGGGAGTATCACCCCTCCAGGCCACGGAAGGCCTAGAGGGTGGCGGCGCTGCAGGATTTCCGCCCTCTGCATTGCGCTGCACAGTCCCAAGGAACAGGGCGACGCTTGAGGCCTTGCTTCTTGCAGCCTCTGGGGAGCAGAGTAGGTCACTGCCCTCTAGGAGTGTTCTGCAGCAGTTTTGTAAACGTGTTGCTACATAGTCAAGTTCCTTTGTGGCAAAGAATATTTTGTTTTGATGTTAGGAGTCAGCCCATATAAAGTCTCTTAGGTTTGCTTAGCAGAAAACAGTCGCCCTTTGTGGTTTTTAAAAGAAAGAAGTTCTGTGCAGATCTGTTCCTCCTCCTCCTCCTTCCCCTTTCTCTTCTCCGCACACAGTGCTCATTGGAGGTTCCTGCTAGTTTACTCCTTAACTAGAGGCAAATAGGCCTTTTGCTAGGCCTGGGTGTACATTTCACGTGTTGTACTTCACCATCTTCTCATTTCCATCGGGCGTTCTGTTAATGCCCTTGTGGGAGTCCCCATCCTACCTTTTCAAACAAACAAACAAACAAAAAACAGCTTAGCCTGAGCCACATTCACTTTTTTAGTTTACAAAAGGATTTAATAGCCACCATGTGATTTTGCCACAATTGTGTGATATTGATGTTTCTGAAGTATTCTCTTAGCTCGTCCTCATTGAGAATAGATTTAAAGTTGCAGGAAATACCTGGAGAAATTTCACGGTGGGATGAATTTTTGCTTTAAGAGAAATGAGTGTTGGCTGTAGCTGACAACATAGCTTTTCCTGGTCCCATCTGCACTTCAGAAAATAATCCACATCTTTACAAAAAAGTAAGATACATGCAAGACAGTTAATTCATTCAGCAGCTCTATATAGTAAGGGAGGAGATTTTTTAATGGTGATTAGATAATACAAATGGCTCATCTAGTTATGACTTTTAAAGACTGTAAGAGTTCAGGCCTGAGGCCCTGCCATTCATGAGGCCCCTGAGGTGGCAGTCACTACTAGCCCTGTTGTACAGAGCCTGTTTCCCGAATCTGGGGGATGTTTCCAGGCTGTGGGGCTGTCCGTGCTGAGCTCAGCCTTGCTTCCATCAAGGCACCCAACCTCCCTTGGAGCGAGCGGAGAACACTCCACAGTCGGCCTCTGTACTCTGGGGTGAGCTTTGCAGCCAAGACCTCACCATCCAGGAGAACTGTGTTTTCCATGTCACTTTAGCTGTCACCTGGAGCAGTGAGACATTTGAGATTTTTAGGTAAAAAGCTGTACATTGAGGAGCATTGACTATAACCCATAAGTGATACTGTTATCTGTGTGTCAGGTTGTCTTGAGGTCGCCACAGGTCCTGGGATCCCAGAAGTTGTTGGCGGATTTCCCTTTGGAGGCCAGCAGCCTTTCCCCCTACTCCAATAGGGAAACTTCACATTTGGGCCATGTTTTTGCATTACCCTCAGAAAGTCTTGCCTTCAGCTGATAACCTTTCAGGGAGGTGAGAAGCCTAATCGGAGCATCTGAGAAAATGATACCATTCACCTTCAGATTAATCAAATAGTTTGTCCTCCTACTCTCCTTAAAAGCTAATAAATGAAAGAGAGAAAGAATCCCATTTTGTGTTGATTTGGGCACACTCCTGGAGCTGAGATTAGCAGTCACATGATGTTGGCTGTCTACAATGTGAAGCTTTTGAAGTGAAGAGTCATGTCTCTCCCCTGAAGCTTTGTTTACAGTGATAATTTGGTGAGCTTGAGTTTGTCTCAGAAAATGAGACTGTCCACCTGGTGAGAAGAGCTTAAAGGGAAATGGGTTAGCTCAGAATTCAGCAGGACAGAAGGTAAAAAGAAAGTGCTTTTGACTGGAAAAGTGAGAGGACTGTGTAGAACGTGCAGAGAGAGCCATTGCCTCTGTTCCTGCAGCACTCAGTTGTTTTCTTGGTTTTCTTTGTTTACATTCCCAGGTCTTAACCCCAAAACTTATTTGACTTCCTATCAGGAAACACCAAAAAGCCATTTAAAACCCTGGATATAGGCTTTAAAGGATACAAAAAAACGAGCGTTGTCTTTTTGCCAGGCCCATCGCCATTTTGATGTCTACCTGTCCTTCCATCCAGGCCAGATGTGAAGATTCTCTTAACCATTGAATCAGAGGACATAAACTCTGACCTGTTATATTGCTTACTGTCTGTGGGTATGCAGAGAAAATCTCAACAATACAATAAAACAGCTCTCCTGGGATTGAGGTTCCAGCCAGGCATTTAGATCAAAACCTTAATTATTTGGAACTCCTTAGGAAAAAAGGCAAGATGCCTCAATTCCAGTGCTGGGCCTTAAGATTGTACGCCCCTCTCTGTAGGATGAGATGAAGTGGCTCACCTTTGAGAAATCATTTTGCCGGTAAGATTGCTTATAAATCCCTCCAGGAAATAATCCTCATTTGAGCCTGTCTTCCTGAGCACTTTTGTGCTGACTTGAAAATGTTAGCCTAAAGCAGCAACAGATCCACATAGCCTTTTCCACCTTTTTATTGTACCACTGAAAAATAGCTTTCCAGGTTAAACCTTGATCTTTCTTTTTTTTTTGAGTTGGAGTCTCACTCTGTCACCCAGACTGGAGGCTGCTCCCGGCCACTGCAGCCTCGACCTGCTGGGTTCCGGCGATCCTTCCGCCTCAGCCCCCCGAGTAGCTGGAACTACAGGCGCATGCTACCATGCCCGGCTAATTTTTGACTTATTGTAGAGATGAGGTCTCGCCAAGTTGCCCAGGTGGGTCTCGAACCCGTGGCTCAGGCAATCCACTCACCTCGGCCTCCCAAAGCGCTGGGATTACAGACTGAGCCACCGAGCCCGGCTAACCTTAATCTTTAACCTCCCTTTGTTGTGGAGAAAATGTGTCACCAGTAAGTGATCCAAAGGACATCTAGTTTTTGCTCCTCACTTCCAGCATCATTAACAGATAGGCCTTATGCCAGGGAAAGTAGAGGCTGATGATGGAGTCGCCCAGGAGCAGGAACAAGAATGGATGAGTCTGCTTTACGCAGAGCCTGCCCGGAAACAGATCTAAAGTTAGGTCTTGGAGAGCTTCCAAAGCGCTGCAATGAAGGGAGGACTCGGAGGACCTTTGCACAGTGAGCAAGAGACTTGTGTCCTCCCTAGAACATGAGGGAGTTCAGAAGAGAATATCAGGCATCTTAGTGACATCTTGCAGACAGAAACCTGCCCTTTGACCTCTTCCTTGGTGGCTTTGAGCATTCTTGCTCAGAATTTTCCAAGGGGCCTCTGCCTTCGAAAACCTAGTTTGCTGCCAGAGTTGTGCTAGCTTCTGATAACCTCACCCTTTCAGATCCAGCTGTAAATGGACATAGACGTGTTGCTCTGGATGCCTATACATCAGGGAGTCCAGAACCCAGTGACACAGTGTTGCATTTGCAGTTAGAAAGGTAATTGGACAACTCTACTGTAAAAGAAATAGTTGTATGGTACAGTTTTATAAATATGAGGACTATTATATCTTGTGATCTAGAAACTTTCAAACTGGTTTGTGATCAAAGAAAAGGTTAGTGGTTAGAATAAGCAAAATGTCAATGAGTACATCTGAAGAAAGCAACCAGTTTGCTGTGTGCTTAATTAAGGAAGTCAGGAGCACTTGAAGATGGATGTTGGGAACTGTTTTAAGATGAAAGTAAAGCAAGTGTGTCTTGCCTTCTCAGGTGCGTCAGAGAGAGGAAGTGGAAGCCCAGTAGTAGCATCTTCATACTTACTCTTGCCAGCCCAGCCTCCATTTTAGAGACTTTATCTTCCATTCTATCTGGTGACCTTGGGAGGGGATGGGCTCTGGGTTGGCAGTGAGGCCCAGCTCTGTTTGCTCAGCTGTGTGTAGTCTTCCTGAGAAGACTTCCAAACAGCCAAAGGTTTCTTGAGGAGTTTCCTCACATGATCACCTCCGCTCCATTCATCTGCCATCACCATCAGAAAGGTCAACATCCCTGGGACCTCCGCAGTTTTCAAAGAGATGTGCTTTCTCCCCTATCTCAGGTGTGCGATACAGATACGTCTCCTCTTAGCCAAGTTCAACACGTGTTTCCAAGGAATCCCTTGCATTAAGGCAAAGTAGCCAAGATGCATGAGTTTAACTTTTTCCAAAGGACAAAATTCTTTCTTGTCCCTTTCCCCTAGTGCTCATGCATTTGGTTAAGTCTTAAATGGCCAAGTTCAGTAATTTCTCCAATGAGACAGTGAGCCAAGGGCCCGTGTACCCAAGGACCAGTTCCCTGGGGAACCACATGGCGGCTCACCCTCGATGCTCTGATCCCACTAGGGCTCTACTGCTGTCCATTTCCAGCAGGACTGCTCAGGAAAACAAGCAGTTTGGCCTTCCCATCATTAGGCCACCTAGTCCCTGGGGCTGCTGAGTGAGAGCATGTGCACCTCCTGTGTTTTAGACAGTGTGTTTCATAATTGTAGAACAGGCAGAAAGAATGGTACAGCCCGTAGGCGGAGTCGTTAGTAAAGAAGGTGACAGGAATAACCCCATGACTCAGCATAATGAGCTCAGCAGAACTGGGGAATCCAAGGAGTGATGCTTATAGGAGGAGTTGGTTGTAGTTCTTAAGCCTTTTGACTCCTGGTGTGGAGTTATACAAGAGGGTGGGAGTAACATGGCTCTTACCCCCGATCCAGTGCACTCCAGGATTTAGGGGCTACCCAGCACATGGGTGCATGGTCTTGTTTTCCATTTTTTGTTTCCAAGACAACCCTGCTTGGTACTGCATGGAACTTCAAGCTTTTCTTCTTGCCCACTCAGGGCCACCTACTGGACCGGCCTCTATCCCAGTGCCTCCACATGGCACTAAGGAATGCTGCAGGGCTTCCCAGAGCTGAGGGCGGTGGAATTTGGTCCAGAGAAGGCAGAAGGAGCCTGAGCTTTCTGCCTTCTTTCCTCGAGGCATGTGTTCTCAGGCTCCCTTCACCCTCCTACCCATGGGTGCAGGCATTATGGTCGGTGTGGAGGAGGACTGAGAAGCAAGGGACGCTGGTCCAGCCCAGGTTTGGCCCTAGACAGGTATACAGCAGATGCAGTCCTACCTTCTCCTAACCGCAGGCCAGCCCCCACGCCACCCTACCCCTTCTTTACTAACGTGCTCCCTTACGTGGAACCAGCACCAGGGGACAGACATACCCTCTAGTCTAGAGAGCGTTTTGGTACTACCCCTAAATTCCACCACCCTACATCCCACCCTTTTTGTGCAAATGCATAACCCTGTGAACGTACCGTTCCTTTCTGCGTGTTAATCTGTTTCCTTCCGTTTGAGCTGTGTGGGAGGGAAGGGCATTGGGACTATAGGTTGTAAACTTGTGCCAACCAATAAAAACCAGTATTTCACACACATCCCTGTTAGTGTCTGGTCTCTTCTTTCCAGAATTTTCCCTTGAGTCCTTCCTATCACTCTTTTGGGTCTACCCACACTCCTCTGCTGGGTTCTTGGGAATGACTCTGGTGGTCAGGGGTGACCCTGTGCAAGATGTGGCATTCAGGAGAGTCCAGTGAGAAGCCAGAGGCCGTTAGAATCAGCGTTGTGTTTCCCCTTGCCATCCCTGCTGCAGGGTGCCCAGGAAGAGCTGGGGTAGACCCAGCACCCAGTGCTGAGGAGAGGGCCTGCCCCCCTTTGCCAGGGAGGCTTTCTGGGGGCCACAGGAGCTGGGAGGGGAAAGAGGTGAGCCACTTCCAGGACAGTAAGGGAGACGAGGTTTCTTGTGTGGGAGGGTGGAGCTGAGAAGGGCTGGAGGCGTTTCTGAAGAGGTGTGTGTGGGCGTAGGACTTGTAGGCAGGCGGCATCAGGGAGAGCAGCAGTAAGTGGGCTGTGTCCCCTGGCCTCAGGATGGAGAGAAGAATGTTTTGAGCTGTAGTGGAAAATGACGTGTGATGAGATCACAGGACAGAAAACCACAAAGCCAGGCCAAGGAGCCCAGCTTCAGACACAGGCGTGTTCTTGAGTGGGACAGGCAGGTATCAGCCATGTCTGAGGAGGCGCCACAGGGGAGCTTGAAGAGAAGCAGTCTGGAAGCTGCTGTGATACTGGGCACAAGGCTCTAGGACTCAAGGAGTGGACCTGGAGGTAAAGAGAGGGATGTAAGAAGCAAGAATAAACAGCCATATCACAATCAGATAAATGTGGCCAGCCGCCTAGGCAGACTGGCTTCTCTAGGACAACTCTTGGCATCGCCACCAGCCAAGTTTGAGGCCGAGAAACCTGATGTGGTCAGTGGAGGAGGGTCACTTCCAGGACAAGATTCACGCAAACCTAACTCACAAGAGACTAATGTGTGTGCCCAGGTGACAGTCGGCTTGGTTATATGATAGTAAACGTCAAACTAAGCCATCTGGTCACGTGCTGACTGGCTGTGTGGGTAGCCAAAAACAGGAAGTTGGTCACTGAGCAATGATAGCCTGTTTCCTTCATTCCACCACGGGACAGACTCCCCATCGGATGGTCAGGGCACTCTTTCCCCCTAAAATCTAATTCTGCAGGCCTCCTTTGTCGATCCTGTGATGATCCTTCCTCTGTCAAAGGAGTCTTCCCTTTGCCAGGTGTAGCGTGCACCATGAGGCTATGAGCTTAGAGCGATGTGCTCAGGAAGCCACACTGGCCACCTCTGGTTGGGATTTGAGTGTTTGGGAACGCCCCACCCCCCACGCCAGGTCAGGAGGGACCGTTTTAGAGTGGCCGTCATCATCACACTTACTGCACTGATTCTTCTTTGTTTAATTCCCAGAGGAAAATGCAAAGTTTGGGATTGTCTTTCTGCAGCCTGACTTCCAACACCTTGCAGGACTTGCAGGACTTGCAACCAGAGAGAAACTTAAAGAGACCCCCACCCAAAAAGCCTCTGGGCAGGGGCAAAGAGAGGAAATGAGCTCAGAGGACACCAGTGCGGTTCCTACCATTGAGGGCCAGCATGGCACCTCTGCCACCCTTTGTTGGTACGCAGTGGGAGCTCTGATCATCTAGGCCCGTTTGAGTTGGCAGAATTTCTCCTAATCCCCGTCAGGCTGGCTTTTTCCATCTCCAGAGACCTGATCACTGTGCCCAAGAGAGCCTGGAGTCACAAGCCATAGCCTTGTTTGCTTTCTGGTTTCAGATACATTTGGGCCGTGAAGGGTTTATCTCCTTGGTCTTGTGACACCCAGCTAACACCTCAGCATCTGAGGACGCAGCTCCACGTTCTGTGTGCCGAATGCAGCAATGTGCTAAACCCAGGACACATCGTCCTCACAGGGGCACCTGTTTGGGTGACAGCATGAAATGGGAGAGGTGACAGCTTGGGGGAAGCATGCTTTGCGGGTGGGGCGGGAGGGGGGATGTTAGACAGCTCAAGTGGGAGGACCCAGGAAGGATGGGCTGGAGGTAAGGAATTCAGAAAAGGGACGAGGGACATTCATGCATTGAAAGGCTGCACAGCGTCATGGAAGGTGTGAGTGTTGGAATCAGGCCAGGGTACAGGTCTCCACTCAGCTGTGGACAAGCTCTGTGATCTGGAACAGGTGACCCTCCCTGTTCACTGCACAGCAGTGCTGTAAGGGTTAAGTAAGTGAAGGAGTGTTCCTGGCACCAGAGTTGGGGTGTGATCATCAAAGGGTGGCACCTGCTTGGGAAATGCCAAAGGCTGTGCCGAGTTCACTAAATAAGATAAAGTCCCGGCCGGGCTCGGCAGCTCAGCCTGTAATCCCAGAACTTTGGGAGGCCAAGGCAAGTGAATTGCCTGAGCCCGCGGGTTTGAGACCCACCTGGGCAACTTGGCGAGACCTTGTCTCTACAATAAATCAAAAATTAGCCGGGCATCGTAGCGCGTGCCTGTAGTTCTGGCTACATGGAAGACTGAGGTGGAAGGCTCGCTGGAGCCCAGCAGGTCAATGCCGGGGTGGCCATGAGTGTGCCACTATACTCCAGTCTGAGTGATGGAGTGAGACTCCAACTCAAAAAAAAAAAAAAAGTCACAGTGACACAAAATCACAATGCAAAGTGACAGATGCCATAAAAGGAGTGTCTAGCTCCTTCCCGAAGAAGGCGTCACCTGAGAGGGATGACGGAATCCTTGGCTGAAGGGACGGCACATGCCAGAGGAGGATGCTGCGTGGGGAACAGTGAGTTTGCTGGGCCTGGGACACGCTAGTGCTAGTGGCAGGGAGCGGGGGGGGGCAGTGTCAGACAAGGTGGGGTCAGGTGGCTTAGCAGACTGTTTGAACTTTACTCTGCATGACTGAGGAGCCAATGACGTTTTTAAAACAGAGCAGTGACTGCATCAGGCCAGGCAGTTGGAGGAGACGATACTGTCTTCTGAGTGCTTCTTGTGCCCAGGCCTTGATGCCAGGTGGCATTCACTGCTTTACACTCAGTCTCTGCAATCAGTCCTGTGAGGCTCAGGTCACAGTAATGGAGGCTAGGGGAAGCAGACTTTTTTTTTGAGTTGGAGTCTTGCTCTGCTGCCCAGGCTGGAGTGCAGTGGCACGCTCATGACCACCACAGCAGCGACCTGCTGGGCTCAGGTGATCCTTCTGCCTCAGCCTTCCAAGTAGCCAGAACCACAGGCATGTGCCACCATGCCTGGCTAATTTTTTTTTGAGTTGGAGTCTCAGTCTGTGACCCAGACTGGAGTGCAGTGGCCGCTCCTGGCCACCGCAGCCTCGACCTGCTGGGCTCCGGCGATCCTTCCGCCTCAGCCATCCGAGTAGCTGGAACTACAGGCGCACGCTACCACGCCCGGCTAATTTTTTGATTTATTGTAGAGATGAGGTCTCGCCAAGTTGCCCAGGCAGGTCCCGAACCCACGGGCTCAGACAATCCACTCACCTCAGTCTCCCAAAGCGTGAGATTACAGGCTGAGCCACCGAGCCTGGTTTTTTTTTTTAAATTGCAGAGACAAGGTCTCGCCATGTTGCTCAGGCTGGTCTCAAACTCCTGAGCTCAGGCAATCCTCTCACCTCTGCTTCCCAAAGTGCTGGAATTACAGGCTTGAGCTATTGTGTCCAGCCTAGCAGACTGCTTTATAAAGGAACTAGACAAACGTCATTTTAAAAGTCATGGGTAAGCCGGGCTTGGTGGCTCAGCCTGTAATCCTGTGCTTTGGGAGACTGAGGTGAGTGGATTGCCTGAGCCCGTGGGTTTGGGACCCGCCTGGGCAACTTGGGGAGACCTCATCTCTACAATAAATCAAAAATCAGCCGGGCGTGGTAGCGTGCACCTGTAGTTCCAGCTACTCAGAAGGCTGAGGAGGAAGGATCACTGGAGCCCAGCAGGTTAAGGCTGTGGTGGCCGGGAGCGGCCACTGCACTCCAGTCTGGGTGACAGTGAGACTCCAACTCAAAAAATAAAAAAAAAAAAAAATAAATAAATAAATAAATAAAAGTCATGGGTAAAGCACCAGGGATGTCTAAAACAGTTTGGGAACACTACTAGGAAAAACACAGGACTCCCAGGAAATCCTGTGTTCTATCTATATCAAGACTTAATATATCCAGGTATGGTGGCTCACACCTATAATCGCAGCACTTTGGAAGGCCAAGATGAGAGAATTGTTGAGCCCAGGAGTTCAAAAACAGCTTAGGCAACACAGCAAGACCTCGTCCCGACAGAAATTTTAAAAATTAGTCAGGCATGGTGGTGTGCGCCTGTAGTCCCAGCTACTCGGGAGGCTGAGGCAAGAGGTTTGCCTAAGCCCAGGTGGTTGAGGGCTGCAGTGAGCCGTGATTGTGCCACTGCACTGCAGCCTGGGCGGCAGTGAGACCTTGACTAAACAAAACTAAAGATGTTGCCCCACTGGCTTCTCAGTGATCATCTTATGTCATTTTTAGCTTTGTTCCTATGTACATGACATCTTTATCAGATTTTTGACCAGTCCAATTATGATGTGCCTGGTATAGTTTTCTTCATGATTTCTGTGCTGGGGGTCTGTTGTGCTTCTTGGATCTATAGGTTTATAGTTGTCTTTAAGTTTGGAAAGCTTTTGGCCATTATTTCTTCGAATATTTGTCTCATCTTTCTCTCTTCTCCTGGACAGCTAATTACTCATATATTTGGCCACTTAAAGTCACCCCACAGCTCACTGATGCCCTTTTATGTTTTTGAATTTTTAAAAAATCTATAGGTATTTTAGCTGGGCATGGTGGTGTGTGCCTGTGGTTCCAGCTATTTGAAAGGCTGAGACAGAAGGATTACCTGAGCCCAGTAGGTCGAGGCTGCAGTGGTTGGGAGCGTGCTGCTGCCCTCCAGCCTGGGTAACAGAGTGAGACTCCAACTCAAAAAAAAAAAAAAAAAAATCTATGGGCTTCATTTTGGATGGTTTCCATACTCTGCCTTCAAGTTCACTTGTCCTTTTTTCTGCAATATCTAATCTGCCATTAATCCTCCAGTGCATTTTTATCTGACATTGTAGCTTGCATCTCTGGAAGTTCAAGTTGGATCTTTTATCATTATTATTATTTATTATTATTTTTTTTTCTGGAGTTGGAGTCTCACTCCGTCGCCCAGACTGGAGTGCAGTGGCCATTCCCGGCCACCGCAGCCTCAACCTGCTGGGCTCCGGCGATCCTTTCCCCTCAGCCTTCCAAGTAGCTGGAACTACAGGCGTGTGCTACCACGCCCGGCTAGGATCTTTTAAATATATTCTTTCCTTCACTTTTTGAACTATATGGAATATGGTTATAACCTTTCATGTCTTTTGGTAGGCCTAACACCTGTGTCAGTTTCTGGGTCAATTTCAGTTGATTGATTACTCTCATGGAGAATGAGGAGTTTTCCTGCCTTTGTGCATGCCTGGGGGTTGCCTGGATCCATTTTTAAATGGATGCCAGATACTACAAATTTTACCGTGTTGGGGACTGGATATGTTTGCGTTCTTCTCTATCTTCTTGAGCTTTGTTCTGGAATGCAGTTACCTGAACACAGGTCAGTCTTTTTAGGTCCTGCTTTTACGACTTGTTCAGTGTGTCCAGAGCAGGAGGACATGGATGAGTGAGGCATTAGGATGAGTGGACATACAAGTCCGGCCACCAACCGCAGCAGCATGATAAGGAGCCAGTCCAAACTTGAGCAGGGCCACATAGCACGGCCTCAACCCCACCCCAACCTTCTCCTTCTCGGAGTGGCAGCTGCATGGGAAGGGCAGGCATAGCTGGAGTGTCCCCTGGCTGTACTTGGGAGACCCTCCTGGGATATGAAGCCTCAACACAGGAAGAAGCCAGGCCTCAAATACAGCTCGGAACAGCTGTCAGCAGAGAGCTGTCCAGGAAGAGAGGCCCACTTGTCATCATCTCATCCTGCCCTACCCTTGATGGTCAGGCCAGGGGCCTGGAGAAGCCGTCACATGGCTTAGCGCATCAGCTTGCTCTTTTTTTTTTTTTGAGTTAGTGTCTCACTCTTGTCACCCAGGCTGGAGTGCAGTGGCATGGTAACAGCTCACTACAGCCTCAAACTCCTGCAGATCCTCAAACGATCCTCCCACCTCAGCCTCCCAAGTAGCTGGGACTACAGGCATGAACCACTATGCCCGGCTAATTTTTTTTTTATTATGATTTTTGTAGAGTCGAGGTCTTGCTATGTTGCCTAGGCTTGTCTTGACCTCCTGGGCTCAGGCAATCCTCTCACCTCAGCCTCCCAAACTACTGGGATTACAGGCATGAGCCGCCGTGCCTGGTATAAATGGGGTTGCTCCCCTCGTCCTGCCTAGCTCACAAGGGTGTTCCATCCTAGGAGTAAAGAGAGTAAGTGTTACTGAGTCTCTGACCCTGAGACCTTGGTATTCGCCACACACTAGCCTAACCAACGTGACCACAAGTCCTGCTCTCAGAGGGCTCTCGAGATATGTGGCTGGAAGTCCTAAGGGGAAAGTTGCATGTGGGCAGCCATGAGTCTATGTTCTTAAACCCATTGCTTGGCCCCCCGACTTGCTTGCAAAACGAGGCAGACCGGGCTCTGACAGCAGACTGGGTGTGTGGTCTCCCTACTGTCCAGGCTCAAAAGCCTGTGACCACTAGGAGGTCCACCTGCCTGGGACTTCCAAACTCAGGCATTTCTTTTTTTTTCTTTCTTTTTTTTTTTTTTTGAGTTGGAGTCTCGCTCTGTCGCCCAGGCTGGAGTGCAGTGGCACTCTCACAGCCACCGCAGCCTTGACCTGCTGGGCTCAGATGATCCTTCCGCCTCCGCCTTCCAAGTAGCTGGAACTACAGGCACGCGCCACCACGCCCAGCTAATTTGATTTATTGTAGAGACGAGGTCTCGCCAAGTTGCCCAGGCTGGTCTCGAACCCGTGGGCTCAGGCAGTCCTCTCACCTCAGCCTCTCCAAGTGCTGGGATCCTAAGTGTGAGCCACCGTGCCTGGCCCAGGCATTTCTTTAATTCCTTCCCTCTGTCCCGATTCCCCAACAGTCAGATGGTGGTGTCTGGAGGCAAGAGATCAGAAGCTGCCATCTAGCCTTTGGCCTCTGCACGACCTGCCCTCATCCTGCCTTCTCCAGAAGGGCCTGAGGAAAGCTGAGGCCAGACCAGGCCAAGAGACTCACCCATGTCCACACTACTGGCTACCTCTGGTGAGTAGGGCCTGGCTCTCAGAACCTCACAGCTGCCCCTGAGGGATCCTCTGGCAAGAATAGGATGACCTAGGTCATACCTCATTACCACCTGGTGACCCAGGAGGGCTTTAGTCTGGTTCAGCTGCCACAATTTTGATGTTCTGGGGTAGCTTCCAAGAAATTTCCCAGTTGTGTGTAATTTTTAGGGGTAGTGGAGGATCTGCAACCATATAAATAAAATTTAAAAATATGTATGTGTATACCTACACATACTTGTTTTAGGTAACTGTAGATTCACAAGCAGTTGTAAGAAACAGAGGCCAGGCTTGGTGGCTCACACCTGTAATTCCAATACTTTGGGAGGCAGAGGTGGGAAGATTTTTTGAGCCCAGGGATTCTAGACCAGCCTGGGCAACGTAGCAAGACCTCATCTCTAAAAAAAGTTTTAAAAAATTAGCCAGGGGTGGTGGCAGACACCAGTAGTCCCAGATACTCGAGGAGGCTGAGGTGGAAGGATCACCTTAGCCCAGAAGGTAGAGGCTTCAGTGAGCTGTAATCATGACACTGCACTCCAGTCTGGACGACAAGAAAGAGATTTTGACTCGAAAAAATAAAAATATACCAGGCGCAGTGAGTCACGCCTGTAATCCCAGCCCTTTGAGAGACTGAGGCGGAGGACTGCCTGAGCCCGAGGGTTCGAGACCAGCCTGGGCAACTTATCGAGGTCTCATCTCTACAATAAACCAAAAAATTAGCCAGGCGTGGAGGCAGCTTACTCGGGAGGCTGAGGAGGCAGAAGGATGACCTGAGACCAGCAAGTCGAGGCTGTGGGTAGCCGAGAAAGTGCCACTGCACTCCAGCCTGGGCGACAGAGTGACTCCGACTCAAAATAATAATACCGAGAGATCTTGTACACTTTGCTTACGCTTCTCCAATGGTACACTTGCAAAACTTTAGTAATCACAACCAGGATGTGGACGTTAAACTCCAGTAGTCTTACTCACACTTCTCCAGTGTGTGCCATTTTAATGGTCGGACCACGAAAGCTTTGACCCGAGTTTACCGACCTAGCAGGTTGCCTGTGACCCGCGGGGGCTGCTTCGTCCGTGTCCCCCAAGCCCAGAAGGCGGTGAACAGGAAGGGTAACATTGGGGGCATACTGCGTGCTGGGCTCCTTACCCATGTCATCGACTCTAATCCCCACTGCCGTCAAGGCTGAGGCGCACACAGGGCGGGCGGCCGGGCCCACGGCCCCGCGGGAGCAAACCCGGACCTGCCCGGCTGGGCCCGCCCAGCACGGCCCCGTGGCCAGTCCACAAACACGAATGGAGGCCACGTGGGCCCGCCGCGAAGGGCCTGGGCTGCACGTCCGAGCGTGGCGTGACCCTACACGGGCTCCGAGAGGGGCGAGCGAGGCGAAGCCTGCGCCTCTCCCGGAACCCGAGCTCCTTACGCGGGGCGCTCGGCGGGGTCCAGCCACGGGACCGCGGAAAACCGAGCGCGCGCCCCCCGCCCGCGCGCTCCGCCCCCGCTGCGCAGCCCTCGGCCGCCCCCTGCCGCCCCGGGCGGACTCTGCAAGCCCGGCGGGCCCCGCCTTCGCACCGCCCACCCCGCCTCCGGATTGGCGGCGGCAGGAGTCTCCGGGTCGCCCGCCTTCCGCCACCGGATTGGCTGTGCACCGGGGCTGAGGCCCCGCCCACTTCCCCGGGTCCTTTGATCACGCGCCTGACGGCTCTTCCGGGGCCCGGGAGCCAACCGAGGGCGTTGCTGTCGGGGCTGCAGCGGCGGGAGGTAAGGCATGGCCGGGTCGGCTGGACTGCAGAGCGCCGGCACGGGTCCACGCCTCGGGCTGCCGGGTGGCCAGGAAGTTCGGGCACGGGGTGGCTCCTCGGCGCTCCCCCAACACCTCCCACCCCGGCCTGAGCCTCCCCGCGCCCTGGGAACCACCTCCTGCCCGCCGTTGCTGGCCCGCATCTAGACGCCTCCCCTGCCCTGGCATGCCCCTTCCCCCGGGACGGTGAGCATGCGACTGGGTACGGGCAAGCCCGGTGCCCCGTGCCCCACGGACACCGGGCTAGGAAGCACATACCTTGCCCTCTGACGGAGACCCAGGCGAGCCCGGGTCAGGGACCTTGGGCCATCTGCGTGCAGCCGCCCCAGGACGATCTTGCTTCAGTCGATGGGAGCTGACCCTCCACCTCCGCCAGTCAGCTCGGGCCAGGAGGGTAGGGACCTGGGCGGAGCCCCGGGTGGAGACCTGAGAGAGGTGACATCATCTAGAAGATACAATCTAGCGTTGCCCTCGTGTGTCCACCCTGGCACGTGAGACCGATGGGAGAGAGGGTGTTCGCCCGTGTGAGGGGACACCAAGGACAAGGAGAGCATAGATCCCAGGCATGGGGCCCACAGCCTGGTATGTGGGACGGAGGCGGGCTCCCTCAGATCCCTCATCCCTAGGCTGCAGTGCGGGCCCTCCCGTAGATACCTGCACACTGTGCTCCACTGGCTGTGTGCTGGCAACCCCATGGTCCAGGAAGTCAGGGGCAGGAGCTGAGATGTGCAAACATTTAGCCAGCATCTGAGCTGGGCCCCACCCTGATTTGAGGACAGGAGCTGGGCAGGACTTCCTTGGTGCACTTTCCTCCCAGGATTTGTATCTCTGGGGGGTACACGCAGTGCATTTACCTGGAGGATCCCTTCTCCCAATATTTGACCAGGGACCAGATTTCACAGATCTCCAGCTCTGGGGGAGGCATCCAGAGTTGGATGTGACCCTGGCTGCAATTGATAACCTCCCTTCCTCCTCCCCAGGGAGCCCCGTGGAGGCGCCCTCCCAAGGCACCACTGCCCATGCTGACCACCCAGCCCTCCGGCCGCCGATGTCATGAGTAACACCACAGTGCCCAATGCCCCCCAGGCCAACAGCGACTCCATGGTGGGCTATGTGTTGGGACCCTTCTTCCTCATCACCCTGGTCGGGGTGGTGGTGGCTGTGGTAAGGAGCCCCCACATCCACACATAGACACCCACACCTTTGCTGAGAAAGGGGCTGGGTGGGCCGGCCCAGCCTGCACCCAGAATCTCAGCTGGCCTCGAAGGGCCCAGGGTGTGGAGGTGGGTCCCCTCTCACTGACGGGCCTTTCTGGGTTCAGCAGCCTCCACAGCCCTGTGTCTCTGTTACAGGTAATGTATGTGCAGAAGAAAAAGCGGTGAGTGTCCTTGTCCCCCCCCCGTTTTGCTTAAACTTCTCACAGGACCTGAGTTCTCTGTGTACGTGTAAGACGCTCCTGGGTTGTCCTGATACAAGCCTGACATTTGTTTTCCCGGCCCCAGCCTCAGTTGACTGGGGCGATCCCCTTTGTAGGATTGGGCTTGTATTCTTGGAGCCTCAGGGTGTCCCAAGGGGCACTCACTGGAGGTGCCCCTGGCTGGAGGAGGGGCATAACGGGGTCCAGGTGCCTGATGATGGCGAGGGGGCACCCTGGGCTGAGCCCCGCCCCGCTCCCCAGGGTGGACCGGCTGCGCCATCACCTGCTCCCCATGTACAGCTATGACCCCGCCGAGGAGCTGCACGAGGCTGAGCAGGAGTTATTGTCAGATGTGGGAGACCCCAAGGTGAGCCTTCTTGGGGGCGTGGGGAAATCAGGCGGGGGGGTCAGCCTTTCTCTCCCTCACTCTCCCACACTGAAACCAGAGCCTGAGCCTGGCCTCAGTCCTCCCCACTCGGGCTGTGACTCCAAGTGCTGTGGCCTCCCTGGAGCCAGTGCCCAGCCTCTGGTGCAGCCTCCTCTCCCACAGGTGGTCCATGGCTGGCAGAGTGGCTACCAGCACAAGCGGATGCCCTTACTGGACATCAAGACGTGACCTGGCCCCCCTGGGCAACCTTCAGAGCCGTGGGCCCTGCAGTGTCTAGGGACCCTGGGGTCTGCTTCCTCCGCCCACTGATACCTCCCCAGCTGGACATGGGGTCTCTACCCCTCCCTGCCCGCCTCGGCAGCACCTACTTCCCAACCTGCATAGCATCCAGCCCCCATCACCACACGCCCCTCCGCCTGTCTCCGGAGGGTGGGGGCGGGGACAGGACAGTTTCCTTCTGGGGTGGGAGGGGAGCTGGGAGACAGCTTTGCTTTCTCTAGCCCTCTAGGCTGTGGCTTGGGCATAAATCCCCAGGAGGGCTTTGGAGTTGTTTCCATGGTGACGGGGCGGATGTATAGTACTTGGTATATATATTTTGTAAATAAAATGTTTTATGGCTAGGGGTGTGGTTGACTTCATCAAGAGGGGCTTAAATTACCTTCCGGAGCTGACTCCCATTCTTCTTCCAATCCTGACCCAGCCTGAAGTGCCATCCCCCTACCCACTGGGCCCCTGGTTTCTACCGACCTACCTACCACAGTCCCTGGGGAAACATCACCAAGACTCCAGTCCAGAAAAGGATATTTTTTTTATTCAAGTAACTGCAAATAGGAAACCAGAGGGGAAGCCCCAGGCTGGGACACATAATGGCTGCCCCCTCCCCAACAGAACAAGGGGAGAAGGTGGCCCCTACACCCTTTGTGGTCAACTCGGGCCCCCCTCCTCACTCTGCTGCAGCATCCTAGGGGCAGAGCCCCACCTTCCCTGGGACTGGGGGAACCCAGCCTGCCACGCCCCAGACCCCCTTCCCCAGAAGAGTATCTTGGGGGAGGGGAAGGGGCAGAACAGGAGGCGATGAGGATGAACATTTGGCGCTGGTAGCAGCAGCAATGACAGATGTCAAAGAATGGAACATGGAACAAAAAACAACACAACTGTCCAGAGGTAGTTTGTGAACAGAGGAAAGATGGAACCAGAACCTTGGGGGGTGGGGAGGAATGGGAGGGTGGGGGGGCAGGGCTTGCTCCTGGGTATTAGGGCCCCTTCTGACAGGGAACAGCTGGGTGCTGGAAGCAGGCGGGGTGGGGCGAGTTACCCCAGCCCACCTCCGTGGCTGCCACAGGGAACCTGGGCCTCACCTGGACAGTAGGTTACTCTGCATCTCCATCTGCAATATAGTCTCAGATCCCAGGCTGAGGGCAAAGGGGCAGGGGCTCGAACCCCTCCTGCCTTCATAGTAAGGGGACAAGGGAAGGTGGGGGAGGAAAATGGGTGTGAGCCCCACATGGTGACGAAGACACAGCCTGGCTGGGGGCATCCTGGGGGTCGAGCACCCCCCTCCATTGGCCACACCCGCTGCTGCCCGGACAGTGGAGTGAGGCATGCCAGAACGATGGGGCATGGGCCCCTTTTAAGGCCAGGGGAGCCCTCCCGGGCCCCTCTATGGGAAGCCAGAGGGAACGGGGGGGAGCAGAGAGGGAGCCCCCAAACCGAAAGCCCAGAAAGCAATGTCCCCACCTGGAGCGGGGACGCAGCAGGTGGAGGGAGCGGCCACGTGGGGCGTTAGCTTTGTCCAGGAGAGCAGGTGTGTATGCATGAGTGGGGGGGTGGCTGGGAACTGAGGCCAGAGGAAAACTGCTCCCCACTGGGCCCACAGGGGCCCTGCAGCGGCTGGTCTGCTGTGTAGTGTGTGGCGAGGGCGCAGGTGGGGGGGAGGGCTGGCGCCGAGGGGTGGTAACAGTGGGCCTGGGGGAAGGACGGGGCGGTGGGAGCGGAGCGAAGCTGTCCAGTCCCAGAAGGATGCTGCCCCCCCGCGGGGGAGCAGGCGGCACGCACGGTCACTGCTCCTCCTCCGAGGACTCCTGCGAGATGCCCTCCTCTTCCTCCTTCTCCTGTTGGTGGGCAGAGTGGTGGGGGTGAGCGATCAGCCTGGCCCCCTCCTCCACCGGAGGCTGCCCCCCCACGCTCCCTGGCTCTTCAGAAGGGATGAGTCAGGGCTGAGTGTGTGGGTGACTCAGCAACCTCCACGCCGGGTTTCATTCATAAAAAGGAACACTTTAAAAGGAGGAAAAAAACCCACACATGCTGCTCTCCCGGAGCCAGGAGCAGGCCCCTTGGCCGCTTGGCCCCCAGGCCCACGGTGGGGGCAGGAAGGCAGGGCTCCCTGCAGCGTGAGCTTGAGGAAGTGACTGGCTGCAGGGAAGGACAGGCAAGGAGGGATGAGGAAGCCGGGGGGAAGGAGGGAAGGATTGGCTGGAGAGTGCAGGAGCCCCCCGTGGGTGCAGGTGCTGGGCTGTGGAGCCCAGGTCACAGAGTGGCTTGGGGCTGACCCCAGGCCAGGGCGGGGAGGAAGGGGAAGTGTGTGCCGCTGGGCTCACTCACTGGGCGGGAATGTTGGGACACCACACAGGGCTACAGCCCCCGTGCCAGGCACAAACGCCAAAACAACTTGTTTCCTGTTACTCACTCCTGGGGCCTGGCCAGCAGCACCCCTCAGCCCCCCCACCCCACGGTGGCTCAGCTGGAGGAAGGAAGGCCTCAGAGGGCCGAGGGGGCATGCTGCGGCTAGGGAAGGGTCAGGAGCTAGACGGCTGGGATGGCCCTAGCTGCAATGTCCCACGGAGGCAGCCTCCTGACAGCCCACCAGCCCGCCACCAGCTATCTGGGGGCCCAGAAGCAGATGGCACACAACTCTAACCCGGCACTCTCAGCCCGGGGCTGAGCTCCTTCACGACTTCTTCCTGTCCCCAAGAGGATCACAGTAAGGACAAGCCTCAGTCCTTCCCCCATGGCCTCCTTTCCTCATCACTGTACCTGGGGGAACAGACCAGACGACTTCCAACACCACCTCTGGAAGTTTCCAGACTGTTCTAGAAGGAGGACAAGGCAGGGACCCCGTTCCACTGGGGCAGGAAGAGGGGTCTAGCCTGGCTTGTTCCTGGGACCCCTCATTTCTTCTGGGCAAACCCCTTCCCCTCTGGGGACTTCTGTGAAGTGATGAGGGACATCACTTCACAGAAGTCCCCAGAGGGGAAGGGGTTTGCCCAGAAGAAATGAGGGGTCCCTGCCTTATCCTCCTCCTAGAACAGTCTGGAAACTTCCAGAGGTGGTGTTGGAAGTGAGGGAGCCAGCTGCCCTGCCCTGGTGGGTGCTCGGGATCACGGACTGGGTTCTCAACACCCTCCCCGAAAGCGCCCAAGATTGGCCATCAGCGTCTCCGCTTCACCTACCAGTTTTTTGGGTCTGCCCCTTGGTTTTCTTCCTGGAGCTGTGGTGGTTTTCTAGAGGATTAAAGAAGAGATCCGCAAATCACAAAGGTTCAACAGTGTGCCCTGATGGTTAGGGAGGGGCAGCCCTACCTGAGCCTCTCTCGGGGCAGCCCAGGACGGGCACCCAGCAGGCCCACCCAAGGCCAGCTGGCGATGACTGGCCAGCCACACTTGCCCCCCTCAACATACACACACGCCCCCTACTCCCTCCTCCGCCCATGACTCAGAGGATATGAGTCGTGTCTTAGAAAAAGTAAAATAAAAACAAAACAACTTTTCTGAAAGGCTGATGCCACTGTGCATCTGGCCTTACCCGCTCGTCCCTACCCTTCAGGCTCCAGGGGACCCCGAGGGGAGAAGGTGATATTCTCAGCCCGGGGACTGGCACAGAGGCTACCCGTTTGGCCATTTTCCAGACCAGGAGAGCTGCAGTACTTCTGACTTGCTTTCCCCATTGTCCTGGTCGGGACCAAACCCACCAAAGTGACACCTCAGCCATCACCACACTTTCCCCAATTAGCAAAGGCCCACCGCCACCTCTGTGGCGGGGAAAGGACAACCCAGCCCCTTCCCATAGCTGTGGCCATGCAGAAAAGAGGGGCCTCTGCTGTCCACCTGCCCCCCCCCACGCTCACCCGGATCTTGGCAGCGCCCTTGTTTTTGCTTCCCTTTGGTCGGCCCCGAGGTCTCTTAGGTGTTGGCACTTCACTGGGCTCCTTCTGTAAAGACAGGTGGGACAGTCACATCTGTCTCTGCCCCCTGAGAAGACAGAACCCTCCGCCCCAGCCAGCAGGGTTAAGTCAGCAAGAATCACCCCAACCTAGGAATCCCTTCAGGATTCAAGGCCTCAGCTTGACCACCGCTGCCAAGTGCCTCCCCGCCCCTCCCCTTGCTTCCCGGGGAAAACACAATGACGACAGGTCAGAAGACCCTTGGGGAAAGTGTCACGGGGACAAAAGACACTGTTAGGTGACTCTACCCAAGTCCCCATTCTGCCACAGAACATGATCAGGACGCTTAATGCTGGAGCTCCAGTTTCCACAATTCTAAATGGCGGCAAGACTGACCTTGCTTGCAATGCTATGAGTTGAGACACATGTATGGTAAGTAACCAGCTCTGGGCCACAGTCACTGCCCACCCCTCAGATGACTTATGCTGGAGATTGTTGAGGCTGCAGAAGAGGGGAAAGGACCCCCCCTTGCCTGCACTGCAAACCCAGACCCTCTCCAGGCTGTCTCCAGGAAGAGGAATTACGCCTGGACCCTACCATCATCGCAGCTGAAATTTTAATCAGCCCAAGACAGAACAAAAAGCTGCTGCATAGCCGGGCTCAGTGGCTCAGCCTGTAATCCCGCGCCTTTGGGAGGCTGAGGTGAGTGGATTGCCTGAGCCCGTAGGTTCGAGACCCGCCTGGGCAGCGAGACCTCACCTCTACAATAAAAAAAACAAAAAAAATCAACCGGGCGTGGTAGCGTATGCCTGTAATTCCGGCTACTTGGAAGGCTGAGGCGGAAGGATCGCCGGAGCCCAGCAGGTGGAGGCTATGGTGGTTGGGAGCGGCCACTGCACTCCAGTCTGGGCGACAGAGTGAGACTCCCAACTCAAAAAAAAAAAAAAAAAAAGCTGCTGCATAATGCATAGAAGCTGGGCAGTAAATGCATGGCAGCTCCTGTTTCCAAGGGGTGGCTGCCGTGGCCTGGGCATACTCATGGTCCAGTAACCTAACACCCTCCCACTGCCCTTGGCTACTGGGAGGGGGAGAGGCTGAATGAGGGGGTTCCGCAAAGCGGGTGAGTCCCCCGACCCCAGGCTCTGAATGTGGCAGCTGAATTCCACATCAGACTCCCGGCAGCACATGCTTCCCTAAGGCCCAGACACCGGCTGGCACAGCCACCCCTCCTTACAGACGGAAGACCCGCAGGTCCAACAACCTGCCCCGATGCTTAAGGACCAGGAGCCAATCCTGGTTCCCTTCCTCACCTCTTCCCTTCCCCAGTAAAGGGAAGGAATGGGCTTCATCAACATCTACCCCTCATATGGGGACAGCTGCCCTCAAAGCCCAAATGGCCGTGCTCTCTAGGACATCCCCTTAGTGCCAGATTGGCAGGCTCATACTCCTGTGGGACCTTGTGGGGACAGCTTTACCAGGGTTCTGTGGTCACTGCCACCAACTCCAACAATTCTGACTCCTTGGGCTTCAATTTCCACGTATAGAGCCGGGGGCAAAGCCTATCCTGGGATGACTCAGAGTGTGGCCCATGTGAATAATGGCTGGTTGGCCCAGTCACTCTTGTCACCAGCCTGGCTTGAGCAAGTACAGAAATTGGCAGTAAGTATTTGGAAACATTTCTGGCAAATTGACAGTAATTTTATGTGCACTGGCTCTAATGACTAAAACCCAAAGCTTTTACGAATGTATGTTTTCATTTTAATATTTCATCTTCAGCTCATTTTGTAAAACCATTGCTCCACAGTGGACTGAAAAATGAAGGAAAAAGGTGAGTGATTTACCATGGCATAAGCTCTGGCCCACATGACCATTGGCTTGCTTCTGGCCAGGACTTTCTGGCACTGGCCTCAGAACTCACCTTGAATTCCTGGGTCCCAGTTCTTTGCTGGGGCCTCGAGGACCTGACCAGCCGCACACAGGGCAGGAACACGTGCACGCGCAGAAGACAGACATACACTTACACGCAGACTGATTTTGCACCCTTCCATGCAAGTTCTCGCCTGCCAAGACACCAGGCACCTCCCCAGCCCAAAAGGGTAAACGGAACGAGGCAAAGGTTTGGACACCCACCTGACTCCCTACCAGCGCCGTCCCGGGACTCACCGGAGGCTGCTTGCGCGGCCTGCCCCGGCCTCGCTTCTCGGTGCCGTCCTTTTCCTGCTTGGAGGCCAAGGGCTGGCTAGACTTCGAGCTCGACTCGCTCATCTTCCTTTCTCTGGAGCAGGTGGGAGAGTGATGGCTGGAATGCTGGGAGACAGGAGTGGTTTCAGATGAACATCTCGCTCCAGCCACGTCCCACCCCCTTCACCACTGCGACCCTCAACACACACTGTGGGAAACTGTGCTCCCAGCGCCCCCAGGTCTCCCACCCTAGCAGGCTGCCACAGGGTGGGGCGAGGCAGTTGGTCCTAATCAGCTCCTTATCTCCTGTTCAGAAGGCTTCTTTGTTGTCCTGCCCTGACACCACCCCCGCAGGGCCCATGAGGTACAGCCAGCCCAGACCCAGCTACATGGGTGAGGCCATCCTGGGCAAAGGTGTGAGCAAGGTGGGGGGTCTGACATCTTGCCAAGGTCCCCTCCTCCTGTAGACAGCTGCTCCTTTTCACTCTAAGAGAAAACCAAGCCTGGGCAGTTCAGAGGAACTGAGGAGAGTGGAAAGAATGAGACCCTGGCAGCCATGGGCATCCATCCCCAGCCTACCCCGCTGGAATGCTGCCAATCCAGCAAGGTCCAGGCCCCCAGGACCAAATGCCGAAAGGGCAATTGCACAGCCAGGGCTGGTGCCCACCCACCACTCTCTCCTCTGCCCTCTCCCAGGGCAAGTCCCTGGATGACTTGGAGATGGCAACAAGCGAGGCAGGAGAAAACGAAGACGCTGCAGTGGGTGAGGAAAAGGAGACCAGAGCCAAGGGCATCCGACTCTCCCTTCACCCCGTTCTGCCTACCTGGAGTAGACAGGACTTTGTCAGTAGGCAGGGAATTCTCCAACTGAAATGAACCCTAGCAGGCCCTAACTGGCCCCCTTGCTGGGTTGATCCTAAAAGCTCCTTGGTCCTTTTCTAGCACGTTAGCATGTTTCTTCTTCTCAGAGGACTGTTGGGGTTTAATTAGCCCCATTAATTTTGAGTTTAGTGCCAGGCATGGTGGCTCACGCCAGTAAACCCAGCACTTTGGGAGGCCTAGGCGAGAGGATTGCCTGAGCCCAAAGGTTCAAGACCAGCCCGGGCAACTTGGCAAGGCCTTGTCTCTACAATAAATAAAAAAATTAGCCAGGTGTGGTGGCATGAGCCTATAGTTCCAGCTACTTGGAAGGCTGAGGCAGAAGGATCGCCTGAGCCCAGCAGGTCGAGGCTGTGGTGGCCGTGAGTGTGCCACTACACTCCAGCCTGGGTGACAGAGTGAGGCTCCAACTAAAAAAAAAAAAAATTTTTTTTTGAGTTTCCCCAAAACCTCCCACTACAAAAAGCACCTACCCCCATTTTTGGGAACGCCTCTACCGCAGGCTTTAAAACACACAGCGGTTCTCCACATCTCCATCCTAGTCCTTATCACCCCCAAGCTACAGACAGGGCTGGAAGGCCTGTGCTACACCCTTTCCCAGTAACCAATCCCCGCCTGGCCAAGGTGGTAAAAGCTGGGCCCAAGCGGCTCCACTTCTCCAAGCCTCTTGACCTGCTAAGGGGCTGGATCATAAGGCACCTGCCTCAACTACCTCTCTAGACTGCTGAGGCTCAAACTAGGTAATAGTTTAGAAAAGCTTAAAATGAAGAAATCTTCACAAACCAAAATAAGAACTACATTATTTGAAAATAACTTCTTTCCCCTTTTCAGACTCTGAAACAATTTCCAATTTTAACCAGTGAGAGGGAAAAACATTTTTGCAAACTTGTTATTTTTGGAGGTCTTGAGGCCTCTATCTGCAAGCATCAAGAGACCCTCCAGACAGCAGGACTTTGTCTGGTAATTATTCTATTTTATAATATTTCAGACTTGGAGACCCTTTTAAACAAGGTGGTTGGTGATTTACCCTGCTCCGTCATTAGTGGCTTGGCCTGCTTTGTAATTACAGGCAGTGATTAGAATCTTACATTACACCACAGGTCCTCCTTCAAACTAAACATCAAAATTAATCAGCTAAATGAGTGCTGACCTCACATAAGGTCTGCCTGAGGCCCCCTCATAGAGGGGGTTCCAGTTGGGCGAAGACAGTCAGGAATCCAAGAGAGCCTGGGCCGGGCCTGCCTGGGGATCCCGGAGGGTCTCCCTGGATGCTCTTATACCATCTGGCGCCTCTGCTCACCTCTTGCTGCTGGAGACCCTTTAATCCCCACTCCCTTCCAACCAACACCCCACAAACTGAATGAAGGCCCGAGGCCCTCGCCAGTGAGGCCAAGAAAAGCTTGTCTCTTCCACCTGTTTCTGAACATCAGAGGCCTGTCTTGGAGAAGTCACATTTAGGGCCCAAACTAATTGCAATGAGTCCTCTAGGGCCTGAAGCCTGCCTCCTCCCTACACCAAGCACGCAATGGGTTCTCCTCAAATGCTGAAAGACCCCAGGAAATCATCTTGGAGGTTCCCTTATTTTTAAAAAAATGCCAGAGGGGTTGCCCAAGGTCACACAGCAAGTTGACCAGCAGGATAAAGCAGGTTCCTGGCGACCCTTCCAGCCCGCCACTTTGCTGGTTAAGACCCTGTCGCATCCTGCTCTAAACCCGGACCCAGGGTGACTCTGCAAGTGTCTACGCCGGGTCGTAGTAGGCCGGCCGGCGGGACCAGGGGCCAGGGCGCGCGGGGGGGAGGGGCGCAGGCTGCTCCTGCAGGCGCGGGAAAGCAGTGCACCCCGACCGCATGCACCGCCACGCGGGTGCACCCGGCCCCACTTCCTGCCAGAGGGGGCACCCAAGCCCGCCTTGGGGCAGGAAACCTGGCGCGCGGTGGCGGGGGAGAGGAAGCAAGCCCCCTCCCTCCGCGCCCTCCCTGCAAAATAAAACCCCAGGAAAAAAACAGAAACGGGGAGTCCAAGGGACTAGTTCCAACAGAGCCCAGCAAAGCAGAGAAACCAGTTTGTGGGGGCGGAGGACAGGCCCGGCCCCGGGGGCTGAAGAGGCGCGGGCCAGGCCAGAGGTGGGGTCGGGGTGAAGCCCCAAACCCGGGCCCGCGATCCGGCCTCATCTGCGGAGGCAGCGCCAGAAGAAAGGCCGGGGGGGCAGGGCCGGATTTCGGGGTTCCTCCCATCCCCCCATTCCCAGAACTTGCCCGGGCTGCGGGGGGCGCCCGGCCCCCACTCCCCGCCGGGCCGCAGCCCGCGCCGCTCCCCGCCCGGGCCCGGGCCCGGGCTCGGGCGGGAGCGGCCGCCGCGCGAGGTGCACGGGCTCCGCCGGGCGCGCGGGCTCCGCCGGGTGCACAACTCGCGCTCGCCGCAGCCGCGCGCCCCCTCCCCCACCGCGCGCCGTCCCGGTCCCCGCCCCCCGCAGAGCGCTCGCGGCGCGGGGGCAGGGGTGCGGGCGTCCTCCCCGCGCCGCCGGGCCCCGCCGCCCGCCCCCGCGCCGCGCGGCCCTCCCCCGCCGCCGGCTCGCCCGCCCCTGCCTGGGAATAAAGCCGGCGGCGCGCGCTGCAGCCCCGGGCGGCTCGCAGGAGGGCGGCGTGCGGGCGGGGAGGCGGGCGCCCCCCTCCGCCGCGGGCCCCGGGGACGACTCACCGCGAGCTCGGCCGCCGGCCTGCGGTGCGCGCTCCGGGCTGCCGGGAGCGACGACGGTGCTGGGCGCTGAGGACCGGCCTGGCTCCGCCGCGGCCGCCGCTGGTAGCAAATGCGGATCTGAAACCGGGAGAGAGAGCAGAGGCGCTCAGAGACCGCCGCCGCCGCGTGCTCGCCGCCCAGGCCCCCGCGGGGTATTTATATGTCACATCCAGGCGGGGGGACAGAAATATTCCCCCTCCCCCGAAGGATGGCGAGGGGCAGGAAGCTGGGCACGGCCCGTGCGCGGCCTCAATAAATAATTTAATTAAATTATAGATATAAAAAAAGGAAGCCACCGGAGCGGCCGCGAACTCACGCCTTCTTGGAGCCGCGCCAGCGCCAGAAATAGCCCCGGCTCGGAGTCCCAATTAGAGGAGCGCAGCCCCGGCTCAGGGGAGCTTAAAAAGAGCGACCCAGGGGCAGGGGGGACGGGCCCGCCCGCGCCAGCCGTGTCACTAAGGGGGCGGGACCATGCAAATGAGCCCGGGGATTTAAAAGGGCGGCCGCCCGCCAGCCGCCGCCGCCGCCGCCGCCGCGCGGGTGGGTGCTGGCGGCCGGGGGTTCGTGCGGAAGGCCTGGGCCGCGAACTCGAGTCGGCATCCACACCTCGTAGTCCCGGGCCGAGGAGACATGGGAAGGAGCGCGCCGAGAAATCACCGGGGAGCTTCTGGCGGGCGGGGAGTGGTGATGGGGGCGTCTTCTTCCTCCCTGGAACAGAAGCCCAAGGGAGAGTCACCTCTAGGGGCCGTAGGAGCGTTTGGGGGTGGGCAGGCGTTCGAGGCTGCGGGCGTCCACGCGGGCCCACGGGGTGGAGAGAAACGCGCTTGTTGGGAGAATCCGCGGCCTACACGCCGCCCCCTTCGCCCAGATAGACGGCTCATAGATTTCCCCTGGGCGGACAGGTGTCAGCATGTGCATTTCAGTGTCAACCCGCGCCTGGCTGATTGGTGAAATGAAAGTCTTGTGAAATTCAAACGTGAAACTTATGAAATCCAGAGTGTTTTATTAATGCCCACAAGCGAATCAAAATCAAGGTGGAGGCTTTCAGACGAATCAAACGATCGAGCCGCTAGCAGGTATACCCGAGGGAGGACTCATTCCTTGAGGTGACCTGGAGGGTGTTTTGGAGACACGCGGCCCCACGCGGGGCCCTGGTCCCTTCCGCTATGTCTTTAAAAAAAGGGTTTGGGCCAGAGGTCGCCGGGAAGCGCTTTGAGGGCAGGGCCTGCGTGCGCCCGCCATGCCCGCCTCGTCGGCCCGCCCGGCGCCAGCTCAACAAAGACTTGTTGCACGGGCCGAGGAGGAAGCCAACGAGGGAAGATGGCGGGGAGGGCGCTGGGGAGAGGCGGCCAGGCCGCGAGGCGCGCCCTGCAGGCCGGCCCGGGGCCTCCGCGGCGCACCTCCCGCGCCCTGTCCCCGCGGCGGCCTTCCACACCTCTCGTGATGCAGGGAATTGCAATGCGCTCCGGTGACACACGGCTGTGACTCATGTTTTTCTCGGCTCCCCGGTCAGCCCCGGCCCTGGCCCAGCCCCCTCCTCAGGGGGCGAGCCGGCGGTGGGCGGAGGGGGACGCAGGAAAACCCTGAGCCCGGAGTGGAGGCGGGGTGGGGAGCTCGAGGGGCCGGGCCTCCCAGTTTCAGGAATGTTTCAGGAATGTTTCCGGTGGGGGTGGGGAGAGAGCGGGGAGTGGGCCCAGCCCCCACCCCGGGGCCGCGGGATGGCGCTCGGGGCCGGGCAGCACGTGCTCGGCCGGGTGGGGGCGGGGGCGCCTGGGCGGGAAGGCGCTGGGGGCCGCGAGAGCGGGTTCAAAGGGGAGGGCACGGGCCTGGGGCCGCCCGGCCTGGGGGTGGGCCCGGAGGCCGCCCTCTGCGCCGGCTCCCCGCCCCGCGCCCAGGTGAAACGCAGTTCCTGCGAAGTCCCGGGGCCGGCCCTGGAGGGGAGAGGAAGTCACCGGAGGGCGGCCTGAGGAGAGGGGCGGAGAGGGCGGAGGGGGACCGCGAGGGCGAGGCTGGGGGAGGGGCGGCCTGCCCCTTTGTCTGGAGCCGTGGGGTGGGAGTGGGGGTGGGGCGGGGTGCAAGCGCGCCGCTCTCTCCATCTTTGTGCCCTGGGCGCCGAGCGCGCGCTTAGTAGGCCGTGATCGAGTTGGCTGGAGGGCGTCAGGTTTCGAGCTCGGGAACCTCTGCGGCGGGAGTGCAGGCGCGATCCCGCAGCCTCCACGCGCCCCTCCCAGGCCCCAGGCTCCTGCCCGCAGCCTGGGCCCCAGGTCTGGGCCCGGGAGAGCCCCCCAGAGCCGCGCGCCCCTAGACGCAGCCCTCCCCAAGGCCGCCTGGCTTCTAGGCCCGGGCCCCGGCTGGCGGCCCGAGCGCCGGGGAGGTGCGCGGAGGTCCCGGCAGCCCGCGTCCTCGGATGCAGCGGGCCGCGGCATCCCTTCCTGCGTGTGCCGCGTGGCCGCCCCGAGAGGGAGGTGGGGCGGAGAGTGGGGCCTCCGCCTCGAGTGGGCTGTGGGAAAACTTGGCCAACTTTGTGGCCCACTTCTAGCCAGCCTACTCGCTCTTATTTTTCCTACTCTTCTTTCCCCCTCGTCCTGCTTTTTCACAGGCTTGTTTTTTACCTTGTATTGAGTGTATTTTTGTAAGCCACCTCAAGCCCTCTCTGGAAGGAGGCAGGTATAAATAAATTCGTAGGCAAATAAATATAGTAGCTTGTTCCCCTCCAGAATTACCCACACCCTTGAAATCCAAATAACTCTACCCACTGACCCCCGCCTCCATGCTCTCTGGATTGCAAATGCCCTGAATTCCCTTCCCTTCCTTTCTTTCCTCTTTCAATAAGTGTTACGCGGAAGAGTGAGTAGTAGGGATAAGAAGATGAGTAAGGTGTAGTCCCGTCCCAGTGAATTCCGTGTCTAGAGGCTTCAGGACCAGAAATGCCTAGACAAGTCTGAATGGTAATCCTAGAGATGCCATGAGACGGAACATTTCATTCGCTAAGAACCCACTGTGTACCAGGAACTGGCCCAAACTCGGGACACAATAGAGAACAAAGCAAATTTCCCCACACTCTTGAAACTTAGACTAGGGACGGTCAGGTGCTTAAAGAAAGAGTAGGCACTACCGCTACCGGAGGCGCAGTCGGGAGCACAGGTGGCTAGAGAAGTCCTGGAGGAGATAGACCCCGGAGATATTTGGATAGGTGGGTGGCTGGGGGGCAGGGGCAGGGCAGGCAAGGAGAGGGAGCTATTCTTAGGGCTCCTCGGTGTCATCAGGGCCACGGCCTGAGGGTCCCAGAGGTGTTGGTTGTATTAGAACCGGTCTTCCCCGCAGGAAGCATCTTCTGATGATCAGCGTCTGGTGCACAGTTTCCTCAAGGACAGTGTAATGAACTTCAGTGAACCCAGCAGGAATATTCAGGGAATGGGGAGTTCCGGTCAACTTCACTCTTTGGGGCAGCTGGCTTCTTAAGCTCATTTCTAGAAAAGGAGGCAAAAAGCCCAGTATGGGTGGCTCCATTTAGAGGTGGGGTTAGTAGAGGTTTTCTGAAGGGTGTGGCGCTAAGGTGTGAGGATGTTCTGTGTGCCCTGCCCAACACAAAGTGGATAAGAGGGGTAGGAGAGGAAAGCTCAGGAATGGTCTAACCTATGGTCCAAACCAGGATACTCTTTAAAGCAGACCTTTCACTGGTGAAATCTATACATGTAGAAAATGCACAAATTAGAGTCTTCAGCTCCGTGCATTTCCACAAAGTGAACACCTTTGTGTCAACAGCACCCAGGTAGTCGGGCTTGGTGGCTCTTGAGTGGATTGCCTGAGCCCGCGGGTTCAAGACCCGCCTGGGCAACTTGGCGAGATCTCATCTCTACAAGTCAAAAATTAAGCCGGGCTCGGTGGCTCAGCCTGTAATCCCGTGCCTTTGGGAGGCTGAGGTGAGTGGATTGCCTGAGCCCGTGGGTTCGAGACCCGCATGGGCAGTGAGACCTCATCTCTACAATAAATAAAAAAATCAGCCAGGCGTGGTAGTGCACACCTGTAATTCCAGCTACTGGGAAGGCTGAGGCGGAAGGATCGCCGGAGCCCAGCAGGTCGAGGCTGCGGTGGCCAGGAGCGGCCACTGCACTCCAGTCTGGGTGACAGAGTGAGACTCCAACTCAAAAAAAAAAAAAAAAAAAAACAGCACCCAGGTCAAGAAATAGGACATCGCCAGCCCCCATGGAACCAGCATCTCTGCTCCGGCAGCATCGTTTTGTTTTGCCAGTTGATACACTTGTGTAACTGGATGCATGTGTCATGTGTTCTCCTGGTTGGCGTCTGTTGCTCAGCATTATGTCTGTGAGATTCATCCATGTTATTGTATGTGGCTGCAGTGTTCTTTCTCATGGCTGTGCAGTTGTCTGATAAGAATGTACCACAAGTTTTATATATATAATATGTACTGTATGTAAGTGTACATATATAATATCCATTCTGTTAAGGACATTTGGATAGTTTCTGGTCTGGTGCTAGTATGAATAGTGCTTCCATGAATGTTCTAGAATATGTCTTGGTGAGTACATTGCCAGTTTCTCTTGGGTACATGCCTGGGAGGAATTATTGGATCATAGGATATGCGTGCTCAGCCTTGGCCGATGAGCAGGACACTTGTGAGTGAAAGGGGGCACAGTCGATAGTTATGACCAGACAACGGGCGTTCAGCTGACCTGGCCCGTTCCACCTGGGATTGACCCAGGCAAGCCAGAGGAGGGCCACCCTGGTACACAGCATATGACCACTCCCCTCCAGAGTCACCAAGTTCCTGGTGCGTCTGGTCACCTGGCAGGATCAGGCCTCCAGACTCTGCCGACCGCAAGCTCTGCTGCCAGGAAGCCTGGCAGCCCTGGAATGGAAGGAGAGCCTCTGCTGGTTCCAACTTTCTAGGGAAAAACTCTCAAGCGAAAAGGAGGGCCCAGGAAGCAGGCACCTCTCTGATGCTCTTCTGTGGGCTGGCGCCCCACCCTGCGCGGCCTCAAGCCACGAGGACTTTGTTAACTTTCTTCTTCGGGGCTGGATCCCTAGAAAAGCCCAACTCCTCTCCAGCCTCAGAAGAAATCTAAGGAAAAGGTGGAGTTGATGAGTATAGGACATGGTCTCTCAGATCCCTCCACAACCCTACTGGTCAGTAACACTATTGTCCCCGTTTGGCAGGTGTTGAAACTGAGTCTTAGGGCAATCAAGTGGCTTTGGCTTCTGCCTCTTTCCCCTCCACTGCTTCTACTCCCGGCTGGTGGACTTGCTGCCTTCTTCTGGCCTGGGCAGATGGATCTCTCCGGGCACCACCATAGGCACTGAGGATGTGGCCTTGAAATGGGGAACTGAGATCGGGAGTGGTGGCTCAGCCTGTAGTCCCAGCACCTTGGGAGGCCGAGACGAGAGGATTGCCTGAGCCCAGGGTTCGAGACCAGTCAGGGCAACTTCATGAGACCTCGTCTCTACAGTAAATGGTAGTGTGCGCCTGTAGTTCCAGCTAGGTGGAAGGCTGAGGCGGAAGGATCGCTGGAGCCCAGCAGGTCGAGGCTGCGGTGGCCGTGAGCGTGCCGCTGCACTCCAGCCTGAGCAACAGAGTGAGACTCCAACTAAAAAAAAAAAAAATGGGGAGCTACATTTCTGTCCTCAAGGGCTTGCATCGGGTGGAGTGGTGGGGACAGACAAGTACATGGGCAGTCACACCAGCATGGTACCCTCGGCCATGGGGGCCCAGGGAAGCATAAGGCTGGGCCCAGGGTGTGGGTAGAGCATCCTAGGAAGCCGTGAAGCAGACAAGTGGGACAGCAGTGTGTCTGGCTTGGGGCCATGAAAGACATGGTGGGCTGGTGCTAGTATCCATTCCCTACCTTCCTTTAGTGCTAGTTTTAGATGTGAATTAAATCCCATCAAAGAAAGTGAAATTTGAGTATCAGCTGGGCCGTAGAGGTGTGCACCTGTAGTCCTAGCTGCTCTGGAGGCTGAGGCAAGAGGATTGCTTGAGCCCGGAAGGTGAGACTGCAGTGAACCATGGTTGCACTGCACCACAACACTCCAGCCTTGGTAGCAGAGTAGAACTCTGTCTCAGGGGGAAAAAGAGAGTGAAATTTGGAGGGAAAAGTGAGAAGAGTGAACTCTTGCTGTGTGGGCTGTGGAGACATGGGTTTTCTACAACACGTCCAGCCTCTAGTCACCAGCATCGCGGCGGTCAGGAGGCGGGTGATGTGATAGCAAGGACTCCTGCCCTTAGAGCACAGCTCAGCTGTGCTCACGGGCTCTCTGCCCACCCCCCTACTCTCCTCATGGGGGTGGAGGGTGCAATTCAGTCATGCCCCAGGAGGCCGGCTTGAGCTGGCTCCTCCAGTTCTTCCAATGATTCAAATCCTCCTGGGGCTCCCACCTCCTACGGAATAAAAACAAAAGCCCCTAAGGCCCTGCAGTGTGCCCCTCTCTCCCACCTGTTGCTCTCTGTGCTTCAGCCACACAGGCCTCTGAGTGAGCTTCCAAGTATGAGTCCACCTTTGCACATGCTGTTCCCTCTGCCTGGCATGCTCTTCCCCCGTAGCCTTAGGGCTTCCCTTCCTACTGCCTCAGGGCTCTGTGCAGTATGACTCATCTATACTATTTAAACTGCATGCCGGCTTGGTGGCTCAGCCTGTAATCCCGCACATTTGGAGGCTGAGGTGAGTGGATTGCCTGAGCCCGCGGGTTCAAGACCCGCCTGGGCAGCGAGACCTCATCTCTACAATAAATCTAAAAATCAGCCGGGCGTGGTAGCACATGCTGTAATTCCAGCTACTCGGAAGGCTGAGGCAGAAGGATCGCCGGAGCCCAGCAGGCGAGGCTGCGGTGGCCGAGAGCGGCCACTGCACTCCAGTCTGGGCGACTGAGTGAGCCTCCAACTCAAAAAAATAAAAAATAAAAATAAACTGCACATCTCTCCCTGCAATCCCTCGTCCACTTGACCATGCTTTATTTTTTTCTAATGATATTTATCAGTTTCTCACATACTATGAAATTAACTCACCTATTTAACTGTTATCAATAATGCATGATAGGTGTGGTGTTTTCTGTCCAATTCCCTCCACTGGAATACCGGCTCCACTAAGTTAGGGAATTTTATCTTTTGTGTTCACTGGGGTATCCCCAGGGCCTAGGACAGTGTTCAGGCTAAAAAATGTACTGAATGAAGAACAATTAGCCAAAGTGGTTTCTGTTATCCACAAATGCCAAGCCACAGGGCTCTGCCCCCAAATCTCAAGGGAAGGGAAAGGGCAGGGAACCGAGCAGTCATCAGGGGAATGGCAGGGTGGGCTGGCCTGAGACAGGTGCCAGGGCCTTTGCACCTTCCAGAGACATGTCTTTGAATCCCTAGGTTATGCCCTCTGTGCTTCCGTCACGGGCTCTCCTGCTCACAAACTCATTTCTTTTTTTTTTTTTTTTTTTGAGTTGGAGTCTCACTCTGTCGCCCAGACTGGAGTGCAGTGACCGCTCCCGGCCACCGCAGCCTCGACCTGCTGGGCTCTGACGATCCTTCGCCTCGGCCTTCCAAGCAGCTGGAACTACAGGCGCATGCTACCATGCCCGGCTAATTTTTTGATTTATTGTAGAGATGAGGTCTTGCCAAGTTGCCCATGCAGGTCTCGAACCCGCGGGCTCAGGCAATCCACTCACCTCAGTCTCCCAAAGCGTGGGATTACAGCTGAGCCACTGAGCCCGGCTACAAACTCATTTCTAATGGATATATATTTTATTTAATTTATTTAATTTTAAAAAATTTTTTTAATTTTTTGAGTTGGAGTCTCATTCTGTTGCACAGGCTGGAGTGCAGTGGCATGCTCACAGTCACCGAAGCCTCAACCTGCTGGGCCCAGGAGATTCTTACACCTCAGCCTTCCAAGTCGCTGGAACTACAGGCATGTGCCACCACTCTCGGCTAATTTTTTGATTTATTGTAGAGATGAGGGCTCACCAAGTTGCCCAGGCTGGTCTCAAACTCCTGGGCTCAGGCAATCCTCTCGCCTCTGCCTCCCAAAGTGCTGGGGTTGCAGGTGTGAGCCACCGTGCCTGACTATACCTTTAGATTTTATAGTTTGCCACCAGTTCATGGGAAATTTTTTTTCACTTATCTCAAGTTTAATCATGGGAGCTGGCAGCCACCTGACAACTGCCTTGTCCCTTTGGCTGGGGTGGACTGGCTGGTTTCTTGTTGGTGACCAGGCAGTTGTGGCATCTCACCAGAATGCAAGTTGGACTGGCTGCGTGTGAAATTTAGACTTTATGTGGAAGAAGAGATTCCCATTGGTCTAAGTAACTGTCTCACAATGTGCAGCTCACAGCTGCGTGTGACAGGCTCTGCAGGTGAATGCTCCAAACTCAGTGTCCCCTTCCATCCAGAAACAGCTGAAAATACATACACTAATAGGCCATGTCACTTATGACAGCCTATTTGAGAAGAGCACTTGGAAGGACGCATGTGTGGACAGCGACCGCATGCATGTGACCCCCGTCTAGGTGCCGGGGTGTTTTCTGGAGTCTGGCTTAAGGTCCCGAGCTGGGTTGGCCTCCCAGGCCACGTGGGAGGGGAATGGGGGGTAGGTGGGAGTCCTTGTCAGCTCATTAGCCAGCTTCAGGATGCTAGCCACTGAACAGGCCCTGCAGTTTCAGGGGGGGTCTCATACGGTCTCTAACTGGCTTCTCTTATCTCTTTCTTGCCTGCTTTCTCAGCCAAGTGGGCCTGTGTCCCAGGCTGCTAATGGGAATCAGTGACCCCAGCGCCAGCTGCCGGCGCCCCCAAGTGTGACTGCCCTCCATCTCTGGCCGTGGGTAGACTCCCTCCCACCGCAGTCTGGGCTGGCTGAGTTCTGGGCTGGTTCCTTCTGCCTGTGCAGGCTGCACCGTTGCTCTGAGCGTCCCTGCCAGGAGGCCTCTGTCCAGACTGGGGAGATGTGTCCTGGATCACACAGAGTATGCGAGACCAGGACTCCAGGTCACCCTGAATCCTCACCCTGAGCCTTTCTCAGGGCTGAGAGTGTGGTCCTGGGATCTCTTCCTGAAATGGGCAGGCGGGAGTACTACCCGCCGACCCCAGAAGCACATGGTTCGCCTGGATTCTAGGGACCACAGTCTGCAGACAGAACTGAGAGCCGTGGAGGTCGAGGGGCGGGGGACTGGGCCGTCGAAGAGAGGTGGGCTGGGGGAGGGGCCAACCCCAGGCGGAGATTTGTCGGAATCCTCCAGGGCTTTGTTTTGTTCTCCACACCCACAAGCCTCGCACCGAGGCCTATGGGGACCTTGGCGCTTAGCAAAAGTTTGGTGAATGGATGGATGAATGAGAGCGAAAGGGGCTGGGGGAGGGTGGAGGAAGTGGGTAGTTGGGGGAGAGGAGAAAAGAAGAGTGGGGGAAGGGAGGTAGCCACTGGCGGGAGAGCGGAGGCGGGCCGAGCCGGGCAAGCCTGCTGGTCTGGAATCTGGCTAGGAGGTGGCGGCGGGGAGGGGCCCAGCCAGCTCCCCCCACGCCAATCTGGCCTCACCCTCCTCGCCAGCTCCCTGCTCACCCAGTCCCCAGGTCTTTCTTCCCACCTCATAAAACCTGTGCGTTGGCATGTCCTCCAAGACCTGGTCCTCCCTGCAGATTGGGTTGGCAGCTTGTTTTCTTGCTTTCTAGGAACGGGGCCTCCAGGGGTCTCTAACACCTGAGTGGCCTGGGGGCTGGGCACTGCGAATCGGGTGGCTAACACCCCCCCACCCCCCGGCTGGGACAGCCCCCCGGCCCCTGCCTTCCCTCTGAAATCTGTATGGCGGGAAATATAGCTATTTGGAACTGGGCAGGCCTACCAGAGTCTGGGCTGGGGTCTCTAGGGGCAGACTGGTAAGCTCGTGAACAGAGAAGAAAGCCAGGGGCCTGCTCTTCAGGCAATAGCCAGAGACTCCTGAGAAGCAATGGAGCCAGCCATGAGCAATGCCAGGCAGGAGCTGCTGACAGCCAGGTTTCTGTGTCACCATCCCGGGTGCCTGGCCAGTTCCCAGGCTTGGGTGAGGGGCAAGGGCAGGACTGCCTCCCAACCCCGGGTCCTGCTGCCTCTTTGGGCACTTCCGGGCCTGCTCCCATCTCCCACTTCCAGCCTTGCTGCAGTCATACTTCGGGGCCCAGGGGTGCCCCAGGAGGGGCTGATTGTTGATCCTCCTGCTTCCCTTGGGTTTGTGGGCCTGCTGCCTCCCAGCCCAGGTGGAGGTGAGGTGTACAAAGGTGATTCACAACTCCTCCGGCAGCAGTCTCTTGGCCTGAGGCCCTCTCCTCCACCCCTGCTCCTTGGGATCTGCCCACCCGCTCGATCCCCCCGCTCGATCCCACCCGCTCGCTCGGATGCATCCCTTTCTCATCAGTTTTGCCCTTGATGGGAAGGGGCTTTGAGGGCAGGATGGCTGTTGTGGGCAGAAAAGAAGGCCAGTCTTTCTCCCAGTTTCCAAAGAGGCATGGTGAGACTGGTACCTGGCGCCCCCACCCATCTCAACATGGGCCTAGGTCCATCTTAGGAGGGTGGGTTGGATCCTGGCGGTCTACAATGCTTCTCTCCCAAGAGCTTAAAGCACCCAGTACACCGTCAGTGAAACTGAGGCCCAAGGAGGTTAATTATCTTGCTGCAACAAGGGTAGAAATGGATAAAAGACAGAGGTTTGAGGGTGGGGTGGGGGGCTGGGCTGCCTTTGGTAGCCACCGAGTGCGGGGAGCAGAGAGGATGTGACTCCGAGATTGGGGGACTGTCCCCCGCCTGCTGCTGCAGACTGCTGGGTGGGATGAGTCCCCTGTGGCTTCAGAGGTGTTACTTCAGTCCACAGAGGAGGAATGAGGCCAAGTCCCAGTTCATGGAGGAGGAAACGGGCTCAGCAAGGTCAGGTGACTTGCCAAGCCCAGTGGCAGAGCCTGGATTCAGCTCTCTGCAGGTGTCTACAGGTCTTGTACCCTGACACCTGCCCTCACCACCCGGTCAGGACTGCCCAGGTCAGCTCTCCCTCCCCCCCCCCCCCACCAACCCCCAGTACTTCCCACCTTCTTTTTTTTCTTTTTTTTTTGAGTTGTGGTCTCACTCAGTCGCCCAGACTGGAGTGTAGTGGCCGCTCCCGGCCACCGCGGCCTCGACCTGCTGGGCTCCGGCGATCCTTCCGCCTCAGCCTTCGAGTAGCTGGAATTACAGGCATGTGCTACCACGCCCGGCTAATTTTTGATTTATTGTAGAGACGAGGTCTCGCTGCCCAGGCGGGTCTCGAACCTGCGATCTCAGGCCATCCACTCACCTCAGCCTCCCAAAGGCGCGGGATTACAGGCTGAGCCACCGAGCCCGGCTCCCACCTTCTTTTTTTTTGAGTCAGAGTCTCATTCTGTTGCCCAGGCTGGAGTGCAGTGGCATGCTCACCACTCCCAGCTAACTTTTTGATTTATTGCAATGATGAGGTCTTGCCAGGTTGCCCAGACTGGCCTCGAACCCATGGGCTCATGCAATCCTCTCACCTCTACCTCCCAAAGTGCTGGGATTACAGGTGTGAGCCACCACACCCGGCTGCTCTTCAACTTCCTGTTCTACCTTCCTTATATTTATTTCATGGCCCCTGAAGTCAAGACTGTGCTGGCCATTCTTGGGGCCAAAAGGCACATCGTGGAGCCTGAGCGTTTCAGTGGGGCCAGCTGAGATGTGCTGGAAGTCTAAGTGCTCACTGGACTTCCAAGGTTTAATACAAAAACAATATAGAGAAAATCATTTAATTACATGTCGGAATGGTAACATTTGGATATATCGGATTAAATAGACTATATTAAAGTTAATTTCATGTGGTGTGTGTGTGTGTGTGTGTGTTTCTCCATTTTAATGTGGCCACTAGAAAACCTGCCATGGGGCTGGGCACAGTGACCTACTATCCCAGCACTTTGGGAGGCCTAGGTGAGAGGATTGCCTGAGCCCACAGGTTTGAAACCAGCCTGGGCAACTTGGTGATACCCCATCTCTACAATAAATAAAAAAATTAGCCGGAAGCGGTGGCACGTGCCTGTAGTTCCAGCTACTTGAAGGCTGAGGCAGAAGGATCACCTGAATCAAGCAGGTGGAGGCTGCGGTGGCCGTGAGTGTGCCACTTTACTCCAGCCTGGGTGACAGAGTGAGACTCCGACTCAAAAAAAAAATCTGCCATGACATCCATGGCTCCTCTTCCGCTTCTGTGAACAACCAGGGTCTGGAGAATGTGCTTGTTTATCATGTATTGTTTGTTTGTTTGTTTGTTTGTTTTGAGTTGGAGTCTCACTCTGTCACCCAGACTGGAGTGCAGTGGCTGCTCCCGGCCACAGCAGCCTCAACCTGCTGGGCTCCAGCAATCCTTCTGCCTCAGCCTTCCAAGTGGCCAGAATTACAGGCAAGCGCTACCACACCCGGCTGATTTTTTGATTTATTGTAGAGATGAGGTCTCGCTGCCCAGGCGGGTCTCGAACCCGCGGGCTCAGGCAATCCACTCACCTCAGCCTCCCAAAGGCACAGGATTACAGGCTGAGCCACCGAGCCCGGCTTCTTTCTTTTTTTTTTGAGTCAGAGTCTCTCTATTGTCCAGGCTGGAGTGATGTGGCACGCTCCCGGCCACCGCAGCCTCAACCTACTTGGGCTCAGGCGATCCTTCCATCTCAGCCTTCCAAGTAGCTGGAACCACAGGCACATGCCACCACGCCCGGCTAATTTTTTGATTTATTGTTGAGACGAGGTCTCACCATGTTGCTCAGGCTGGTTACAGAACCCCTGAGCTCAGGCAATCCTCTCACCTCCACCTCCCAAAGGGCTGGGATTACAGGCTTGAGCCACTGCGCCCGCCCCGTCAGGTGCTGTTTACTGTCCCCCTCACCCACCCGGGATGCCTGCTCTTGGAAGGCAGGGGTCAGCATGTTTCGTCCACTGACCAGTTTTGTGTCCTATTTTCTCTCAGGCTTTGAGAACTTGGCACGTAGTAGGTGCTCAATGAATCTTTCCATAATTGATTCCAGGGCAACCTCGGAGGACCAGGAGAGCCTGCGGGGTCGGAGTTCACCCTGTAGGGCCTCAATTTGCCCCCCTCCTCCTACCACACCCCACGAGGCTCCGCGGGGTGACCGCATTGGGGGAAATGGGTCTGGGGTCCGGCCGCGGGTGAGCAATGCTGGCTGGGGACACTTCCAGGCCTTCTGGAAGCTTGTGAGCGAGGCTGCCTTGCGGAGGCACGGGGTACGGACTGCTGGACCCGCGACGGCCCCCGCCATCCCCGCAGGCCCAGCCCGTGCCGGGCGGACGGTGGGCCGCGTACCTGGGGGCCACGCCGTGCGTGCAGTGTCGGCGGGAGGGCGTGGGCGGGGGCGTGTGTCCGGCCCACACAAGGTCACTGTGCCAGAGCAGCGTTTCGCTCACTTTCTCTTTTCCTGCCATCGATTGCGGCTCCGAAAGCCCCTTCCGCAGGGACTTCCCTCCGCGCCTGACTCACGCTGCCTCATGCGTGTGACTCAGCCGGCGCCGCGCCAGCCCTGCGCTCCCCCGCCCGCTCCGGGCCACCGAGCCCGCCGCGGCGCGGGGGCGGGCCGGGCCGCCGCGGGCGGGCCTGGGGCGGGGCCCCGAGGGCGGGGCGGGGCTAGAGGAAGAAGTTGCGGGGACTCTGACGGCTTCGCAAGCTCGGAAGGAGAGGGAGCGGGCGACAGCCTGGTGGGGAGAGGCTGCGAGAAGACAGAGGCTGAGAGAGGGAGACAAGGAGGCAGACAGGAGAGAGAAACGAGCGGGAAGGACGCCAGGAAGAGGCAGAAGCCCTCGTGCCAGGAGGCGAGGGGCGGCCCGAAGCGAAGTAGACGGAAGGTGGGAGAGTGGAGGAAGGGAGGACTGAGGGATGGGGAGCTGTCCCGGGGGGCTGGGCCAGGGGTCCGCCGCCTCAGAGCCTGGCTGTCTTCTAGCTCCACCTTCCCGGCTCTGGGACAGCAGCAAGTCACTTCGTGTCTCTGAGCCTCACTCTTCTCATCTGCAAGATGGGATGGGGGCGGATAACCCTGCTTCTTCCCTGTGCTCGTTATTCTCCCTTCTCCCACCTCTTCCCTTCCCGTCCGTCCTTGCTCTGACTGGCTCTGTGCCACCGAGGCCTGCCTCTTGGCCTGGGTCCCCGGACTTCCTGGCCAGCTGGCCTTCTCTAGGGCGGCACCCCATGCAGAAGATCTGAGGGAAGGAGAGAGAGAAGTCGGGGTACTCCTGGCCCTGTTTGGGCCCCAGGTCTGGCTGCAGCTCCATCCGTGACGGCCCTGGGGAACACCAATTTCCCGTTGCCCTTTCAGCCCTGGACTTGTCATTGCAGGTCCCCACGCACGGGCTGATCCCCTTCCCCGTCACCATCCCTGCCTCTGGGCTGGATCCCATTTGCTGCCCGGGTCTGACTGCGGCAAGCAGGGCGAGCACTAAAGGAGGCAGCACAGGGCTCGGCACCAGGAAGTGCTCAGCGCATCGCGGCTCTTACTGTTCTGCTCCTTCCTCAAGGACCGGTGGGCAGAGATGACGATCATTAGGGAAGTGGTGCCCAACTTTAGAAAGTACCAGGACTGGCCGGGCCCAGTGGCTCAGCCTGTAACCCCAGCACTCTGGGATGCCCAGGCGAGTGGATTGCCTGAGCCCATGGGTTGGAGACCAACCAGGCCACTTGGAGAGACCCCGTCTCTACAATAAATCAAAAATTAGCCGGGTGTGGTAGCGCGCACCTGTTGTTCCGGCTACTTGGAAGGCTGAGGCGGAAGGATCGCTGGAGCCCAGCAGGTCGAGGTTGTGGTGGCCGGGAGCGGCCACTGCACTCCAGTCTGGGCGACAGGGTGAGACTCCAATTAAAAAAAAAGAATTATTAATTATATTAATTGCATCGCATTAAAAACATTCCATCATCCTTCACTCTTAATATACTTTACCAGTTCTTCCTGTTGGACATTTTGGTTATTTCCTTTTATTATTATTACTATCATTGTCATAGATAATGATGGAGTGAATTTCAGATTCTGGGATGTAAATCTCTGACTCCTTTTCTAACTACATCAGAGGAGAGATTCCTAGAAATGGGATTAGCAGGTCAAGGGGATGAGCCCTCCTGACTACACATGATTCAGCTGCTTTCCAGAAAGGTCCAGCCAGCTCACTCCCATCAGCAACATGCGAGAGGTCTAGGTGGGCTGAAACATCGCGGCACTGAAACTGCCATTCCAAAACTCTCTGTCATTTGATGGGAGAAAACCAGCATCACCTGGGTATTTCAGAGCAATTATTTCTAAAATGCCAACCTGTCCTGCCTCTGCTGAAAACCTTCCGTAGCTCCCCCTTCTTTCTATTCTGCCCAGGCTGGTCTTGAACTCGTCGTCTCAAATGATCCTCCTGTCTTAGCCTCTCAAAGTGTTGGGATTACAGGTGTGAGGCAACTTGGCCAGCTTCTGATGACCTGAATCAAGTCCTCGTCACTGACTGACAGGTGGACAACTCAGCATCCAGCTTCCATTCATTCTCTCCACTAAAAATTTTCCTGCATCCTTTTCCTACCCTGCACCAGGCATAGCACAGTTGATTGTTTCTGAAACCCATGTGACAGTCTCTTTCTCTTCCAGCTTTTACCCAAACTGTCTGTTCTGCATGGAATGCAGATGTGTTACCTGGCTTGTTCCTCCCCACTTTAGTCAGCTCATACCCAAGGGGGTATCTAGGTGAACTTTAGGTCAACAGATGTGAAACTAAACTGACTGCATTCTAGTCAGGCTCCGCTGTGTGGCCTTGGGAAAGTTACTTAACCTCTCTGTGCCTTATTTCCCTCAACTGTAAAATGGCAGGAAGGACAGCAGCCACCTTATTGACTTGTTGTAAGGATATATCACAACCAAACTGTGTCTGGCACTTGGGAAGTATAAATACATCTTAGCTACTAATACTTTTTTTTTTTTTGAGTTGGAGTCTCACTCTGTCGCCCAGACTGGAGTGCAGTGGCCGCTTCCGGCCACCGCAGCCTCGACCTGCTGGGCTCCGGCGATCCTCCCGCCTCAGCCTCCTGAGTAGCCGGAATTACAGGCATGCGCTACCACGCCCGGCTGTTTTTTTATTTATTGTAGAGATGAGGTCTCGCTGCCCAGGCGGGTCTCGAACCCGTGGGCTCAGGCAATCCACTCACCTCAGCCTCTCAAAGGCGCGGGATTACAGGCTAAGCCACCGAGCCCGGGTTTAGCTACTAATATTATTATTATTATCTATTTTTAAAAATAGAGATGAGTTCTCGCTATGTTGCTCAGGCTAGTCTGGAACTCCTGGGCTCAAGCAATCCTCCTGCCTCAGCCTCTTAAAGTGCTGGGATTACAGGTGTGAGCCACTGTGCCCATAGCACTGTTATTCACAGCTGCTGCATCCCTAACCCGGCCGTTACCTCCAAGAAACAGTCTTTTCTGTCACTGCTCTTATTCCATTGTGCTGCTTGTTAAATGCCCAAGCCTCCTGTTTCCCATCTAAATGAAGCTAATAACCCCATACCTGGTTTAAAGAGCTACGGGCATCCTGGTACTTTTGTGTGTGTGTGTGGGTTGGAGTCCCACTGGTCGCCCAGGCTGGAGTGCAGTGGCACGCTCACGGCCACCCCACATCAACCTGCTGGGCTCCGGCCATCCTTCCGACTCAGCCTTCTAAATAGCCGGAACTACAGATATTATATATGCCGGGCTCGGAAGCTTAGCCTGTAATCCCAGTGCTTTGGGAGGCCGAGGCGAGTGGATTGCCTGAGCCTGTGGGTTCGAGACCCGCCCGGGCAACTTGGCGAGACCCCCGTCTCTACAATAAATCAAAAATCAGCCGGGCGTGGTAGCGCACGCCTATAATTCCGGCTACTTGGAAGGCTGAGGCGGAAGGATCGCCGGAGCCCAGTGGGTCGAGGCTGCGGTGGCCGGGAGCGGCCACTGCACTCCAGGGTGGGCGACAGAGTGAGACTCCAACTCAAAATAATAATAATAATAATAATTAATATAATTTTTTTCAGCAAAACAGGTGGCTTGGCCATCAGAAATGCTAAAGTCTCCTAGAACTCCTAGAAGCAATAGCTGAGTTCATTATGTCCACAGAATACAGGATCAAAACTTGAAATTCAGTTGTATTTCTATATGTTAGCAAAGAATAATTGGAAACTGAAATCAAGAAGACAATACTATTTATAATAGCTCCAAAAAAAAGAAATAAAAAAGGAAATACTTGGGTATAACAGGCCTACGCAACACACACAGGATGTTCTAACGTAACACACAGGATGTCTGTGCTGAAGACTACAAAATCCTGATGAAAGAAATCAAAGACCTACATAAACAGAGAAACATTCCACGCTCATGGACTGGAAGACTCAACATAGTAAAGATGTCATTCTCCCCAAGCTAATTGAATTAGTGTTTTAGAACTGCTGAAACAAAGCACCACAAGTCAGACAACTGAAAACAACAGAAAGGTCTTGTCTCACAGTTCTGGGGACCAGAAGTCTGAAATCAAGATGTGGGTGGGGCCCTGGAGGTCTCCCCTTGCTTCTTCCCTGCTTATGGTGGCTTGCCTACAGTTGTCGGTGCCCCCTTGCTTGAGCCAAAGCACTTCAACTTCCGCCCTCACACTCCTGTGACTTTATTTCCCTTACAGGGACATCAGACATACTGGGGTAAGGACCCAAGTACTCCACTGTGACCTCGTCTTCACTCCATCTGCAATGGCCCTGTCTCCAACTGAGGTCACGTTTTGAGGATTGAGGGCTAGGACTTCAGCATATCTTTTTGGGAGTCACAATTCAACCCAAAACAAAATGATGTGTAGATTTAACACAATTCCAATCAAAATGCCAACAGGTAACCAGGCATGGTGGCATGCACCTGTAGTCCCAGCTACTCTGGAGGCTGGGGCGGGAGGATCACTTGAGCCCAGAAGGTCGACTGCAGTGGGTCGTGATTGTGCCATTGCACTCCAGTCTGGGCGACAAAGTGAGACCCCTACTCAAAAAAAAAAGAATGAAAAAAATTTCAATGGGAATTTTTGTAGATGTTGACAAACTAATGCTAAAATGTATATAGAAAGGCAAGGATAGCCAGGCTCGGTGGCTCAGCCTGTAATCCCGTGCCTTTGGGAGGCTGAGGTGAGTGGACTGCCTGAGCCCGCGGGTTCGAGACCCGCCTGGGCAGCGGGACCTCATCTCTACAATAAATCAAAAAAATCAGCCGGGTGTGGTAGCACATGCCTGTAATTCCAGCTACTTGGAAGGCTGAGGCGAAAGAATTGCTGGAGCCCAGTAGGTCGAGGCTGCAGTGGCTGGGAGCGGCCACTGCACTCCAGTCTGGGCGACAGTGAGACTCCAACTCAAAAAGAAGAAAAAAAAAAAAGAAAGGCAAGGAATAGCTCCAACAATTTTAAAAAAAGAAGGCGAAAATTGGAGGAATTATGCTACCTGATTTTAAGATTTACTATAATATACAGCAATACTGTTATTAGAGGAATGGACACATAGATCAATGAAAGAAAACAGGTGGTCCAGAAATAGACCTACATAAATATGCCCAGTTAATTGATTTTTGACAAAGGTACAAAAACAATTCAATGGAGAAAGGGTAGTCTTTGCAACAAGTGGTGCTGGAACAACAGGACATCCATATAGAAGAAAAAACCTCAACCTAAACACCATACATTACACTAAAATTAACTCAAAAGGACTCATAGGTCACTGGGCCCCATGGCACAAGCCTGTAGTCCCAGCTTCTCAGGAGGCTGAGGCAGGAGAACCACTTGAGCCCAGAAATTCAAGGCCAGCCTGGGCAATATAGCAAGACCCTGTCTCAAAATAATAATAATCATCTGCCGAGCTCAGTGGCTCAACCTGTAATCCCAGCACTTTGGGAGGCCAAGGTGAGTGAATTGCCTCAGCCTGTGGGTTCGAGTCCCAACTGGCCAACTCACAAAAAACAAATCATCATCATCATCATCATCATCATCAGAGATCTAAAGGTAAAGCCTAAAACTATAAAATATCGAGAGGAATTCATAGGAGAAAATCATTCTTTTTTTTTCTGAGTTTTTTTTTCTGTCGCCCAGGCCGGAGTGCCGTGACACACTCACAGCCACCAAAGCCTCGACCTTCTGGGCTCAGGTGATCCTTCTGCTTCAGCCTTCCAAGTAGCTGAAACTATAGGCTCACTTTATCACGCCCAGCTAATTTTTTTTTAATTGTAGAGGTGAGGTCTTACAAAGTTACCCAGGCTGATCTCGAACCCCTGGGCTCAGGCAATCCTCTCACCTCAGCCTTCCAAAGTGCTGGGATTACAGGCGAGAGCCACTGCACCCGACTGAGAAAATCTTTTTTTTTTTTTCTTTTTGAGTTGGAGTCTCACTCTGTCGCCCAGACTGGAGTGCAGTGACCGCTCCCGGCCACCGCAGCCTCGACCTGCTGGGCTCTGGCGATCCTTCCGCCTCAGCCTTCCGAGTAGCCGGAATTACAGGCATGCGCTACCACGCCCGGCTGATTTTTTGATTTATTGTAGAGATTGATGCAGTATCTGCTCAACCCTTGCTCTTTTTAAAATTGGCTGAGTCAGGCACAGTGGCTCACACCCGTAATTCCAACACTTTGGGAGGCCGACGCGAGAGGACTGCCTGAGTTCAGGGATTCCAGACCAGCCTGGGCAACTTGGCAAGACCTCATCTCTACGATAAATTTAAAAAAACTAGTTGGGTATGGTGGCATGAGCCTGTAGTTCCAGTTACTTCGAAGTTTGAGGCAGAAGGATTGCTTGAGCCCAGCAGGTCGAAACTGTGGTGGCCATGAGTATGCTACTGCACTACGGCCTGGGCAACAAAGGGAAACTTCAACTAAAAAATAAAATAAAATAAAATAAAATAAAATGTGTTGGTTATTTTCTTACTGATTTTTGAGAGTTTTTAAAAAATGTATTCTGGATACAAATCTTGTCAAGAGTCGGGCTCAGTGGCTCAGCCTGTAATCCCGCGCCTTTGGGAGGCTGAGGTGAGTGGACTGCCTGAGACCGCGGGTTCGAGACCCGCCTGGGCAGCGAGACCTCATCTCTACAATAAATCAAAAAATCAGCCGGGCGTGGTAGCACATGCCTGTAATTCCGGCTACTCGGAAGGCTGAGGCGGAAGGATTGCCGGAGCCCAGCAGGTCGAAGCTGCGGTGGCCTGGAGCGGCCACTGCACTCCAGTCTGGGTGACTGAGTGAGACCAACTCAAAAAAAAAAAAAAAAAAAGCAAGTAAATTGGAGGCTGGGCTCGGTGGCTCAGCCTGTAATCCCAGCACTTTGGGAGGCCAAGGTGAGGGGATTGCCTGAACCTGCAGGTTTGAGACTAGCCCGGGCAACTTGGCAAGACCTTGTCTCTGCAGTAAATCGTAAATCAGTCAGGCATGGTAGTGTACACCTGTAGTTGCAATTACTTGGAAGACGGGCGGAAAGATCGCCAGGGCCAAGGTTGATGCTGGGGTGGCTGTGAGCGTGCCACTGCACTCCAGCGGGCGACAGAGCGAGACTCCAACTCAAAAAAAAAAAAAAAAGAAAGAAAGAAAATAAATTGGAAAGAAAGAGAGGGGGAGATTCAGCTCCCCAATTTAGAGGAGAGGGCCAAGCTTAGGAAAACATGGCACAGCTAGAACTCAACATGACTGACTGAGCCAGGGCTTAACAAAAGCATGGTCCTTTATGTTTTTTGTTTTTTGTTTTTGGAGTCGGAGTCTCACTCTGTCACCCAGGCTGGAGTGCAGTGGCACACTCACGACCACTGCAGCGTCTTCCTGCTGGGTTCAGGTGATTCTTCCACCTCAGCTTTCCAAGTAGCTGGAACTACAGGCACGTACCACCACACCCAACTAATTTTTTGATTTAACATTGAGACAGTATCTCATCAAGTTGACCAGGATGGTCTCCAGCCCCTGGGTTCAGGCAATCCTCTCACCTCGGCCTCCCACAGTGCTGGGATTATAGGGGTGAGCCACAGCATCCAGTCCCCTTTATGTATTTTAAATATCTTTTTTCTCATTTACATTTACAATCCATGCTTCTCATATGTGACCTCCACCATGGAAAATACCTTGTCATCACTCTCAACACTGTTCACTTTCTGTGTATGTCCTGAGGATGAACTCTTAAACTCATTGCCTTCATATTATGTCATCTTTTAAAAAATAAGCAGCCCTTGGCCAGGCTCGATGGCTCAGCCTGTAATCCCAGTGCTTTGGGAGACCGAGGTGAGTGGATTGCCTGAGCCCGCGGGTTCGAGACCCGCCTGGGCAACTTGGCGAGACCTCGTCTCTACAGTAAATAAAAAATTAGCCAGGTGTGGTAGCGTGCACCTGTAGTTCCAGTTACTTGGAAGGCTGAGGCGGAAGGATCACTGGAGCCCAGCGAGTTGAAGCAGTGGCCGAGAGCGACCACTGCACTCCAGTCTGGGTGACGGAGTGAGACTCCAACTCAAACCAAACCAAACCAAAACAAACAAACAAACAAAAAACATAAAACTTGGCTAAGTGCAGCAGCTCATGCCTGTAATCCTAGCATGTTGGAGAGGGCAAGGCAAGAGGGTTGCTTGAGCCCAGGAGTTAGAGATCAGCCTGGGCAACATAGCGAGACCTCGTTTCCACAAAAAATAAAAAAATTAGCCAGGTGTGGTGATGCATGCCTGTAGTCCTAGCTGTTCGAGAGGCCGGGGTGGAAAGATTGCCTGAGCTGAAGAGGTGGAGGCTGTGGTGAGCCGTGAGCATACACTGTACTCCAGCCTGAGCAACAGAGGGAGACCTTGACTCAAAATAAAAAGCAAAAATAAAGGAAGAAAATGGTTCCTATTTTACATGTTCAAAGCACAGAACCTCAGGAAAAGAGAAAGTAAAGTATAATTTTTCCTGATTCCAAGAGTTTGCCTCCTTGAAACATGGAGTCCTTTTTTGTTATTTTAAAATATGTAACTATAAATACTTATGTTCTATTTCTTTTGTGACCCAGCAAAAAACAGGAATGCTCCTTTGTTGTATGTTTGTGTGTTTCATCTCCCCTGCTGAGGAAACTGAGGCCAGGATGGGGGGAGGGGGGAGTCTATGGTGGGCACAGCCACCAACAATGTGATTCTTCTTTCCTCTCTGCGCCTTGACTTTCTAAGCTGTAATACTTTGTAATGAAGAATAAGCAGGCCAGGCCGGGCTCGGTGGCTCAGCCTGTAATCCTGCGCTTTGGGAGGCCGAGGTGAGTGAATTGCCTGACCCTGCGGGTTCGAGACCCGCCTGGGCAACTTGGCAAGACCTCATCTCTACGATAAACGAAAAATCAGCCGGGCATGGTAGCGCGTGCCTGTAGTTCCGGCTACTTGGAAGGCTGAGGCGGAAGGATCGCTGGAGCCCAGCAGGTCGAGGCTATGGTGGCCCGGACCGTGCCACTGCACTCCAGTCTGGGCAGCAGAGTGAGACTCCGACTCAAAAAAAAAAAAAAAAAAAAGAATAAGCAGGCCAAAGTAATACTAAAACCCTGTTCCCGGGCAGCAGTGTGGAGGGCGCTGCACAGACTGTCCCACACGCCTGATCTCCCCTCTTCCTGAGTACTAAACCGAGTATTTTTAGCTAAGCACATGACACAATTTTGACCCTCAAAATAGACTGTGTTTCCTTGTCTCCCTTGCTAGATATGGTCAGTGGAAAAGAAGCACAATGTTTTTAAAGGGAAGAGCTGTTTTCTTTTTCTCCAGTTTCTCCTCTCTAGTGGCAAGAATGTGGACATGATGGCTGGAGTACAAGCAGCTATTTTAGACCACGAGGAGCCTTGGGGACGAAAGCTGCACAATGCAGAGCAACCAGATAGAAGGTGCCCAGGCTCCGAGCCCTGTGGCACACGATGCTAGCCCCCTGGCCTGTCTTCCCCTGGCCTTCTTGAATTACACCTTCTGCCTCCTTCTGCCTGGTGTAATCCACTGATCATTTGGGATTTCATTCTTTGCAGCCTAATACAAGACAGGAAAATCAGTAAGAAGGCTGCTTCAGTAATTGTGGGAGCAAACCAAGAGGGCCCAAACCATGGTGGGAAGTGGACTTAAGGGACATTTGTCTGGGACATGCCAAGTTCTCAGGCCTAAAGGACGTCCATGAGGACTGTAGACGGATTGTTCTGATGTTCAGCGGAAGGGTCTGACCTGGAGGAAACAGACATGCTAGACAGGGAACGATGTCCACAGCCACATGGCCAGGAGGGCAGGACCCTGTGGAGTGTGTATTAGTTACCTATTAGTGAGGAACAAGTGACTCTGGAGCTTACTGAGTGGGGGTCACAAATCTGGGAGCTGCTTAGATGGGTGGTTCTGGCGTGAGTCTCGCATGAGACCTTGCCAGGGTTGCCCTCATCCGAAGGCCTGATGGGGCTGGAGGACCCCCAACTGTGGGCCGGGATCTCAGTTCCTGGCCCTGTGGGTCTCTCTGCAGTGCTGCCTGAGCACCCTCATGACGTGGCGGCCGGCTTCCCCAGAGCCGGTGGACCTGACTGAGAGGGAGGCAGATGCTGTGACGCCTTTTGCCTCCTCGGAAGCCGTGCACTCTTGGTCTTGCAACATCTTATTGGCTACACGGGTGGCCTGATGCAATGTGGGAGGGGCTATACGAGGTGTGTGTTGGGAGGTGTGCTCTTTGGGCATCTTCTGAGACTGCTTCTGCACCGGGCCAGGACTGCTTCCTGGAGGGCGGAACGGCAAGGGCAGGAGACAGGAGCTGACCTGCTCTGGGGACCTGTCCTGTGCTGAAACCTTTGCAGGAGTAAAGATTGTTGCCACTTTTGGGGGTGAAAGGGAAAGACATGGGTGGACATGCAGACGGGACCTCTGAAGCTGCTGTAACCCTGATAAGTTCCAGCAAGGGCCGTAGTGATGGTGAATAGAAATGGATCTGAGCACAGGGCCCACAGTGAGTGCTCTCCAAATGTCAGCACCTCATGAGGATAGGGTCGCAGAGACTGAGGTTCAACTGAGTCCCCACATTGCCCACTTGGTAGTCCCAGTACTTTGGCCACTACATGGGGATGCTAATATCCATCTTACAGGGTGTTGTTGTGTGAATTAAAACCTGGTACCTGGCACATTCAAGTTACTCAAATAAAGCTTTCTGATGGTTAATTTCCCTGCTCAGAATTCTCAGCAGATGGCCAGTGATGATGGCTCACGCCTATAATCTCAGCACTTTGGGAGGCTGAGGCGGGAGGATCATTTGAGGTCAGGAGTTCGAAACCATCCTGGGCAATATAGCAAGACCTCGTCTTGACCAAGATTAAAAATTAGTTTTGCGGGCTTGGTGGCTTAGCCTGTAATCCCACGCCTTGGGAGGCTGAGGTGAGTGGATTGCCTGAGCCTGCGGGTTCGAGACCCGCCTCGTCAGACGAGACCTCACATCTACAATAAATCAAAAAAATTAGCTGGGCGTGGTAGCACGCGCCTGTAGTTCCAGCTACTCGGAAGGCTGAGGCGGAAGGATTGCCAGGAGCCCAGCAGGTGGAGGCTGCGGTGGCCGGGAGCAGCCGCTGCACTCCAGTCTGGGCGACAGAGTGAGACTCCAACTCAAAAAAATAAATAAATAAAATTTTAAAAAATTTTAAAAATAAAAATTAGTTTTGTCTAATTTTTGTTTAGTGTGTGTCTGTAGTCCTAGCTACTCAAGAGGCCAAGGCAGGAGGATCACTTGAGCCCAAGAAGTTGAGCTGATTGTGCCACTGTACTCCAGCCTGGGCAACAGTCGCAAAAGAATAAAAATAAAAAGCCGGGCTCGGTGGCTCAGCCTGTAATCCCGCGCCTTTGGGAGGCTGAGGTGAGTGGATTGCCTGAGCCTGCGGGTTCGAGACCCGCCTGGGCAACTTGGCGAGACCTCATCTCTACAATAAATCAAAAATTAGCCGGGCGTGGTAGCGTGCGCCTGTAATTCCGGCTACTCGGAAGGCTGAGGTGGAAGGATGCCGGGGCCCAGCAGGTCGAGGCTGCGGTGGCCGGGAGTGGCCACTGCACTCCAGTCTGGGCGACAGAGTGAGACTCCAACTCAAAAAAAAAAAAAATCAGTGGCTTCCACTGGTTGGCAGCACCAAGGCCATTCGAAGCCTTGCCAGCTACATTTCACCACCAGCCTCGGCCTGTCTTCCTGGCCACCTCCACACCTGAGACCCTGCTCCTTCCACCTGACAGGCCATCCCTAGGCTCAGGCCCTTCCTCTGCTCATTCTTTTTTTTTTTTTTTGAGTTGGAGTCTCACTCACTCTGTCCCCCAGACTGGAGTGCAGTGGCCGCTCCTGGCCACCACAGCCTCGACCTGCCGGGCTCCGGCGATCCTTCCCCCTCAGCCTTCCAAATAGCTGGAACTACAGATGCGCGCTACCACGCCAGGCTCATTTTGATTTATTGTAGAGATGAGGTCTGGCCAAATTGCCCAGGCGGGTCTCGAACCCGTGGGCTCAGGCAATTCACTCACCTCAGCCTCCCAAAAGGCGCGGGATTACAGGCTGAGCCACTGAGCCCAGTTTCCTCTGCTCATTCTTTCTGAAGACTGTCCCTCAGGTTCTCCCAGTTGGGGTCTCACCTCCCTTTTGCCCCAGAGCACTTGTGCCTCTCGGGCATGGCCCCTGTCTTGTTCCTTGTGCCCAGTGACTTGCTGCGACATGACCTGGGGGTGGCGGGAATCCACACAGGGACAGTTCCCGTGGGCAGTGATGACTCAGCTAAGATAGAGGGCCTCCGGGGGCTAGCTGGGCTGACTGGAGAGCAGGAGGGTAACCCAGCTGAGATGGGGGAGGGGGTAGCTGCTAACACAGCAGGGCTGGGGGGGTGCAGCTCTAGAAGGCTGCCCAGAGGAGACCAACTGAAGGGGGAGTGGCGTCCCCTCGCCACCAACCCTTCCAGGATATCAGGTAAGCAGAGGGTGGAAATTGTGTCTGTTGTTTTTTTTTTTGAGTTGGAGTCTCACTCAGTCGCCCAGACTGGAGTGCAGTGGCCCAGACTGGATGCAGTGGCCTCGACCTGCTGGGCTGCAGCGATCCTTCCGCCTCAGCCTTCCAAGTAGCCGGAATTACGGGCATGCGCTACCATGCCCGGCTGATTTTTTGATTGATTGTAAAGAGGAGGTCTTGCTGCCCAGGCAGGTCTCGAACCCGCGGGCTCATACAATCCACTCACCTCAGCCTCCCAAAGGCACAGGATTATAGGCTGAACCACCGAACCCGGCATTGTGTCTTTTTTAATCTGCACTCTTTAGGTGCTCAATTATATTTTCAATTTTATCGGGAAGAGTGTAATCTAAAGATTTGAAGAGTGATAAAATCCCCGCCATCTTCCCTGAGCACCCCTCCAGCTTGCTCAGGGTGCCTGAACACCCCCCACTGAATCATGTTCACTCTAAAAGCGGGTGTCTCCAGGAAACTCTCGTTCCAACCTGCACCCAGCGGGTTCCGTGGGAGGGTGACAGAGGGCCCACGAGTCCAGATGAACTGATCTGACAAGCCATCTGTCACCCACAGCCCTGAGCCACACTGCAAACTGCCTAGTGTGTCACCAGTCTTTGCTCTGTCTCAGGGCCCTCCCCCAGACCCCCGCGTGGTCCAGATGCGCCTCTGGGGAGCCCAGCTCCCGAGGTCTGCACCCCCTCCAGATCCTCGGTACTGCAGCCTGCCCCACCCAGGGCCAAGGGCTGGCCTCAGGGCCCTGCTGGGCTTCCCAGGGTGCTGAATGCAAGCAGAAGCTCCACTCAGAGTGTCGGGCGGCAATTGCCCTGCCTCCATTCCACCCCCACGTGCTGCCCCAGTGGCCGTGCAGGGCCCTTCCCTTGGGCGTTCGCCCCTGCAGTGCAGGAGCGGCTGTGCTGTGTAGAGCAAGTGGGGACATAGAGCCGAATTGGGGACACTGTGCCTGGCCCAAGAAGTCAACTGGGCCAGGCACAGTGGCTCATGCCTGTAATCCCAGCACTTTGGGAGGCAGAAGCGGGAGGATTGCTCGAGCCCAGGAGTTCAAGACCAGCCTGGGCAACTTAGTGGGACCTCATCTCTAAAAAAAATAAAAATAGGCCGGGTTCAGTGGCTCAGCCAGTAATCCCAGCACCTTGGGAGGCTGAGGAGAGTGGATTGCCTGAGCCTGCAGGTTTGAGATTGGCCCAGGCAACTTGGTGAGACCTCATCTCTGCAATAAAATTAAATTAAATTAAAAATAGCCAGGTGTGCCGGGCTCAGTGGCTCACCCTGTAATCCCGTGCCTTTGGGGGCTGGGGTGAATGGTTTGCCTGAGCCCGCGGGTTCGAGACCCCCCGGGCAGCGAGACCTCATCTCTAAAAAAAAATCAAAAAATCACCCGGGGGGTAGCGCATCCTGTAACCCGGCTACTTGGAAGGCGGGCGGAAGGATTGTGGAGCCCAGCGGATCGAGCTGCAGTGGCCGGGAGGGCCACTGCACTCCAGTCGGGGCGACGGTGAGACTCCAACTAAAAAAAAAAAAAAAAAAAAGCCACGTAGTAGAGCGTGCTGTGTTTCGGGCTACTCAAAAGGTGTGGGGGAAGGATCACTGCTTTTCATGATCCAATTAGTGCAATGTTCTGCACATTGTGAGCAGGGACCGATCCCTTTTTGTATTTGTTTTTTGTTTTTTTTTATTTTTTTTGATTGGAGTCTCACTTTGTCACCCAGCCGGGAGTGCAGTGGCACATCCCGCCACCGCAGCCTCGACCTGCGGGGCCCCGGGCGATCCTTCCGCCCAGCCTTCCAAGTAGCTGGAACTACAGGTGCGTGCTACCATGCCCGGCTAATTTTTGATTTATTGTAGAGATGGGGTCTGCCAAGTTGCCCAGGCAGGTCTCGAATGCGCAGGCTCAGGCAATCCACTCACCTCAGCCTCCCAAGGCGCGGGATTACAGGCTGAACCACCGACCCCGGCTTATTTGTATTTTTTATTGGGATATAATAGTTGTGCACATTCTGATTGCCTTTTGCTCTGTCTTTTCAAGGAGCTTTGTATAGAGAATAGCCTAGGATGGCAGTGTTTTCATCTAAATCAAAGGACAGTTTTGCTTAAGTCCCATTATAAAAGATGCAGGCTCCCAAACTCAGGGTTCCTCTTTTGTAACAGCCCACTGCAGTCACATAGAACCACACTTCACCGCAAGGAAGGCTGGGAAATGTAGCCTGTAGCTAGACAGTCACGTACTTAGCTAAAACGTCATTTCTACATAAGAAAGGAGCATGGGCGGGGCTCGGTGGCTCAGCCTGTAATTCCAGCACTTTGGGAGGCCGAGGAGAGTGGATTGCTTTAGCTCATGTGTTGGAGACCAGCCTGGGCAACTTGGGGAGACCTCATCTCTACAAAAAATTAGCCTGGCGTGGCAGTGCGTGCTTGTAGTTCCAGCTACTCAGAAGGCTGAGGCGGAAGGATCGCTGGAGCCCAGCAGGTCGACGCAGGGGTGGCTGTGAGTGTACCACTGCACTCCAGCCTGGGTGACAGGGTGAGACTCCAACTCAAAAAAAGAAAAGAAAAAAAAAAAGAAAAGAAAGACAGGTTCTATTAGGGAGTCAGGAAGAATGGGGTTGCAGAGGCAACAGTAGTATCTGCCACGGGAGGGTTGGGCCATGTCCCCTGTTTTTTTTTTTTTTTTGAGTTGGAGTCTCACTCTGTCGCCCAGACTGGAGTGCAGTGGCTGCTCCCCGGCCCCCGCAGCCTCGACCGCTGGGTCCGACGATCCTTCCACCTCAGCCTTCCAAGTAGCCCGAATCACAGGCATGCGCTCCACGCCCGGCTGATTTTTTTAAATTTTTTAAAAAAAATTTTTTTTTTTTGAGTTGGAGTTTCATCGGTCGCCCAGACTGGAGTGCAGTGGGCTCCCGGGCCCCCGCAGCCTCCCTGCTGGGCTCCAGAGATCCTTCCTCTCAGCCTTCCAAGTAGCCAGAACTACAGGCAGCGCTACCACGCCGGGATTTTTTGATTTATTGTAGAAATGAGGTCTTGCTGCCCAGGCGGGTCTCGAACCCGTGGGCTCAGGCAATCCACTCATCTCAGCCTCCCAAAGGCGCGGGATTACAGGCTGAGCCACCGAGCCCGGCTATGTCCCCATTTTATAGATGGGGAATTGAGTTCCAGAGAGGGAGGTGTTAGAGCCAGGTTTAGAATCCAGGTCTACCGACTCCTGACTTCAGGCTCTCCCGCTCTTTTCCTGCTTCTGCATCAGCACAGGTCACCTAGGCCATGGGTAGGGGACACCTCCCCCAGCTTTAACACGAGCGACTGTCTCTTCTCAGAACACTCGACTCCCTCGGTGTCCCCAGCCCTCCCAGTCCTGCCGTTCTCCAGGTTCCGTCTCCACTCTCTCCCCTCTCCAGCCTATCACTGCCAGAGGCCCCAGGCTCAGCCTCCTCACTTGTGTTTGTGTTCACGGGTCCCTGGCATTAAGTACCATCTCCTCGCTGGGTCTCACACTGCTATCTGCCATTTAGACCTCTGTGCGACCTGGGCTGTCCACAAGGCACCCCCATTGGGATGTCCTGCAGGTAAAAAGCTGGACTCATGCCATCTCCCACAAACTCCCTTCTTTTCCACTCAGTACCTGCTTCTACTGTTCAGCTGGAAGACATCTGTAATGCCTTCCTCTCTGTCTCCCTCCATGCCCAGCCCTTCCATCCTGGTTTATTGCTGTAGTCCCCTAATCTGCCTCCCTGAAGCCACCTGGCTTGTCCATCCATCCCTTGTACCTTCTTTTTTTGGAGTCTCATTCTTTATTTTTTTATTTTTTAAATTTATTTTTAATTTTTTAATTTTTTTTGAGTTGGAGTCTCACTCTGTCGCCCAACTGGAGTGCAGTGGCCGCTCCCGGCCACCGCAGCCTCAACCTGCTGGGCTCCAGCGATCCTTCCGCCTCAGCCTTCCGAGTAGCCGGAATTACAGGCGCGCGCTACCACGCCCGGCTGATTTTTTGATTTATCGTAGAGATGAGGTCTCGCTGCCTAGGTGGGTCTCGAACCCGTGGGCTCAGGCAATCCACTCACCTCAGCCTCCCAAAGGCGTGAGATTACAGGCTGAGCCACCGAGCCCGGCTGGAGGGCAGTGGCACACTCACGGCCACCACAGCCAAGACCTGATGGGCTTAAGCGATCCTTCTGCCTCAGCCTTCCATGTAGCTGGAACTACAGATGCACGCCACCATGCCCGACTAGTTTTTTTGTGATTTATTGTAGGGACGAGGTCTCACCAAGTTTCCCAGGCTGGTCTCAAACCCCTGGCTTAGGCAATCCTCTCACCTCAGCCTCCCAAATTGCTGGGATTACAGACTGAGCCACAGAGCCTGGCCCCTTATATCCTCTTAAAATGCAAATGTGGTCACACCCTTCATGTCCTTAGTCTTCAATTGCTGGCCATTGCGTTCAGATGAAGCCCAGCATCCTTTCTATGGTGGGGCTGGGCGGTGGCACTTCCCCATTATCCTTTCTTTCCTTCTATCTGTAGCTGGGCACACGACCATTTAAACACAGACCCCACCTGCCAGCCTCCATGGTCGTGAGGTGGGCCACGCGACTAAATCCTGGCCAACTGGATGCAGGCAGAAGTGTGTTCTTCGTGGGATGGGGAAGGGCTTCTTTTGCCCATTCTCTTGCCTGCTCACAGGAATGCAGATGGCGTGGCTGATGGTAGCAGCCATGTTGAGCAGAAGGAGGCAGCCAGTGCGGAGGCTGGTGGACCATTAAGGAGGGAGGAGCCTGGTCCCTGACGCTGGGACACGCACTAACCCTAGATTGCCTACTGAGCTTTGGGCCTTGGTTTTGGGAAACAGTCATGGGAGGATCTGGTTTAAGTCACTGTATAGGGTTTTCTCACAGTCCAATGAAATCCCATCTGAATTGCATGGTCCCAGCAGGCAATTCTTCTTGCTCACGCTGCTCTAGCCACAGTAGCAATGTTGAGAATCTCTTACAAGTTTCTCCTTGACTCAGGGCCTTTGTACATACTCTCCCCTCTGTCTGGAGTATTCTCCCCACCCTCTTTTTCTGGTTGTCTCCAAGTAACCCTTCAGATTTCAGCTGGGATGCTGCTTATTCCAGAAAGACTTCTCTGACTACAGTGTCATACCTGGAGTATTCCATGGCTAGAATAGAGATTTTTTTTTTTTGAGTTGGAGTCTCACTCTGTCCCCCAGGTTGGAGTGCAGTGGCTTGCTCATGGCCAACCGTAGCTTTCCAACCGTAGCCTTGACCTGCTGGGCTCAGGCGATCCTTCTGCCTCAGACTTCCAAGTAGCTGGAACTACAGGTAGTGTGCCACCGTGCCCGATTAATTTTTTTTTTAATTGTAGAGATGAAGTCTCACCATTTTGCCCAGGCTGGTCTCAAACCCGTAGTCTCAAGCAATCCTTTCACCTCAGTCTCCCAAAGTGCTGGGATTACAGGTGTGAGCCACCACACCCAGCCCAGATAATTTTTTTTTTTTTTTTTGAGTTGGAGTCTCGTTTTGTCGCTCAGACTGGAGTGCAGTGGCATGCTTCCCGCCACTGCAGCCACGACCTGCTGGGATCCGGTGATCCTTCCACCTCAGCCTTCCAAGTAGCTGGAACTACAGGTGCGAGCTACCACACCGGGCTGATTTTTTGATTTATTGTAGAGATGAGGTCTCGCCAAGTTGCCCAAGCGGGTCTTGAACCCGCGGGCTCAAGCAATTCACTCACCTTGGCCTCCCAAAGCGTGGGATTACAAGCTGAGTCACCGAGTCTGGCCAATAATTTTTTTAAATACCTCTTGTCTATACAACATTCCTTCTTTTTTTTTTTTGGAGTTGGAGACTCACTCTGTCACCCAGGCTGGAGTGTAGTAGCACACTCACTGCCACCGCAGCCTCAACCTGCTGGGTTCAGGTGATCCTTCAGCTTCAGCCTTTCAAGTAGTTGGAACTACAGGTGCGCACTACCATGCTCGGCTAATATTTTTTAAAAAATTTATTGTAGAGATGAGGGCTTGCCAAGTTGCCCAGGCTGGTCGTGAACCTCTGAACTCAGGCAGTCCTCTGGCCTTGGCCTCTCAAAGTGCTGGGATTACAGACTTGAGCCCCCACACCTGGCTTTTAAAAAATTTTTTTTTAAATTTTAAAGATGTAGAGTACAATTCAGGCTTAGGTATACAAGTAATTCCTTTCAATAATAATCATGACAAGAATAATCACAATGACCAATAAAAATGCAGTAAATTTTAAAATGGAATTTCATATAATCACCCTAGTAAAAAATAAAACACATATGATAGAACAGAAAAGAAATTAAAAAAACTTATAAATTACATTAATGCATTTTTTTCAACAAAAAGGAAAAATGTATATTTACATCCATTGCAGCAACAAATGACATTACTTTGTTTTCCAGCTTCTGCAAATTTGTCGATGACTGTCAAAATTGATCTTCGCATATTTACGTTCTAGAAATAGTGTAGGCAGATTTGTCAATAGATCTTCTATCATAATTTAGCAAAAAACACTTTTTATTAATTTTTATTTGGAAATGTTTCTTTTCACAAGAAGCAATAAGTATACAAGTAGTTGGGGAAAGCCTTAAACATAAGGACAAGTTTGGCAGAAATTTAGAAGAAATTCATTTCACAATAGATTCCAGAAATTACAGTATTGTCAATATCTGTGTTCCTTCGGGATTGATTGTAGCGGCTTTCAAATGTCTTCCCAATGGACAAGTTTTAAACAAATAAAAACTCCCAGGTGGCCATATAAAATTATGCTGCCAATGTTTACTTCAAACCCAGTGTTGAAATGCAGGACAATGCAGTACCACGGGGCTTCAAGACACGAGTTTCCTCCGCAACGAGTGTAGACAATTCTGAACCCGTATGAACTGGGCAGCTGGGTCCCCCTGCGAGAGGAGTGGCTAAAAACTGGGAATCCTCCCGATTAACTTCCAGTGGAACACAATGTTTATTACAGGAGAAGTAATAAAATGTGTTCATTGGAAACGTACATATTATTATGAAAAATCAACAGTAACTGAAGCAGTTGTTGAGGGCTTAAACCACCAAGAGAATTTGGGGGGAGGACATTGTTTAGAATGGCTTGTGAGGTGTGGTAATACAGAGCAGACCCACTTTCAGTGGGCGGGGACTGTTTGAAAATTTGTTCCTGACAGCATCCCCTCTTACTGCCTGCATCAAGACAGATGCTCCTGCCCCCTCCCTCGCAGGCCCTCAGGCCCTCCACCGCCCACACTCCCCGCCTTTTCCTTTGAGGCGCTACCTTAACTGTGAGTTGAGCATGCCGTCATGGCTGTTTCCAGCTCCACTCCCTACCAGGCTCACCTGCCCCACTCTGCCTGGGAGATCACCATCGTGCATGGCTCTGCCCGCTGCTGGCAGAGTACCTGGCGCCCAGAGGCCCTCAATCCGTATTTGTTGAATAAATGCAGGTGAATAAGCTGGCACAAAGTATGCACTCAATAGAGCTAGTGACAGTTACTATGACCTGCAGCACGTTTATCATTTGAAATGGGAGAAACACGCCACTGCATTCATCGACAAAATGCTACCCCTTCTTGCAGCCCTCCTGGTCCCTTCAGTCAAACCACACCTTCCTCTCCTGGGCTTCTAGGAAGGAACGTGAACATTATCTTGCCCACCAGTCCCTCCTGGAGGGCAGTAGTCACATCATTCATCTGTGAGGTCCCCCAAGCCAAGAAAAGGGCCTGGCATAAAGCAGGAGTCAATCAATACTCCTTTAATAATAATAGTTGGCAGAGTGCTGTGGCTCACATCTGTAATCCCAGCACTCTGAGAGGTTAAGATGGGAGGATCGCTTGAGCCCAGGCGTTCAGGAACACCATGGGGCCGGGCTGGTGGCTCAGCCTGTAATCCTGCGCTTTGGGAGACTGAGGTGAGTGGATTGCCAGAGCCCGCAGGTTCGAGACTCGCCTGGGCAACTTGGTGAGCCCTCGTCTCTACAACAAATCAAAAATTAGCCAGGCATGGTAGCACACGCCTGTGGTTCCAGCTACTCAGAAGGCTGAGGCGGAAGGATCGCCGGAGCCCAGCAGGTTGAGGCTGCGGTGGCCGGAAGCGGCCACTGCACTCCAGTCTGGGCGACACAGTGAGACTCCAACTCAAAAAAAAAAAGAACACCATGGGTAACAGTGAGACCTCATCTCTACAAAAAAAATCCAAAAATCAGCTAGGCATGGTGGCACACACCTGTAGTCAGGAGGATTGCCTGAGCTCAGAAGGTCAAGGCTGTGGTGAATTGTGCCACTGCATTCCAGACTGGGCGACAGAGTGAGATCTTGACTAAAAAAAAAAAAAAGTTTATTGAGCATCTACTACACACCAGGTATCTTATGTCGTGGTATATCGTTTCAAATAGTGTTTTTTTTTTTGGAGACATCCCCTCAGCATGGGCATGAGGAAAGTTGAATGGCAAGATCAAACAGTGGCTGTAGAACCAGCTCCAGCCCAGATCTCTGGGGCTCCAAAGCCCCTGTTTGTTCTAGGACCACGTTGCTTCTCTGGATGGGGGTGTGGGTGGGGGGGAGGACTCCAGGTCTGGGGTGGAACTGGGGGAGCCTGTCCTTGGGACCCAGCTTGCTCAGGCTGTAAGAGCCTGGGCCTCCGGTCAGGCACGCGTTAGGTGTCTGGGCTGCCTCGGGCCATGCCCGGGGTCAGCACTTCTGCCCTTCCACGGGTCGAGGAGCCCAGGTGTGGATGGGGGGCTCCAGTGCCAGGCCCCTTCAGCCCTGATGAGCGGCGCAGCGTGGGCAAGGGACGCAGTCCCTCCCAGCTTTGCTTCTCCAGCCCCGGCATGGTGGGTAACAGGGGCATCCATGAAGGACGGTCCCGTGCGCTGTCCACGGCACTGGTCTGGCTGGGCCCGGCGTCAGCTCTGCCAGTGGCAAAGCCTTCTGCTCCTGGGCTTCCTGTTCCCTTCGTTCCCTTTCCCTTCACGTTGGAGGAGGGGCGAGGTGTCCCCGACGGCCCCAGGGAGGGCGTGCCGCACACCTGCTGGGCCTGAGCGGTCCGGGGGGGGGCTCCTTCCCGAGGACGTCCCTGTGGCTGCACCGGGGTGCCCACCAGCCGGCTCCCCTGAGACCTGGGGCCCCGGGGCGGGCGGCGGTGGGAGGGGCGGGGTCTGCGGCAGCTGGTGGCGTGGAGGCCCTGCGCGCTGCGACGTCGCGACTCGGGAGAGGAAGGGGAATGTGGCCCATGGCCCCCTGAGTCTGGGTTTGGGCGTCTCCATGCGGTTTTATGGCGCCACCTGGTGGTCACGGCCGGCGTCGCCGCGCCTGCTCGGAGCGAGCTGCAGGCGGCGCGGCTGGGCTTGGGCTGGGGCTGGGCCAATGTGGGCTCTTGGGGCCCCGCGACGGACTCCCAATCCGCCTTCCTGTCTTCCGACGGAAAAACCAAGGCTCTGAGGCCCTCCGAGGCCTGCGGCGAGGTGGAAAGACTTAGAAGGGAGGCACGGAGGGGGTCCAGTCCAGGGGAGGCAAGGATGGGGGTGAGGACCCCCCTGGAGCTCGGGAGGACACCCCAGTACCCACACTGTGGCTCGATGTACCAACTGGATCCCGCAACCCGCCAGCGGCACGTCTGTGTCCCGGCCAGACACCCTGGCGTGGAGATGGCCTTGACGCCTCGCCCACTCTCCTGATAGTTGAGGACAGACGGTAGGGGCTGTGGCTGTAGCTCTGACTCCTGTCCAGGACCGGAACCGGAGTGACTGTGGGGCTGAGACAAGGCCTTGGCCAGTCCTCCCCACCAGTGGGGCTTTCATCTCCTTGACATCTTAGGTGCCAGCTGTGAGTGTCCATTGCCCCAAGACACCTCCTGGCCAGCATCATGATGAAGGCAGCCGAGGGTGGTGGGCAGCAGTGTGGGGGACTCTGGGTCCCACGTGTTTCCCAGGACACCCTGGGACCCTCAGCAGTCATGCCCAGGGCTGTTCTGGTCCCTGCTGGAGAGAGGGGCAGCCCGAAAATAACCCTCAGGAGAAGGAGTGGGCATCTGTTGGTCTGCAGGTTAAAGTCCCAGCTCTCAGCCTGCCCAAAAGGTCCCTGTGGTCCAGGGGCCAGCCCTGTGGCCCCTTGCTGGCTTGGCCTCCTGAGCTTCCACCTCATCCTTCCGTGTCTGTGCCCTCACCCATCTTCCTCTGCATGCCAACTTCTGTTACTTCAATTTTGGGGGGCACACTTTCTACTCTATTTTCCTCTTCAGTCAGAAGAAAAACTTACACACTTTTATTAGGAAGAATTTGCACATAAAGGAATGAAAAACTGACCAATATAAGACTGGGTAGAGACACGGGCCTAGCTGAGACTGAGAAGGGTACTGTTGTTGCCATCAGGTGAAGGCTCTGGAAGGTCCACGATAGAGCCTCTGGTCACACAGTCTACCTTCAGCTTCCTTGGGTGGGGACAAGAGCCCCTTCTGTCAGTGGGTGGGGTCAAGAATGAGTCCCGTCAGGGCGCAGTGACTCACATCTGTGATCCCAGCACTTTGGGAGGTCAAGGTGAGAGGATTGCCTGACCTCATGGGATCGAGACCAGCTACTCTCCTGCTGAGAATAGGTTGCGTATAATGTTTCATGAGTATGATCAATGCCTCGGAGAACCTTCTAAACACATCTCCTTGGAGGAGAAACAGAAGAGTTACTCCACGGTGTCAACTGGAAACGGAAATTTGGCGTCATAAGGCTTCTGTGTCTTCAGCTTGACTAAGATTTGTGGAATTGTTCTCCAAAGTGGCTGTACCAATTTTTACTTCCACAGACAAGCTACACAGCTCCCATTTCTTCACTTGCTCTGATTGAGCGTATTAATTTTTGCCAATCTGTTGGGTGTGAAGTGGTATTTCATCCTTGTTTTAATTTGCAGTTCCTTAATTACTAGTAAGACTAAACAGCTTTCATGTATATTGGCCACGAGTGGTTCCTCTTCTTTGAAAGGCCCGTTCATATCCTTTGCCTATTTTTCTCTTAGGTTATCTTTTTCTTACTGATGTGCAGGTGTTCTGGGTGTCTTTTTGTCGGCTACATGAGTTGCAGACACTGCCAGACCCCACTTCCACTGAGCCTGAACAGGGCCTGAGGACCCGTGCTAGGGTGGATTAGTGATGTCTGCCACAGGTGTGGGGGAGGAAGTGCGAAGAGATCTGAGCCCGGGGAACAGTGTGGAGGCCCAGTTAACAGATGAGGGCCAGGAGTCCCATCACAGGCAGGAGGCCCAGAAATGAGGTGCAAGCAGGTCTAAGCAAGTCAGGTCAGCAGGTGAGGCTTCGGTTACCAAATCAGGACTCTAGATATCTTGCCAAGAGGCCTCTGTGAAGCCCATGGGGGCTTTGACACCCCTAGAGTTGTTCTAATTGATTCGAAGTGTGGGCTTTGTGTGTCCTTCAGGAAAGCTTGCTGTAGGAGAGTCACAGCAGGTGTGTCGCCCTATCTGTGGGGGGGGGGTGTCGAGGGTGCTTTCCTTACACCAGGTGGTGTACTCTCTAAGAAGATAGGGGAGATGGATTGCTCCCACATGGCCAGAATCTTCTGAGTGGCTGTATTGTGTTTGTTTCACACCTTTGTGGGATTGTACTTTCCCTTTCTGCCCTGGCTGCCAGAAAACTCAAGCCCATTCCAGGGAGCATGGGAATAAAATGGGGTCAGGATTAAGACCACTTAATGGACACTAAATGTATTCCTGGTTTCACTTTGTTTTTTCTGCCTTTATTTTTACTTTACCCCAATTTTGCCTCTTGACTGAAAGAGTTTTGTTCTGTATATATTTTTTAGGTTACTTAGAATACTTTTGGTGTATGATGGGGTTAAAAGTGAGTAATGGCTGGGCTTGGTGGCTCAGCCTGTCATCCCAGCACTTTGGGAGGCTGAGGCAAGTGGATTGTCTGAGCCCGCGGGTTTGAGACTAGCCCAGGCAACTTGGCGAGACCTCCTGCAATAGATAAAAAACTAGCCGGGTGTGGTAGCACACACCTGTAGTTCCAGCTACTTGGAAGGCTGAGGCGGAAGGATCGCCGGAGCCCAGCAGGTCGATGCTGGAGTAGCCATGAGTGTGCCATTGCACTCCAGCCTGGACAACAGAATGAGACTCCAACTCAAAAAAAAAAAAAAAAAAAAAGTGAGTAATATGACCAGGTGCAGTGGCTCAAGATTGTAATCCCAGCACTTTGGGAGGCTGAGGTGAGGGGATTGCCCGAGACCACGAGTTCAAGAACAGCCTGGGCAACTTGGTGAGCCCTTATCTCTATAACACATCAAAAAATTAGCCACAGGTCGGGCTCGGTGGCTCAGCCTGTAATCCCAGTACTTTGGGAGGCCGAGGCAAGTGGATTGCCTGAGCCCATGGGTTCGAGACAACCCTGGGCAACTTGACGAGACCTTGTCTCTACAATAAATCAAAAAAACTAGCCGGGCATGGTAGTGCGCGCCTGTAGTTCCAGCTACCTGGAAGGCTGAGGTGGAAGGATCGCCGGAGCCCAGCAGGTCGAGGCTGCGGTGGCCGGGAGCGGCCACTGCACCCCAGTCTGGGCGACAGAGTGAGACTCCAACTCAAAAAAAAAAAAAAAAAATCAGCCAGGTGCTGTAGCACGCACCTGTAGTTCTAGCTACTTGGGGGATTGAGGCAGAAGGATCCAACTCAAAAAAAAAAAAGTATCTTCCTTGCTCTGCCAGTACTGTCTTAGACTATATCAGGCCAGGGATTTGGAATTGGGGGAGCCAAATGTGCGTGAGGATTGGGTCACTAGGACGGCCTTGGTAGGGGAACAGTTCATTCTGCGGCAATGGGAACTGTCTCCAAAACATCGGGCATGAGAAGTGTCATACTTCTGCATTTTTATTTCCTCCCTCCCTCTCTTCCTTTTCTTTCTTTCTTCTTTCTTTTTTTTGAGTCAGAGTCTCACTTTGTCACCCAGCCTGGAGGGCCGTGGAACAGTCATGGCTACTCCAGGTGATCCTTCCTCAGCCTTCCAACTAGCTGGGATTACAGGCATCCGCTGCCATGCCCAGTTAATTTTTTTTTTTTTTTTGAGTTGGAATCTCACTCTGTCGCTCAGACTGGAGTGCAGTGGCCGCTCCCGGCCACCGAGCCTCGCCTGCTGGGCTCCGGCGATCCTTCCCCCTCAGCCTTCCAAGTAGCTGGAACTACAGGCGCGCGCTACCACGCCTGGCTAATTTTTTGATTTATTGCAGAAATGAGGTCTCGCCAAGTTGCCCAGGCGGGTCTCGAACCCGCGGGCTCAGGCAATCCACTCGCCTCGGCCTTCCAAAGCGCTGGGATTACAGGCTGAGCCACCGAGCCCGGCCTAATTTTTAAAATTTACTGTAGAGACAAGGTCTTGCCATGTTGCCTAGACTGGTCTCGAATCCCTGGACTCAGGCAATCCTCTTGCCTCTGCTTCCCAAAGTGTTGGGATTACAGGTGTGAGCCACCGCACCCGGCCTCTTTTTGTTTTCTGAGACAGGGTCTCTCTCTGTTGCCCAGGCTCGAGTGCTATAGCACAGTCATAGCTCACTGCCACCTTGACCTGCTGGGTTCAGGTGATTCTCCTGCCTCAGCCTCCTGAGTAGCTGGGACTAGTGTGCACTGCCACACATAGCTAATTTTAAAATTTTTTGTAGAGACAGGGTCTCACTATGTTGCTCAGGCTGGTCTCGAGGTCCTGGCCTCAAGCGATTCCTCCCCCCATCATCTCCCAAAGTTCTGGAATTCCAGGTGTGACCCACCGCACCCGGCCTGTGTTTTTCAAAATGATTTTAAGATTAGTTTGGAGCTTCCACCCGCATGACTGGCCAGATGACCAGCCATTACTGCGTCTATCTCCCCATTACTTTGGCTTGAGTGAGGCTCTGGCTTTCCCGATCCCAGGAAAATAGGGAAAGGCTCTCTTTGGCCCCGGCTGTGGCGGGGCCTGGTTCCTGGCTACCTGTCAGCACTGCTTCTGTGAGAGGCCTGTCAGGGACCTGGGCGGGAACGTGGGCCTGCAGCTACTGCTTTCTATACCTGGGGCCTGTCCTGCACCTCAGTTCCATGACACACACCTTGTTCTGAACAGTCTTTTTTTTTTGAGTCAGAGTCTCACTCTGTTGCCCAGGCTAGAGTGCAGTAGCACATTCATGGCCACTGCAGCCTCGACCTACTGGCTCAGGTGATCCATTTTTCTACTTCAGCCTTCGAAGTAGGTGGGACTACAGGTGTGCACCACCACGCCCAGCTAATTTTTTGATTAATTGTAGAGATGAGGTCTCACCAAGTTGCCCGGGCTGGTCTCGAGCCTGTGGCTCAGGCAGTCCTCTCATCTCAGCCTCCCAAGGTGCTGGGAGTATAGGCATGAGCCACCTCACCCAGCGAAGTCACACATTTTTGCCTTTTTTTTTTTTGAGTTGGAGTCTCACTCTGTCACCCAGGCTGGAGTGCAGTGGCACGCTCACAGCTACCCCAGCGTCGACCTGCTGGAGTCAGGTGATCCTTCCACCTCAGCCTTCCAAGTAGCCGGAGGTACAGGTGCACGCTTCCGAGCCCGGCTAATTTTTTTTCAAATTTTTACTGTAGAGATGAGGTCTCACCAAGTTGCCCAGGCTGTTTTTAAGCCTGTGGGCTCAGGCAGTCCCCTCACCTTGGCCTCCCAAAGTGCTGGGATTACAGGTTCGAGCTACCACACCCAGCCTCTTTTTTTTTTTTTTTTTCTGAGTTGGAGTCTCACTCTGTTGCCCACACCGGAGTGCAGTGGCTGCTATCGGCCACTGCAGCCTCAAACTGCTGGGGCTCCGGCGATCCTTCCGCCTCAGCCTTCCAAGTAGCTGGAACTACAGGCATGCGCTACCACGCCCAGCTAATTTTTTGATTTATTGTAGAGATGAGGTCTCACCAAGTTGCCCAGGCGGGTCTCGAACCCGCGGGCTCAGGCAATCCACTCACCTCAGCTTCTCAAGGCACGGGATTACAGGCTGAGCCACTGAGTCCGGCTTTTTTTTTTTTTTTGAGTCAGAGTCTCACTCTGTCAGGCAGGCTGGAGTGCAGTGGCAAACTACGGCCACTACAGCCTTGACCTGCTGGGCAACTGATCCTTTTGCCTTGCCTTCCAAGAAGCTGGAACCACAGGCGCATACCACCACACCTGGCTAATTTTTTTGATTTATTGTAGAAACAAGGTCTTGCCATGTTGTTCAGGCTGGTCTTGAACCCCTGAGTTCAGCCAGTCCTGTTATCTTCGCCTTCCAAAGTGCTGTGATTACAGGTGTGAGTCTGTTTTTTTTTTTTTTTTTTAACTTTTTGCTATGAAAAAAATTTAAATCTCTCAGCTGGGTCTGTCGGCTCATGCCTGTTATCCCAGCACTTTGGGAGGCCAAGGCGAGAGAACTGCTTGAGCCCAGGAGTTCAAGGCCAGCCTAGGCAACATAGAGAGACTTCATCTCTACAAAAATTACAAAAATGAGCCAAGCGTGGTGACATGCACCTGTTGTTCTAGCTACTCAGGAGGCTGAGGAGGAAGGATCGCCTGAGCCCAGGAGATCAAAGCTATGGCGAGCCATGATTGTGCCACTGCACTGTAGCCTGGGCAACAGAGTGAGACTTTCTTAAAAAAAAAAAAGAGTAATAAATAAAATGAAAAAAAATCTCTAAAAGAGAAGAGATTATATAACGAGTCCCTTAGTACCTATCAGCCAGGCTCCATGGCAATTATTTTTTATTTATTATTATTTTTTATTTTTTGAGTTGGAGTCTCACTCTGTCGCCCAGACTGGAGTTCAGTGGCCGCTCCCGGCCACCGCAACCTCAACCTGTTGGGCTCCAGCGATCCTTCCGCCTCAGCCTTCCGAGTAGCCGGAATTACAGGCATGCGCTACCACGCCCGGCTGATTTTTTTATTTATTGTAGAGATGAGGTCTCGTCAAGTTGCCCAGGCGGGTTTTGCACCCGCGGGTTCAGGCAGTCCACTCACCTCAGCCTCCCAAAGCGCGGGATTACAGGCTGAGCCACTAAACCTGGCTATTTTTTATTTTTTGAGTTGGAGTCTCACTCTGCCGCCCAGACTGGAGTACAGTGGCACGCTCACAGCCACCCCAGCGTTGACCTGCTGGGATCCAGCGATCCTTCTTCCTCAGCCTTCCAAGTAGCCGAAGCCACAGGTGCACGCCACCATGCCTGGCTTATTTTTGATTTATTGTAGAGACGAGGTCTCGCCAAGTTCCCCAGGTGTGTCTTGAGCCCGCGGGCTCAGGCAATCCACTCACCTCGGCCTCCCAAAGTGCTGGGGTTACAGGCTGAGCCACCGAGCCCGGTCCATTCCTGATATTGTATTTATTTACTTATTATTTTTAGAGGGAGTTCTCTTTATGTTAGTCCTGGTTTAAACGATCCTCCTGCTTCAGTCTCCTGAGTAGCTAGGACTACAGGTGATGCCACCATACCTGGCTCTGATAATCTTTTTTTTTTTTTTTTTGAGTTGGAGTCTCACTCTGTCGCCCAGACTGGAGTACAGTGGCCGCTCCGGCCACCTCAGCCTCTACCTGCTGGGCTCCGGTGATCCTTCCGCCTCAGCCTTCCAAGGAGCTGGAACTACAGGCGCGCACTACCACGCCCGGCTAATTTTTTGATTTATTGTAGAGATGAGGTCTCGCCAAGTTGCCCAGGTGGGTCTCGAACCCGCGGGCTCAGGCAATCCACTCACCTCAGCCTCCCAAAGCGCGGGATTACAGGCTGAGCCACCGAGCCTGGCTTTTTTTAATCTTAAAACTGTTCTAGACTGGGCATAGTGGCCCACGTTTGTAATCCCAGCACTTTGGGAGGCTGTGGTGGGAGAATCACTTGAGCCTAGGAGTTCAAGACCAGTCTGGGCAACATAGTGAGAACTCGTCTCTACAAAAAATTTTAAAAAGTGAGTGGGTGTGGTGGCATGCGCCTGTAGCCCTAGCCTGGGCAACTTGGTGAAAAGAAAGAAATATGATCAATTGTGATATGGTAATAAAAATAAGTGAATTTAGGCCGGGCTTGGTGGCTCGGCCTGTAATCCCAGCACTTTGGGAGGCCAAGGTAAGTGGATTGCCTGAGCCTGCGGGTTTGAAACCCGCCTGGGCAACTTGGCGAGATCTCGTCTCTACAATAAATAAAAAATTAGCTGGGCGTGGTAGCACGCGCCAGTAGTTCTGGCTACTTGGAAGACTGAGGCGGAAGGATTGCCAGAGCCCATCAGGTCGAGGGTGCGGTGGCTGGGAGCGTGCCACTGCACTCCAGTCCGGGCGATGGAGTGAGATTCCAACTCAAAAAAAAAAAAAAGTGAATTTCAGCTACATGAAACAAACTAGGTGAACCTTACTAACAATGCTGAGAGAAAGAGCCAGATGCAAAAAAGATACATGCAGAATGATTTCACCTGTAGAAGTTTCCAAAACAGGCAAAAGAAATCTCCAGTATATCAGATGCATAAGTGGATGGAACTATAAAGAAATGCAAGAGCATGGTTAACATAAAAGGATAGTTACCAAGGCATGATCAAAAGGAGTGCTTCTACTGTTCATTTTAAAATTATTTCAAGCTGGGCTCGGTGGCTCAGCCTATAATCCCGCGCCTTTGGGAGGCTGAGGTGAGTGGATTGCCTGAGCCCGCGGGTTCGAGACCCGACTGGGCAGCGAGACCTCATCTCTACAGTAAATCAAAAAAAAAAAATCAGCCGGGCGTGGTAGCACATGCCTGTAATTCCGGCTACTCGGAAGGCTGAGGTGGAAGGATCACCGGAGCCCAACAGGTTGAGGCTGAGGTGGCTGGGAGCAGCCTCTGCACTCCAGTCTGGGCGACAGAGTGAGACTCCAACTCAAAAAAAAAAAAAATTATTCCAGGCCGGGCATGGTGGCTCATGCTCATAATTCCAGCACTTTGGGAGGCCAAGGTGAGAGGACTGCCTGAGCCCAGGGGTTCAAAACCAGCCTGGGCAATTTGGTGAGACCTCATCTCTACAGTAAATTAAAAAATTGGCCAGGTATGGTGGCACACACCTGTGGTTCCAGCTACACGGAAGGCTGAGGTGGAAGGATCGCCTGAGTCCAGCAGGTTGAGGTTACAGTTGCCGTGAGCGTGCCACTGCACCCCAGCCTGAGTGACAGAGTAAGAATCCAACTTAAAAAAAAAATTCTAGCCGGGCTCGGTGGCTCAGCCTGTAATCCCAGCGCTTTGGAAGGCTGAGGTGAGTGGGTTGCCTGAGCCCGCAGGTTCGAGACCCACCTGGGCAACTTGGCGAGACCTCATCTCTGCAATAAATCAAAAATCAGCCGGGTGTAGTAGCGTACGCCTGTAGTTCCAGTTACTTGGAAGGCTGAGGCGGGAGGATCGCCGGAGCCCAGGAGGTTGAGGCTGCAGTGGCCGGGAGTGGCCAATGCACTCCAGTCTGGGTGACAGAGTGAGACTCCAACTCAAAAAAAAAAAAAAGAAAAAGAAAAAAAATTCTGTCCATCTTAGTCTTAGGAATTTTTCTATGTGTGTTATATTCTTTTTTTTTTTCCTTTGAGTTGGAGTCTCACTCTGTTGCCCAGACTGCAGTGTAGTGGCATGCTCCCAGCCACCGCAGCCTCCACCTGCTGGGCTCAGGCAATACCTCTGCCTCAGCCTTCCAAGTAACCGAAACTACAGGCGCACGCCACCATGCCTGGCTTATTTTTTATTTATTGTAGAGACGAGGTCTCGCCAAGCTCCCCAGGTGTGTCTTGAACCCGCGGGCTCAGGCAGTCCACTCACCTTGGCCTCTCAAAGTGCTGGGATTACAGGCCGAGCCACCGAGTCTGGCCGTGTTATATTCTATAATTGTTTATAAGTTCCAAATAAAGTGAAGCCGGGAGTGTGTGGCACTGCCAGACCTACAGGTAAAGATGTCCCGCAAGAGAAGGAAAACGATCCTTCATAGGTGTGTGAAGACATGGTGTACAATCACAGGTGAACAGGAGCAAATCCAGACAGACCCTGCCAAAATAAAACAGCAATAGTAAGGTAGACTTTGAGGGAGCAAACAGATGCAGACAGACCTAAAACACAGGACAAAACTCATGAGTCAGGCAGAAGAGGGCGGCCAGCATCAAAGTGCTCTGAGGTCTTTCTTGTATTATTTGGGAAATTATTATATTTTTAAAAATCTTTTTTATTTATTTATTTTTTTGAGTTGGAGTCTCACTCTGTCGCCCAGACTGGAGTGCAGTGGCCGCTCCCGGCCACCGCAGCCTCGCCTGCTGGGCTCTGGCGATCCTTCCACCTCAGCCTTCCAAGTAGCTGGAACTACAGGCGCGCGCTACCACGCCCGGCTAATTTTTTTATTTTTATTGTAGAGATGAGGTCTCGCCAAGTTGCCCAGGCGGGTCTTGAACCCGTGGGCTCAGGTAATCCACTCACCTCAGCCTCCCAAAGGCACGGGATTACAGGCTGAGCCACTGAGCCCGGCTGAGATCTATTTTTTTTTTTTTGTCGGAGTCTCACTCTGCCACCCAGACTGGAGTGCAGTGGCCGCTCCCAGCCACAGCAGCCTCGACCTCCTGGGCTCCGGCGATCCTTCCACACCTCAGCCTTCCAAGTAGCTGGAACTACAGGCCTGTGCTACCACGCCCGGCTAATTTTGATTTATTGTAGCGATGAGGTCTCGCCAAGTTGCCCAGGGAGGTCTTGAACCCGCGGGCTCAGGCAATCCACTCACCTTCGCCTCTCAAGGCGGGGGATTACAGGCTGAGCCACTGGGCCTGGTGAGAAGAGATCTTGATATGCCGACCTGGTTGATCTCGAACTCCTGGGCTCAAGCAATCCTCTCATTTCAGTCTCCCAAAATGCTGGGATTCCAAGCATGCACTACCACACCCAGCCTAAGACCAAATATTTAGAGTAATTTTCCCTGGTGGTATAATGCAGTCATCTATTATTTTATCTGCAAAAAAGAGCGTCCCCCCCCCTTTTTTTCAAAGTTAGGGTCTTGCTCTGTCACCCAGGCTGCAGTGCAGTGGTGTGATTATACCACATTTCACCCTCAAACTCTTGGGTTCAAGCAATTCTTCTGCTTAAGAGTCTTGTACAGGCGCACACTACTATGCCTGGCTTTTCTTTTAGAGCACAAATCTTTCTCTCCCAGCCTAACCATGTGACTGGTAATCATGGAACTCTGCTGCTCAGATGGCAGGGGTGGGTCACATGACCTCAGGATGGCCAATCAGAGTCCTTCCCTGGGATTTTCTTAATTAGAGTGAGAATCTTCTTCTTTGGGGCAGTATGGTATGCATGTGAGCTCTGTGAGACTGGCAACCATGCTTATCACCCATGGGGAGAAAGTCTGCCAAGAATGGAACCATGCTGAGAGATGAAGAAAGGCGGGAGAGAGATGGGCACTGCAGTATTCCCTGTGTGATCTGTGGCTTGATCATGTGAGCCAGAACATTCTCCCTTACTGCTTGAGTTTTCGGTCTTTGTAGGCTTGACCCTTACATGGTGAGATGATAGATGGCCATTTTGTTTTCTGCCTTTCTTTTTTTTTGGAGTTGGAGTCTCACTCTGTCGCCCAGACTTGAGTGCAGTGGCTGCTTCCGGCCACCACAGCCTCACCTGCCGGGATCCGGCGATCCTTCCACCTCAGCCTTCCGAGTAGCCGGAATTACAGGTATGCGTTGCCACGCCGGGCTGATTTTTTGATTTATTGTAGAGATGAGGTTTTGCCTGCCCAGGCGGGTCTCGAACCCGCGGGCTCAGGCAATCCACTCACCTCAGCCTCCCAAAGGCGCGGGATTACAGGCTGAGCCACAGGCTGAGCCACCGAGCCCGGCTTCCATATTCTTTTTTTTATGAAGCTGTGTGGTCTTGAACAAATCATTTGGCTTTTCCAAGTCTCTCTTTCCTCTTTTGTAAAATGGGCTTAATAATTGGTCTTCTGCAGGGTTGTCGTAAGGATTAGACCCAATGTACAGGGTCGACTATCAATGGATTATTATGGCCAGAGAGCGGGAAAAATTAAATGGCAGATGTTGACAGGCTCAGATTGTGACAAAGGACACTGGATAAGGCTTTCTTGCTGTCACTAGGAATCAAAGTCAGGACAGAGAAGCATTAGGACTCAAGGTCTAGAGAACATGGGCGTTCCTGGGTGGCAGCCTCCCCTCCAGGACCTGTTCAGAAGTGGCTGAACCAGTTCTGCTTCTCCTGAAAGTTCTGCCAGTTACCAGCAGGGATGGTGCATCACTAAACCATGCAGCTGGTGACGCTCCCTAAGGTCCTGTGCCTCACCTGTAAAACAGGGGCAATCATGGTGCCCAACTTTCAAGACCGCTGTGAGAAATCAGTGAGGCAGTATAATTAAAGGAGAACTGGGACCAGGTCCTAGGAGGCGATATATGCATCTGCTGTTATTATTGCCCCAATTCCTACAATTCCTACCTGCTCCTACTTCCACTCGGGGCCGATGAACAGGAGCATAGGACATCTAAAGAAATCCCAGCGAGAGGACGGGGGCTTTTCCTTCCGCCTCCTCCAGGCAGCTATGGGGGGAGGAAGACTAGGGGGGTTTTCTCTTAGAGGGTAGGGGTCCCTATAGAAAGGGGAGCCCTGCATCTCATTCTCTGGCTAGACATTTGCTTCCTCAGAGGTCAGGCTGATTATCCTTGGGCCCACCTGGGCTGGGAAAAGAAGAGAGGACAGGCCGGGCTCGGTAGCTCAGCCTGTAATCCCAGCGCTTTGGGAGGCCGAGGCGAATGGATTGCCTGAGGCTGCGGGTTCGAGACCCACCCGGGCAACTTGGTGAGACCTCATCTCTACAATAAATCAAAAATTAGCTGGGCGTGGTAGCACCCCTGTAGTTCCAGCTGCTTGGAAGGCTGAGGCGGAAGGATCGCTGGAGCCCAGCAGGTTGAGGCTGCGGTGGCATGCCACTGCACACAGGAGTGAGACTCCAACTCAACAAAAACAAAAAACAAAAACAAAAAAACAAAAGAAGAGAGGACAGAAGGTGGGTGGGGGGCAGCAGCAGGGGGTGACGGCTGGGCGGCGCAAGGGTGAGTGAGTCTCCTGTGGCCAAGTGGACTCTGGGAGCGCTAGAGCTATTTTGCTTGTCCCTCCCCCCCAAGGACTGGCCACTGGGCAAGGGACCCTTGGCAGCAGGAGTGGGGAGTAGACCCGGAGTGGGAGCCGAAGGGTGGACGAGGGGCTAGCACCAGCTCAGGAGTCCCCCAACAGGGCACTGAATTGCCAGGACCTGGCCTGCCCATTGTGGTCTCTGTGAGAGGCCAGCTCGGAGCCTGCCACACAGACAGGAGCCATTGACATCCTGGAGGTTTCACTGTCGATTTGGAGCAGGCATCTGTGAGGCAAGAGCATCTCGGCTCTTCCTCCCCTTCCTTCTCCCCCAGTCCCCTGCAGGTAGAGGGAGGCTGGCCCGGAACCCTCAGTCCACAGGCCTCTGGGCATGGCTGTGAGCCAGGGAGGTAAGCGGGGGCATTTGAGCAGGTGTCAGGTACAAGGGACAGGGTTTTATTTGCGTCTGAAAGTCACCAGAAAGCTGTGGACCCTTCTAGGGGATGGGAAGGGATTAAAGGCTGGAGGCAGTCGGGCTCAGCGGTTCAGCCTGTAATCCCACGCCTTGGAAGGCTGAGATGAGTGGATTGCCTGAGCCCGCGGGTTCGAGACCCGCCTGGGCAACTTGGCGGGACCTGATCTCTACAATAAATAAAAAATCAGCCGGGCGTGGTGGCACGCACCTGTAATTCCGGCTACCCGGAAGGCTGAGGCGGAAGGATCGCCGGAGCCCAGCAGGTCAAGACTGCGGTGGCCAGGAGCGGCCACTGCACTCCAGTCTGGGAGACAGAGTGAGACTCCAACTCAAAAATAAAAAATAAAAAAAGGCTGGAGGCTGGAGTCAAATCAAATCAAAGCCAACAGGGTCCTCAGGAGCCAGTCACCAATACAGCCCTTGAGGGCAGGGTGGGTGGTCTCTCCTCACACCGCTGTTGTGCCCTGGAGCAGAGCATCCAGCTCAACTTGGGGCCCTCAGTGGGTGGTGGCACGAGGGATTGGCGGTGAGTGACCCCTGAAGTGAAGCTGGGTCCCCTGCCCTTGCCAGCCATGCTGTGGGCAACGTGGATGCCGAGGAGGGCGCTCTCCAGGGCTGATGCCCCATGGGATCCACGAGTCAGGACAATGGGGCTGAGGAGGAGGGTAAGGCCTGGCATGGAACCAGCTGGGCATGGGCCAGGCACCAGCCCTCCCTCCCACCCTTCCTCTGAGGAGTCAGGCAGGGGCAGCCAGCAACGAAAGATGCTTGGAGACCCAGGGAGTAAAGCCTGTGACTTAAGAGAAAGGGGCAGGAGGCCCTGTCAGGGTAGAGGGACAAGATGGTAGATCTCCCTGGTGGCTGTGAACCCAGGCCTGGCCAAGGGCACAGCATCAGAGGGCCGCGTGAGGGAGTGTCAGGCAACAGGGCCCCAGAGAGGGTGAGGCTGGGTGGGCCAGCGACCAGCCAGAGTCTGAGAGCTGGGATCCCCAAGGGCTCCTGTTTGGGGACTGGGACCTGCCTCCCACAGCTCTTGGTGTGTCATTGCTTTTGGTGAGGCCTTTTAATTTAAGCCTTGTTTGCTGAATGGATGAAGGTGGACCCTGTCCCAGGACCTGTGTACACAGGGTGGAAAATGTTTTTTGAAGACAACCTCTCTAAGCCTCCGTTTCCTCACACATACATGGGGTATAATATTTACCTGAAAGGCCTGTTGTGAGGGATACATGAGATAGTGTAATGGGTCTGGCACAGTGCCCGGGACACAGTAGGTGCTCAATAAATGGTAGGTTCCTATTCTATTGCCACCCTCCACACCTGGATACCTTCTCAAAGATTCCCTGGACCTGCTTAAAGACAGAAAAGTCCAAAGGAGAAACAGCAGGGTTGAAAATGACCAAAAGGGGTCTCAGGGCGCCCTCTGCTGGTCTGTTGTGGTCAAGGGCTGAGTCGGAAGTGGTCAGGTCCTCCAGGGCCCAGTGTAGGGGTCAGCAGAGGACAGAGCTGTCCTGTGCACCTTCTTGAGGTCCCTGTTTGCTCGGGAGGAGGGGGAAGCTTCTGTCCCTGTGGGGAGGGGTATCAGTAGCTGTCCATGCACATCTACTATGGCAGGGACACCCATCCCCCAAATCTGACACCCTTGCACCGGGAGGGTCTTGGCTGCCAACACTTGCTGCAGGTGTGACTGGAGGTGGGGGGGGGGGGGCGGTGCAGGAGGCCAATGGACGCTCAAGGCAGGCCTGGAATTCGGAGGCCAAGTCACCTGATCTCAAGCTTGTGACTCCCTTCTCACCTCCCCCGCATGGAGTAGCTGGCCTCCTGGGCACAGTTCGTCACGATTAGAGTGGGTCACCTTCAGCCTCTCACTCGCTCCTCCCACAAGAGATTTCTGTTTCATCTGCTTTTCATAGGAGTTAAGCAACTTGGCCAAGGCTCGGCCTTGTGTTTACTTCTCAGACCAGGGCTCCAAATCCCGCGTGTTCTTCCTGCCTCCCATGAAGTCGTGGATGTTTGATCTCCTTGTTGTCTGGTGCTTGAGTCGCCCTGTGGCACCTGCAAGGAGCGGCCATGCGGTGATGCTGGTCCCCCAGGGCACACTCTGGGGGGCAGGGGCCTCTCTGCAGCCGTTCCTTCTGTGGCTGGCTGCTCCTGCATTTACCCTTGTCTGTGGCTTCTCCCACTGTGCCGAGTTCTCCTCCCCCTGAGCCATGGAATGAGACTATCCAATTGCCATCTGGATATATACATACACACACACACACGTATATATGTGTGTGTGTGTGTGTGTGTATGTTTTTTTTTTTTTTTTCTTTTTCTTTTAGTCTCACTCTGTTGCCCAGGCTGAAGTGCAGTGGCATGATCATGGCTCATGGCAGTCTTGACCTCCTGGGCTCAGGCAATCCTCCCGCCTCAGCCTCCCAAGTAGCTGGGCATACAGACACCTGCCATCACACCTGGTGAATTTTTTGATTTTTTGGTAGAGACGAGACAAGGACTCGCTGTGTTGCCCAGGCTGGCTTCAAACTCATGGGTTTAAGCAATCCTCCCACCTCGGCCTCCCAAAGTGCTGGGATTACAGGCATGAGTCACCACATCTGACCAGATCTTTACTGGGGAGCTCTGAGTCTTTACCTGGAGACCCCAGGCCTGTTTCTTCTCCTGTGTTCCTGTGTTCCCAACACCAACTAGTGTTGGCATCATAGGCTTAGCCCCACAGTTTTGAACAGGTCCATCTGAGCCCACTCCCAGCACCTCAAGTAAGGCTGATGTTGTCTCTGCAACCTTTTCCTTCTGCTCCCTGCCTGAACTCAGTGGTAGCAGTGCCTGAGCTTTTTGGATTGCCCAACAGCCTCGTAATGGGCCTCCCTGCCTCTGCTGGGCCATCCTTCACTTTACATCAAGATGACTTTCCTAAAGTGTATCCTCAGCAGCTCCCATCGTCTTTTGGTAAGTCCCAGCTCCTTCCCCTGGCAGGGGGGACCCTCTGTCCACCGCCCACCCACCCTGAACGCCAACCCTGCTGAGTTCCTTCTCCCAGTTGCTTGCTGTAGACTTCTGCCTCTGCTTTGCAAATGGCTGAGGGTATGGGCTGGAGGGAACAGAGGCTCCTTTCAGCAGGCACAAGGGGTGAACCATGGTCAGGTGAGGAGGGACACGGCCAGCCTTAGGAGGCAAGCTCATTTTTCCTCTTCTTCTCTGTGTGTGAGATTTCCTTCCTTCTTAGGCCACAGGGGAGCTGATGTCGCAGTTTATGGATGACAGGCCCAGGCACACTGTGAGAGTCAATTTCTTTCTCTTTCTCTCGTCTGAGATCCTGAGAGAAAACATCAGGGTGGTGTGAGCCCACTGCTACGTGGGGCAAGGACAGGCGAGACAACCTGGGTGTGCCCACCATGGCAGGCTTGACTGTGGTCTCAGGGCCCTGCCCCCATGTCCATTGGGGCAGCTCCCAGGATCTCCCTCACATGCAGCCTCCCTGCCTCCACCTGGGCCTGAGCCTGGTGCTCCTCCTCTGAGTTCCCAGATCACCCCGGGTTCCCCCTGCACGGTGGACGATGTCTACTCAGGACCACTTCTTCTGCTAGAGTCCCCCCCCAAATATATAGCAGCCACTTTCTGAATGTGGTCTGGTCCAGGAGGCATGGGATCCACTTGGGCCAATCATATCACCCAAATCCTGGCCAAAGCTAACTGGATTCAGGATAAGAAAATCAGTCCTATTCCTGTGGATTTTTTGAAATTGAGATTCAAGGAGTAGCCGTCAATGCCTTTCTCATGTGGAAGCATGGATTAAAACCCAGATACTCTTGGAGGCCATTTGACAGACCGTCTGTAGTGTCGTCCCTCATCTTCAGGTGATGTCCTTCCGATTTTCATCTGGGAAGTGCCCCTCCTCCCTTCCCTGTGATCTGATAGGACCAACAGACACAGGGGTGGGCCCGTCAACTGGGTTGGACCAATCCATTTCTCTCCTGGGAGTTTGGAGCCTGTGCAGAAATACACAGAAGGGTAAGTGGTTGGGCTCAGCTACCTTGCAGCCTCTCAACTTGCAGAATTGAAGGGACAGTGCAGTGAGTGTCCTGATTCCCTCCATTTAGATGCACTGCCTGGTGAAATTTGCCACATTTGCTTACATACACAGGCATGTATGTAAGCTTACACATGTCAAACTTTTTTCTGAATCTTTTGTAAGTAACACTTCTCCTCTAAGTCCTCCAACAAATTCTCCTGAGAATAAGGACATCCTCCCACAACCCTGATACCACTAACACCTACTGTTGCATAATGAATCACCTCAAAACTTACTTAGTGGCTGCAAAATTATGTTATTATCTCTTTTGTTTTTTTTAATCTTTTTTTTTTTAAGATGTGGGGCACAATTCAGGGTTTGGTATACAAATGTTCATTATGCAGGTACCCTTGTTGATGAGGTGTGCCCCCCTCCCCCGGCAGATTCCCACTACTGCCAATCCCGCCCCTGCCTTCCCCTGGCAGTTTCTCACTACTGCCAATCCTTTTCTTATAGTATTATGATCACTGTTCAAGGTCCACTTAAAAGTGACAACATGTGATACCCAGTCCTTCGTTTCTGTGATCGGTCACTCAGTATTATAGATTCTAAGTCCATCCAGGCTGCTGTGACATTCATAATTTTTTTTTTTTTTTTGAGTTGGAGTCTCACTCTGTCGCCCAGACTGTAGTGCAGTGGCTGCTCCCGGCCACTGCAGCCTCGACCTGCTGGGCTCCGGTGATCCTTCCGCCTCAGCTTTCCGACCAGCCGGAATTACAGGTGCGTGCTACCACGCCCGGCTAATTTTTTGATTTATTGTAGAGATGAGGTCTCGCTGCCCAGGTGGGTCTCGAACCCGCGGGCTCAGGCAATTCACTCACCTCAGCCTCCCAAAGGCGCAGGGTTACAGGCTGAGCCACCGAGCCCGGCAGACATTCATAATTTGCCCTTCTTTATGGCTGCATAATATTCCATCGTGTATAATATTATCTCTTTTGGTTCTGTGAGCTGGTTGGGCTCAGCTGGGCTCTCCCTCATAGATGTAGTCAGATGGTGGCTTCGACTAGTGCCATCTCAAAGTGTTCCTCACTCCACAGCTGGTGGTGGACACGATTTGCTGACGGAGACCTTGGCTGGACTGTTAGCTGGAACACCTGTAGGCCTCTGTCAGCATAGCATGGGAGCTGGGTTCTAAGAGTCTGGGTTCCCAGAGGCAGGAAGAAGAAGATGCCAGGCTCCTTAGTCCTGGTTCCACACACTGGCACAGCGTCACTTCTGCTATGTTCTGCTGATCAAGCCGTCACAGAGATCAGATTTCAGGGCATATCCCTATCTCTTGATTGGAGAAATGTCAAAGGATTCAGGGTATATCACATACTTATACATTTTTATTTTTTGAGTTGGAGTCTCACTTTGTTGCCCAGGATGGAGTGCAGTGGCACGCTCACAGCCACCCCAGTGTCAATCCTTCTGCCTCAGCCTTCCAAGTAGCCATAACTACAGACACGTGCTACCACGCCCAGATAATTTTTGATTTATTGTAGGGATGAGATCTTGACAAGTTGCCTGGGCTGGTCTCAAACCCATAGGCTCAGGCAATCCACTCGCCTCGCCCTCCCAAAGTGCTGCGATTATAGGCCGAGCCCGAACCATACTCCATACATTTAATTTTTTTTTTTGAGTCGGAGTCTTACTCTGTTGCCCAGGCTGGCGTGCAGTGACATGCTTATGGCCACCACAGACCTGCTGAGCTCAGGAGATCCTTCTGCCTCGGTCTTCCAAGTAGCTGGAACCACAGATGCATGTCATTATGCCTGGCTAGTTATTGTAGAGACAAGTCTCGCCATGTTGCCCAGGCTGGTTTTGAACTCCTGGGCTCAGGCAATCCTCTCACCTCTGCCTCCCAAAGTCCTGAAATTATAGGTGTGAGCTGCCTATAAATTAAAACTTTTTATTTAAAATGTTTTTCATATCTGCAAGTGCTTGTATAAGAATATTTAGTTCAGATTGGGGTATTGTGTTAGTTTTCTTCTACATGGCATTTTTCTGGAGAATTTTCATCATCTGAAATATTTTGATTCTCATTTTCTATTTTTTTCTTATAGTGGATTTGTCTGGAAATTTACTTTTTTCAGTTCATGTTGAAATATCTCCTATTTCCCTTGACCAGCAATAACAAGTATTTGCAGACAGAAGTGGAAGGTTTGGGTGACTTACTAGGTTTCTTAGCTCAAGAGTACTCTCTTCTGGCCAGGTGTGGTGGCTCATGCCTGTAATCCTAGCACTTTGGAAGGCTGAGGCGGGAGGATAGCTCAGGAGTTGGAGACCAGCCTGGGAAACATAGTGAGACCTCATCTACCAAAAATAAAAAAAAGCAGCTGGGCATGGTGGTGTGTACCTGTCGTCCCTGCTACTTAGGAGGCTACGGCGGGAAGGATCGCTTGAACCTAGGAGTTTGAGGCTGCAGTGAGCCATGGTCATGCCGTTGCATTCCAGCTTGGGCAACAGAGACTCCAAAAAAAAAAAAAGTTTTCAGCTGGGCTCGGTAGCTCAGCCTGTAATCCCGCGCCTTTGGGAGGCTGAGGTGAGTGGATTGCCTGAGCCTGCGGGTTCGAGACCCGCCTGGGCAACTTGGTGAGCCCTCATCTCTACAATAAATCAAAATGAGCCGGGTGTGGTAGCGCGTGCCTGTAGTTCCAGCTACTTGGAAGGCTGAGGCGGAAGGATCGCCGGAGCCCAGCAGGTCGAGGCTGCGGTGGCCGGGAGCGGCCACTGCACTCCAGTCTGGGCGTCTGAGTGAGACTCCAACTCAAAAAAAAAAAAAGTTTTCTAGAAAGACAATGATTTCTTTTGTGTGTGTGGAGGAGGGCGTTGATATATTTTTGGTTTTGTGATTTTTCCTGTTTCTGTAAAAACTCTTAACGTCCCCAGTTTACTCTCTTCTTTCCCATTTACTCCCTTCTCATTCAATCCTTCGAGGGACGCCGTCCCCTTCCAGGTCACCCCCTCTCCCCACTTCCTCAGTCCTCTCAAGACTGTCACTCTGTCCTCCACTCTCTCAGACCCCTTCCTTCTAACGCCCCAGAAGTCCGTGCTCTGATCGCCTGGGTGTCAGCCCTTCCTCAGTGTGTCCCCGCTCAGGCAGGACTCTCCGTGGGGGTAGTTTTCTCGGTGTCTACACTCGGGCCTTTGCCACTCTCTGCTCTTTTGCATGGAGTCTTCGCCGGACCTGCTGCTCTGTGGGGTCCAGACCTTGCTCTGTCGTCTTCAGATGTTTATTTCTCCCGAGTTGTGGCTGGAAGTTTGTGGCACCCCATCTGCTGATTCTGCTGAAGGCAGGGGTGTGAGTGGCTTCCTCTGTGCTCCTTGTCGCTCTGTGTGGCATGGGGAGGTGACACGGGGCGGTGTGGATTTTGACGGCTGCCGATATCCTAAAAGGAACCTGGAAGCCAAGCTCCAGCCCTCTTTGGTGAACTGGCAGTGACAATCAGTAAGGTACCCATGAGCTGTTGTCAGTTTTTGTTATTTTATTTTACAATGTTTGCTTAACTTGGCCAGAGGCATCCTGTTGCTTGCAACTTAAGGATCCTGGTTATAACTGTTATGTTTCCTGCCACCTGGATGGAGCTGGATTGCAGGGCGAGGCAGAAGTGAGTTGGGGAGAGGGGAGGAGCTTTGGAGCCCTGTCAGGCCATCCCGGGCCCAGGGCATTTCTGGGAACCGGACAGTTTCAGAATTCTATGTATCTATTGCCACTATTGTCATCGCCACTCAGATGGTCAGAACACGGGTGCCCCTAGAGCTCCTCGTGCCCCTTCTGGTCTCCAGCCCCTCAAAGGTGACCGACATCCTGAATTCTCTCACCGAGGACCAATTTCACATGTTTTTATACTTTGTACAAACGGAACCACACAGAATTGCACAGCACGTGTGCTTGGGTCTGGCTTTGTTCAATATTGCCTCTGAGATTCCCCCATGCCGTGGAGATTAGGATGCATTTTGGAGGGGAACTGACAGGACTTGCAGATTCACCCAGTGCCCTTGGACAGGCCATGTCACGTCTCAGACTCAGCTCTTTATCTGCACAATGGGGCTGATGGTGATCGGATCCAGCTGTTCGAGTTGTAGTTTCCACCCCCAGCTTCTTTAAGAGGCCTGGAGGAGGGTAGCCCCCCCCCCAGGAGCCCTCTCTCCCCCCTCATCTAAGAGGGTGATGCCTGGGAGTACTTGAGCGTGAGCCACCCAGTGTGTGAAACACACCTCTGCGACCATGCACTCCTTGCCATTTGCATTTCCAAATTCTGAACTGGCACTTTTCTTGGAGTGCCTGCTTGGGCTCTCCCCTCCGGCCCCTCAGTCCCTAGTGCTTGGGCGCCTTGGAGTACACAGCTGTACTATTAGTGAAAAGATAAAAATATTGCACGGATAATGGAGCATGTTGGCATCTCAGCCGTGTGGGGCTCAAGTTTGCCTGGGCTCACACGGCGCAGGGGCTGAAGCCAGTTCTCTGTCCAGCTCTCTCCGCCTCTGCCTGGGTCCCGCACAGAATCTGATCTGCTTGGGGGTGTGGCCTGGACGTGGGGAGTTTTAAACCTCTCCGGGTAACACCGCTGAGAACCAGGGGCCTGGCGCACAGAGGGTACAGGAAATGCGGGAACAGGGAGAGCTCGAGCCGGCGGCTTGGGGGGCGGGCGTTTGCAGCTCCCTGCGGCTGGCGCGCTCCTCTCTTTCCCTCACCTGCCTCCACATCGCGTCCCACCCCCGTGCCCCGCCTTCCTCCTACCAAGGGAGCCTCACCTGCCGCCTGCTGTCCCAGGTCCCTTTGGATTTTGCCGGAGCGTGTGTGGGTGCAGCAGCAGCGCTCTCCCCAGCCCCCCAACCCTCAGAGCAGGTGAGCTGGGCCGTGCACGAATCCGAGGGGGCGGCTGCCCAGCTGGGAAACAGCCCCGAAATAGACCCCCCGCCGCCCCCGCTGCCTCCTCCCGGAATCTGCTCAGGTGAAAAACAACCCTCTTAATCCGGGTGCCTCCGGCGTCGAACCAGGAGGCGCCGAACCAGGAGGCGCCGAGCGGGTCGGGGGATGCGCGGGCTGGGCTCGGGTCCCACTCGGATCGGTGCTGCTCCGCCCCGAGCCCGGCCGTCGCGTGCAGTGAGGACGCTCGGCCACCAGGCGGCGCTGCTGGTCCGCGATGGGGCGCCCCGCCGGTGCCGCGCGCGGCCCCGCTCTGGCTCTCGGGAAGGAAGGCTCTTCCCGCCCCTTCTCAGTCTGGGGCGCAGAGAGATGCTGTCCCTGCATTTTTGGAGTGGCCGAATTGGCCTTTCATCCCTGAGAGGCAGAGGCGGGGGCCTGAGCAGTGCGTACCCCCTTGTGCAGGCGCGGGCCGAGACCTGGGGCGGGGTGCAGGCCCCCAGGTCCCTACCATCCCCCTCTTGCGGTTGCTTTTCGTCCCACTTTTCCCACGTGCTTCCTGAGGTCTAAACTTGCGTGCGTGCGTGCGTGCGTGCGTGCGTGTGTGTGTGTGTGTCTGTGTGTGTGTGTGTGTGTGTGTGGAGAGCCGGGACGGTCCATCCATCTAGCCAGTCATCTGTCTGTCTATCCATCACTCAGTTTACGTGTAACATCTGTTGCCCACTGATGTAAACCTGCTGGACCAAAGAAAGAGTGGCAGAGGGGACATTATGCGTCCCAGCCTGGGGGGACCCCAGTGGAAGGGATGCCCTGGGATTCTGGACCAGAGGTGAGACTGAAGCTGGGCCTTGAAGTTTGGGGAGAGTTTTTGGTTTTTGCTTTTGAGCCAAAGTCTCACCCTGTTGCTCAGGCGGTGGCCAGATCACAGCTGGCGCAGCCTGGACCTACTGGGCTCAGGCGATCCTCCTACCCCAGCCTCCTGAGCAGCTGGAACTGCAGGCGGGTGCCACCATGCCTAGCTCATGTTTTAATTTATTGTGCAGACAAGGTCTCGCCATGTCGTCTGTGTGAATTTGGGTCCGGCACGGGACCCCCACTGTGAGGACAGTGGTAGCTGTGGGCAGTGTCTATGGCCGGCCAGTCCGTGGCAGGCTTGCCGTGGGGCGTGGGGCAGGATTAGCAGGGTCTGAGAAAGCCCAGAGCAGGTGCTCCTTGTGGGGCAGTGAAGCAAGGGCACTCCTTTCGCAGGGCAGCCGCCTACTGCTGGTCTCAAATTCCTGGGCTCAGGTAATTGTCCCGCCTCAGCCTCCCAAAGTGCTGGGATTACAGGCCTGAGCCACTACACCCAGCCTGGGGAGGGTTTCTGAGTGGAGAAGAGGTGATTCGGCTCAGGGGTGAGAGGGAGAACGGAGGGCTCAGGGGCTTGGGTGAGGGGGCAGCAGGGACGGGTGGCTGTGTGCCAGGGGCCAGGCCTACCATCCCACCAAGCCATCAGAGCAGCCCTGAGCTGTAAACTTTATCCTCCCCTCCTTATCAATGGGGAAATCGAGGCTGGAGAGGTCTAGTGGCCACACAGTGCTGAGGGCACAGCTGGGCTGGGTTGTGGGCATAGCTGCCCTCCAGGTGGAGAAAGAGCCTGGCCTTGAACACAGAGCATGCCACCTGCGGGGGGGAGACAGGTGCCAGGCTCCGCCGTGTCCTCTTGCAGTCCAAGTACCCGCGCGTTCCTGGGTCCTGTGCTGGCCTCCCAGGAATATGCGGGGCCTTTCATGCCCCTGGCTTTTGCTTCTGTGCCCCGAGAGTCCTCCTGCTCTGTCCTCCCCACTCACAGCCCACTCTTGAGCGGGGATCTGTCACCAGCCATGACCTCCGCGGTGTATGGGAAAAGGCCCTGGGAAAGTGATGTGGCTTGGCCAATGGGTGTGGGGGGGATGCCTGGGTGGAGGCAAGTCAAGGCCTCAGGGCCCCACCATGGCCGTGACCCAGAGGAGCTGGGGACAGAGAAACCGTGGGTCCGGAGAGGGGCTGAGGGGTGGCCTGGCTCCTGGACAGGGGCTGAGCTGGAGACTGAGCTCTGGCGAAGCTGCTGGGCAGCCCTGGCCTCTCTGGGCCCCAGGTCTCTATGCTGAAGGGTGGTGCTGATCCCTGGGGGAGGCAGGGCCGAGGAGAAGCCCCGGGTGGGGAGGAGGGATGAGCTGGGGGTGTGGGTGGGGGAGCCCCGGGTCCTCTGCCTAGGTCCGCTCTGGTCCCCTCTCCAGGCTGGAGTCTGCTGAGTCCGCGGGTGAGGAGGTCACCCTGCAGGCGCTCACGCCTGGGTCCTCCCTCGCCAGCTGTGCAACCCCCGTCTCAGGTTCTGCCTCTCGGCCCTGCTTTGTGGAATGGGATCCTTACACTGTCCCTCCCTCATGGGGCTGCTGGGGAGAGGAGATGTACTTTCCTGGTTCCTCAGACGAGCTCCTGGCACGCAGCCAGCGCTCTGAAGCGCTGCCTGTTCACACCCTGGCCTGGCCCGGCAGCCTCTCTCCCCACTCCAGCCACCTTCCCACCTGGCCCCTGCCTGTCCCCTTGTCTTCCATTGTGGGGGCTTCACACCCCACCGCAGCTGGTTCGAAGTCTATTCATATTTCAGTTTGATGAATTAAAGATTCTTTTCTATCCTCCTTCTGATGTCCCAGGAGGGAATTAACAGCATCGGATCCAATCAAACGCCATTAAGATGCAGCCCACGAGGGTAGGCGCTGGCGTGTGGGCTTTTCTTCCCAACACTGCTTTGTCCTCTTTTTGGGGTCTGGGTGATGGGTTGGTCGCTGGGAGGTGGGTACAGGAAGAGGGAGGGAAAGCTGAGGAGGAGAAGGGCAAGCCTTTGGCGTGGATGCTGCCGCCCCCAGGAGAGCAGAATCAGTGCAGCTTGGGGTTCCTGGCTGATAGGGGGGGGTGGGGACAGTGCAGCCGTGACCCCAGCCCCAGGACCAGATCGCAACACCCCTCCCCGCTGCCCTGATGGGGTTTCTTCCCGTTCAGCGGGGGCCTCTCTGGCTTCCCAGCAGCAAGTCCTGGAGACAGCTGAAGGGGTGGAAGCCTCTGGGGCCTCCACCAGCGGGAGGTCCCGGGTCTTGTTTCCAGGCCATCCTGTCCACTCTCTGGGTCCTCTCGGGAAGGGTGCAGGCGCCGTCCAGGGAACTCCTAAGTAGGGGCAAGGCTGGAGTGCGGTGGGGACACCGAAGAGGGGGCAGCCCCCAGGACCTCCCAGCTGTCCATATCCACACCTGGGCCTTGTGGCCTTTGACCCCTGCCCGGGGCCTGGTTGGAGGACAAGAGCCGCCGGGACACCCACGGCCCCGTCGCAGGGAGCCCTGACCTTGAACCGCTTTTCTCCCTCCCCTCCTGGAGCTTCACGACTCACATTTGACAGTTGAGGACGCTGAGTCCCAGAGTAGGGGAGCGACACAGGACCCATGCTGTGAGGACAGAGGGCGCTGTGGACAGTGTCTGTGGCTGGCTGCTCCTCCGTGGCAGGCATGTGGTGGGGGCACAGAGCAGGATTGGCAGGGTCCGAGGAAGCCCCAGCAGGTGCCCCGGGGGAGGCAGCGAAGCAAGGGCACTCCCTTCCCAGGGCGGCCACGTCCTGCAGGCCGCCTCCCAGGGCCAGCTGGACTTTGTCCCCTCCTGCGTCAGTCACCTGGCTGCTCCCCAGGCGCCCAGAGCCCTGCCACTCATGGGCTGCGGGGCGGGAGGGGCTTTTAAATGTTAATTGTGTTTTGACATCCTGGCTTGTGACAACCGTTGTCCTAATGACATTTGGCTCGCAGCTGACAGCCCCCGGACATGTGGAGAGAGAGATGATAAGTCGTTTTAAATTGCAACGAGGCAAAGTGGTTGGAAAATCCTGAGTCTTCAGAAAAAAGAGGAGGGAAGGGGGAGGAGAAAGTGGCCATCAAGGAGAAACAGTCTTCCTCTCTAGGTGGGTTAGTCATTCGTTCACTTGACAATCCAACATTTATTGGGCACCTACTGTATACCCGGCACAGTCTCAGCCCTGTGGAAGGTCCAGGTGCTCAGTCTGGCTGTGTACCCACTTCCCCCATCTAGGTCTCTGAGCTCTTCTAAATCCTACTCGCCTTTCAGGGTCTGATTCAGAGTGTTACCTTCTCTGGAGGCTCCCCTTGACCTCCAGGCCTTTCCTGGCCACCCTTACGCTGGAGACAGCACCAAGTGCTCAGTGCCAATTGGAAGGGTGAAGATGCGGCTTAATCGGGACCGGTGCCCAGGTCTTCTGCTTTAGACCACCAGGACCTGTGCTTAAGAGGCGACCCGCTGAGCACCTCCCCTGCCACTTCTGGCCTCACCCTTGGCCCTCCTCTCCTTGAATCAAGAAGTGCTTCTTCCTCCTCTCTGCCTGGCCACGCTAGGAGGAATTTCGCCCTGGCTGCTCTTGACTCCTGCCCTGTGGCCGCTGGAAGGGGCAGTTTTCCTGCCTTTCCTTCCTTATATCCCCTCCCTCTTCAGTCCGGTAGGTGGGGAAATTGAGGCTGAGGAAGGGAAAGGGAGGTATCGTCTCTATCGTCTCTTGGGCCAGGAAGCTCTGGAGCAGATGGTTGAAGAAGCTAAAGTTGACCTTGGACCATTTCTCCCGCTCCACCTGCCATCTCTACCGCTCCTCCTTCTGTCCACCCCTCACCCACACGGTGAGCGTCCCCTCCTTCCCAGCTACCTTGACTTCCACACAAGGGGGAGGAGACGGACCCCAGCCCAGTCTTGAACTCACTGTCCTGCACTCCACTCTTGTGGGTGCCCCTGCAGCATGAGTTTCGGCTCCTCTATGGCGCCTATGTCAGCGTCCTCTGCCCTAACCTCCCTCCCTGGTCCAGCTGGTGTGCCTGGTCCTGAGCAAACACGTTCAGCAGAGCCGTGTTCAGATCCTTCTTTCAGCTCTTGGCCACTTGGCCCTCAGCTAGTCTCTCTCCTTGTTCATCCTGCCAGGGCAGGTGAGGGTGGAGACACAAATGTGCTGTGTGTACCCTGGAAAGTCCTTGGCCCAAGTGGGATTTTTAGATGCAAGACCATTTCTGAGACCCTTGAGGCCAGAGCTTTTTGGACTTTAGAAAGACATTAGGTGCAAATACCATACAGAGGCAGTACCCCCAGGAAGGCAGGAGCATATCCCTAAAATCAACACACTTGGCATTCCTGCAGTGAAACAGCATCTCCCACCAAAGGAGCTGAATAACCACAGTGAATGGCTTTCACATCAAGTCTTGTTGCCAGATGAGTTTGCAGAAAACTTATGGGCAAACGTGTGGTTTCCAGAACATTTTGGGTTTTGGAATTGTGGAAAGGGGAATGCAGCTTTAGCTAACTCCTTACTGCAAGCCAAGAGCTTGAGAAAGTTCCAGAGGGGTGGGAGGATTCCTGGAGGCTGGATTCATACCGGTCTAAGGAAGAGCAGATTCTCAGGTGCCTGTCTGCTAGACTGCAGGGGTGTCACGCTTGTCCCAGCCTGAGACAGAGCCAGGGCTGGGGGATGTCTGAGTGTCCTTGCCCTGGAGACTCAATGTCTCCTGTGGGGTGAAGGAGAGGGGCTGAGGTGACCCCCAGAGCCAGAGCAGGAACCACCTACCCCAAGATTCTTCACGTAGGAACTCAGCCCTTGACCCCAGCCCAGGCCTCTTCCTTGGTGCCTGCGGGTGACTTACGACTCTCTGGAGAGCCTGGGGCCATTGCATTCTCTTCGTAGTCAGCTCTTCATCCTGGAAATGTCCTGCCAGGGGACAGTTATTGTTTAAACAAACTCCCCCATCAGAGACATTTTCATCTAATGACTTGGTTTAGGGGAAGCCAAAATTGAAACCCATCAGACATGGAGGCGGAGGTGATGGCTGGGTCAACTCAGCATGGAACCATTTATCAGGTGTTCAGGTCTGCCAGGTTCTCCTAGGACCCCTGCACCTTCAAGCTCGCTTTGATTTATTTCAACAAATCCTAAACTTAAGGATTTTCAAAGACAATTGCCCTCTCCTATTAGGATTTTTTTCAAAATGGAGAAGTCAGAGAAGCAGTGGGTAGGAAGGAAAGGACAAGTTGTTTTCTCTCACCAGGGAGGCCAGAATACCAGCAGGAGGAAGGAATCTGATGCAGCAGGAGGGAGTTAGGTCAGACATCAGGAAGAACTTCCGGTCACAGAGGTATGACGCATAGGCTCAGGACTCTGTATTATTGTTTTCTCTAGGACTACCTGCTTTTCTCTCCTCCCTTCAACCCTCTCTTCCCCAGAAATGGTGTCTCCTTTTCCCATGCACATGAGGACTGGTAGGTCAGAAGCACCACCCTGTTTATTCCCAGTCTCAGGCCAGCCTCCTTTAAAGGTTTCAAAATGACACCCAGCCCTGAATCCCAGCATCCTTAGACCTGGTCGTGATGACGAGGAAACCAAGGCTCAGTGAAGCCGAGGGGCTATCCTTGTCAAGAGTTTCTTAGCACCGAGGTCTGGAGTCCAGGCTTCCAGTCTTCCTCCTCCCCACCCCACCCTTCCCAGGGAGATCCTGGCTTGGGGGGTGGGCCTGATCTGGTGGGGGTAGGAATTCAGGCCTTGGAACAGCCGGTCCTGGTGGGGCCTTTGCTGTGTGACTCCTTGAGTCACTTCTTTTTTTTTTTTTTGAGTTGGAGTGTCACTCCGTCACCCAGACTGAAGTGCAGTGGCTGCTCCCGGCCACCGCAGCCTCGACCTGCTGGGCTCCGGTGATCCCTCCGCCTCAGCCTCTCAAGTAGCTGGAACTACAGGTGCGCGCTACCACGCCCGGCTGATTTTGGATTTATTGTAGAGATGAGGTCTCGCCAAGTTGCCCGGTTGGGTTTTGAACCCGCGGGCTCAGGCAATCCACTCACCTCAGCCTCCCAAAGCGCTGGGATTACAGGCTGAGCCACCGAGCCCGGCTTCCTTGAGTCACTTCTGATCACTGGTCTCCTTCAGCTGCGGTCTCTTAGCTCCCCCAGGGCAGAGGACAACAGTGGAAGTTCCTTGAGGGTGTGTGTGTGAGTCTGTGTGTCACTGTGTATCTGAATGTAGTCTGTGCGTGTGTGTGAGTCTGTCTACATGGCAAGTCAAATCAGCCATGACCCTGCAGAGTGAAGAGGGAGAAGAGGGTGTCCCAGATGGACAAGGGGGACAAGGTGAGGAACTGTGGAGTTCGGGGAGGCCCAGGATGGGTGCCCGGAACAGCTAGGCCCCAGGCTGGGAACCTGCAAACTGGACGAGTCCACAAGCTCAGCCATCTGCCAGCCAACAGCGTTTCTTTTTTTAACCCCTGAAAAATATAGCCTGCCCAGCCTTCTGCGACACAGCTGGTGGGGGGCGGGGGGCGGAATAATTATGGCCAGAGTGAAGACACCACTGAGGGGCAGGGGGTGGGGAGGGTGACTGGGTTCGTTTTGGCTCTCAATAAACCATGGCCCATTATTTTCAGTTTAATTAATCCATCCATCCATCCATTCATTCATTCATTTATTCAACGGAAGTATGTTGAGGATGATGTCCTATGTTAAAAATTGCAGTGGCTCCCACTTACGGGCACCTAAATCCAGGACTAGGTGCTGTGCATACATTATTTCATTCTCCTCTCATGGACACCTTGTAAGTAGGGCCCGGCACTGCCACATATGGCACCTTTGAGTGAATCTGAAAAAAGAACTTCATCTCTTAGGCAGGCACAGCTTCAAGACAGGATGTGTCATTTGTCAAGACCAAGGCAGGGTGGCCTCTTGCAGGCAGGCTGTTTCCAAGGACACAGCCTGTCCAGGAATAACTTGAGTCTTTGCAAGCCCGGAGCAGTGCACAGTTGGTTGGGCAGAGCCGCCGGGCGGCGGGAACTTCCACGGCCTCCTCTCCATAAGATATGCCGCGCTGAGGTCCGAATGGCCACAGGGTGCACTCCTCAAGGGCAGAATTGTGTTTGGTCATGTGTGTATTCCCGGGGCTGGGAATGGAGCAGAATCTCAGTGTTGGCTGCATTAGGAAAAAAAGGCATGAATGAAAGAATGAACAATCTGGGCCCTTCCGTCAGAGACTTCAGACTGACTGGGTAAATGAGACATGCATTTGGGCCATTGCATGTGACACCAAAGAGAGTATATGCTTTGCCAACACTTACTCACCAAACATTCCTTGAGTTCATGCATGAATTCAGGCATGGTGCCAGGCACTGCACGAACGACGGCGAACAAGATGTGGCTCTGGCCTGGCATCGTCTGGAGTTCTGGAGGAGGTGGCGCCTGAGCAGGTTTTCAGGAGTAGGGGCAGGGGCCCTGAAAGAGGGGCATGGGGGAGAAAGGCAGTGAGTCCGGTTGGGGGGCGGGTTCCTGCTATTCCCAGACTCTCCCAGGCATTCCACTGAGCTATAAGCAGGTTATCTGTGGAAATCAAGGGTTGGGCTGTGAGGGTGGCTGAGTCCTCTAGGCCTGGGCACAGCTAAGCACAAGGTGGCACTCTGCAGGCCCAAGGTACTGACCGGGAGGGAGGCCTCTGGCCAGCCTCTCCAGCTCTGCTGCCAGCCACCCTCTTCCTTCAGCTCCCTGGCACAGTGTTGTGCACCCTCCCCGGGACAAGGACAGTCACACATCAGGGCTCTAATTGAAGCCACTTCTGCAGTCTGGGGCGAGATGCTCTTGCAATCCTGAGAGGGCTGCGTGGCTCACTCCCTTCCTCCTCTGCCTGCCTCTCAGGCCAACACTCCCCTAGGATTTTTCAGGCCCCCTCCCGGAAGAAGAGCTGGTCTGTGGCTGGCTGCAGGATCCTTCCTAGGCTCAATGCAGCCTGCCACCAGGCCACCTGTTACATTTTGTAAACCTGCTCTGCAGGAAGACCAGCTTGCAGTGGACCAGCAGGGTGGGGTCCTTCCTCAGCCTGGTGGGGTTCTGGGCTAGTGGTGGGGTTCAGTGGACCGTGGCACCCCAACAGGCTCTGAGATCTGAGGCAAATGGCGTCGCCTCATTGGGCCTCATCCCCCCCACCCCCTGTTGCACACTTGAACCAGAAGCGGTGGGGCGTGCAAATGAGCAGGCCATATGGGGGCATACGCCACGTGCGCAGATGTGCGAGAAGGGCCCTGCGGTGAGGGCTCCAGTGACGCACCAGGGTGAGAGTGGCGCGCCCCTTGGCTCCGCTTGGCGTCCCTGTGCTTTTCTGGGGCTGTGCTTTTCTGGGGGTGTGTAGGGGAGGCTGTGTTCCTGGCGCTCCACCTCTGGGGTGAGGAGGGGTCCCCCCCACGTCCCGGGGGCAGGTGAACTGGCTCGCGCACGGGGAGGAGGTGGAAGCGGGGTCTTCCGGGAGAGGGCGCCGGTGCGGTGTGGCGGGAGCGGGAGCCGCCAGCCGGGCGGGCGTGGAGGGGCGGCGCGGCGAGGCCCTGGCCTTCCGGAGGTGGAGGTGCGTGGGGGGTGGGCACGCAGGTGCCCTCCCTTTAAAAGGCCGGCGGAAGCGCCGCGCGCTCGGCTGCACTCTCGGCGCAAACTTGCCGGGCCGGGCTCGCGCCTCGGCGGGGCGGCGGCGGCGGCGGCGGCCCCTCGCCCCGCGCTCCCGGCGCTCCCGCCCCTCCCGCCGCCTCCCTCTCCGCGCCTCCCCGCTCCCTCTCCCGCTCCCTCTCTCGCTCGCTCTCATTTTTTTCCTGCCGCCGCCGCCGCCGCCGCTGCGGCGCCGCCGGGCGCCCGCACCTCGGCCGGCTGCGCTCCGGTCGGCTCCCGCCCCGCTCCCTTCCCAGCCCGGAGCCCGCGGGCGGACCCGCTCCCCCGGGGCCGCCTCGCCGCTCCCGCTCGGACGCCGGGCTCCGCGGCCGCAGCGCAGGGCTGGCCGCCGATCCCCGCTCGCTGGCTGGCTCTCGCCGGAGCGGCAGCCCAACGCCGCGCGCTCGTGGGTGGCTCCGGCCGGGCGGCCGCGGCTCATCCCAGCCGCGTCCGGACTTCGGGCGGCTCCGCGCCGGGCTCGGTCCGCAGCGTCAGCGCCGCCGCCGCGGCCCGGGCTCCGGGCACCGCGAGAACCGAGCCTCCGGCTGCCGCCTGCCTGCGCCCCGGGGCGGGCGGGCACGCAGCCGACCCCTCGCCGCGGCTTGAACCTTGCCGGCGCGCGGTGAGTTGTGACCCGAGGGACACGGGCAGAGGGGGCCGTGCTCTCCGGCCTCCTGGGGCGCGGGCTGCGGCGGGGACACCGGACTCGGCGAGGTGGCCTCGGGCGAGCTCCGGCGCTTGGGGTGCCCGCAGGAGGGCTAGCGCCCGGAGTCCTAGGGTCCGGAGAGCGCGGGACCCGGATTAGAGGGTTTCCTTCTTCGAGGCTAGGCAGGCTCTCCGGGTGCCCTCGAGGGAGGGAATGGGGCAGCGGCTTTTTTGCGGGCCCGGGGTAAAGTAGCGTCCCCGTGTATGGGGGTTCCACCGGACAGGGGGTCGTGCCAGCTTTCAAGTGGAGGCGGAGGCATTAGCGCACCCCTTCTGCCTCCGGAGAGGCAGGACAGGCGGGGGCGCGGGGCGTTATTTGCACCTCTTCGCGGCCGTCTCCCGGCGGGAGGGCGCACCAGCCCCGCGCACCTCGGCTCCCTTCCCAGGCACCGCGTCTGGCTCCCGTGCCCGCCCCGGCGGCGTCTTCGCCACCGGCCGGAGCCCAGCGACCGCTTGCCCGCGGTCGCAGCGGGTCGAGGCGGCGCCCCGGGGCCTGGGGTCTCCCCGCGAACCCCGGACTTAAGGACCAGGCCCTCACCGGACACTCGGGACCGTCCCTCCCCGGGACCCTGATGAACCCGCGCCTCTGCGAGGCCGCCGGGCTAGTGGACCGCCTGTGCATGTGTGTGTGCATGTGTGCGCGCGCGTGTTGGGGGTCCCCGCTCCGGAGTCGGTCTTCCCCGCGCTGGCAGGTGGGAGGTGTCTCCTCCCCGCGCGGGGGCGGGGCCGGGAGGTGGAGACCCCGGCTGCGAGAGGCGCCCCCGCACCCCGGCGGTCTGAGGCTGTGTGTGCCGAGATGGGGCAGCGGCGGCGGCGTCTGGGAGTCCTGAGGCCAGAACGTACGAGCGCCCCCTGCCCCTGAGCCCCGAGTGACATCCCCGCCCTCAGACTTTCAGGCTTTGGAGGAGGCGCCTGGCTTCTTTCTTTCTCCCCTCTCGGCACCATGCCTCTCCCTGACGCGGGAGAAAACTGGCTGTTTGGGACACCGACCGAGCTGGGCTTGCCTAGCCGGGGGTCGGAAGCCACGTGTCTGCCGGCGATGGCTGCCCCTCTTTTGGTCTGGCAGAAAGCCCCAGGTGATGGGGAGGCTTTGTGTGCGTCTTCCTGTCATCGGCCCTCCCCTCGTCCATTCCGGGGTGAGAGTGGGGCCTGATGCCGGAGCTCCAAGGGCCCCTGTCCCGAACGCTCAGTCCCACCACCCACTCCTCGCAGCCACTTAGCCTCCCTCCTAGGGCCAGCCCGTGGCGGAAGTGAAGGAAGTGAAGAATGTTCTCGTTCTCATGGCCCTACTCCCCCAGGGTGTGTCCTGGGCTTGCCTCGCTACTCCCCATCCAGGTGGGACGCTGGGTCTCAGGTTCTGGGCCTGCACTCTTGTCTGAGCTGGAAAGGGCCTTGGCCTCAGGGCCTTTAGGGCCTAGGTTGTGGGAGCTTCCTCGAAGAAGGAAGAGCTTGCAGGAGGAGGCTTTTCTGAGATGGCAGAGTTCCCACAGAGGATTCTGGAGACTCAGGGTGTGGTTATCCACAGGGCAAGGGGCTTGTGGCCCCTTCTGGGCAGGCCTTGGGGGCTGGTGAAGGATACCTGGCTGCTGCGCAGTGTGGGATTTGGAGCCCTTTGTCTCCACTCCCTGGCCCCCAGACCACTTCCTGGAGGCTCTCACCAGCCCTTAGTCAGAATCCTGTCCTTGGGGTGAGGTAGGGGTTGGGGCCTTGAAGGATGGTGCCCCTGAGGCTCTGCTTAGCCCTGGGATGGCATGCCTATCCCCTTGTGAAATGGATGACCGCGGTCTTCACGTCCTCCCAACTTTTGTTCTTTTAGACACAAGCTTTTGCCCACCAGCCAACAGTTTCACATCTCTCAGGGACAGAAATACCCCAAAAGTTAGTTAGTCACTTCTTGGACTGTTCCTCCCAGAGGCACCTCTTTGAGACCCAGGAGGAAGATGGCAATGGTTAACCCCCAAGGGAGTGCACTACTCAGGGATTTTCTGGCATTGTAGACATGTGTAGGGGGAGGGGACCTGCGGCTAGTGTCTAAGCACAGGTCCTGAGCAGGCAGAGGGGGAGGCGGGAGCATGTCAGGAGTTGAGCTGCTTTCTGGGCCCGGTGGCCTTGCGTAGGCCGCTCCTCCCTCCCTCCTCCCTCCCTCCTCCCTCCTCCCCCACCTGCGTCTGGGCGGCTTCATTCTGTTGGAGGTGTGACGTCTCTGGGAGGGAGCAGGGAGCGCCTGGCACAGCAGCAGGCAGCCTGAGGTAGGTGAGAGGGCGAGTGAGCAGCCGCTAGCCAAGAGAATTGGGCCGCCCAGGCCTGCAAGGACTCTGTTGCCCCCACCCCTTCCCGAGGGGTCCACAGACCAGCCTCCAGGGTGCTGGGCCACACCCGCGCCCGTCCTGTCGCAGGAGGGCAGCTGGCAGGAAAAGAGGGGAGTGTTATAATTACAGCTGCCAGACAAGTGTGGAGCCGGCAGCCCCTCATTACCGCCCACCCCAAGACATCTGCCCACCCCTGCTGTCCTCCTCTGCTCAGCCTGGAACACAACTTTCCGATGGGCAGGCCCCGCTGGTAGCCTGGGCAGCTGGGCCTGCTGGCTGCTGGCTGGAAGGTTATCTCACTTCTGCAGAGTGGCAGCCGCCTTGCTGGGGGAAGGCGTGCGGGGGGCTGGCATCTGGGAAGAGCTGCTGGCTGTCTCAGCTGGCCTGAGGGAGGAGGCCGAGGGCCATGCCCTGGTGGGCTGCAGGCCTGGAGCAGTGGACCCCAGCTTTCTGTTAGCCCTACCCAGCCTCATGGTCTCTGGAAAGAGCAGGGAGGGCTCGTTTTCTTGAGTGCCACCTCTGGCCTAGTTAACAGGGGACTATGAAAAATTAAGTTAGAGGTTTCTTTGCCTTTGGCCCTGGCAGCGTGCTGCTGCTTCTTGACTCTGTGAGCTGTGGCTCCTCTGTGCACTGTCTCTGGCCTCCTTTCTGCTGCCTCCCAGACGAACCCAAGGCTGGCAGCTTCGCCTTCACAACCAGTTCCTCCTCCCTGCCGGCTCTGGGGCTTCTGCCTTGCTCCCCACTACTCCCGTCCACCTGTCTTGCTTGCTCCTGTCCGCCTGTCCTGCTTCGCCCGAGCCTGCTCCTGAAAGGGAGGCTTGGGAGTGGAACTGCTTGGAGGAGTGCAAGCCGGCCAGCAGCCGCCCACCCTGCCCGCCCCGCCTCCCAGCCCGCAGGCCCCAGAGAGACTGTTCCGGTCTGTCCGTGTTGCTCTTGGCTCCTTGGAAAAACGAGCACCACAAGGATAGTAAAAATCAACCCTTAAATTAAAGCTGATGACTCCCGTCGAAATGTTTTATTATGAACCTCACCATTTAGCAATCTCGTGGCAGCAGTGAGGCATAAATATATGTGTACACACGTATATTGAATAAATTGGGGAACGCCGCGCATAATGACATTATCTGGACCCCATTCAATTAAGGTAGATATTATCTGTGGTAATTGGGAAGTGCCAGCCCGTAATGACTGTCCTTGCCATTTGGGGCCGAGCCACGCTGGAGCAGGCCGCGGAGTCTAGTTAAGCCTCTCGGTTCTCCTGGAGAAGGCACAGGCCGCTGGTTGGCTTTGAGGACGGCAAGTCCCAGGAGAGCTCGACCAGCTGCTCTCCCCCCAGCTGGGCCACGCGCATTGGGACCACCCAGCCTCTGCACTCAGCCCTCCCAGCCACTCCTCTGCTCCGCAGGGTGACGAGAACTAACCCCTGGACTTGTTTTCTAGCTGGGGCCATGACTTCTAGTAAAAACTCTGTCATTGCTGCAGGGCTATTTTTAGGTTTAAATATGGAAATAAAGACTGGGGACTTGACCTGGATTCTTGGGCGTCTGGTGGGTGATTGCTCCTCAGATGCCACTCACTGCCCCTTTTCAGTGCCTGGCCCCAGTAGGCCGTGTCACTCACAGCTGTAGTTGTATTCATGCTGTGCGGGACGGCAGAGTCTGGACATGGATTGCGCTAAGACAGTGGCCCTGTTTTCCAGGGCCATGCTGGGAGCTCTGTTTAAGGAGAGGGACAGGAAGAGGGAGGAGAGAGGAAGAGACCGCATTATGGTGAAGCCCACGGCAACATAACAGCAACACTTGCCCACTTGGGTCTTGTGCTGGGCAACTACGGTGGTGACGGTTTGTAGGGACGTAGGGGTGGGGGAATTGGGATGGGAAGGAGAGGGCAGCAGGGACTGCATGGTCTTGGGGGCCTGCTGTCTGGAGGTCTGTGGCCAGCATGACTTGGCGGCTGGACTCCTGGCTTTGGGAGAGGAGGAAGGACAGGGCTGGGTGTTTTGTGGACTCAACTGGACCAAGGACAGGCCAATGGATGTGCTTGCCTTGCCATGCTCTGAGGATGGGGCCTGCCAGTGGGACTTACTGCTGTGGTCTTCACAGGTGGCTGCCTTGGGTCTCAGGTTCTCTTGTCATGAGTCCTGCCTGTTGCTCTGCTCAAACCCCTTGGTGGCCCCTCATTTCTCCATCCGCACCATAAACCCCTCCTGATCTTGTGCTAAAACCCTCCATGGCCTCATCTCCTCATCAATCCGCTCCCCTTCCCACTGCCTTCCAGTCAAGTTGGCCTCCTTGCTGTTTCTTGAATGCTAAACCTATGTCCACCTCAGGGCCTTTGCACTTGCTGATCTCTTCACCTGGAATGCTCTTCTCTCAGATGTCGACATGTCTCTCGCCTTCACTGCTTTGACTTTCTGACCAAGTGCTTCCTCAGAGAAGCCTTCCCTGATTATCCTTTTCTAAAAATCCCCTCTGGATCATTCCTTGCCCGCTTGCCTGCCTTATTTCTTCATAACCCCCCATCCCTGAAGCACCACCCACCTATGTGTTGATGTTTTTGCTGCCTCCCTTGTGCATGTCAGCTCCACAGGGCAGGTGTCTGTTTACTTCCGGGCATCTTCCTGGTGCCCAGAGCACGGCCTGGCACACAGTGGGTGCTCAGCACACCTTTAAATGCTGCACTGAGGGGCTCAGTGGCTGTAGTGGGAGAGGTTGCAGTCTACGCTTGACCACACAACAGGCTGTGAGGATTCTGTGCAGGGTCTGAGTTCCACTCTGTGGACTGGGAGTGCTGCTAGGGGCCCCCATTTTGGGCTCTGCCTCATGGGGCTGTCATGCTGGCTCTGGGCAGGGACGTGGTCATTTATTGAGCATTTCCTGGACCTCGGACTAGGCCTGGGGATACAGGGATGAAGGCGTTCCTGTCCATGCAGGCCTTCAGCGCACTCCCAGGCTCAGCTGTGTTTAAATAACATGAGAGGCTCTATGCTGTTAACTGTAGAACAAACAAGTAGTGGGGCTTGGAATAAGCAGAGCAGGCTTCCTGGAGGAGGAAGGATCTTGGCTACTTCTTGAAGGGTGAGCTTCACACAGAGAGGAGGCTGGAGGGAATCATAGGTTGGGAGAAGGCTGGGGCAAGCTGTTTAAAGCCCCCCCCCTTAGTTTCCATTGGCATTCAGCTAAGGAATGACTTCCTCCATTCCTTCCGTCCTCTGTCCCTACCTCTCTCCTTCTCTCCCTTTTTCCTTCCACACATATTTCTTCAGTGCATTCAGTCACATGCTCAGCCCAGAGCCAGTCACCTCTGAATCAGGCCCTTGTTTTTGGCAGTACAGGGAGGGAATGGCCTGTGGAGTGGGGTCTGGAGTCTGACCAGGAGGCTTCCTGGTCCTGGCTGGTGAGCTGGAGCAGCTCAGGGGGAAGCGAAGAGACAGGATGGGTACCAGACCCCCACTGTGCCCTATTCCTAGCTCTTAGAATGTGGCCATGGTCATGCCGGCTGAGCGTCTGGGAGCAGGGCTGCCTTTGGACGGAATAAGCCCTGGCCAGCCCAGGTGGTGGAAGGCGCCAAGATGCCTCCTCATAGCCCAATCAGTCCTTAGTTCACCTGCCTGCAGCTTTGCCCCCAGTTCCACCATTAGAATCCCTCGGGTTAAATCATCGTGTACAGAAAGGTCCTGGAAATACAGAATAGATTACTTGAACGGGAGACCTGGAACCATCAGCTCACGGCATGTCCCTCATTTGTTCCCACAAACCCTGATGGAGATGCCAGGCTCTGTGCTGGGCTGGGCTGCAGAGGTCCACAGGCACAGGGCACAATCCCCTCAGGCCGTCCTGGTCATGTGGGGGATGGTGTGCTGCTAGGACTTGAAGGAGCTGACTGGTCAACCTCTTTCTCTGTGGGCCAGGAGTCAAGCAGGTGGGCTTTTGTGCTGGTGCAGCTGTGGGAGTGGGCTCCGAGGACCTGCTTCCTAGGTCTAGGCTCTGTCCACTTGGGAGGATACCGTCCCACAAGCCAGTGCAGGCCCTATGGGATGGCAGAGGGGCCCTGGAGATGAAGGAAGGGGAGAGGCCTGCAGCCCTCCTTTGTTTCTTCTCTGGATGAGTGGCGCTGCTGTCCCCTTGCAGGGAGATACACAGTGTGGGCAATGAGGCCATCTAGACAGCCCAGGAAATTCAAAACAGACTCGACTCAGCTCCCCGAGCGTCCCTGAGCTGGGCTGGGCCCAGTGAAGGCAAAGGTGAATAGAGAAAGGAAGGGTGGCAGGAACTTGGGATTGGGAGCTGAGAGGAAGGCGAAGGGGCCCGTGACCTGACTCTCCCCCTGAACCCCAAGGGGCTGGCCTATGGAGGGGTGGGGGCCTGAGAGCCCCAAGCCTCTCTTCTGTGGGGACTGACCCTCCAAGGGCTAACAGAGGAGCCAGTGGCTCAGGCTGTGGTCTGACCCTTGGTAACAAAATGCAAGACTGTTCCCTCTATCTGTTTGATTTTTATTCTGGGGTTTGGGTTTTGTTCAACTTTCTTAGTTTTGGAAGAATAAGAAAAAGCTCAGTGAAAACGAATTGGGGGTTTAGTAAGTCACGGTAGTTCTCTTCAGAGCTGGGTGTTTCGTGGTTTGTGGTTCCTTCTGGCTCTGGCCTTGGTTGTGGAAGGAGTAAAGCAGGAAGGTTCAGCTTGCTAGGGCTTAGAAGTGGTCACGAGGGAGGTTCCCGGAGTGCCCCCTCACAGGCCCTTAGATATCAGAGAGGCCCCTGCTGGGGTGGGTGGGGGCCCCCAGCTCCCCTCACATCCCCATCACTGGAGACAGTGTTCTGGAAATCGCTGCTGGCCTGTGGGCTGCTGCCATGCAGAGATGATGGAGCCTCTCCCCTCTGCCTCTTACCCCTGCTTCTTCAGGATCCTCATCCCTCCATGCCTGGCTCGGTCCCCCCTGGAGCCAAGGGAGCTATGGCGGGGGGCAGAGAAGAGGAGGAGATAGACAGGGAGAGGGTGGTGGAGAAGGAAGAAAGAAAAATTAGGGGTAAGAGGCCCCCTGGGAGTGGACTGGGCACACTGGTTGGACCTGCAGCCATCCTGGCAATTTCACCTGGGGAGGGGTGTCCTTAGCTGTCCTGGGTTTGAGCTTTCCTAGCTATTTTGGAATTGGGGGAGCTGTCTGAGGTTTGGGAAAAGGACTTCAAAGGAGGACCTCCCTCCAAGTTCCCCCCAGCTCCCCCCTTCCTCTGCAGAGGGAGGCAGGCCCTGTGGAGGAGGGAAGCCTCGGCCGGTTCCCACCCTACCCCACCCCCCGGCCTCTGCTCTCAGTGGCTCCTTTCACTCATGGGGTATTTTTACTTTTCCCTTGTTCCTGTTACACGATCAAAGGAAGGAGGGAGGCTAAAAGAGGCGGTGGTTCGCCTCGCTCTTTGGAGCAGCTCAGAAAAGGTGAGCCTGGTAGGACTGAGGGGTGGGGAAGAGCCCATGGCCAGGGCTGGACCCCAGTCCTGGGGGAGGGAGGGCTTGGGGGGCAGTGGCCAGCCTGGGGCTCCAGAATCTTGATTCTAACCTGCCGGTGTTTGCCTTTCTCCTCTCAGGGACTCCTTCCCTCTTCCCCCAAGGCCTCTGTCCTGTGTGTGTGTGTGTGTGTGTGTGTGTGTGTGTGCGCGCGTGCGCGTGCACACTGCCCAACCCAGATGTGTTCAGGCCTCAAGGAGAAGCCAGTGTTGAGCCTCCAAGAAGGATCTGGAAAGCTGAGCAGGGTGTGACTGTGAAAGCGCTGTGCATTGATCTCCCAGCCTGAACCTGCCCTGCTGAAGCCTCGGCACATAGCCTGTCAGGATGCCAGGAATCCCTCTGTTTAAATCCATGAACTCACAGGATGCTGGGACTGGCAGGGCTCCAGAGATCCTGGTCCAGTGGTGGAGGACAAAGGGCGGGGCACAGGTGGCCTGCACACAACCTGTGTCCCTGGGCTGAATGTCACTTAAGCGCACTGGGGCTCGGCTTCCTTGTCTGTGAGATGGGGATAAAAATACCGCAGCTCTTGGGGATGTGAGGATTACATGAGACGTGTGAGCAAAGCTCTTAGAATGGTGCCTGGCACAGAGCAGGGCTGTCATCTGCTGCTGCTTCTCCACGGGGTACCTCTGGCATTGGTTCCACCTGCAGGCTCCCTCCCCATGGCAGTTGGCATCTGACCCTGTCTGCACATAGGCCACAAGGTGACTCTCCCCCATCATTGTGACACCCGAAAAGAGGCCTGCAGGGGCAGTAGGGCCCAGCCTGGATTTTACTCCAACGCGCCCATCTAACAGATTTTGCTGAGGACTAGAGGGGATGGGCGCCTCCAGCAAGGCAGTGGCAGGACTGCAAGGTCTGCCTGTGGCTTCTTCAGTTTCTCTCTCCTGAGTTGCCTGGTACTGGCATCAGCAGCTTATAGCCATGTGCTCTCACTCCCCAGACACTGGGGACAGAGATTTGATGAACTCCTTCACATGAAGGTGTACACGATGGTGACAGATTGTATAGGTGTATCCCCCTCCCTTGTGTTCTCACAGCTCTTAGGGCTTCCCCAAAGCACAGGCCCTGCCCCCGACCCAGGTTCCTGGATTCTGGCTTTGGGGAAGAGGGTGGTATCATGGAACTTTCTGTGGGCTTCCTCGGTGTGACCTTGGTGTGCCTGGTGCCAGCTTCTCACTCTGGATGTGTCCTACTTGCTGTGAGACTTTGGGAGAATTATGTGATGCCTCTGGGCTGCCGGTTCACCTGCAGAATGGGGTCACGGACAATTAGTAGCCATATTCTTGTTTCTGAGGAGCTAATGTGAAGGGAGCATTTTGATGAAGAGATGGGATGGGAAATGATGTTCCAGAAGGCCGAGAAGCCCGGGAGCTGGAGGCTGGACTCTGGGGAGCTGCCCCTCCCTTTCCCCCTCCTTGGCCTAAAACTGGAACATTCAGGGCCTCTGCAGAGGGAATGACAGTTGGGGGAGGCATGGCTCTGAGACCCCTGCTTGGCCTTGCTGGGGGTGCCACATCTCTGGGGGAAACCTCTCCATTCAAATAAAGCTCCTCTTTCAACTGTTTGGGGAAACTGAGGCACAGAATGGACAAGTGGCCTGCTGGTCTTTATTTGACAAACCTCTGGGGAAGGAGGCCTTGAGATCGGCTCCCAGCCAAGCCCTCACTCAGCTTCCAGCCCTTCTCCCAGTGGGTCTCCTCAGTGGTGGGGAGGGAGGTTGCTGGCTTTGAGCAGGGAGGCTGGGGTGAGGGAAGGAACCCCCGGGGGAAATTAGCCCAAATTAGCAGTGAGAATGAGGAAGAGCTGGTGTTCTCTTCTCTACCCTTGCTGATAAATATTTAATCACAACAACAATAATAATGATGATGATCTTAATAATGTGCAGTAGCTCAGGCCGTAACCCGAGCCCTGCTCTCAGAGGGAGGAAGTAGGGGGAGGAGAGCAATCCAAAAATTGAGAGATAAAGTCAGAAGTGGAGGGGGTACACGCAGCCAAGAAGAGACTGCTTCTCACTCGGGGTGCTGGCTCTACCCTGTCTGCCTGGGGCGGTTGTGCAGCTGGGCAGATGCGAGAGTGCTGGGTGCTCCCTGGGTGGAGAAAAATCCAGAACCCCAACAGCCCCAGCTTCCCTCGGACTTCAGAGTGGATAGCTCCCAGCCTGGGCTCCTACAAGGTGCCACGGTCTCTCGGGATGCTTTCTTCTTGAGTGGGCCTTGCTTGCCGTCCTGGATTCCCAAAGAGCCAGGTTGCCTCTGGTTCCAGAGCTGAGGGCTGGCAAGCCAGCCGGGGTCTAGTAGGCATTCTGCTGTGTATGCCCTGTGTGACTCAGGCACAATGCTCTCCTGCTCTGGGTCTGTGTCTTCATCTGTATAATGGGACTGGGCCTGGTGGGACTGGCTTTTTGCTGCTCCTTCATGTGGGTGTGTTGAGGAAGGCCCCTCTTCCTCCCAGTGGGTTCGAGGCTGTTCTTGGGGAGTGTGCGCTCTGATGCCCGGCTCCTGTTGGCAGTGGGCACAGGCCCTGAGAAGCTTCAAACATGACCTCATTTCTGCCTTAAGCTCTCCCATTTAAACTAGGGTTGGGGAACGGCCAGGAGAAAACCAAGTTCAGGAGATTTATGGGGTCTTTGGCGATAACCTCAGCATCTCTTTCTCCCAGGTTCCTGATGGGAGATCAGAATAGCTAATGTCTTCTTTGGGCCTCTGCTTGATATTCTCTCTCTCTCTCTCTCTCCCTTCTAGGGTCGGTAAGAGGAGAGGATTGGAGCTGTTTTCTCCTTGATGCCAAGATACGCCAAACTAGGAGCACTCCTCCCTCTCCACGGCCATCCACCAAGAGCAGGCCTGCAGGACGGCACGAGGATCAGAGCTCTCCTGCAGCCCCAGCCACTGCCTGCCGTCTGTGGGCCTGGGCCGTGCGGGCAACTGCACGTCGCCTGGGCACCGAGGAGGAGGTGTGAGAGAGCAGTGGCATGGTCCATGCCGTCAGCTGCCCTCGGCTGCCCTGCTGCTGAAGCTGCCTTGCTCATGCTCACCCAGGCCGTGGGGCCAGGGGCCTGCCGGGGCTAGGAGCGGGGCCTGCCATTCATGGGTCTCTAGGGACTTCCGAGATGCCTGGGAAGAGAGGCGTAGGCTGGCACTGGGCCCGGCTGCCCCTTTGCCTGCTCCTCAGCCTTTACGGCCCCTGGGTGCCTTCTTCCCTGGGGAAGCCCAAGGGCCACCCCCACATGAATTCCATCCGCATCGATGGGGACATCACGCTGGGCGGCCTGTTCCCGGTGCATGGCCGTGGCTCAGAGGGCAAGGCCTGTGGAGAACTGAAGAAGGAGAAGGGCATCCACCGGCTGGAGGCCATGCTCTTCGCCCTAGACCGCATCAATAATGACCCGGACCTGCTGCCCAACATCACGCTGGGCGCCCGCATTCTGGACACCTGCTCCAGGGACACCCATGCCCTCGAGCAGTCACTGACCTTTGTGCAGGCGCTCATCGAGAAGGACGGCACAGAGGTCCGCTGCGGCAGTGGCGGCCCACCCATCATCACCAAGCCTGAGCGCGTGGTGGGTGTCATCGGTGCTTCTGGGAGCTCGGTCTCCATCATGGTGGCCAACATCCTTCGCCTCTTCAAGGTCAGTCTGGGCTGCTTGGCCCCAGGGGTTCTTCCCCCAACAACCAGTCCTGCACACCCCTGGGCGCCAGGCCTTGCTGGGCCGTTCTTTTCTCCTCTGACTCCTCTCGTTCCTGACTTCAAGGGAGAGGTTTATTTTCCCCTCGGAGCAATGTCTGAGCTTTGGGGCAGTCCTTCCTGCTTTCAGTGTGTTGTCCCATGGTCCCAGCATAGGGACAGCTGAATGAGGCAGCAGGAAGGGACCCAGCTCGGTGGCGCTGGCCTTGGTGCTGAAGCAGCACCTGCCGCCGGGAGCTCTGTGATCGACTCCACTGCTCTCCAGGGAATTTGAGCCAGGAGGGAGGGAGAGACAGGCAGGCAGGCAGATACAAAGACAGACAGGTGGACAGGCAGGAGGGCAAGCAGACAGAGGAAAAGAAACAAGGCAGCCTGGAGATCATCGGGGAGAAAAAGCAAGACTTTTGTTTTGACATTGTTTTCAAATAATTGCAATTCCCAAGAAAGATATGCTTTTCTTACGGGTAGTTGAGGAAGCCCCTCAGGCCCTGCTACCCTGCTCAAGGTTATGGTTAGAGAACGTGTCCTCATTTTATTTTTTTTTTGCATGGAGTGTGGGGCTACCGAGCCTGTGGAGAATGCAGCTGAGGACGGGAAAACTGAGGCCTGGAGGGAATAGGCGGGCCCCGCCTCTGGTGCCGTGGGCCCTGCACCAAGCTTCCCTCCTCTCCTTCCTCCCTTCTGCCCTTCTTTCTTGCACACCTTTCTCCCTTTCCTTCTGGAATCCCTCCCTGCCCCCTCCTCGCCGCCTCCCTTCCTCTCTTCCTGGGGCAAGAGCTGCTGATTTGCAATTCAATTGGAGCCAAGTGCTTCGCTAAGCTGCTAAAACAACTGAAAGCTACCGGGTTGGGAGAAAAACATTACAAGCATTTTACCAATAATTATGTGCCCGCTTCTCTCTTGGAGCCTGCCTTGTTTGCTCTGTGTGTGTGTGTATGTGCATGTTTGTGTGTAGGGGGAGAGAGAATGGAGAGAGGGAAGAGGAAGGGACACAGGAAGCCACTTGGTCCCTCACTCACCGGGGCATCAGGTTCTGGGTGGCTGAGTTGACCCTTTCTTTCCTCAGTCTGTGTAGAGTAAGGGGCATACTGAGGGAGGCCGTTTGGTGCCATGCAGGGTAGGAAGAGCTGAGGCTGGGTCCCTCTCCCCCAGACCCTTCCTGGAGGCCATTAGGCCATCTCCCATGATGCATTCGGGCTTGGGGGTGTCTCTGGGGCAGGGTAGAAGTAGGGATGGAAGGTCCCAGTGTTGGGAGCAGTGGTGAGGAAACTGGTGGGGGAGGGGAAAGGAGGAGGCTGAAGCTGTGCTGTCAGGTGTCTGGGTGGGGCAGGACTTAGCCACTGCCTGAGGAGTGCACGCCCCCACCTGTGCTGGCACACCCCCACACAGCCATCGCGAGTGCCCCTGGTGTGCTATGTGGGCCTCCAGTGTGGGCCTCATCCTGCAGTGTTGGTTTTACTTGACGATCTGGATGAAAACATAATTTTAATTTTAATACAAATGAGTGCATTATGAAGAAAGCAAGATTTGTACGTAGTTTTTAGATGAAGCAGGACACTCGAAGAAAATTTTTCCTTGCAATAGCCAACCGGAACAATTCCGGGGGTCTGTGCTGCTCCTGGGCATCTTTCAGGGCTCCTTGGCAGGATGGTGTGGGAGTGGGCAGCCTACTGGTCTAGTCCTCCTCGCTGCTCACTTTTGCAGTGAGAAGTGGAGAGGAGAAGGAGGACTGGCTGACTGGGCTGGCCCAGGCCCGGGCAGAGTGATGGCTTGGGCCAGGTGAGTCATCACTTTAGCTGCCCAGCCTGGGCCTGGGAGTTGAGGCAGCTTGGGCCATCAGCAGAGGGCACAGGCCCTGGACTCCTTGTAAACCTGTCAGGGTGGGACAGTGACCCTCAGCCTCTGGGAAGGCCATGCTGCCTGCTGCCTTTCCTTGATCATGAGCTTGTCCTTAAACTCTTTGTGTGACTCGGTTCTTTTAGAAAGATGGTAAAAGAGCCCCTGGAGCTATGCCATCTGTGAGGGTCCCTGTCCCTATTTTCCAGGGGGGAGTGGGTGCCCACTTTACAGGGAGGTAGAGAGACTCAAAGGAGCTAAGAGATGCCTGTCCCTTGGCACACCGCGAAAGCTCAGAGAATGATCACTCTCGGCATTGGATCTTAAAGCATTTTCTTGGGAACACAGTCAGGGAAGTGGGCTGCACCTTCCATACCAGCCTCTCCCAGGACAGGGAGAGCCACAGTGTCTTGCCATCCTAGGAGCTCATGGTTCCTCATCCTCTGTCCATCTGGTCACATCCAAACATGGCGCCACCTCAGCTTGGTCTCTGCCTCCTCAGATCACAGGATGGAGTGGGTTGGGGCAGGGTCAGAAGCCCCCAGAGGCTACACAAAGACAAGACTGGGAAGTAGACACCCAGGGAGTGGAGAAGGAAGGGAGGGATGCAGGGGGCTGGGAAGGAAAAGGAGGCTGGGGCGGGGGAGCCAGAGGGAGCCAGCCACTGTGGTCTGCCTTCTCTGGGCCCCTTTTAATGGCATTAATGTTCCAGGCTGGCGACAAGAGGCCTCCTCAATAATTAAACCGATAGAAATGAGAGGCTGGGCGAGAAACTTAAAAGCCATTTACAGAGGCAAAAAGATTGAACTTTGTGGAAGGAGGTCAGGAGCTGGAGCCTCAGGAGGAGAGGCTGAGGGAGGGCGCCTTGGGGGAGGGAACTGACTGTCAGGTGTCTATTTCCAAGGGCACCACCTTGGCTCCAGCCCTGCTCCCCACGATGAGGTGAATCAAGCCTGCTAGGAAGTTGGCACCAGAGGCTGTGATGACTGCTTTCTCTCCTACAAGAAGTGGGTTTCCGGTGCCCAGCTCCCAGAGGAGCTGTGGGTTTGGGGGCCCCCCAGGGTGATTTCCTGCCTGGAGAATGCTAATGGGGTATATTAGAGCCAGGGTGTGAGTAAAACTCATGTGTGTCTGTTGTAGCTGGAATAGGCCAGCACCCTGTCCCACAGGGGTGGAGACTGAGCCCTGACTGAGTGGCCGGGCCTGCTGGAAACTAGGTCCCCGGAGACTCCTCCGAGACAGCTTATACAAGCCTGCTGAGTTGAAGTGGAACTTGAACCCAGGTCTTCTTTGGGGACCAGAAACCCTGACTCTGGGAATTCATAGGTCTGACTGAGTGTATTTCTGGCTTCCTGCTTCCACCCCCACCCCTCATCAAATTTTGTCCCATTCTCCAGTATAGGGAGTATTGATGCCTGTCAAGAATACCTGTCAGAGGGGACCCTGTGTAATGCTGTGTTGAGCTATCCTAGGCTCTGGAGCCAGTGTGTTTGAATCCCTGCTCTACCAGAATGACCTCACCTCTTCTTATATATCAGTCATTTATACCATGGTGTGAATGAGTTAATAAGATCTTTTCTGGAGAACAACCATTGTTGGGGGAGAAGGAATAGACTGGAGACCCCCAAAAGGAAGCAGTTTTCACATTCTGTACCTATAAGAGTTCAGAAGGATCCAGAAATGATTTCTTTGTGTCCCTAATTCATTTTGCAGTGGAGACATTTTGCTGAGGCTTGGAGAAGGGACAGCCAGACAGTGTGGTGGTGAAGAGTTTGGACTCCGGAGCCGGACAGCCTGGGGCCTGATCATCTTGGCAAACTGCTTAGCCTTTCTCTGCCTCGGTTTCCTCCTTTGTAAAATGGGGATGATAATGGTGCCAGCCTTATAGGCCAGTGAAGGGATTACCAGTCAGGGTCCAAGCAAGGCCTCGCATGGTGCCTGGCGCACAGTCAGCCCACAGGAAGTGTCATCACACAGCTTGTAGCTGGGCCTTAAGTCAGCGTGAGGGACTCCGTCGATGCGGAAGAGAATGGAGCGGGCAGGCAGTGACAGACGGTGACCTTTAAGGCTGATCCTGGAGAGTTCCCTACCATCTGCCTCTCGTGTCTTCTGCCACGAGCTCTGAGCTCAGTGGTGAGACCGAGCAGCCAAGTTAACTTCGGTAACGAGAGCTCCTTGATGTCACATGGTGGGACATGGGAAGGGGAAGCAGAGGGCCTGCGTGCCACCCCCAGCATGGCAGTGTGAGTTCTCTCATTCCACGTGGGGCTGGAAGCGTTGTCCAGGTCCATGGCTGCTTCTAGGGCAGGGTCTGCGGGTCTGGCCCTGGGAGAACTTTGCGGCTTAGGTCGCACAAGATGTTCTGTCGAGGATGTGGCTTCTGTATCCTCAAAGTGTTCATTGCACCATCAGGAAGAACTCTAGAGAGAACCCATCAATCTCCTCATCTGGAAGACAGCTCTGCCCTTACAGCGTCCAGGGCAAACACCTGGAGGCATTTTTGACCACCGTCTTTCTACCCGTCAGCAAACACTGTATACTCTCTTTTTTTTTTTTGAGTCTCACTCTGTCACCCAGGCTGGAGTGCAGTGGCATGCTCACCGCCACCCCAGCATTGACCTGCTGGGCTCCAGCAATCCTTCTGCCTCAGCCTTCCAAGTAGCCGGAACTACAGGTGCGTGCTACCATGCCTGGCTTTTAAAAAATTTTATTGTAGAGACGAGGTCTCCCGAAATTTCCTGGGCTGGTCTCAAACCCGTGAGCTAAGCCAGACTCGGTGGCTCAGCCTGTAATCTTGCGCTTTGGGAGGCTGAGGTGAGTGGATTGCCTGAGCCCGTGGGTTCAAGACCTACCCGGGCAACTTGGCGAGACCTTATCTCTACAGTAAATCAAAAAAATTAGCCAGGCATTGTAACACGTGCCTGTAGTTTCAGCTACTTGAAAGACTGAGGTGGGAGGATCACTGGGGCCCAGCAGGTTGAGGCTGCGGTGGCCGGGAGGGTGCCATTGTACTCTAGTCTGGGTGACAGAGTGAGACTCTAACTCAAAAAAAAAACAAAAAAAAACCCGTGAGCTCAGGCAATCCACTTGCCTTGACCTCCCAAAGTGCTGGGATTACAGACTGAGCCACCGAGCCTGGCCTACTTTTTTTATTTTATTTTATTTTTTTGAGTTGGAGTCTCACTCTGTCTCCCAGGCTGGAGTCCAGTGACATACTCATGGCTTACCACAGCCTTGACCTCCTGGGCTCAGGCAATCCTCCTGCCTCAACCTCCCTAGTAACTGGGACCACAGGCACGCACCGCCACACCTGGCTAATTATTTTATTTATTTATTTTGAGTAGGAGTCTCACTCTGTTGCCCAGGCTGGAGTGCAGTGGCATGATCACGGCTACTGCAGCCTTGACCTGCTGGGATCAGGTGATCCTTCCGCCTCAACCTTCCAAGTAGCTGGAATCACAGGCACGTGCCACCACATCCATCTAATTTTTAGATTTATTGTAGAGACAAGGTCTTGCCAAGTTGTCCAGGCTGGTCTCAAACCCTGGACTCAGGCAATCCTCCTGTCTCTGCCTCCCAATATGCTGGGATGACAAACGTGTGCCACTGTGCCTGGCTAATTTTTTAATTTTTTTAAAGGGATGAGGTATCACTATGTTGCCCAGGCTGGTCTCGAACTCCTGGACCCAAGCAATCCTCTTACCTCAGCCTCCCAAAGTGCTGGGATTCAAGCGTGAGCCACCATACCTGACCTTTCTCTTGCAGATCCCATTCTGGATGTGACTGCCCTTATTACCTCCACCCCCATGCCTCTCACCTGGTCCACCGGGGAAGCCCTCTCTCTCCTCTCCAGGCTTAAAGAGCCTCTCCACAGCCAAACCTTCACTCAGCAGCTGGAATGATCTTTCTAAAATCCAAATGGGTCTATGGCCATACTATGGCCATACCACCTGAATGTGCCCGATCTCATCTGATCTCGGAAGCTAAGCAGGGTCGGACCTGGTTAGTACTTGGATGGGAGACTGTCTAAAATCCAAATGGAACCCACTCACACCCGCCCCCCCAAGCCTTTTACTGGCTTCATTGTTCCGATCACAATGTGAGCTCCTTGATGTCTGAGAGGCCCTGTGCTGACACCCCCAACCCCATTCCATTGTCTCTTTGGGCACAGCCCACACCAGTCGTACTGTTTTCTTTGTTCCTTGAAGACGCCGTGCTATTTCCAATCACAGGACCTTTGCACTTGCTGCCCTCTCTGTCTGGATTCTTGTCCCCCACTCTTTGAAGCTGGATCATTCTCTTAAGCTTAAATGACTTTTGTTCAGAAAGGCCACCCACCCCCATTATTGCAGCTCCGTTTCCTGTTCTTTTCCTTGGTGGCTCTCATCACAGTCACAGTCGTGTGTGTTTGTTTTCCTTTTGCTGTTGGCTTCCCCTGTACACCAGGGTTTAGCAAACTGTAGCCCGGGTCTGCTGCCAGTTTTTGTATGATTCGTGAACTAAGAAAGGCCTTTATGTTGTAAAAAATCAAGAGAAAAATTATGTCATGCCGTGGGGAAATGATATGAAATTTAAGTTTCTGTGTCCACAGATCAGGTTTAATGAGGACACAGCCACACCCATTCGCTTATGTCTCATCTAGGGCTGCTGTCAAGCCACAAACGCAGAACGAGCCGATGAGACAGAGTCCGAGGCTGCTGCTAGACTCTGAGTCCCACCGGCAGGGCTCCCGGCCATGCCAGGCCCAGGAAGTCTTGGCCAGGTGGGCCCGTGGAGGCACGGGGCATGGCAGTGAGGCATCTGTGGCCTCGTGTGTGTGTGTGTGTGTGTGTGTGTGTGTGTGTGTGTGTGTGTGTGTGTGTGTGTGTGTTTAGCCACAGCAGGGTAGCTGTGATCTTGGGAGCCCTGTGTGAGCTCCTGGGACTGGGTGCAGCTGGGCCCACCCTAGCATTGGGTCAAGCCAGTGCCCACCACTCTGGAGACCCCCAGCTGCATGTGTTTCCTCCCCCAGAATGCCTTCTCCAGGTCCTCGCTGACTTACAGAATTCCTTTCGCCTGGACCTTTGTTTCCTGTTGGGGGTGTCGCGTGTGCCATTTCAGTCTGGTATTAGAGGTTTGTCCCAACAGGGCTTGCTCCATAAATGTTGGGGCCCTCTCTAGGAGGAGACTGAGATGGGGTGATTGGAGCCCTTACATAGCCGGGCTCTGTCCTAATCCCAGCAGCTTCAGAGGCTGGTGAACAATTGTGTCCCCATTTTACAAGACTGAGAACTGAGGCAGCGAGAAGCCAAGCAACTTGCCCAAAGTCATGCAGCTGGGAAGCATGGGTGCATGTCTCCGCTCTCCTGTCTCTGACCACCAGATAGGCATGAATTTGAGACCTGGCCTAATGCCTACTCACTGCGTGGCCTCTCTGAGCTTCAGTCTGCTCAGCTGTGAAATGGGCATGATGAGACTCACCCGGCAGAAGCAGTCATGTGTGCAAAGTCCTTCGGAGGTGCTCAGGAGATGCTGGTGTCCGTAGAACAGGTTTGAGGAAACGCTAGAAGTGCTTGTGAGGTGTGGGGGAGGACAGGGAGAGCTGGCAGAGAGGGTCTTGCTGAGGGTGACCGCCAGGCTGTTCCCCTGAGGTGAGGATCATGGGGCTCTCTGCTGTTTCCCCTAAGCCCTAGGGGTCCCCCTGTGGTGAGAGTCTGAGAAGGGGATCCCCACACCAGAGCCAGGCCTGAGCCTGAATAGATCTGGGGGGGTAGGGGGAGGTGGTGGACCTGACTGCTGTGCAGCTGGTCCTCTGTGTCCCGCACAAACCCTTCCCCCAGGATCATTGGGGCTGGTGGGGTGACATTGTGTCACTTAAGCCTGGCGGCACACCACGATCACCCAGGAGTTTGCAGGCACTTCACCGGGATTCCCAGTGGCCTGCTGAGACCACAGCGCCAGGGACTGCCTTTGGACACCTGGGAGTCTCAGTTGGCTACCAGCCCAGATGCTCAGAGTTCTCCTTGGTCTTTTTTTTTTTTTTGAGTTGGAATCTCACTCTGTCGCCCAGACTGGAGTGCAGTGGCTGCTCCCGACCACTGCAGCCTTGACCTGCTGGGCTCCGGCGATCTTCCGCCTCAGCCTTCCAAGTAGCTGGAACTACTGGAACTACAGGTGCGCGCTACCACGCCTGGCTGATTTTTTGATTTATTGTAGGGATGAGGTCTCGCCAAGTTGCCCAGGCGGGTCTTGAACCTATGGGGTCAGGCAATTCACTCACCTCGGCCTCCCAAAGCGTGAGATTACAGACTGAGCCACTGAGCCCGGCCTTTTTTTTTTTTTTAAATGGAGGCGGGATCTGACTATGTTGCCTAGGCTGGTCTTGAACTCCTGGCCTCAAGCAGTCCTCCAGCCTTGGCCTGCAAAAGTGTTGGGATTACAGGCATGAGCCACCACCCAGCCCCTTGGTCTTTAGATAGCGCCTCCTCACCCTGCGGTCCTCTGAAGTTCACTTTCTCTTTGGAGCACCCTGGGGTGGGAGGGCTGAGGGTGAAAGCAGGCAGTGTCTCAGCTCAGGTGTGAGGTGACTGGACAGGCAAACAGGCTCATTCTTGTGGAATTCGAAGAGAGAGTGGAAGCCTTGAGGGCCTCCGGGAGACCTTCCAGAAGCTGAGTGGGGGCTGAGTCTGGGGGGGGGAGTCTCAAGTTCACGACTGCTGACTTCTGGCTCCCCCAGTCTTATCTGGACCTCAATTTGCACACCCGTAAAAATTCATGCATTCGCTGTCATTCATTCACTCAGTCTATTGGTCATCTCCATGTCTGGCCCTGCCAGAGTTGTGGTCCACCTCAGCTGCACACTGGAATCACTTGGGGAGTTTAAAAAATCCTGGAGCCCATCCCCACCCAGGAATGCAGATTTATTTGTTCTGAGTGGGGCCTGGCCTTCCCGCCACGGGGATGCGCAACCCAGGTGGAGAACCACCCTCTAAGTGAACTTTGCAAAGCAGGAAGCTCCCAGATGAAGCCTTGCCCTGGTTTGAGGGAGGAGCCAGGCAAGAGAAAGAGAAAGACACAGCCTATAGTGTCAGGGGCAGCCCTGCAGGCTGATGAGGCAAGGAAGTGGCTAGGGACCCTGAGGGGAGAGGATGTCCATTTAGACAGGGGGCTGGGTGGCCTTTTTGAAGAGAGGACATTTGTGCAGAATCCTGAATGGGGTGGAGGGGGTTTCCCTATGGATATCTGAGGAAGAGTGTGGATATCTGAGGGTATCACAGGCAATAGCAAGTGCCAAGGCCCTGGGGCAGGACTGTGCTTGACAATGTGACTCAGGAGTTCCAGAGGGGGCAAAAGACAGCCCTGGCAGCAGGGAGGGGAGGATCAAGAGGTCTCTGAAACCCACATCCTGCTGCTTCTTACTACAGAGGGTGTTGTGGGAAGACGGTCACTGGGCCTCTCAGGACCTCAATTTCCTCAATTGTAAAGTGGGAAACCCTTGTGATGCCTCAGAGGTGGCGGGGAAGGAGATGCAGGGGAGAGCCCGTGGGAGAGGCCTGTTCTTTCCCACCTTGCTGGCTTCCCCTCCCAGACCTTCCTGTGCCTTCTCACACCCCTCCCCTTTATCTCCCTACCCCCTCCAGCCCCCACCCCAGCCTGAGGATGGACAGAGCTGGATCCAGCAGGGCCAGCCAGATGGGAAGCCCCGAGGGGTAGGGGTGTGCAGTGGTTACCGCGTGTGCCCTGGGGTCAGGCGGAGTACACGTGGGTCCCTGGGTCCCATCCCTGTTCGGCCATTTCTCAGGCGGGCCCTCTCTGTGCCCCAGTTTCCTTGACTGAGGCACCCACTCACAGGGCATTCTGAGGATTCAGTGGGTGTGTGGTGTCCAGGGCGTACCTGGCACGTAGACTGTGGGTTTCAGCTGAGCGTAGCCCGGAGAGCTGGCTGTGGGGTGCTGCAGTCAGTGGTGCAGGCCCAGCCGCAGATCCCAGACCCTCTCCACTTCGCTCAGCTCAGCTGTAAAATTGGTAGAACACACGTACCTTTCAGGACGAGGGTGAGAATGTGTGAGGAGCTGGCAGCATGGTGGGCTCCCAGCAGGGCCCAATCATGCTGGTCCTCATCACGGCTGATGGAGAACCCCAGGGGGGTACAAAGAGGCAGTGAGGGCTGAGCCATGAAGGGCAGGAGCTTGGCAATGTGGAGGGTAGGTGGCTGTATGTGGCAGAGGGTGACCCTGGTGGGTGTGCCCGAGCCTCCTTGCATGGGGACCTGCCCACCTGGATTCCCCTGCCCTTCATGTTGTGAGGTGGCCCTGCTGAGGGGGTGTCGTATCTCTGGCTCCCCACTCAGGGCAGGGCCGTGGGGCCTCTTGCCAGGGAAGTTTCCCATGGCTGGGGACCTGTGTTTGGGCCTGGCTGTGCTGCCGCCTCGCTGTGTGGCCCTGGGTAGGTCTGCTGCCTTCTCTGTGAGATGAGGGCACTGGACTAGGTAGCTCTGAGCTGCTTCTCTTTACCTGGTTGTGCTCTGTGCTCTCACAGCCTGTCTCCCGGCCTTTGACCTGGGCTGTGCCCTCCCCCCCGAAAGCCCTTTTTGGCGCCCGATAGGCAGAGGTAGACAGAACAAACCCCTGCAGACTCCCTTGACCCTCCAAGGGCATGCCGGCTTTTGTGTGCCTCCCCCACTGGGTCTCCTGTAGTCCATGAGCGCTTCCAGGGCAGGATTGACTGGGCCTCTCTAGGTCAGGTCCCCACCCTTGTGCCTGGTCCAGAGACAGACAGACAGACAGACAGACCAGGAGCCTCCAGTCCCGGGACCAGGTGTGGATGAGTGACAGGAACCATGCCTGCAGGGGTGGAACTCGCCTTGCTTTGCAGGACCAACTCACTGCACCTCCCCAAAGCGAGCTGTGTGCTTTTTATTTTTCTTCTGACATACTGAACTAGCATTTTAATTTTTTTTTCCTTTTTTTTTGAGTTGGGTCTCACTTTGTCACCCAGGCTGGAACACAGTAGTGCGATCACAGCTCACTGTAGCTTTGAACTCCTGGGCTCAGGTGATCCTCCCGCCTCAGCCTCCTGAGTGGCTGGGACTACAGGTGTGCACCATATTGAGCTATTTTTTTAAATTTTTTGTAGAGACAAGGTTTTGCTATGTAAATGATCCGCCCACCTTGGCCTCCCAAATTGTTGGGATTATAGGCAGGAGCTACCACGTCCAACCTGAACTAGCGTTTTTATGACCCAGACATGCTGGAAATGAGAAGTCCAGTTCTACTTTATAGTCCAGTTGGCCTTTTCTCTGTGGCTCCCGGGGCCTGGGCTGGGGGCAATGAGACGCAGGACTGTAAGTGTCTTGGTTTCACAGGAGCATGGTGGCCTGAGCTCTGTTGGGAGGGGAGAGGACACCTTTGGCTGTGTCCCCTCTCTGTCCCCAGCTCTGTCTGACTCTGGCTTTCTCATTCTCCTCTCGTGTCCTCTGCCTTGTCTTTCTTCCCCTCCTGGCACCTTATGGATTCCTCCCTCTGTCTCTGTCTTGGACTCTCTTTCTGCTTGGGTGGTGAGGCAGCTTCATTGCTGTGGCCCGTGGTTAAGGGCAGGAGGTAGAGGGCCAGACAAGCCCTTGTTCCTTGCCAGGCACACCCCAGCCTTCTACCCATCTGCTGGCCCACTTGCCTCACACCTTGATAATGGCCTTGGGCGTCTTAGTACTGAGCACTTTCTGGTGGGCACCCAACCCACCCAGACCCCTCTCCCCTGACTCAATGCTCCCCAGATCCTATCCTGAGCTAGCCCCAGAAACTTCCCCTTGGGAGTGTGACCAGGCCTCGCATGAATCCCTGCACAGCTCTGGGCTGTGCGTTCCTTGCCTGTGGGGTGGCTAGGGTCGGCTCTGCATACTTCTCGGGGATGCAGGAGGCCAGGTCAGTCACAGGAGAGTGTGAACCTGCTTCAGAAAGGGAAATCACAGCCTGGGTTCAAATCCTACTGATTCTGAGACTTTGGCAGGCCACTTTTCCTCTCTGAATCCAGTTTCCAGACCTGTAAAACAGGTAGGGTGGTTGTATTAACTGGAACAGCGCAAAGTGACCAGCACAGTGCCAGGCACACAGTAGGTGCTCAGGAACGGGAGTTGCTGTAGCTTGAAAAGGAGGCTAGATTCTTCCTCCTGTCCTTCCTTTCATCCCCTCGCCCTGACCTAAGACTTCTTCAAGCCTCAGTTTCTCCCTGGGGTCTGCTGAGAGATGTCCCACAGTGCCCAGGAGGAGGGATGCTCTGCTCATCCGTGCCCCTAGCCCAGTGCAGGTGCGGTGATGGGGAACCAGAATTTAGGATCGCCGGAGCCCAGCAGGTCGAGACTGCGGTTGTGGGGAGCATGCTACTGCACTCCAGTCTGGGCGACAGAGTGAGACTCTAACTCAAAAAACAAAACAAAACAAAATAAAAAACTCTCTGGAGCTGAAATATCCTCCTGCCCTGGTTGAGCAAGAGGGACCCTGAGGGGAGTGAAGAGAGGCAGTACTTACCTCGTTCTCTGTCCCGTGGGGCTGTGGTTTAGGAGAGAGGATCCAGCAGCATCAGCCTGTCAGGGCCTGGGAGAAGGTGCTTGTGTTCTGTGCAGCTTTCTCCCTCCCTCCAGCCCTTCCTCCAAGCTCAGGTCCTGGGCGCCACTGGGGGATCCAGTGTGGTTCCCACCCCAGAGAACTGGGAGAGGGGAATGCTTAACCCAAGGGATGAGTTCCGGTGGAGGACCCTCGCTGGGGGAGACGACGGAGGTTCAGGACTGGGGTCATGAGGGGCATGGCTGCCAGGGGCAGGTCTGTTCTGAGAGGAGACTTCAGCAGAAGGTGGAGTGTGCTCAGCTCTCACCAGCCAGCCTGTTTATTTTATTGAAAAACAGCCTGGCTTCAAATCCCAGCACGGCTACCTACTGGCTATGTGATCTTGGCAGACCACTTTTCCTCTCTGAATCCAGTCTCCAGATCGTAAAATGGGTAGGGCGGTGATATTAACTGGAACAGCACAAATGTGGTTCTGACTAGAAAAGCTTTCTCTTTCACAAGGTATGTGTGTGTGTGAATTTAAAGATAGGGTCTTGCACAACTGTTGCCAAGGCTGGAGTGCAGTGGCATGATCTTAGCTCACTGTAACCTTGAACTCCTGGCCCCAAGATCTTCCCACTTCAGTCTTCTTAGTAGTTAGGACCATGAGTGCATGCCACCATGCTTGGCTCATTTTTCAATTTTTTGTAGAGACAAGATCTCACTGTGTTGCCCAGGTTGGCATAATCACAGCTCACTGCAGCCTTGAACTCCTGGGCTCAGGTGACAGCCTTCCACGTCAGCCTGCTTAGTAGCTAGGACTACAGGTGTGCACTGCCACACCCAGCTAACCTTTTCATTTTTTTTTGAGGGACCAGGTCCTGCTATGTTGCCTGGGCTGGTTTCGAACTCCTGGACTCAAGGAATCCTCCTGTCTCAGCCTCCCAAAATGCTGGGATTACAGGTGTGAGCTACAGCACCCGGTGAATCATGCATACATTTTAATGAGTGATTGCAAGCATATGGAAAATTATAGATGATAATATAATGAACTACTCTGTACCCAACATCTGGCCACCTGTTGATATTTTCCTGTAATGGCATCAGAATTTGTTTTTATGTTAAGAAAGAAAGCTTTATAAATATAATCAAAGGCCCCTGAATATGCCTCCTGGTCCCACTCCTTCTCTTCCTCCTTGGAGGCAACCACTGCCCTGGCCTGGATGTGTTGTTTTTATCTTCTTAATTTCTGTGCACTAAACATATAACCATAAGACGTATTTCGTTTTGTTTGTTTTAAGCTTGATAAAAACAGGACTTAGGCCAGGCGTGGCTCACACATGTAGTCCTGACTCTTTGGGAGGCCCAGGCAGGAGGATGGCTTGAAGTCTGGAGTTTGAGACCAGCCTGGGCAATATAGCAAGAATCCAGCTCTACGAAACAAAACAAAACCCCAGGACCGTCTTGTGTGATTCCCTTGCTTAGGCTCCATGTTGTGTTCTTGCATCTGTGCTCATTTTCTCTGTCGTGTCGTGTTCCACCCTCTGCCTCTGCACGTTTGCCTGCTCACCGTGATCACCGAGTGGCTCCCTTCTGGTTTACATACATCCTTGCCAGTGTCTCCTTGTGGCGCTGCAGGCCCTAGGTAGTGAGCCTCCTGGTGACCCCCACGCGGTCCTGCCGCTCTCAACGGTCTGTACAGAGCCCTGCTTGTCAGACCTGCCTTCTGTGGGAGTCCCTCAGGGCTTGTTAAAGTGCAGGCTTTCACAAGGTGCCTCGGCCTAGTCAGCCCTGCGAACAAGACTCTCAGGTGTGGTGTCTGTGTGGGGGCAAGCTCCCTGGGGGTCCTGGACTTGCAGTTGGAGGCCCTGAAGTCTGCCAGTTGGGCCTGGGCTCTAGAGCTCCTTCCGGTGCTGCCAGTCACTTGCTGTGGGACTTCGGGTGAGTTGCTGGGTCTCTCAGAGCCTGGATGTCCTCATCTATACAATGCAGGGAGGGGGTGGTCAGAGAAGGCTTCCTGTAGGAGGGTGATGAACGCAGAGACTCAATGACTAGGGCACAATTGGCTAGGTTGAGGGTGCTGACTGGCAAGGAGGGCGTTACAGGGAAAGGGAGCAGCCAGGACAAAGTCCTGGCAAGAGAGAGGGTGTGCTGTGCTTGTGGGTAGAGGTTGACTATCCTGCCCCCTCCGGGAGGGGCGGCGGCCAGGCAAAGGCATGACACAACATGAGCTCAAGACACGACAGAGGCATCTGCCTCCCCAAGTCTCCGGTTTCAGCTGGAAGGGGGCTTATGGGAAGCCTGAAGTGTGAGGAAATGTTAAGTGCCTTAGAAGTACTTTGATTATTTTAAATTGCTTAAGTGGTTTTCTAAGATGGTCCTAAGTATCCCGGGGACACAGACACAGAATCAATTAGGAAAGTGCAACAAACCCAACTAAAGGAGAGCAGCACCCTCACCTGCCTGCTCTTCCCTACCCTGTCAGGCCTGGAGATCAGCCTGGGCCAGGACCCCTCGCTCACCTGCCCTTGTGACCCCAGGCCGGGTCCCCAGCCCCTGCTCTGGGCTGTGTGGGGCTCTCCAGCTTCTCCCTCATTTCAGGCCACTGAGGCCTGGGGAGGGAGAGGGCATATGCAGAGGTGGGGGATGAGGGGTGGTCTCCTCCACAGGTGCTTTTCTCTCCCAAATGAGCCTTTCTTCAGCAGCCCAAGGGGAGCCTGGGCCCCCTAGGCCTGGCATTCTTTTAAGCTGCAGTGTTACTGCTTGAATGCACAATACCTTCCTATGGTCCAGTCTTCAAAGTACCTACAGATGCATCCAGCCCCAGCCTGGCCTTCTTCCCTCTGGGGCCTGCACGTGGGGCTGCATATTGCAAGCTTCCAAGGCCCCATTCCTTGGAGATCTTCCCCGAAGCCCCAGGTTATGGGGGGATTAAATGCACATGGGTGTTCCCTCCCTCTTGCCCCTGCAGGCGGCAGCACCTGCTGGGTGGCCTGGCAGCATTCGGGGGTGTGCCCCTTTGTGTGGCCATAGTGCTCCTGCTTCTGGCCTTCTCACTGTGGACACTAGGTAGTTTCCAGTCTAGGCTTTTACCGGCAGAGCCACCATGGAAGACTGCCTTGGCCAATTGGCACATCTCTTTCTGCAGGGAGACTGCCCCTCAAAAAGGGCTATGTCCCAGGGCACGAGTGTGTGCAGTTCCGTGGGTGTGACCACTCTGCCCTCCTGCCTGTGAGGGGCAGGGCTGGGCTGGGTAGTGCCCCACGGCTGGGGATCCATGTCTGCAGGGCATGGCGGGGGGGGGCAGCCCCATGAAAAGCCTGACCTGGCCCCTTGTCGCAGGCCAAGGACCGCGCCACCTATTTCTTTTGTGGATCCCCACAGAATCTAGAGCGATGACTCACCCATTTTTTTTTTTTAACAGAGAGGTGTCAACATGGAAAAAGCAAATCTCTGTTCTTAAAAGAGCCAGGCACAGAGCCTGCTGGAAATTAGGCAGCAGGTACTGATTCGGCCACAAACATTTCCCTGTTTCATGAGCGATCTAAAGAGTGGGCTTTGTTTGGTTTGTACAGGTGTGTTCATTTGGTGAGTATTTATTAAGGGTCTGCTGCAGGCCCCCGATTTTGCTGTTGAGCAAGGAGGTGGCTTTTTCCTTAGCTTTTGCTTGGTTTCTGTTCAATTAAGAAGGGCATATTTTTTGGACACCTTGGGCTACAGCATGTAAGGATAGTCCACCGTTTTCAGGGCTTTCAGCTGCCGGCTGTAGGCGGCTTCTGGGCATTTCTTAGAAACTATGGTGGGGCCATAGGGCCTGATGGAAAACGGGAAGAGGGAATGGGCACCGTCCCACTAGTTCACAATTGACATGCATTTATAGTTACTTCTTGATCTCTCCACGCAACAATCCTGCAAAGTCACCGGGTATGACAGATAAGGAAACTAAGGCCCAGAGAAGTTAGCCAGTTAGAATCAGAGCTAGGCTTAGGATCGGGGCCCAAGCCCTCAGCCCGGTGCTCTGCCACTATACATGCCCCAAGTCATGAACACGTCCTCTTAGTCCAGCAGCTCTTGGTGCAGGAGCCGTGGGTGGTTGTTGGAGGTGGTTTACAGGCTGGAGTCAGGTTGGCCCTCCCTGCATCCCCTTGCACGGGACAGGCAGCCGTGGGTCCCTGCGTGAGTGTGGCCCCGTGTCCCTTTACTCCCTCCTGTGGTTGGAGTTATAGAAGCCAGCATGTTCATTGCAGGTTTAGAAGAAAGCAGAAAAGCATGAAGAAGCAAATTAAAATTGCTCACTCCCTCCATTCTCCAGGGTGACAACCCTGATACGTTTGTGTATTTCCTTTCAGCCCTTCTTCTGTGTAATTTACCAAATTGAGATCACATCTATATGGTTCCGTAGCCAGCTTTTGTCCGCCAAACCACGGTGGTGAGCATTTTCCAATATCCGTAAATAGTCTCTGAAACATGGTGTTTAATGGCAACGTAATCACGCACTGCGGGGAGGTCTGGCATCTTTTATGTTTCATGTCCACTGGTGGCTGGTTGGATGTGAGGTCTAGGGGCTGCTTCCCCGGCGATGTCTGCGCATTTCCAGTGGTCTCGGTCTCCATGAGGAGACGTGTTGGTGCAACTGTGGTGCTGGGTGCTGAGGTGCCTACCTAATTGGAGCGGTTATCCTGGGAGAGGCAGGTGCTCAGGTGAGCTCCCGTGGGGGTGGGTGGGGAGCTGGACGTGCCAGGTGGAGCGTAGGTGGGAGAACCAGGTGTCTCCAGCGATGACGCAGGCCCTGGAGAGCCATGCTCATGGCCCCTGCAGGCATGGGGGCCAGGACCATGGCTTCACTTGATGTCTGTTCAACACAAAAGCCCCCAGAGCCCAGAAATTAAGCTCAGGGATTTAAATGGAGTGTGGTGGCTGAGGGAGAGGGGATGACCTCATAAATACCCTTTGTGTGGAAGGTGGCATGCATGGCAGGGACCTGGGAGAGGAGGTTCCGTGCATGGCATGATTTTGGAGACCCTTTGGGGCTGGCCCAGCGCAGCTCGCTCCCCTCATCGTCATTCCTTCCCTGCGGCCCTGACACTTTCTGCCCCAGTTCCCCTGGGCCGCTGCCTAAATGCCCCCAAGTCCCCATCTGCTGGCCTCTACATCTGATGGCCCCTCTGCTCCTGAAGGATGCTCTGTCTGCCTTTTCATTCCAATATGTTTTCTTTTAAAGTTGAGGTGTAAGTTATACATAGCAAAACACACAGATTTCAGACATAAAAGAAACCTCAATGAGGTTTTATAAATGTGTGTACTTGCATGACCATCAAGATAGAGGCCATTTCCAGTGCCCCAGACGTTCCCTTGACTTCCGAAAGCACAGAGTAGTGTTGCTTGCCGCTGGGCCTCACATGAACAGAATCATATGGCGAGTCTTGTGCCTGCCCCTTTTGCTCTGTGAGACCCTCTTGGAACTGGGCATGGCATGTGGGTATTTGCTTTTTTTTTTTTTTTTTAATTGCTCTGTACTATTTCATCGTGCCATTGCTTAGATAATTCATAATTTATTACCCATTTTGTTGCCCCTGGACATTTGGGCTGAATCCAACATTTGGCTATCATGAATAGAGCTTCTCGGAACATTTGTGTATGTGTCTTTTAGTGGACGTACACATTCATGTCTCAGATACATATTTTGAGTGGAACTGCTGGCTCATAGGCTGTGTGAGTGATTAGCTCTGCAAGGTATTGCCAATCATTTTCCCGAAGAGACTGGACATTCTTGCCCCCTTTCTTTGCTTTAGCAAGTCCGCCTGTGCTTTAAGGCCCATCTCAAACGCCCCTCTTCCACCATCCTAAGGATGGTGATACTGGTCATTGGGTTATGTCAGCCTTACAAGGCAGGGTCAATCTCTTCTTCCCTGTTCCAGTCTCCAGCGCCCAGAGCATAGTAGATGCTTCACAAAACGAATGGTTGGATTTTTGTGCCCGTCAGATGCTGGGAGTTTCATATCAGTCATCTAATGCCATTCACTGGCTAGGGTGTCAGTTTCACCAGTTGCATTTTACAGGTGAGGGAGCTGAGGCTCATACAGAAAGCAGCAGAGCCAGCCTCGCTGCGGTCCCCGGAGCCTGTGCTCATTCTACAGTTCTGGGCGGCATGTGTTTGGAAGTTCTTGCTCATTTTCAGCTCGCCCACTTGCATTTCACTCGGCCTCATCTTCTAGTCTGGGGGTTGTTGAATGAAATCTCATGGGTGACCCAGTTAGCTTGTGACCCAGCCAGCTCCTGAAGGATGCCCCAGCTCTTGCTTCCTCCTGAGTCTGTACCCCAGAAGCAAGAAGTTCTGAGTTGGGAAGGGGAGGTGAGGCCGCAGGAACCCATCTGTATGTCATTAAAGCCCTCTTCTGGCGTGACCTACGTTGGGATCCCATTTAGAACAGAAAACACACAGTCCCTTTTCAGAGTCCCTTTCCAACTATGGACTGTCCGTGGAGCTCACATCTTGGCCATCATCATTTGTGTTTTTTGTGTGCAAACGGAACCCAGGGAGGTAGTGTGATGTGTCCAGGGCTCGTCCTGGAGCCTGTAGAGCTGGGGTGAAAGCCTCGATTACTTCTTCCAGCTTTGTGCTGTCCAGTGTTTTGGGGGGTCTGGGAGCAGGAGCAGGATTGGAGTTAGTCCCAAAACTCAGCAAGGCTTATCCCCCAGGGCCCCTTGGGAAAGTTGGAAAGGCTCTTTGAGGCCATTGATTTACTAAACCGTCTTTTAGAGATCTGAAAGTTTTGCATGGTGCCTCAGGTCAGGCCCCAGGATGCTGTCCAGGGTCCTGAAACTGGACTCGCTGTTTTGAGGCAGGAAAGGGACAGTGATGTGGATTGGGGGCGCGCTTGCTTCCAAGAGGTGCGCTCCTGTCAGTTTTGGTGGGAGCTGGGCATGTGGCTGGGCAGACGGTGCGGGCGCCTCGATATTTTAATTGAAGCTGGAGACACGGTTGCTCTCTCTACTGCACTAACAATGTACGGAATAAATAATTCAGCGGTGGCTGTGTTGTGCCTGCTGTCCTCACCCATGGGGGCAGCCACACGTGTGTGTGTGCACGCGCACGCGCACACACACACACACACACACACACCCAAGCTGCCTGGTGGGCCGGGAGCTGCTGTCATGGGCTGGTGTCTGGATGGAGGCAGTGCACTGCCATTTTAACAGGGCTCTGATTGCCTCTCAACCACTGAATCCATTCCTCCTAGGCAGTCCCCAGGGAGAGGTCAGCAGAATGTGGGGACGACTGCTCCTGTGTGTCACAATTAAGTGGTACTTGAAGGTCCGTTTGTCCTCAGACCAGCCTGAAATGCCAGCCACCTGGAGGAAAGGTCCCCCTCGGTGGGCATTCTCCCTGGGCTGTTTTGAACAGATTCCATTTGATTCTGCAAATACTTGTGGAGGTCCAAGTTTCTGCGCAACGATGGAGGTGGTGGGGATATCTGGACCTTTCCTGGAAGGGGAGGTGTCACGGGCACAGGATTCATCACAGCTCAGTGTGGGGTGGGGGAAGGCTGGGGTGGAGACCCGGGCAAGGGTCTGGGGGCTCAGGAGGGTGAGGGCAGTTCTGACAAGGTGTGCATGGGGTGGCCCTCAGGTGGCAGGTGTCTTGCGGGCAGAGACGGAGCCAGGGCAGTGTTCTCAGTGCAGAGGGTGGGGAAGGGTGGGATCTTGAGCATGTCTGGCAGGGGTGACAGGGCAGTGGCATGGGGGAGGGCTGAGTGAGGAATGAGTGGAGAGGGGCTGGGGTGGATTGAGGGTCCAGGAGTGTGGACCTGATCCTGCAGAATCGTGCCTGGTTGGATTTGGGAGGTTGGAATATTCCTTCGGGTGTGGAGTGGAGGCTGGGTTGCAGGGCAAGGCCTGAAGCTGAGAGAGGTGAGACGGATGGAACCGTCCAGACTGGTGGGGATAGTGGCGTGAACGATGGCCTTGTCCATAGTGTCATTCATTCACCAAATAGTTGGTGCATATCCTTTAAGAGCAGATGTTGGGCTAGGCTGAGAATACAGCAGTGAGCAAGACCACACACAATTCTGGCCCCCTTGGGAGCTGGCCTTCTGGAAGGGAAGACAACACACATGGCAAGTAGCCATCTGAGCTGGGCAGATGCTGTGGAGGGCACTGCCCAGCGTCACGGGCTAGAGAGTGGGGCGGAGGGGAAAGATTCCTTACACAGGCGGTCTAGGAAGATTTGGGGAAGGGTCGTCGGCACATGGACTCCGCTGAGTGAGAATGGGACCCACACGGTGGGATGGTGTTTTGAATGGCGGGTGCAGGCGGTGCAAAGGTCCATCTGAGGAGCAAGAAGGAGGCTCACAGTGGAGGGGAAGGGGGGCAGGCCTGGACCTGCAGACCCAGAGACATTGTGGCTTTTACTCCAGGTGTGGTGGGTAGCCTTGGGGGCCTTTTAAGCAGAGTGATGCAATCAGTCTCCTGTTTTAAGAGGTATGCTCCATCTGCCCCGCCAGGATGGATTTGTAGCATCGTCAGAGCCTCCAGCTGCACGGAAGAGTTTATTTGCAATAACCCTCCTCCCTCACTTCTTCCTCCCCTTTCCTTTCCTCCTCCCAGGGTTTGTCAGTCCTGGCCCTGCTCCATTGAAAGCCCCTAAGGGGGTTTCCAGGGGGCCTGGTAATTCTGCAGAGTCCTACCCTCCCCATCCTAATTCTCAAACCACGGCCCACCAAAGCTGGGACTTGTAGCAGGTGCTAGATAGCCCCTGCCCAGGGCCCTCTCAGAACCTCAGTTTTTCTCACGAATAAAGTGGGCATTGTGATAGCTGTCTCCCTACTTGGGTTGCGTTTAAATGGGAGAATGTGGCCAGGTGAGGGGGCTCATGACCATAATTTCAGCACTTTGCGAGAAGTGGGAGGATTACTTGAGGCTAGGAGTTCCAGACCAGCCTAAGCAACATAGTGAGACCTCATCTCTATCAAAAATAAAATATTAGCCAGCATGAAGGCATGTGTCTGCAGTCTTAGCTACTTGGGAGACTGAGACTGGAATCACTTGAGCCCAGAAGTTCAAGGCTGCAGTGAGCTATAATTGCGCCACTTTACTCCTGGGAGACAGAGTGAGACCCTGTTTCTTAAAAACAAAATTAAACAAACAAACAACAATAAAAAGAAGCCAGGCACAGTGGCTTACGCCTGTAATCCTAGCATTTTGGGAGGCTGAGACAGGAGAATCGCTTGAGCCCAGGAGTTCAAGATCAGCCTGGGCAATATAGCGAGACCTCGTCTCTACAAAAAAATAAAAATTAAAAAAAATTAGCCGGGTGTGGTGGAGAGTGCTTATAGTCCCAGCTACTTGGGAAGCAGAGGTGGGAAGATCCCTTGAGCTAGGAGGTTGAGGCTTCAATGAGTCAGGATCAGGCCACTGTACTGTACCCTGGGTGACAGAGACCCTGTCTCAAAAAGAAAAGAAAAAAAAAAAGGGACAGTGTATGTAAAAGCTGTAAATGGAAGGCCATTATTATAATTTCAAAGCCAGAGGGAATGACCAAAGAGAATGTTTTAGGGCAGAACTTGAGAGCAGTTATTTAGGAACCTGTGACTCCAAGAGGTGGCCCTGACTAAATGGATGCAGGGAAGAGAAATTTGGAGAGGCAGATGCCCAGTGAACTGCCAGAGAAAATTAGGGGTGCAGGTGCATCCTTGGCCAAGAGGCGGGTGTGGTGAGAATGTGTGAGCCCTCCCTCCCCTTGGTGCTTCATGCCCTGGGCTGGGAGGCTGGGGGCCCAGTCCTGTTCCCACAGGAAGTCTTTTCCCAGCTTCCCCTGCTGTGTCCAGCCCTTCCCACCAAGAGGTTGGGGCCAGGGTAGTGCATCCAGCTGGAGCCTGCTAAGGCACCAAGTGTCCTCCCGGGGGGGGGCTTACACCTCCCACCTTCCACACCTGGCCCCAGCCCTCCTCTCCCCTGGCTGCCTCAGATAAGGCCCAACACTAGGGACCTCCCTCTCCCCACCTCGGGAGGATGGCTGAGTTAACTGCCTTTCATATATTTGGCAGAGTGTTGGCAGTGATACCCGAACAGGGAATGCACTAATTGAGGGGCTCCTTCTGGGAAACCCCTCTGATTGGCATCCGGGAATCATGAATCTGCCGTGGCCGCCAGCCCGGCACGGCTTATACAGTTGTGAGCAGGGAGACACAGCCTCCCTGGGGCGGGGGAGCAGAGGAAAAGAAAGAGCCTGTTTAATTTAATTCCATGTTTTATCGCTCATTGGATAAATAACCTTCATTAAGATGGAAGGTGGGGGGATGGACAGGGAGAAGTTTGATTAATTTCAAGCTGGTTTCTCATTTGTTAATTTTCTCCCAGTTCAGCAGGATTATTAAAACAAATTACAGACCCTGCTCTCTCCTCCCTGGGCTGGAGCGGGGCTCTCAGGAAGTGATCTTTCTCCCCCACACTACAGTATTTTAGGTGCAACTTGGGGTGAGGGAGAAGCCCTCCTCATTTCAGTGTCTCCGGACAGGGCTCCTATTTCTGTTGAGAAACCTCATGGAAGAGCTGGATAGCCAGGAAATGGAACAGGTGGGACCTGGCCTGGTACCCTCTCCCCAGCAGTGCCCATCACCTGGGTGGGCTGGTACCTGGGGAGAGGGCAGGGCTGCCGACGCCAGCCCATGTTGCCCCGGAGGGCAAGACAGTCAATGAGCCTGGAGGCCAGGACCAGCCTCTGGGCTATCCCATGCTGATGCTGGTGTCTAGCATCCTTGGTCCTCCTCCTGGCCCCTGTCCGCTCTGACCCCCTCCCAGACCACCAGTCAGCCCACCTTGAGTCCTGCCCACAGTTCTCCTGTGGCAGGATCGAGTCCTGGAGAAAATCTGCTCCTTGCCAGGGTGGGGGAGGGACAAGTCAGCACTTTGCTCTCTGTGGGCAGTTAAGCGTTCCAGCTCCTTGATGGGCAGCTGGGCAGGGCGGTGAGGTCTGGGGGTTGAGAACACTTTTGTGCTCCACACAATGCACTGCTACTGATGCCTCTACCAGTCCTGGTTCTGTGTGCGTGTTGCGTGTTTATCACTGTGAGCCGCGTGAGTGTGTGTGTCCAGTGTGGGACTTGGGGTGCTCCTAGGATGCGTGTGGCCACCCCTACGGGTGCCTGTGCTCCTGGATGCATGTGAGGTGATGGTGTCAAGGTGTGCCCTGCATACGTGTGCAACTGAGTGCCAGGCTCAGAGTACGCCTCTGCTGGCTCCTGGCAGAGTAAGGTCCTGGCACCTGTCTGTGTGTTTCTCTGGCCCCTGCCCACTGTCAGCTGACCACCAGAAACACGAGACTGGATTTTCTGGAGCTGTCTGCCTGGTCTTGGCAGCTCCTAGGGTACATGTGGGGAGACCCATCTCCACGTGACTCCTTGCCACCTGTGGGGCACAGGGCTCCCATGGAGAGAAGCTGTTCCCTGTGGGCTCCTGACTCTTCGCAACCCAGTACCTCTGGGGGGACCTTCCTGCTGTCTTCCCACCTCCAGGCCTGAGGTGGAGGAGAGCTGCCAGTAGGAGAGATGCCTATGGTGTGGGCAGGGAGGGGCACCACCTTGACCGCAGCACCCTGGGGACTCATAGGCCATGGGGGCTGCCAGCCTGAGCCCCATCACAGGAGACACGTGTCATATGAAGTCGGGGCTGAGAAGGGCTGTGGTAGATGGACAGGGAGTGGAACTTTTTGGTGGAGATGTCCAGTGACAGCCTCTCTTGAGAAGGTGACACTTGGTCAGAGACAAGGATGGGGTGAGCGAGGAAGTTCTGTGGAACAGCCAGTTCGGCAGCTCGTGCAGAGGCTGTGAGGCCAGGCCATGTTAGGGTGCTCGGGGACTGTTGAAGGGGGCTACCATGAGGGTAGTGGGGACGGGTGAGAACTGGGGACAATGGGGCAGCGGGCCAGCGCAGGTCCTGGGCTTTCCTTCAAGGCTGGAAGGGCTTGGGATGTTTTAAGTGGTGGTTCTGCTCAGGCATGTGGGCGTGTGACCCACTGTGTCCCCCGTGCATCCCTGTGTGTACATGTACGGTCCTAGACCACCGAGGGAAGGGGACAGGCTGCGAGTGGCCTGTACATGGGGCACAGAGAGTCAAGGAGCCTCTGGGGCCTTCCCGCTGAGGGCACGGGCTGAGTCTCCGTGGCTCCAGAGAACAGACCCAGAACCACATGAGAGTGACAGGGAGGCAGATTTCTTTCAACTCGGAGTCCTGAGAGCTCGGTAGCGCTGGTGCTGGAATGAGCTACTGCAGGATGTGGTGAGTGCAGGAAGTGCAGGAAATGGTGAGCTGCTGTCACAGGAGATGAGCCAGCAGAGGCCAGAGGCCTGTCAGGGATGCTGTAGGGGGTGGTTCTGCCTCTCCATGTAAGAGTCTACGGTTAAAGGCTCCCTTCCAGGTGACATGGATGAGTTTGAGAGAAACTCTCTCCAGCAGCACACGTTTGAGGGGGTGTTTGGGGGATCTGGCAGAACTTTGTGCCCCCTTCGAATGTACTCTGCAGATGCCCACTGTCACCAGACATCTGGGAGGCCCAGCTGTGCCTGCTGTGGGATACAGGGACCCACTGAGGCCTGGTTGACTTGTCATCCTTTTGGCTTTTATGGAGATTCTGGGACTGGGACCTGAGTGGGTGGGATAGGGTGGAGGGGGCCGAGATCCACGAGGGGCTTCCCTCTCAGAGGTGTCAGCTCATATCACCAGTTGCTGGAAACTGGACACATTGGGCCCGGACAGGGAGAGCCTGTGGGCATCTCCTGCCTGTCCCCTAATTGTCGGGATCCAGATGTGCTGGTGCTTCTTGCCGTGGACTAGGAGGGAGGCCAGGCAGCAGGGTAGGGGGATTCCCACCTTTGGCTTGGTGGGCCTGGGCTTCCACCTCAGCTGAGCGCTGAGGATGGGCAGCCCGTCGGCATCTCCAGTCCCTCGCTCAGGAGCTGCGGGTAGTGATATTGATAGTGAAGTGCTGTCGTGAGGATTGAATGAAGTGGCATGACAGGGAAGCACTGTTGTGGACCGGGTCCCCAGGAGCAGACCCCAACGGGGGTCACAGACACTTTACTTGGGAGGTGACCTCGGGACACAGTGTGGGGGAGGTGGAATGAGAGGGGGAGGGGCAAGTGAGGGCACCTCAGTGGGCAGCCTCAGTATGGGCAGGGTCAGTCTTGGGCCACATCCTAGCCCTGGCACACTGTGGGCACATGGAATGTGGTCACTGAGCTGGATGGGTCTCTGCAGAAGGTGGGAGAAGCAGAAGGGCGCAGGGAGAGAGCCACCCCAAAGCACATCCACCATCCTCAGGAAAGCCGGGGCCTTCCAGTGGCTGCGGTTCTGGGCTGAGGATCAGGGGGCTGCCACAACAGAGCCGGAGGGTCTCGGAGGCCATTCAGTCCCATCCTTCTGTGGGAGCCAGCACAGCTCTGTGGCGTGACAGCAGGCCGAGCCTGGCTGTGAGGGTTCAGGCCTGGCCCAGCCTCTTGCCCTCTGAGTGTCCCCTCACCTGGCTAGATGCTAGTCCTTGTGTCTGCGGCAGGTTCCAGATGAGGCCTCGAACAGCTGATATATGTGCAGTGCTGACGGCATAGTCGGTGCTCAGCAAGTGTCAGCCATTGTCATGTCAGTATTATGACGATTAGATGAGGAGCCTGGACACGGTGGAGGACAGCCCGGTTCAAGGTCGGAAGACGAATTGGGCAGACTAGAATTCGGGCTCTTCCCGTTGTGGCAGGCTCACAGAGCTGCATGTGTGATGGCTGTGGAGGTGAGTGCAGGTGGCCTTCTGCTCTGGGCAGGGCCCACTGCCGCTCCTCACCCCGCCTATGTTGCTGGGATGGCTGGAGAACCCCAGTCACCTCCCCTCCTGTGCCCTCCCCAGCTTGAAGGAATGGTCTTGGCCCAGAGGGGGGCCACCGGCTGGCCTTGGTGACCCTGACTGCCTGTCTCCTGGCTTCAGGCCCTTTCTTTTGTTTTGGTGGGCTCTGAGTTTAGGGAAGGGCTTACCAAGGGTTGGTCATAGGAGGAGACACATGGGAGTCAGGGGGCTGGTAAAAGGGTCTTGTTTTCTCCCTCTCCATAGGCACCCTGCCCAGGCTGCCTCCCCTCTCACCTGACCTCCACAGAGCCCACTGCTGGCCTCAGGGCCTATCTTGCCCTGATCTGTCTTGTAAGGCTGTGTTCTAAGGCTGTGCTCTGCCAGTGTCTCTGTTCTGACATTTTAGTTTCTTGAACCTGCCGTGGGCTCTTGGCCACAGGGCCTTTGCATCTGCTGCCTCTTGTGCCTGGGATGCTTCTCCTTTCCCTCTTCACCTGGGTAGTGCCTGCCTGTCCTTCAGGTATCAGCTTAATGCCACCTTCTCAGGGGAGCCCTCCTTGGCCACCCTGGCCGGTTCCAGGCTCTTGGATGCTGTGATTATGTGCATATCGGGGTGCAGACCTGGTGAGTGGCTGACTTCCTCACTAGATCAGCTCCAGGAGGGTAGGGCTTGGTCTGAGCTTGTGTACTGTAATGTCTCAATGCTTGCCCTGGTGCCAGATGCATGGAGGATGTGCAGTAAGTGTATTTTGGATGTGCGAATGATGGGGTGGGGGCTATGTCACCTCCACCCTTGCCAGGGGCCAGAAGTTCTCGTCTCACAGGCAGAGGGGCTTCTATAGCAAACGGCCCCCAGGAGGGGGGTGGAACGCCATCTGGAGTACCTGCACGTGGGCCCTGTCCTGAGGGTGCTGACAGATCGGGTCAGGGCAAGGGGCCATTAGTACCCGAGGACAGTGGTGGGGGCAGCCAGGAATCAGGGAACCAAAGGAGGGTGGAGACACCCCTATAGGCTCAGCAGCCAGCTCTGCCCAGGGCCCACTGAGGGGTGCTGGGTTGGGTGGGTGGGGGGAGAGAGGAACTCCAGGAACAGCTGCCCTCCAGTGCCCTGTGGCCGCCTTTCCTTAGTTGTCTCGCCTGGAGCAGGCCAGTGACTTTCCAACTCTTTGGGAGCAGGCACTGTCGCTCAACAGAGTCCTGTAGAGAAACCCTAGTACGAGAGTCAGGTAAGGGCTGTCTGCTGCTCAGGCTCACCCACTCATGGTTGTCATTCATATTTATTGGTGGAGCCTGTAAGAAGAGGGCATTGGTGCCAGGCACTGTCCTGGGCAGTCAGCAAGGCAGACCAAACCCCCCGTCCTCGTGGGACCAACGCCAGTGGGCGGCAGACAATCATCCAGAACACACATGAATAAATGTGTAGTATCGCAGGGGCTGATGAGCGGCAACAGCCAGTGTGAAGGCCCTGGGGCAGGTTCCTCCTGGTTTGCTGGGAGGAACTGCATGGGGCTGGAGTGGCTGGGGCAGAACGAGCGAGGGGGATGGCGCTACCAGGCGAGGCCAGGCGGCTAAGGGGCAGGTTGTGAGAGGCCGTGTGAGCCATCGGAAGACTCTGGCTGTTATTCTGTATGAGATGGAAACCCTCTTGAAGAGAGGAGAGACGTGATCTAGCTCGAGCTGTGACTGGGTCCCTCTGGTTGCCGGTAGGAGTGCACTGTGTGTCTGTGGGGGGCGTCCGTGTGGGAGGCTGGAGGCTGAGGGGCTGTTGTCATGGTCCAGCTGGAGCCGCTGGAGCCGCAGATGTGGATGATGCTGGCAGAGGAAGTGAGTCGTGGTTGGATCCTGGATCTGCTTTCAAGGTAGAGCCAACAATATTTGCTGATGAATCAGTTTGGGAAATGTGGGAAAAGGACTCAAGGACGTGTTCAATGCTTTGGCTTGAGCAGCTGGGAGGGGGACAGCAGTTACGTTTCTGGGAGACTCAGGGGGATCTGGGGGTCAGGAGCCCAGTTTGGACCTGCTGAGCTTGAGACGCCCATGAGGCAGCCGAGGAGAGCAGGGCGTATTCTCAGTCTCCTCATCTGTCAAGTGGGCGCCATGGTGCACTTCTGGGCTGTGGGGATCCTGAGAAGCTTCCAGATGGCATGCCATGCCCTGGGGGGTGATTGGAGAGACAGGAAGCGGGGATGGAGCACTGAGCGCTGGGATTGCCCAGGCTTGATCAGGGAAAGGAGGCATGACCCGCAGGAAGGCTGAAGAGCAACTGCCTGAGAGGAAGGAGGGACCAGGAGAGCCAGGAGCCAGATTGGTCAGAGAGGGAGGGACTGTGTGCGGTAAGGGCTGCTGTGGGGTCGAGTACAATGAGGACCGGCTGGGAGTGGGGGCGGAGAGCCCCAAGCCAGTCCAGCATCCCCGGCCCAGGGGTGCTGGGCCTTGTCTGCCCCTTCCTTGGAGCTGGTTTCTGGTCCCTCCCAGGGCTCAGGCCCCTTCCCCAGTGGAAGCCTCCAGAGCCCTGGGACTGCCAGCCTGACTCTGGCCTGGTTGTGATATAAATTACGTGGAGTGATGGTGATGTGACTTTTATCGGCTCATGTGTTCAATAATGGTAATACATCCCATTAGATCATATTATATTAATACAGTGCAATATATTACACACGCGCAACACATTAACATGACTCCAGCAGGCACTGGGCGGATCCTGTGGCTAATCTTTGCTCAGCCTGGCCATGCCCCATCACTGGCAATCGGTGCTCGTGGCATGGTCGTTGGGCCTCAGGGTGCAGTTACCGACACCCCAGGCACCACATCTGAGGTGCTCCTGGTGCTGCCTCTGCCCACTGCAGCCTGTGGGCAGATCATGGAGTTTTGTGGAGGAGGCTTTGGGATGTCACTCCCGCCTGTGGAGGCCTATCCCTCTGTCCTTACCCATGTCATTAGCCCCTCTGTGGGCAGATGCAGGAACTGAGGCTCCGGAATGTGCAGTGGCAGGCTGGAGGAGCGTGGTGGGAGAGGCCTGAAGTGAGGACTCTGGCCTCCCCACCCCAGATGACTCTGGCCTCCCCACCCCAGATGCTACCCAGCTGAGTGGGTGATGCGGGCCAAGGTGGGGATTGGGGCCGGGAAGGGACGGGGCATGGGGTGAGAGCACGTGGACCTGAGTTCAGATCTTGCTCTGCCATGTGCTGTGTGATCTGTGATCTTGTTTTCTTATCTGTGAAATGAAGGTAGTAAATAGTGTCTGCTTCCTGAGGGGATTCTGTGGGAATGAATGAAATAGTTCATGAGGCGTGCTGGACGTAGAGTGGGTGCTCTTTCACCACAGTTGCTGGTCTTGTTCTGATGGCCTCTCACTGGCTGTCACCTCACACCCCACTTGAAGGGCTGCCTGACCCTGGCCCAGCCCATTCCCTGTCCCCAGTCAGCCTGTCTGTCCTGCCCTACCCGCCCTCAGCCTGGGCCCCTGGGGTCCTGCAGCCACCCTGGATGTTGGGGTGTGGCCAAGCACCCAGCGTTGCCCAGGGTGCGACTCTGGGCCCCAGTGCTGGGTGACCCTGGCAAGTTCCCCAGCTCCCCGAGGGGCAGCTTCTCACCAGTAATCTGGGCTAGGGCTCCTACCTCAGGGCAGATGAGGATGAGGTGTGAGAGCATTCACCAAGTGCCACACCTGCTGTGTGCACAGGTGGTGCAGTGTGGCTCTGACATCCTGGACATCTCCCTCCCTCTTCCCAAGCTTAACGCCCATCGTCCCGTGTGACCCTCCTTAAGCTTGGCAAAGCCCAGGTTCTCACCAGGGCGCCCACTTGGCAGATGAGGAGACTGAGGCGCATCGAGCCTGGGGTCACACAGCGAGGCAGCTGTCACCTCTGGGAGCTGGACTCAGCCCTCCTTGGAAAGGGGGTCCGGGCTGCTGCCCCTCGGGGCGCCTCCTGGTCCCCGGCCCTCCCCGCCAGCCTCCTCCCAACCTCCCCCCACACGTATCACTCTTGACAAGGTTACTGAGTCAGCATGTAAAACCTGCAAAAGTGAGTGTAATTTATTGATCTACATTTCGTGTATGAAACAGGACAAGTGCTGATTTGAGGATCTTGTTTGCTCTGGGATGCGCCGCTCCTGCGTCTGCTGGTGCTTATCTGCGGCCCAGCCTCCGCCTGCATCAGAGCCGCCTTCTTTGTCAGCCCGCCGAGGCGCTCCACTCCGCGCCCTCTATTCTTCTCCAGCCTCCGTGCCTTATCGGGCCCCCCTTCTTTTCCTGGGCTCCTAAGAAAACATATAATGTTTAAAAGGGTGAGACAAGGGACTGAATAAAGCGCTTTCTGGGGAAATATTTGTTCAAAGGCCTGTTGCCTGCGTCTGTCTGGTTCTCTCCTGGAAAACATAATTCAGAACAGGCCTGGAAATTAATCCAAGTGTCCGCGTGTGCTCCTGATAAGAGGCTGGGCGGGTCCTGGGGAGGGGAGACAGAGGCGACCTGAACCAGCTCCCCCGTGACCGCCTTCTGGGGTGTCGGAGGCAAATCCAGGGGTCAGGGCACAGCAGGCTCCAGGAGGTGAGGGACGCCAAAGGGAGGGTCCTGCAGACCTGGGGAGGGAGAAGGGAGATCTCAGAGCACCTTCCATGTGCCGGGCCCTGGCATGAGTGGCCCACTTACTGCAGTGACGCCACCAGCTTGCCCAGGTGCAATGTCAGACCACGTGAGAGTCAGAACTCGGCTGCTGACCAGTTCTGTGACCTTGGCAAGGCCCTGAGGCTCTGAGCCTTGGTTTCCTCACCTAGCGAAGGCGCTTGTGGCACTGTGGCACCTGTGTCACAGGCCAGCTGTGCAGAGGGAATGAAGTATCCCCTTTGTTCACCGGGCACCTGCCCCATGTCAAGTGCTGTGCTAGGCATCTGAGGACACAGTGGGGAATAACACAAGGTCCCTGGGCCGATGTTTGAGAGGGAGGTGGATGATACGTGAAATAAGTAAGAAAATCTAGTGTGATCATGTGCAAGTGATCACGGTGGGGACAATCAACGCTGAGAGGCAGGGATGGGGCTCAGGGGAGTAAGGTGGGATTGCCAGAGAAGGCCGTCCTGGGAAGGTGGCATCTGAGCAAAGTCCTAAAAGGAAGGACCAGAGGGAGCAAGCCACACGCCTCTCTGGGAGAAGAGCATTCAGGCAGCAGAACAGCCAGTGCAAAGGCCCTGAGGCAGAGTGTGCCTAGGGTATTCAAGGCGTGGCAAGGAGGCTGGTGTAGGTGAGGCCAAGATGGCCATGGCTGGAGGTGAGGTCCGAGGTAATACATGTGAAGTGCTTTGTGAAAATGTCAAGTGTTGGGTACTTTTGACAGATTGCTCTGAGTTGAGCTGTTAAGGGCATTTCTTAGCACCTGGCAGGGGCTCCCCTAGGAAGGCTGGTGTGCAAATTTTGCAGGGAGAGGCAAGGCCTGTTATCGCTTGTATCCCCTGCACCCCTTAAATGCCCAGTCCTTCTGGCTGCAAGATGATGCAAACTCTTCCCAGGCTGTCTCCCCATTATAGTGCCAAGAGAAAAAAGAGGCCGTCGTGTCTTTGGGGCCATGCTGTGGGGGCGGGGAACAGGTAAGGCCTGGCTGGCTGGGCCCTGGCAGCTGTGGAGGTGCCCACACGTCCTGGCCTTAGGGAGAGAAGTCAGGGGCTATGAGCCCACTCTCTGGCAGCCTAGTGTGAGGTTGGTGATCCTAATTAAAAGCTCGGATCCAAAAGGCTTGATGATGGAATTTCTAATTAAATCAATTTCATCTCGTCTGGGAGACAGGTTTGCAAATGATAAGCATGAAATTAATAATTATGTTTAGAAATTAGCTGTTGCTCAAAGCAGAACCATTTTACACAACCCTCCAGGGCTCCTGGCCCCCACCCTGCCCAACCCTTTGTGTTGGGGACAGATGGGCCACGTTAGCCAGCAGTGTGTCTGCCAGGAGTGGAGGAGGGGCTGAGCAAGGAGGGGACGCAGGGCTGGCTCTCTCGGATGCTGAGGATCCCGCCCCACAGAGATGGGTGGTCCTGTCCCTGGGGGCTGCCGCGTCACCCTTGGATTGTGTGTGTGTGTGTGTGTGTGTGTGTGTTCATGCATATGTAGGGTATAGGCCTACCTGTGTAAGGAGGAGGCTTCACATGACAGCTTGTTCCCCAAATTCAAGTCCTGGCTCAGTCACTCACTCGCTGTGGTGACCTTGAGCAAGTTGCTTAGCTTCTCTGTATGCTAGTTTTAGAAAAATGGGGAGACTAAGAGGACCTACTTCATAGGGTTATTGTAAGATTGAAGGTGTTAAGGTATGTAGAGCCATTTAGGACAGTTCTTGGCACACAGAAAGCATCCAATGTTAGCTCTTATGATGATGATTGCATGTGCATGTGTTTGTGTGAATTTCATTCAGTCCAGTTCAGCCCGAACCACCTGTGGTGAGTGTGAACCTGATACATCCAGGCTCTTGAGGGGTAGATAAATATGACATGGTCTAGGTCTCATCAGAGCATAATGTTGATTGCTGCCTGTATCTGTCAGCACAGGAGAGGTGATGCTGCAGTGACAAAAAGCTCTCAGATCTCTGTGGCTAAAAATAGCATAAGCTTAATGTTTGCTGTGTTACATGTCTACATGGGTTGGCTCAGTGCTCTGTCCCCTTCTCCGTAGGAGTCCCAGCTGGGCTGGAACATTGTTGGTCACAGTGGCAGAGAGAATGTGCACCCTGTAGGGTCTTAACCCATCATTAAATGACCCAGAAGTGATCGGCATTTTTTGCTGAGAGCTCATTGTCTAGAACTTTTCAAGTGACTCCAGCCAGCCACAAGGGTCAGGGAGTTGCAGTTTCACCATTGCCAGGAAGGCAGAGAGCTGGAATGTTTGGCCAATGGCTTTGATGAGCAGCCCCCAACACTAGTGACATATATGTGCATTTACTATTGACTGTCTCTCCCACTCGAATGTTGGCTCTAGGAAGGGAGGGATCTGTCTCTGTTGTGTTCCCAGGACCTAAGAGTGTGCAAAACATGTAGTAGGTGCTTAGTAAACCATTTCTGAGTGAGTGAATTAATGAATGAATAGATAGTTTCTGAGATGTGTGGGTGAATGCTGAGAAAGTCTATGGCAGGGAGGCTGGTGGCAGCCAAGACAATAGGATGGTGTGGGCCTCATGACTAATTCTACTGTCTTTGACAAGTGTCTGTAGCCTAGGACACGCTCTGATGAGACTGCAGGCCCGGTGTGTGAGGAAGGGGCCCATATGGCGGGGCACAGGTTACAGGGGCAGAGGAAGGCTGGGATCACTGTGGGGCCAGGCTGAGGGGAGGTCCAGTCTCCAGGCCTGGGGAGGGGCAGAGCAGGGGAGGCTAAGGGCTCTAGGTGGCAACTTGGGGCAGCGACTTTGGCTGGCTCAGCTCCCAGGAAGAAGGCCGAGTCAGGGCTGGCCCTGAGTGGGCCCTCACAGACTGATCGAGGGCACTGGGGCATAGGCTGGCCAGCCCAGGGCTGGACAGAGCATGAGGCCAGGCTGGAGTGATCAGATGCTGGAGGTCAGAAGTCGACGGCTGGTTTGTGTTCCCATAGCAGAGTAATAAGATCTGATTGATGAGGGCATCGAGTCCTGAGTCACTTGGCTGGCCTGACCTGGATTCTCAGAGGGTCGTTCCCAAAGCATGGCTATGTTCCCCAAACTGCTCCAGTGGGTGTGGGGGAGGCAGTTGTTGAAGGGGAAGGTCCCTATCCTCCCAAAGACCACCCGGCAGTGCCGGCCCAGCCTCCTGCTGCTTCCCCTTATGCTTTGAAAATTGCGGGGGGTGGCGTAGCTCCGTGGAGGTCTGGATGTGTGGGGCCTTCTTGGGCTGTCCCAAGCTGTACAGGCCACTCTTGCCCTCTCCTCTTGAGCCCTGGGGTGCATGTCAGAGATGGGCCTGGTTGGGCTGAGGGCCGGGCCCTTCGGTGCCCTTGCCGTGTTCTGGGTCTGCCTGCTGCTCTCTGATGCCTCCCTGCATCCCCTGCTGGGTCTCCACTCTCTGTGCCCATCCCTTCTGGCTGCCTTGACCCCGACCCTGTGTCTCCCTCTGCCCCACCCCATCTGTCTCCTTTGAGCCCCAACGTTTGGAAAAGCCTGTCTATACTGCCAGCCATTCGTTCTCTCCTCAGCACCCATCCACAGCCTGACTCTCCCTGCAGACCCCTGTGGTGTCCCCACCTGAAGCCTCAGGGCCCCCTTCTGGCTTCTCTACACTCACGTTCTCTCCCCACTTCTCTCCCTCTCTGGTGTCCTCCCTCCCTCCGCTGCCTCTTTTTGTCTCTTCCATGGTGCCTCCACTTCTGCTCACCCCTCAAATCCTTCCACACATGAGGTCCCCAAGGCCGGATGCCTGACCGTCTCCCTTCTGCCTCCTCAGCCACCCTGGACAGTGTTACCTGTGCACAGGGCCTTCCTGCCTCCACGGTCCCCACCTGCACGGGCCGCCCTCGCTCCTCCTGCCTCCAGTTCATCTCACTGGCTGCTCCAGTCACCCCGAACTCACCCTGGGAACCATCACCTCATCACCCCCTGCCCTGCCTCCCCCTTCTCCTGGGTCTCAGTCTCAGTCTCCACTGTCCTTGTGGCCAAGGCCCCAGCCAGGGGCATCTTCGTCCTTCTTCCTGCCCTCCCACATCTAACTGATCCCCGGTGACGCGGGTCTCCCCCAAGTGCCTCCTGACCCGCCTGTGCCCCCGCCCTGGTTCAGGCACCATCAGCTGCTGTCTGTAGTGCACCCACTGCCTCCTTCCGGGCTGCCTGCCTTATCCCCCCAATCTCTGACCCCTGCAGGCTGAGGGACTGTGCTGACTACCCTCCCCAGCTCCCCTGGGCTCCCTGGAAAGTTCTGCCCTCCTTAAGGGACCTGGGAGGCCCTGCGGGGCTGGCATCTGTGAGCAGCCCAGCCTGCTCCTTCCTTCACTGCCCCCCTCACCTTATGGCTGTCTTCTGCTTCCCTCGCCCCCGGGGAACCTCTGTGCTCACTGCCCCGCTAGGCGAGTTCTCTGAAGGCTATTTAAAAAATGTTTCCTCAACACCTGGCCAGAGGGGGTGCTCAGGTGCTTGTGGGGGCCCCACGGGTGCCCAGGGGAGACAGACTCTGGCCCACCATGGGAGGAAAGGCAGAAGAGCGGCTGGCAACCCCGAGCACAGCCTCTCTGCCCCTCTGGGCCCACCTCTCTGCAGCAGCGGCCCTTTGAGGGAGGACGTGCCCAGGGGATAGTGATGGGGAGGCTGGCGCCCACTCAGGCGGGTGAGGGGTGTGGGGGGACGGCACAGGCAAGGCCTTTGGAAGCCCTCTCTCTGCTCCCGCCCTCACCGCTTTTCTCTGACCCACACATTCTTGTCCTCTGTGGCTTTCATGTACCTAAAAGCATCGCTGCCTTTTATCTGTGAAGAAACACTGGCACTGACAGCCAGGCGGCCGAGGGCCTGAAGCAGCCAGGATCAGAAGGGCAAGGAGCGGCAGCCAGGCTTGGGGCCTGTGCCAGCCCCATACAGGGTCCCTGGCTCCCTGGGTGAGAGGGCTGTGCTGGGCAGGCAGGTCTGCCTGGGTCCTGGCCTGGCCAGGGCTGGTGGTCAGAGGTGGCTGCAGGATCCCAGCCTCGATCCGAGGTTGCCTGGTCCGGCTTGCAGGTGGAAGAAAAACAGCTGAGTCAGCAAGGGGAGTGGGGCAGAGCCCGAGCCAGGCCTGGAGGACGTGCTGTGGGTGGTGATGGGGTACAGCAGCTCAGTGAGCGCCTTGTCTCTAATATCTTTTGGATGGGAGACTAAGAGGGCACTGTTCTGTCTCTGAGCCTCAGTTTCCTCATCTGCAAAATGGGCACAATGGGCTTACCTTGCCTTTCTCTTTAATAAGATTATCTAGCTTTTGCCCAGGCTCCCGTATTCCAGGCAGTGTTCTAAGCACTTTTTGGGTATTTGCAAATGCAGTGCTCTATGTCATTATTGTGATTACTTTGTACGGGGGGAAACTGAGGCCCTGAGAGTTCACTCGATTACCTAAGGTTGCGCAGTTGGATAGCAAAGCTAGTTTGCACGGTCCTGGGTAGTCTGGCTCCAAAGTGTGCTAGAAACCTACGAGCTGTGCCAAGCATCAGGGGAGAAGGGGAAAGCACCGTGCTTCTAACAGCAAAGGTCCCAGGAAGAGGATTGTGGGCTTTGTCAGGTCGCCCCTGGGGTATCCAAGGCAATGGCCCTTGATGTCTGATCCCTTGGCTTGGGACATGCCAGGTCTTGTGGGAGTTGGGGGTGGATTTCACCCCTGACTGCTCTGAACAGCCTTCAGAGACCCTGAGGACTGTGCCCTGGGTGGGCTCTGAGACACTGGGCCGGTCCGTCCTCTGGGTGGTGTGGGATGTGGACCAGCTGCTCTCAGGGGCCTTCTGATGCTGCTGGTCGGGAGGCCAGTGACTCAGAGCCTGAGTGGTGGGCATTCTGGGGCCGGCCTGTGTGCCAGCCAGTGTCTCTGTGCCTGAGCTGACATGTGGGACTGCCGGCCAGGCATGACCAAGGCTCTGAGCACATGTGTGTGCATGGATAGACACACGCATGCACACTCACACACACGCATGCACACTTGACCTTTGCATTGACTGTCCCCTCTGCCTGAAACACCCTCCTTCCTGGGGTCTTGATGCAAATGTTCCCCTGAGAGAGAGGTGTCCTCAGCACCCTCTCTAATGCTCCTTCTCCCCATGGAGCAGTCTCTGCAGCTTATCTCTCACCCCATGGTGGCCTGCCCTGTCTAGGTGGGAACTCTTGGAGGGCAGGGTCTATGGTCTCTCCCTAGCGCTCAGAACCACGCCTGGCAGGCTGTTGGCTCTCAGTATCTGTTTATAGGAGGAATAAATGAATGAATGTGTGGTGCACTCATGTGCTCAGGGCACACGCTCGAGCACATGCTCCTGAGTGGGCATGGGCATGCGCGTGCGCGTGCGCACGCACGCACACACACACACACACACACACACACAAACACAGATGTACTTGGAATCCATCTTCATTGTTGCCAAGCCTGGAAGCAGCTTTTGTCTTTCCCACGTGGCATGGACCTCCTTGTCATTCCAGAAGCCAGAGAGAGGGAGGGAGGTTTATTCATGCACCACCTCCTCTGTCACTCTCTCTCCTTACCTAAGCTGAGGCTGGGGGGGCATAGACCCACCCCTTCTCAGGCAGCCCAGCCAACAGAGTTCTTTTTGCACAAACACTTTCTGCTTTCTCTGCTGGCATCTCTCAGGATGCTGTGGATATTGACCAGTGTTTGGGGTGGGATGAGTCCCTGCACCCCCTCACATGGCCTGGTCCAGTACAAGGGATGGGAGACTTACAAGGCCTATTGAATTGATGAGTAGACAGAGAATTGTCACTCTGGGAGGATGTACCTGGTGTCCCTGGAGCAGCCACACTTGGTGCTGTGGGAGGTTGAGCAGAATCTCTGGCAACGGCTCAGGGAGAGCTGCCTGGAGGAGGTGACATTTTAGCTGGGTCTTGACCAACAGGGGGATTTGGGTGTGGGGAGATGTGGTCATGGGCTGTGGAGGCAGAGGAAGATGACAGAGGGGAAAGAGAAAGAGACAGACAGATGAACCTTGAGCAGGATGCCTGTGGGTGGTCAGGGGATGCTGGAACCTGGGTTCTTGCTGACTTTTGTCCCCAGTGGCATGACACAAGCCGCAGTGTCCCCAGCACCTAGAACAATGCCCGGCATACAGTAGGTGCCCGGGGTGTCGGGCAAGGGAGGGGAGGAGAGAGCGAGATGAAGCAGCTGGCACTGGGGCGGGCCCGCTGCCTCCCTCCCCTCTTGCCGCTGCTGTTTGAGAGGAGAGGGACGTTCTCTGAGGAGAATGTAAATTGAGCGTCCTCCTCCGGCTCAGCTGGGCTGCGGAGATGAAGACGGTAAGTTGGAGAGACGGTGAGCTGGAGAGACGTCAGAGCCCCAGTGGCCCAGGTGGTCACAGTCATCTGCTTAGACGCAGGCTGGTCCCCTGTCCTGAGTGTGGTGTCCCTGTGGCAGTCCGTGCCCTTCCCCCATACCCCTCCACTCCAGCTGGGCCAGGAGTGCTTTGGGGGAGAGCCTGTTAGCATTCCCAGGATGTCCCCATGATGATGACAACCATGTGATTATAGAGAGAGCGCAGGACTTGAGCTGGGAGGCGGAGAGGGAGAGTCCTCAGAGGTAAAAAGGAGTCAAAGAGACCGGATGTGGTAGCTCACACCTGTAATCTCAGCACTTTTGGAGGCCAAGGTGGGGAGGATCACTTGAAGCCAGGAGTTTGAGACCAGCCTGGGCAATGTAGTGAGACCCCGTCTCTACAAAAAAAAAAAAAGAAAAGAAAAAAAAAAAAGGAGTCAGAGAGAGAGGTGAGAGAAGGAGAGAGAATCTGAAGGAAGTTTAGTGGGAGGAATTGTAGCTCTCATGAGAGTTGACCATCGTGCTTGCTGCCTGCCTGGTGCAGTTCTGAGTGCTTTGTCTGGATTCCCTCATGTGACCCTCAACCTTGTGAGACAGCTATTGTAATTATTCCCATTTTGCTGCTGAAACAACTGAGCCCTGGGGAGGTGATATAACTTGACCAGGTTTTTCCAGCTGGTAAGCGATGGGGCTGGGACTTGAACTTAAGCAGTTGAGCTCCCAAATCTTTGCTTGAAGTCACCTCCCAAGGACACTCAGGAAACTGAGGGGTGGGGGTCTGGGGGAAGGAGGAGCTGGCAGGTGAGACACAGAGGAGGCGCTTATCCCCTGTGCCCTGTTCAGGAGCCTGTAATCCCTCCACCCAGTCTCAGGACTGGTCCTCGTTCCAGTGTCTCAGGATTGTTGGGTGCAGAGCAGGGGCCCCTCCTGGGCTCCTGAAATTGGGCCCAGGGCTCTCCTCCCGACTGACATGCATACCCTGCAGGAACCCCATGCTTGAGCCCCCCACCCAAAGGGGAGAGTGAGGTGCATGCAGTGGGGCGGGGGTGGCGTGTCTGGGCCCCACTCCGGACATGGGCCCAAGTCTGAAGGCTACTGACGGGGCTGGATCACTGGGTTGCCTGGACACCCGTCTGTCCATACGTCGCTCACATCTGAGCTGGCTGCCTGGACGGGAGGGCAGGTGGGAGGCAGCTTGGAAGGAGAAGTGAGGGATGAGTGAGAAGGAGCTACCTCACCTGGGGGCTCTGTCCCCTTCTGCCACCAGCCATGAGGGAGAGGTTTATTCATTCACCGTCGCCTCTGTCCCTCCCTCTGGGTCAGGTCAGCTTCTTGCCCCGTTGTGTGACTCAGGCCTGGGGGTGGGAGGAAACCCCAGAAGTAGAGACAGACTTCCGGCCAGGAGGGCGAGGGAGACCTGGGCTTGTGCTGGTCACTCCTGGCTGAGGCCCAGGTGGAGAGGAGAGGTCCCCAGAGAGGGACACAAGATGCTTGTCCCTCAGGGTTCTGGTGTGAACGGGCAGTGCTGTGGCACATCCTGTCTCAGCACCCTCTGCCTGCCCTCCAGCTCCAGTGCAGGGCATTCTGTTCAGAGGAGCCACCTAGCATTTACTTTGTTTTGATTTATTTAAAAATCTTTAAAAATCATGGACATTTCAGCCATGCACGAAAGTGCAGCAAGTAGGGCAACGAGCCCCCACGTACCCATCACTCACTAGTTGTCAGCTCTTGGCCAGTTTTGTTTCTTTATTTTCCTTCCCTCCCTGCCCCTGCAGCAAATCCCAGACTCTGCCGCGTCACTTCTTCCCTAAATGTTTCAGTACATATCTCCAAACAGTGGATCTCAAGTAGGGACAATTTTGCCCTCCACCCCAGGGAGTACTTGACAATGTCTGGAGCTATTTTGGTTGTCGCATTTGGGGAATAGGGTGCTAATGGCATCTCGTGGGTAGAGGCCAGGGATGTTCTAAACATCCTCCAGTGCACAGGTCAGCCCCACAAGACAGAATTAACCTCCCCCTCACATTGCTAGTAGTGTGGAGGCTGAGAAGCTCTGCTCTAAAAGATAAGGTCCCTTAAAAACAAACCACCCACAACTATAACACCATTCTCAGACTTCAAAAATAGCAATAACTTAGGCTGGGCATGGTGGCTCATGCCTGTAATCTCATTACTTTGGGAGGCCAGGGTGGGAGGATTGCTTGAGTCCAGGAGTTCAAGACCAGCCTGGGCAACACAGCGAGACATCATCTCTACAAAAAAAAAAAAAAAAATTAAAAAATTAGGCATGGTGGCACATGCCTGTAATCCAGCAACTTAGGAGGCTAAGGTGGAAGGATCACCTGAGCCCTGGAGGTTGAGGCTGTGGTGAGCCATGATCATATCACTGTACTCCAGCCTGGGCAACAGAGTGAGACCCCACTTAAAAAAAATAGCAATAACTTTACAATTGATCATTAAATATCTGATCGGAGTTCATATTTTAGAGGGTGCTGTTTTTGTTCTAGGTGTTCCACAGGCCTCTGGTCCTGGGCTAGTTTTCAGACACTGCCCACAGAGCAGGAGAAGGGACATGCAAACTCATGTGTATGCAGTGTGGTTTGCTGGTAATATATTTGGATGGGCCGAACTTGGTGGCTCAACTCGTAATTCCAGCACTTTAGGAGTGCTGAGGCGAGTGGATTACCTGAGCCTGAGGGTTCGAAATGAGCCCTGGCAACTTGGCGAGACCTCATCTCTACAATAAATTAAAAAATTAACCGGATGTGGTAGCACACGCCTGTAGTTCCGGCTGCTTGGAAGGTTGAGGTAGAAGGATCACTGGAGCCCAGCAGGTCGACGCTGGGGTGGCTCGTGAGCATGCCACTGCACTCCAGCCTGGGTGACGGAGTGAGACTCCAACTCAATATATAGATATATATTTGAATAATATTAAATATATGTATATTTGATAATATTTATCAAATATTAATAATATTTAATAATATTAAATTTATATGTATATTTGAATGGTTCTGCACTGGAAATGTACAAAGCATAGAAGGTACAAGCTCCCCGTCCAGCTCTGTTCCTAGCCACCTGGCTCTCCCCCCAGGCTACTTACTGTTATTTTTCCAGCAGCGAGAACATCACTCTCTCACTCAGTGAGCTGCTTCCATCTGTGCCTGGTTGTTGCTGTTGTCCATCCAGAGCAGTGCATGGAAATCAGCCTTGTTCTTTTTCATAGCTGTGTAGTATTCCTTGTATGGCCAGATGACCAATCCCCTCTTGATGGACATGTAGGTTGTTTCTGAGGTTTTACTGTTAAAACAGTGCCACGGTGAGTAATGCAGTATATATCATTTTATAAGGTCCATGAGAACTATTATACAATGAGAGGGCCTGGGTGTTAACCCTCAGTTGGTCAGACAGTCCAAAAAATCAATCAGCTATTTCCCCAATCCTTTGTCACCCTTGAAGCTTCCAATGATTTGGGCCTTTCCCACCAGTGAGTTCTAAGAGGGGAAGCAGTGAGGGGCTAGCCAAGTGGCTGGGCATGGGGGAGGACACCACAGGGGCTGAGCTGGGCCATGCCCTTTTGGCCGTGGAGAGTGGACCTGTAGTGTCCCCACTCAATCTTCCCTTTAGTCATCTGTCCCTGTATTAGGTGGCTGTTAGACCTACAGTGTACTGACTGTGTGCTCCTAGTCTCTTCCAGCCACAGTGACCTCTTGCTCTTCCATCTACACACCAAGCTCATTCTCCTAGGGGCCTGCACTAACTGGGGTTGGCCTTGCTTCTTGCCTACCCAGCTGTCCCATCCCCTTCTGCCATTTTATGGGGCCTTATGGCTATGGGGAACCATCCTGGTCACTCATTGGCTTGCTGCATTCCTCTTTTTCCCGAGGAGGGAGTTCCATGAGTGTTTTGTTCGCCACTGTCCCCAGCGCTTAGGACACAGTAGGTGCTCAGAAAGGTCTTTGTTGAAGTGCATGGAATTGAATGCCCATATTGGGGTGGGGCTCTTAGGCCAGCAAAACTTCTGCCCCCCTTCCTGAGGAGAGGGAGCTGAGTGGTCTTGGAGGTGGTTCCTGGGGCTAGGGAAGCCCTAGGCTTTGGCCAACCTTTCTGCTGGGCACGTTTCTCTGCCCTCAGTTACCACAGGGCCTGAAGCCCTGGCCGCAGTTTCTTGGCCAGGATTGAATCTTCATAGTTCCCCAGGGGGATACAAATCTCAGTTTCAATACCAGTCGGATCCATATGTGCCCCCTCCCCCATCACCCTGGACATCTGAGTGGCCAGAAGGCACAAGGAAGGTGAGTGTGGGCCAAGGGAGGGGGTGGAGAAGTGGGTGGGGGCTGGGGAGGAGGGGCCTCACCACCCCCTTCCTGTCCCGAGGCAGGGACAGTTTGAGGACCCTGAGTCTCACTTCCGCCTGGGGAGGGCCAGGTGGGGGCCGGAAGGTGCTCTATGGCTGGGAGAGCTGGGGCTGTCTCAGGCTGCAGAAAGAAGGGACTTCCCAGAGCCTACTCCCTGGCCTCTTGGGCTCCCATCTGAGGGAAGCTGGGGCTCAGGGGAGCTGGGATCCGGGCTCTGTCTCCTCTGAGCCGGGCAGGAGGAAGGAGCCAGCAGGGAGCTGTGGTGACACGGTCTGCTGAGTGGTGATGGGAGGGTTTACCTGGGGGCAGAGATGGGCCAAATGATCCCTGGACCCCTCAACATCCAAATCCACCCCTAACCCCATCTTACCTACCATCTCACCTACCTGGAGGTTTTTCCTGGACTGAGGTTGTCTAGTTCTAGTTGAGGAAGACAGGGGCTCCTGGAGTGTATGTGTGTGTATACCTGTGTGTGTGCAGCTGGGGTGTCTTTGGGGTCCTTGTTGACTCCATCTGGGAGACTTCCTGGAGGAGGAGGGCTTGCTGCTGTTGTGTTGTGCCTTCTCAGCCTGATGCCAGCCTCAGCCCTGCTGGGGATGGACAGGATCCAGGAGAGAATGGTACAGCGTCAGGGGGAGGGAGGCAGGGGGTAGGGTAACCCTAGCTGGAGCCAGAGGCAGGGCTGCCCAACCACTTTCCTACACTCTCTCGGCCTCAGTTTCCTTCTCTGACAAGTGGGGTTAGGACCTGCCCATGCCATAAGGGAGAGAGGTGGCAGTGCCCAGGGGGCAGTGCCCATGGGGCAGGCTGGGAGGGTCCCAACGCTGTGGGAACTGGAGAGAGGTTGGTGTGTAGAGGCGTGGTGCTGGCTGGGCAGGGTGGGTTGCCAGCTGCCCCCCTCAGCAGCCCCTCTTGCCCCCCAGATACCCCAGATCAGCTACGCCTCCACAGCCCCTGACCTGAGCGACAACACCCGCTACGACTTCTTCTCCCGCGTGGTACCCTCAGACACGTACCAGGCCCAGGCCATGGTGGACATCGTGCGTGCGCTCAAGTGGAACTACGTGTCCACAGTGGCCTCGGAGGGCAGCTACGGCGAGAGCGGCGTGGAGGCCTTCATCCAGAAGTCCCGCGAGGATGGTGAGTCAAGCACCCGGCCCAGGGGTGTGCTGGGGTGGGGGTGTTGTGGCACTGTGACCGGGGCCCCCGAGAGCTGCTGGCTGGCTGACGCGGGCTCTGCCTGCCATGGGGTCTTGGCCTCTTCTTGGAGCACTGCAGTTTGGCCGTGGCCTTGGCAGGTGCGGGGTGCCTTCTGTGTGCAGTGGCTGCCAGGTCTTTGCACACATGTCCTGCAGGTGGAGGGGCGTTGGCATTCCCTGCATGGTCCCTTTTCTCACAGCAGAGAGGCAGGGGAGGGTGGCTGGAAGGGCCTTGGCAACAGGTGTCAGGGGCTTAGGAGATGGGCAGCCGGCCAGGCAGGCTCTTAGGGCAAGGGCTCGTGGAGGAATGGGGAGTTTTGAGTCCCTAAAATTGAGCTGTCTGCGGTGGTGGTGGAAGGGTGGTGGAAGGGTGGCGGGAGCAGCAGCAGCTTCTCAGGTGAGTGGGGGGTCTGGCTGGGGGTGGGGTTTGAGGAGCTCTGGAAAGCGACTTGCCCTCCCCAGGGTCTTCCCCACATGCCACAATGCTGCCTTCCTCCATTAAGCACACTGTGTTACCGTAAACGCTGACACCCCAAATGAGGAGGCTTTCACAGCAGGGGTTGACCCCTTGCAGGTGACACCATGGCCTAGCCACCCTGAGAGATGGTGGCCTGCATGAGCCGCAGCTGTGGGTGTCTGGGGTGGTGGGGAGCCCTGGACTGGGGGCTCCACAGGCTTGGTCTGAGCCCAGAGGGGACAGCTCGTGGAGGGCTGTGGGGCAGAGGGATGGTGCCAGTGGCTTCCTTGGGGCCCCTGTCGGGGAGTGTGGGGGTCAGGGAGGCCCCTCCTCCTCCTGACAGGCCCACTTCCCTGCAGAGAGGACCCCTCCTCATCCTGGTCTCTCCCAAGGCCCCATCTCTAAACAGCTCACCTGGCGCCCACGACCTTGCGTGATGGCATGTGTATATTTTTACCCTCCCAGCCCCAGGATTCTAATTGCTTTTCCTAAGGACCACAGAGTGTCCAGAAGCTGCCGTTGGTAACACCCTGCGGGCATAATCCTGCTATAAATCTTGGATAAGCCCCTTTAATTGTACAGCTGAAACTGCTTGGGTGCCTGCAGCCCAGTAGAGGGGGCGGCGGGCTGAGAAGTGGGGCAGTGCTGAGGGCGGCCGGTGGCCAGGTTCCAGGCCCCTCTATCCTCAGCCAGGAGCAGAGGGAAGCAGGCGTGACCGGGACCCTGCCCCCACCTTGGCAGGCTGGCAACAGCACCCTGGGACCCTGCCGATGGTGTCAGAGCCACAAGCTCCACTCCCTGGCTGCCCATGAGTCCTTTCTGCCTTTGCTGAGACATAAGACACGGGCACCTCCCTTTGGGCACCACCTCGCCCTGCTCTGCCCGTCCCTCCCTTCCTCGGTGGCTTGAGCCCTGCCCCAAACAAACCTGCTGCCTTTTCTGTTTAAGGCGCAACCTCTGTGGGATTTGGGGGAAAATGTGCAGGGTAGGGGAGTGCACAGAAAACCCAGAGGCTTCGTGTTCAGTTGGGCTCTGTCCCTGCCCTGAGGGACCTAGAAGCTGCCCCAGGACTCACGTAGTCCCCCACCCTGTGACCAGCAACTGCTGTCTTGGCAACCCTTGCTACCCCACAGGGTAGGCACTGCTTTATCTCATTTTATAGGAGAGAAGGCTCAGGCACAGAGAGGCCGGTTGATACTGGACCAGGTCACACAGCAAGTTAGAGGAGGAGGAGGGGTTTGAACCAGGCGCTCTGGCTCCAGGACAAGAGGCCTCAGCTCTGTTGTATTCTTTTGTACTCTATCTTCTGTCCTACTTGACCCTCACTGAGACCCATGTGGGTCGGCCCCTGTGTCAGTGCTGGGGTGCGACAGGGACACACACCCCTGCCCGAAGGGGCAGGAGAGGCATGGGGTATGGATGGGCCTGGGCACGGTGTTTTGGCTGACGATAAGAACATTGAAATTTTTACAAGCATCTAATCAGGTGTTGGTAAGTTAGAAAAAACTCTACTCAAGATTTTTAAAAAGGACCTCACAGTCTAGAAATATAAGAGAGCTTGCTACAGTGCCAGGGCCCACACAGTACCTGCTGCCCCCCTGTGCCATCCCCGCATCGCTGAGGGTCTGTCTTCTGCTCAGCCGGGCCTCCCACATCTGTTCCCAGACCCTCCCGTGGCCACCCGGTGCCAAAGAGCAACAGTGCCCAAGGGCCTGGCCCGGTCTGAGAACAGGCGGCTAGGACTCGTCACCCACTGCTAAATGAAATTTGATTTGGAGGACCGTCTTCAGGGGGATGAAAAGAAAGGGAGAGAGCGCTGCGTTCCAGCTGGCCAAATTGAAATCAGAATTGAGCGGCCAGTAGAAAGAGGCCGCTGTACCTTGTAGCCTAATCCCTGCGAAAGATTAAAGATGTCTTTGGTCGTATATTGTATTGATTCGTTCTCTGAAGTATAAATCATCTGTGAGTCGCTCAGAGGAGCGCTGGGGAGGGGAGTGGCGGGGAGGGTGCACTCGCCAGGCTGGGGATGTACATCAGAGTTGTGAGCAAGTCCTGGGTGCCTCCGGGGCTCTGGCTCCTTCAGAGGAGCAGCATTGTAGAGGAAGCCCATTTTACAGATGAGGAAACTGGCCAGAGAGGCTAGGTCACTTTTTCAAGGCCACACAGCCTGAACATAGAGGAGCTAGAATGAAACCTAGCTCTGTCCCGTGGGCGGGGAGCCCCCGGGTGGTACCCAGAACTGGCAGTGCCCACCTTCACCCTGCCCATGCATGCTGTGGGCAGTTCGGTGGCCCTTGATGGAGCCTGGCCTGTGCCAGACACCCTCATGACTGTCGGGGAATCCTGGTGACAGCCCTGTGGGCTAGGTGTTTTTGTCCCCATTTTGCAGCTGGGGAAACTAAGGCTCAGAGGGGTGAGGCAGCTTACCCAGGGTCACACAGTGAGGTGTTGGAGCAGGACTTGGAGCCAGGGCTGTCAGACCAGGTCCTCTACCCCATGTGCCCGTCTCTTCCAGTTGGCATTGAAGAAACGGCAGCACATGGCTAAGAGTTCAGGCTTTGTCAGGTAGTCCTGGGCTCTGACTTGGCTACTTGCTGGCTTTGTGGTCCTGGGAAAGTCACTTGACATCGCTGGGCTCAGTTTTCTCATCTGTGAAATGGGGATAAAACAGGTTGTTGTAAGAGTGAGACATGCTCCTGGCACGTTGGGCAGGAGCTCAGGAATGCACACAGGAGGGTCTGGCTGCTTTGATTCCAGCCTGCTCCAGGTCAGGCCTGGGGAGACCCAGGGGATGCTGGGAGGCCCAGGGGGCCATGCTGTGCTCTAGCTGAGGCTGTAGGTGTGCCCAGGGACTGGAGACAAAACGACAGGAGCCTAAGATAGCCTGGTTCTCACAGGATGGCTGAGGCGAGTTCCAAAGGCAGCCAGGGTGGGACACACGTGTGTGTGTGTGTATGGGGGAAGAGTGCATGTATGGGAATTTCTGGCCTTGTGGCTGGTGCCTGGCCCCAGAGGAGTGTCTGTGGACACAGCAGTGTGCATCTGGGACTGTGTGTGTGTGTGTGTGTGTGTGTACCTTCCGGCTACAGCCTGGGCTCCCTCTTCCCCACCAGGCTGAGGCTGCCCCAGGGAAAGACAAGGAGGCTGCCATCTCTCTCAGCAGCGTAACGGGGCTGGGATTAGACATGCAGAGCAGGCCCCGCCTGGTCTCCGGAGATAACAGGGGTGAGTCACCCGGGAGGGAGGGAGACAGGCGGCGGGCGGGAGGGCCGTGCAGACGTGGGCACAAGTGTGATGGTGCCCTTTGGCACCTCCTGCCCACCATCCTGGACGCCCCCAGGGCTTGGCGTCTGGAGCATAAACTTTTATATCCCCACTATCTCTCTATACCCATGAGGCTCTATTGTGTGCCTCAGTTTACTTACACCAGTGCCTCCATTTCACAGGTGAGGAAAATCAAAGCTCAGGGCCTGCTGAAGGTCACGTGAAAGTGTCAAGTGTCAGTGCCCAGGGCTTCTGTGGGGGCAGCTGGAGCATGGATGATATTAGCAAGTAACATTTATGGAGCCTCCTGTGGGCCAGGCCTGTTCTAAAGGCTTCATACATATTATCTCATTTAACTCTCAAGACAGCTCCATTATACAGATGTCCAGACTGAGGCTCAGAGAGGTTCAGTGACTCCCCTGAGGCCACACAGCTAGGAAGAAGCAAGATGGTCTCTCAGCCACTGAGAAGGCCCCTCTGTGGGGTCACCCAGGAGCTTGCCTCTGGTTCTCTCTGGTGAGTCCATTCAGCCCACCTGGGCACATCCAGGCCTGTGTCCCAAGAGTGGGAACAAGATGACCTCTTTGGGTATGGCAGGAAGGACCGTGGGGGCTGGGGTCCGCTCCTTGGAGATGCTGCATCCTGCCCACGGTGGGAAGTTTGGAAGTCTCTGCTCCTGGCTGCCGCTGCGTCCCCCATTGATATTCTGGAGACGCAGGCAAGTCAAGCTGTTGCTGGTCTGACCTCCAGCTCCAACTCCCAGGGCTGAGCGGCAGACTTGCATTTCGATGGCCCCTGTCAGCGCAATGACACGACCGGCTGGTAGGCTCGGCTAAGGAGACAGTGCTTAGGCCCGAGACCGGGCAGCTCCTCCTTCAGCTGGGCCATGTGATCTCTGGGCACGGCATTCCTGGCTGTAAGTGAAGCACCTGCCTGTGGAGGCCGGGGAAGCAGTGGAGAGCTGTGCTCCCCTGGGTGTGGGGGCATTGGCCCTGTTCTAAGTTGGCTCAGGGCACCCCCTGAACCCAGGAACTCCTCGGGCACCTTTTCTGCTGCCTCTCCCTCCCTCCCTGACCGTGCTTGCTTCTTCTCCCTCACTCTGCTCCTGCCACCAGTGTCCTGGCTGCTTCTCAAATGCTCCCAGCAGGAGTCCACCTCCAGGCCTTTGCACTGGCTGGTTTCTCTGCTAGGAAAGTTCTTTCCCTGCATGTCCATGCAACCCACATGTTTGGTGCGTTTGGGTGTCCTCTTGGATGTCCCTCTCCAGAGAGATCACTCCGGCCACCCTGTCTAGCATAGCCCCATCGCCAGCTTGTTATTCTTTAGTCCCTGTAGGCTGCTCTATTTTTCTTTATAACACTGGACTAGTACATTTTCATTTGTCTGTGTATGGATCCTGAGGGCAGAGATTTTTGCCTGTTTTGTACTCTGCTGCATCCCCAGCATCTAGTCTAGCCCCTGGCACATAGTAGTTGCTCAATCAATGTTTGTTGAATGGATGATTAATCACAAAATCCAGCCCCCAACTACTCCTTTTATAGCCTTCCTCCTACCCCTGGGCCTGAGAGGTTGCCCTCCTAGCCCACAGGAACAAACGGAGGCTGATCGAGCAAGGCACTGGAGGTTAGTTCAGGCTGTCCTGGGACCCCAGCCCCCTTCCCTGCTGAGCTCCCTGGCTGTTCCCTGCTCTCTGTTGACTCACAAAACTCCTTTCCTGGGGGCATGAGGCCAGCAGTGGGAACTTGGGGCCTGCCAGCAGCTGTGTCAGGCTGAAGCGTGGGGTTCGCCGCCTATCATTCCTCATGCCAGTGCCTGCTTTGGGTGCTTCATTCGAAGGTGCTGCCTGCCCTGGAGGGCAGGAAGGGAAAGAGGCTCAGTCCTGCACTGGCTTGAGCCTCCCAGCTGGCCGGGCTTACTGGGTGAGTTTCACCCCTGCTGGTCCCCAGCCCTCGCGTGAGAGAGGAGACAGGCTACCTCTCAGGCCCTTTTGGTGGATGCCAGAGGAAATGCACAGTCAGCCCCAGCAGCTGCCCTGCACACAGTAGGTGCTCAGCGGAGCTTCCTGGAACAAGTCAGCAAAGGGAGCTGACGATGTATGTAAGAGGTGAAGAGACTGTGTCCAGGACCGCAGGGGCCATAGCCCAGCTGGGCCAAGCAGTCAGGCGGGGCTTGGAGGAGGGGCATTTGGCCAAGTGAGGGGCAGGAAAGGGCAGGCCAGGTGGGGGCACAGCATGGGCAAGGGCCTGGACGCAGGCATGAGCGGGGCAGATGGCACGCGGTGAGGGGCCTGGTCTGGTGCTGGTGGCCACAGGAGAGGGAGTGACGTGAGGTGGGGCTAGGAGAATTCTTTTTAGGCCAATCTTGTATTTTTTTGGGGGGGCTCCTGGGGTAGTGCCTGCTTGGCTGAGGAAGCATATTAGCCCATGTATCCCCCTGCCGTGCCCATGATGCTCAGGGCCCTGAGGGGTCCTCTGCCTGTCAATGCTCAGTGCCAAGGCCCCTCCTTCCTGCGGGCCTCCCTCCTTCCTGGCAGGCCCCAAGCAGAGCTACTTTCCCGTAGTGGAGCTGCATTCCCTTAGTGGAGCAGGCCAGGGAAGAATGGGACCCCTGGCTGTGTGTCCTCCTCTCCCTTGTGCATGGCAGGGCCCCTGCAGACGTTCTGGGGTGAGGAGCAAGTGAGCTGGTGACCAGCCCTGAGCCCTTGGGTATGTCACTATCCTTCTGGGTCTCCTCTCACACCTGTGACAGGAATGGGCATGTCAGCTCACCTCCAGGGTCCAGCTGTTTCCTCGCAGTCCGCAACTCTTGGTTCTAGGCATCCTTCACAGGAGCAGAGGCTTGCTCCCTGCAGTTTGGGCCCATCCTGAAGACTCAGAATTTACTAGAAACTACTCAGATGCATCTCTCAGAGGTGCGCTGGGAAAGGCAATACCCCGCAAGGCCTGATGGAGGGGATGTCACACAGTGGCCCTTCGGGGTTAGGGTTTTGGTCCAGGAAGGAGCAGGGCCAATCGCACGGTGACAGTCCCGCCCCCATCAGGGGCCCCTTCTGGTTGAAATGAGCCTGGTGGGGGCCCTGGGAGGCAGAAGCAGGTGGGGTGCTGCTGCTGTCTGTAGCTTGTTGTTTCTGAGTGTCAGACAGCTTTAGCAGCTTTGAAGGGGAGGCCTCTGGACTCTCCCACCAGCATCCTCCTGGGATCATGACCCAGGGAGCCCGCAGCCTGAGGCCCAGCACGCTCCACCCTCTGGCTGTGCATTCTCCCTGGATGCAGGGGAGTGGGCCCCGCCATGCTGCCAGAACCCCCTGTTCCAGCCCGTCAGCCAGGCCCTGGACCCGAGACCTGCCGCCTATCACTCTGCTGCAGGTGAAGTTAAGCGGACCTGGCAGGGGTGCCTCCTGCCGAGCCAGGGGCCCACCACGCGCCAGCTGAGTGTCTTTGCCTGGGCTCGGAGATTGGCAAGGTGTTGGCGTTAATGTGACTGCTCGCGATTGCCGAATCAGTCTCTGTCCCATTGTGAAGATGAAGCTCAGGCCTGCTGGCCCGCCTCGGGGACGTGGCCTGTCGGCTCCGATCTCCCTGCCACTGGCCTGTGCAGGGCCTGACACCTCAGTGCTGTGTATCCCCTGGGTGAGTGTCATTGAGCCTGCTGCTTTTCTTCCATGCAGCCCTTGTTCCTGGCTCTCTCCACTGCATCTCTTAGGCACTTGCCTAGCCTTTCATGACCAGGACACGCCCCCATCCGCGCTCACCTGGGTGGGAATGACAGGAGGACGTAGTCAGACCCAGAGCGCTGTTTGCTCCAAATGTGTCTCCCTCCCTCCTGGACAGGAAGCACTGTCTTCTTTCACCAGACTCCTTTGCAGAGCCTGTTTGAAGATTCCTTTGGGGTTTGGAAAAGTTCCCTTTGCTGGTCACAGTCCCTTTGTGGCTTTGGCCTTTTGAATCCTGTCCTCTCTGTGGTGCATAGCGTGGCCAAGAGTGGCATAGAGTGGCCAAGAACCCAGACGCTGGGGCAGATGGCCTGGATTCAAATCCTGGCTCTGCCACCCTGAGCTGTGCCACCTCGAATAGTTGCTCACGGGTTCCGTGCCTCAGTTTCCACATTTTCACAAGGGGGTAGTAATAGTACCTCCCTATGGGTTGTTGTGAGGTTGAATGAGTTAATGCTTGTAAAGCACTTGCCAGCTGGACCAGGCACTGTATTAAGAATGAGTTCTTTTCTTATTAGCCAGATTACACCAGAGGGGCAGAGGGCCCTGGGCTGGGGGTCGTGGCTGAGTTTTACTCCTGGCTCTGTCTCCAGGCTGTGTGACTCTGGGCCAGTAACCTTCCCTCTCTGAACTTCAGCTTTATCAATAATGTGCAGGTCTCCCACAGTATGTCACCAGCCTATCTCGCCTTCCCTGTCGTCTCTGGCCGAGTGGAGGCCCGAATGCTGCCATTGAGCTCTAGCTCTCTGTGTGTTTCTTGTTCCTGGGCCCAGAGCAACTCTGTCCACAGTAACCTGATTCCTCAACTACTTTGACCTCTTTGACTTCTTGACCTCTGAGGCTTTTGACGACTCTAAATCTGTTCAAGGCCCATTTTCTTCAAGTTCATTTTCTCGCCATTGTTTCTTTCCTTATGTGTTATTGAACCTCTTCACTCAGAGCACACTGGGCTTTGCCCCTCCACTCCCGTCACAGGGGACCCCTTCCAAATCCTTCCCTGGTTGAGGGCGAGTGGTGAAGGCCGCGGAGCTGCTCGCCTGGCTCAGGTGTGGGCCTTGACCTCCAGGAAAGCCTCTTTGCCTGTTTGCTGACCCTGGGCTTCTGCTTTCCTGGCTAGAGTGGGTTCCCCAGCTCCCTGAGTCCCCCCACTTGGAGATGTGGCTGAAGTGAGCCCCGCCTGCCTTTTTTTCTCTAGAGGGACTCTGCAAAATCACTGATTCTTTCTTTGTCTCACATTCTCTACTGGGGCATCTAGACTCAGGCCAGTGTGGGGCCACAGTGTGCCTAGGGGTGGGGCTGGGGGTGTCTGTCAGCCTGCTTTCTGTCTCAGCCCATCCCCCCGGCTGTGCAACCTTGCACAAGTCACTTCCTCTCTCTGAGCCTCCAGCTTTTTATCTGTAAGAGAGAGGGACTGTGTGCTTTCCTCGGTGGACTCACGTATGAGGGCACAAAGGGCATGCCTGGATATGTCTGCCTGGTTATGTCTGTCCACCCAGTCCCTCTCTCCAGAGTCCTTGAACCCAAACAGAATCTGCCTCCCCTGCCGGGCCCCTGCCAGCCAGGCCTGGCCCGTGTGCAGACCCCTGGGTCTCCTTTTGCTGTATTGTATAAAGCACCTGTTTTTAGATGGTGCTTTATTAATTGTCATAACAGAAGCTGTCAGATCCGGCCCAGCCTCAGCCCCTGTCCAGCAGCCCCGAGAATCATCCCCACTTTACAGAGGTGTTGACTGCAGGCCAGGCTGCTGAGGGCTTGCCCAGGCCCTCGTAGCTTGCTGGGCAGAGCGGGGCTTTGTACCCAGGTCTGTGTGACTTCAAAGTTGGCTCTCACTCTGGAAGTTGAGCGAGGAATGGTTGAGCCCTCCTTTTATTTTTCATCATTATTATTATTATTTTAGAGTCAGGGTCTTGCTTTGTCTCTCAGGCTGGTGTGCAATGGCACGATCACAGTTCACTGAAACTTTGACCTCCTAGGCTCAAGCAGTCCTTCCACCTCAGCCTCCTGAGATGGAAGTTGGGACTACAGGCATGCGTCACTACTCCTGGCTAATGTTTTTATATTTTTTGTAGAGACACAGTCTCACTATGTTGTCCAGGCTAATCTCAAACTCCTGGCCTCAGGCCATGTTCCTGCCTGGACCTCCCAGAGTGCTGGGATTACAGGTGTGAGCTACTACGTCTGTCTTGAGCCTTCCTTTTTTTTTTGAGTTGGAGTCTCACTCTGTCGCCCAGCCTGGAGTGCAGCGGCCGCTCCTGGCCACCACAACCTCGACCTGCTGGGTTCCAGCGATCCTTCCGGTCAGCCTTCCAAGTGGCTGGAACTACAGGCATGCGCTACCACACCCGGCTAATTTTTTTGATTTATTGTAGAGATGAGGTCTTACCAAGTTGCCCAGGCAGGTATCAAACCCGCGGGCTCAGGCAATCCACTCACCTCAGCCTCCCAAGGTGCGGGATTACAGGCTGAACCACCGAGCCCAGCTGAGCCTTCCTTATAGATTGGGGAATTTGGTTCCCTTCACCCACCTTCCCAGGGAAGCACTGGCGGGCTGGTTTGATGGACAGACCTGGAAGGTCGTCCCTACACAGAGGCAGCAGGTTTCAGGACCAGGGAGGGACGTGGGGCTGCTCCTGGGTGGGGCAGGACAGTGAGAGAAGCCTGTGGTTGCCCCAGTTGGTCTGAGACTTGCAAGACCTTGGCATTGTAGGGAAGTTTGTGTGTGTGAGAGAGAGGTGATCAGAAGCTGTCAAGCCACGTGTACCTCCTGTGTGACTGTGTCTGAGAAATGAGGGCCCTGTCTGAGGGCGGGTGCGGGAGGGCCACATCCCTGGCAGCCCTTCCTCCTGGGCTGGCTCCCGTCATGCTCTTGGGATGTTCAGGGACTTGGAAGATCGGACGGGACTCCTGAACACACAGACCTGCCCCAGGGGTGGTGGGTGAGGATAGGAGGGGGGCATTTCTTTCTCCTGCTCTCCAGCCCTTTCATCCCCTGCCCCCACTGTAAGCATTCATCTGCTGGATGAGTATTTGTTGAACACCAACTGTGTGCCGGGCAATGGACCAGGATACCGCGGATTCTGCCATGCACTATGCAAATAAAGATCCCAACCTTGCGGGGCTTACATGTGGGAGAGGGCCAGAGGCAGCTTCCAGTGGACAAGTAAATGCATCTCTGTAGTAGACTTTGAGATAGGCGCTGACAGATGCTGCTGTGAGAATAGAGCAGTGTGAATGGACAGAGAGGACAGGTGGGGGCACCGTCTCCTGCAAGGATAACCGCCTTCCAGCACCTACCTGGCTTTCTACAGAAATGATGCTGGGCAGAGCCCCGCTGCAGGAGGGCACGAGCCAAGTGGAGAGCTGTGGGAAAATGCCCCCAGCAGAGGGACTGGCCAGTGCAAAAGCCCTGAGGCGGCACCTGCCTGCCGTTTGGGGAATTCTGCAGAAGCAGAATGAGTGAGGGGAGAGGCACAGAGCACATGGAGCATTGTGGGCACCGGGAAGACCTTGGCTTTTGCTGAGTGAGGTGAGACCCCTTGGAGGGTTGTGAGCAGAGGAAGGTCTCTGTGGCTGTTGTGTGGGGAATCGGGGGGGCTGGGCTGATGAGGGGGCTGCCGAGGTCCAGGCAAGAGGTCTATCTAGACCAAGCGTGGGGTGGTGAGAAGGGACAGATGTGGGGTGTATCAGAAGTCCGAACCCACAGGGCTTGCTCCTGGCTTGTGTGCGGCTAGAGGGCAGGGCTCGAACAGGCAGGGCCTAGCATACCTGGTTTCAGCACCACGGAGAGCAGCACTGCCCCAGCTGAGACGCTCAGGCAGCCCTCGGCTCCCGCCCAGCCTAGGGCCCCTTCTCAGACCAGTCCTGCGATGCCGTTTGGAGCCTCCTCTGAAAAGTGCAGGGTCCTTCCCCTTAAGGTTCTTTTTTAGCCAAGCATGTTTATTTCTGGGCACTGCTGCGAATCCTTTTTGGCACAAGGCAGGTCCGAAAGCAGCGATAAAGCTGGGACGAGAGGTTTGAAGCAGTTGTCTCCAAAAATTTCCGTGTCTCTGGCCGCACTGTTGTTGCAGGGGTGGGGGGCCAGGGCGGCAATCAGGAGAAGGGGGCCTTCCCTGAGGAGGGACGAGGGGAGGAGACCCCTGAGGAGGAGCGAGCAGGAGGGTGTCTTGGCTGTGTGGCCGCATGTGGGTCTTTCTGACACCTTCCTTCTGAGAGTGAGGAGGGGCAGCCTTCCTGGAAGAGGGGGACCTTATGCTGTGCGCAATGCTGCCCCTGGCCTGCTGGACCTATCTGTGTCCCTGGACGAGCCACTCTTCCTCAATGGCTCTTGGGTTTTTGGCTGCACTATGGGAATAATGGTAGTTCCAACTTTGCTGGTTATTGTAAGATTGACAAAAACAGGTGAGTTCACCTTCGGAAAGGCCAGGAGAGGACCAGAGGGAGTGAAGGCTGCCCCTGAGGCCACAGACCTCGAGGGTGAGCGCTCAGCCTCTTCCTGGTTGGGGCTGTCCCTAACCCCCACTGTGTGTTGTGACTGTCCTCTCCTCCCTGCATCATACCCACCACAATTTTGCGGTAGCCAGACCCATCATATGGATATTCTATGCAAATGTTCCTTTTTAATGAGCCAGAAGGAAAGCTAACGACTCTTGCAGATGACTTGGGGCCCCAGGGAGGCCTTGGGGTGGGGGGGAGAGGAAGCAGGACAGAGTGACAAGCATGAGGGGAGAGGAGGGAGGGTGGAGAGTGAGTAGAGGGTGACGTGTGGGGCCGCAGGAGGGTGGCCTGGAGCCACCTGCCCACCCCAAGGAAATGGGCTCAGTGGCCGGGCGACTTGCCAGGTCACCCCAGAAGGTGGGAAGCAGAGGGGAAAGGCGAGACAGAAAAGTGGAGGTCAGGGAGAAGGTGCAGGAGAGAGGAAGGGCGGCAGCATCTGGGACCAGGCTCTGGGGGTGGTGGGGCTCAGTATTCTCATCTGTAAAATGGTCGTAGTGCCTAGGACGTGGGTTGACTGGAACGAGTCGCTGAGGCAGCCTGTGCAGAAGTTAGTCCACCGTGGAGCACTGTGTGAACGTTAGGGGCTGTAGAATAGTGGAGAGCAGCACACATAGGAGAGTAGGGGAGGGGACAGGGCAAGGGAGTGAATGGGACAGACAGGAGGCGCAGAGTGACAGGAGCTGGAGGTGAGGCTGGGGTCAACTCTTTGGGGGTTAACCAGTTAGATCACTCACTCATCAGTTCATTCTTCCTTCCCTGTCGCCTGTTCGTTGATGGACCTTGGCGCTGTGAGGGCAGGCTCATCTGTCCTGTTCCTGGCTGCCCACAGCATCTAGGACAGCTCCTGGCACTGCGGGTGCTCAGTCAGTTGTGCTGAGTCAGCGACTGCTCTGTGCCTGGCAGTGTGTACATCCGAGGCCCAGCAGTGGGCACAGGACATCTAGCCAGCAAGTCTCTGCTATGTCCCTCCCCACCCTCCCCCACTAAGGCCAGTTGACGGAACACTCACATCCATCCTCGTACTGCTCCCTCTGGGGTGTGGGTCAGCTTCCTCATCCTCCATCTGAGGCCTAGGAGAGTGAAGGGACCACCCAGTTATGTCCAGGGTAGAAGGTTGACCCTGGCTTCTGCTCTGCGTTTCCTGCTGTCCTGCCACCAAAAGGGCTGGCTTGGAGGGGCCAGAGCTGGGGTCTTGGGTGCCCCTCCCCTGCCCCAGCCTGAAGAGGAGGGGCAAGGGCTAGCGCAGGAGAGGGAGAGGGTCTGGGAGGACTTCATTACCCAGTGCCTGCTTGTGGCCGGCTGGGGGGCTGGGCCCACCGCCGGCGGGGAGACATGCTTGGCCTGCCCGGGTAATTACATCTCAACATTTCATTTTGCTTGTCAGTTTCCACTTCCTGGGGACGTGGGCTCCTAAATATTTCATCCCGGCCTGCAGCCGTCTGTTCCTCTCTGGCCAAACCGCACGCCCGGCTGCTGGCCCCTAACCCCAGCCCCCTCGCCTGTCCGTACCTCGGCACCTGTGTGGACTGGAGTGAGTCAGAGGTCATCTTGTCCATGCCCCTGCCCCCCTACACAGGGTCTCTGCCACCCGCCCAGCGCTGGCTCCTATTCCCAGGGTGTCTGGGGTGAAGAGGATGGGAGACAACAATGTCAGAAATTAGACTCGTTTCAGCCAAGATTGGCTGAGCATTGACTGTGTGCCTGGTACTCTGGGTTGACTGAGAAGGACAGTTGGCCCTTGAAGGGGCTTCTGGACTGGTGGAGGAAGCCAACAATAACAGTATAATAATAAACACTCACTGGGTACTAATGTGTCAGGAGCTGTTCTAAGCACCTTACATGTACCCACTCACTTATTCTTCACACTCTATTATGAGGAGACAAGGCCCAGAGAGGTTAAGTAACTTGTCCAAAGTCACACAGCTAAGAAATGGCAGAACTTGGACTCGAACCCAGGCAGCCTGGCTCTAGCCCTTGCCCTAAAGTACACTGGTTACAAAACTGACCACAGTACAAGGTGGAGGACAGCAAGCGCCAGGGGAGAGAGGCAAGGGGTGCCGTGAGCGCCCACTGCAGGAGGGAACTGAATGTTTCCTGGGGGGAGAGGTGGAGAAATCAGGCTCCTGGGCTGGATGGGGTTGGATAGAAGAGAAGTGGGAAAGGCTTTTCTGGCAGAGGGACCAGCATTGGCAAAGCTCGCGGGTGGGATGCTCTGGCTGAGTTGGAGGAAGTGGTCCTGCAGTGGTGGAGGTAGCAGGAGGCTGATATGGGACCTCCTCCTCCTCTCCCAGGTGTGTCATGGAGTTGGGGCAGGTGGGGAAGAGAGTGGGGGTCTTGTCCTATGAGGGGCCCCTCCCTCCAGTCTCCTCAGCCACATTCCCCCGTGCCCTGGCCTTGACGGCGGCCTGAGGTGGGCACAGAGCCATGTGTTGGGCTGAGGGCCCTGTCTGCCACAGCCCGCCACACAGCCCCTGGGGCGGATGGGGGGTGGGGGTGGGGGGGGTCTCGGCCGAGGACCCTGACCCACACTCGGCAGCCCTGCCTTGCTGTGTGATCCTTGGCAGACCCCCTTCCCGTCTCTGAACCAAACCCGGGAAATGGGCGAGATTCCCTCCTCAGCGGATGCTGGGCACGGCCCCCGGTGGTGGGGAATGGGGGGGGCCTGGGTGGGCTGGCTGGGGGCCAGGGGCCAGCTGTTTCTCTGTGTCCTGCGCCCCTCCGCCACCACCCGCCTCCAGACATCCTCACCTCCCTTTTCTATTCTTTTCCGCCTTTCTCGCTTCAAAGGTGTTTTGCCTAAATGGGTTTGTGTTAAGATATTAAGTCGATCACTCAGCAAATTTCCTTCTGCTTGGCTCCTGGCGCCATGAATAATGCAGCTCAACCACGCCGCCTGCACTGCCCAGTGCCTCCTGGTGAGGGGACAGCAGGGCCCAGCACTGAGGTGTTGAGCCCCACAGCTGCCCTGGTGGGTCCCCCAAAGCCTGTGTCCACCCCCCAAAATTATTCCCCAGGGGCCGAACCCACCCACAGGCAATCTGCTCTAACCCTCACATAGTCTTGCTGTGTCTGGGTTGAAGGTAGTACCCTCCAGGTGTGTGTCTGACTGTGTGGAGCTACATGTGTCTGTGGTGTGTGTGACTATGTGGCTACGTGTGTCTATGTTTGGTGTGTGTGCCTGTGTGGGGTTATGTGTGTCTGTGAGGTCTGTGATTTCCCAGGTGGGGACGTGGAAGGCCAGAGATGTGGGGCTTTTACCGTGGAGAAATAGGTGATTGAGGCAGGGCCTGGCCTTGTCTGTGCCAGACTGTGTCTCCTGTGTCAGATCAGTCCGGCTCTCTGGTGCCTGTGTCCCCCTCCTTGGCACTTTAAGACCCAGTCTCATTCTCCCCTGCAGGGGCAGGGCTGGGCAGTGGTGCTGCACCTTCCCGGGGACCCTAGGCCACAGACCCCCTCCAGCCACTGTCCACCCCGCTCTGCTCCCAGCAGCACGGGGAGGAGGTGTGAGGGGTGGTGTGGCATGGCCCAGGTCCAGGAGGTGTGATGAGTGAATGACCCAAGTCCTGCCAGGCCCTGGTGGGCGCTGGGCTTCCCGGGCCTTCCTGTGGAAGGATTTCAGGAGACCTGGGCATTTGCTGGAGACTCACACAGAGACGTTTCTCCGTTAGGAGGATGGACCCAGGGTGGGGCCGTGCACATGAGGTGACAGTGTAAAAGCCGCAAGCTAGTGTGCTGGGGAGGGTGTCTTGCGGTGGGCGCCGCCTGCCTGTGCTTGCCAGGGCCTGAGCATGGGGGGCAGGGTCACTGTATGGGACTGTGAGGGCTGATGTGTATGTCTGTGCGGGGTTACATGTGTCTGTGTGTGGTGTGTGTGTGATTGTGGAGTTACATGTGTCTGTGTGTGGTGGGTGTGCTATATGGGGCTATGTATGTCTACATTTGGTGTGGGTGTGACTGTGGGGTTATGTGTGGTGTGTGTATGTGTGGGGTTTTGTGTGTCTGGTGTGTATCTGGCTGTGTGGGGCTATGTTTGTCTATGTGTGGTATGTATTTGACTGTGAAAAGCTATGTGCGTAACTATGTGGGGCTACGTGTGTCTGTGGTATGTATGACTGTGGGGCTATGTGCATCTTTGGTGTGTGTCTGACTGTGAAAGGGCTATGTGTGTCTGTGATATGTATGTGACTGTGTGGGGCTACATGTGTCTGTGGTGTGTGTGTGACTGTGTAGGGCTATCTGTATCTGTGGTGTGTATCTAACTATGAATGACTATGTGTGTATGTATGTGGGGGTGTGTGTGTGTGTGTGTGTGTGTGTGTGTGTGTGTGTGTATGACCGTATAGGACTATGTGTACCTGAGGTGTGTATCTGACTGTGTGAAGCTACATGAGTCTGTGGTGTGTGTGACTGTGTGGTTATGTGTGTCTATGTTTGGTGTGTGTCTGTGTGGGGTTATGTGTATCCGTGAGGTCTGTGATAGTGGGGTTATGTGTGTCTGTGTTGTATGTGTGACTGTGTGGGGTTACATGTGTCCATGTTTGGAGGTGTGTGTATGTGGTTATGTGTGTCTGTGTGTGGTGTATGTGTCTGTGTGGGGTTATGTGTGTGTGTGTGGTATGTGTGTGTAAGTGTGTATCTATGTGGGGATATGGGTGTTTGTGGGGGGCACGTGTGACTGTATGGGGTTATGTGTGTCTGTGTGGTGTGTATCTGACTGTGTAGGGCTATGTGTGTCTGTGACAGTGTGAGGCTATGTGTGTCTGTGTGTAGTGTGTGTTAGACTGTGTGGGGCTAGGTGTGTGTGGGATGTGTATGTGACTCTGTGGGACTAGGTGTGTCTGTATATGGCGTGCTTCTGCCTGTGTGGGGCTACGTGTCTATATGGTATGTATCTGACTGTGGGGCTAGGTATGTCTGTGTGTGGTGCTTCTCTGACTATTTGTGTCGATCTGTGTCTGTGGTTTGTGTGTGACTGTGTGGGGCTACATGTGTCCATGTGTGGTGTGTATCTGACTATGGGCCTATGTGTGTCTGTGTGTGGTGTGTATCTGGCTGTGTGGGGCAACTTGTGTCTGTGTGTGGTGTGTATCTGGCTGTGAAAGGCTATGTGTGTCTGTGGTGTGTGTGTGACTGTGTGGGGCTACATATGTCTGTGTGGTGTTTGTGACTGTGGGAATGATGTGTGGGTGTGTGTCTGTGTGTGTCTGGGTGGTTGTCTGAAGTTATAATTGGATACAATGGTGTGTCTGTTGCTGTGTATGTGGAGGCTGTGACTGGGGCATTGGGTGTAGGGTGAATGGCTATATGAGGCTGTGAGCTTGTGTGGCTGTGAGGTGTGTGAGGGGTGACTGTGTCTGGTCTGCTTGTGGCCTGAGCCATCCCTTCCATGGCTCTGTGGTGGCTATGTGAGCTTGCGTGGCTGTGGGGTGTGTAAGGTATGACTGTGTCTGGTCTGCGTGTGGCCCAAGCCATGTCCTGTCTGTGGCCTTGGGCTGTGTGGTGGCTGTGAGCTTGTGTGGCTGTGGGGTGTGCAAGGTGTGACTATGTCATGTCTGCATGTGGTCCGAGCTGTCCCATGGCCGTGCGGCTGTATGAGACTCTCAGTGTCTCTGGGTGAGTGTGACTGTAAGGCTGTGTGAGGTGGTGGTGGTGTATAGCTTGTGATTGTGTGTGGGGGGTGTGGCTGAGGGTGGCGGGGGGCGCGAGAGTGTTCAGTGTGGATGTGTGTGCTGCCCAGGCAGTCTTGCTGCTACTGGTCCCTGGAACTGGACCTCCCAGCCCTGGCCCTGGCCCTGCTGATCCATGAAGCCCTGCCTCCTAGCCTCTGCTCCCTGCTGGCAGCCCACCATACCACACCACCCCTCTCCAGGGGGCTGGCTCCAGGGGCCGACCTTCATCAGCACCGTTGTATTTAGCCTATGCCGCCCTGTCAGGTGGAGTTTAAGTCCTTCCCCAATTTGCAGATAGGAAACCTGACACCAGAGAGGCTAAGTACCTTGTCTAAAGTCACACAGCCAGGAGGTCCCACAGCTGGCTCTCCTTCCAGGTGGGAAGCTGGATGTGGGCGTGACATCCACGCTTTGCACAAATCTAAGTCCACTGTAGTGCATCGGGGGAACACTTGGGTGGGAAACTGGAGTGGCTGCCCCCCTCACTGTCCCTTTGTACCTGGGTTGTCCTGGCTCCAGCTGAATCTCCTATTAGTGGGCGTGCTGCCTCCCATGGGCCGGACTCACCTGCAGTGAGGGTGAGTGTCCTGCCTCCTTCCTTTCCCAGGGGCCAGCTGTCTTCAGAAGGGGCACTTGGGACCTGGCCTGCACCACTAGCTTGTGTTTTCCTTCACTCGCTCACCCTCTGTGTGCCTGGTGCCCAGACACTCATGGCAGAGGGTGTGTATCTAGGTAGAGGCAGTAACAACCCGACAGGAGGAGGACAAGGGAGAGGCCCAGGCACACATGACACCCGCCCTGTGCATGTGGCCTCCCCATGCATGTGGCTGGAGCCCAAATGAGCCCAGTGGGGACAGATACTATGCAGGGATTGTCACTGTGGACCAGAGCTTGGTGCCTGTGCAGTGACAAGGTGGCAGCCCAGGAGGGCAGGCCACAAGGAGGCGGGAGGGTTCCAGCAGGTGTGGGTGCCCACCTCGGCTTCCCCCAGAGCCTCTTCCCCACACCCATGCTGGCAGCTCCTGCCAAGCTGTCCCCTCGCATCTCTGTTAGTTGGGCACTCGGCTGCCCAGTCATCCAGCAGGTGTGGATGGCCACCTGTCCTGAGCAAGCGCAGCATGTGTGCTGGGCCCTGTGAGGCCCAGAGTAGACAGACAGACCCCGAGGAGAGAGCCACAGCTTGGCCTTCCCTGGGATCAGAGGGTGGCTGACTACTAGCTGGGTGCTCCTGGCTGAGGGGCTGTGTATGAAAAGGCCTGCTGAGGACAGGTGTGGTCAGATAGGTGACTCCTAAGGACAGGGGCAAGGCTGGGTTGCCGCCTTGAGGGACGATGCCAGGGCCCACCAGGGCCACTAGGGGAAGGGCATTCAGGGCCTGGATGGCCATCCTTCCTACCTTAAACCTATCTTAAAACACTCACCTGGCCATACCACTGTCTGGAATCCACCATCATGGCTCCATTTATTGATGATAAGGCTTCGTGCCCAGCTGAAAACAAAAGTAGCACCTTATTAATCACCAGCCCCTCCGAGTAGCAGGTCCTTTCTTGAGAGCTGGTTTGGAGAAGGGGTTGGAGAGGGTCCAGCTTTGAGGGTAGGTGGGAAGGAGGGGAGGACTAGGGAGAGAGAACCGTATGTGCGCATTTGCATGCATGTGTATGTGGCCATGATGGTCTGGGGTAGCCTCCCTCCTCCCTTTCCCCTCTGCTGGGAGCCTGGAGAGCCTGGGGACTCCCTCCCTGGCCTGTGGGTTGTGTAACTCCCCACCCCCTACCCCATTGCAATTTGCTGCCTTCACATTTTGCCATAATGTAGATTTTTCCATTTGATTTCCTGCATTGTTTTTCTCCTTTTTTAAATTTAAAAGGATTTCAAGAAAAGGAAAAGAGAAAGAGGAGAGGCACCCATGACTTTGGTGGCCTACAGGGTGGGCTGCTTGGGTCTGGAGGCCAGGCCTTGGGACAGCAGGGAAGTTGTTTAGTGCTAGGAGGAAGATCTCCCCTTCCTCTCAGGAGCCTGGTTTGCTGTTGCCTGGGGTGGGGCAAGCAGCCTGGGTTTCAGAGCGTGATCCCGGCCCTGGGTGCTGGAGCAGGAGGGGGTGGGCCAGGAGTCCCTCTCACGCACCCCTTTCTACTGCCCGCAGGCTGGTGGCCTAGCTCCTTCCTGGGAGTGGGGAGTGGACATGGCCAAAAGCTCAGGGGACCCATGACTGTCCCCAACACGGGAGTGGGGGAGGCATGGACACAAGCAGATCTCCTGGGGTGGCCTTTCTTTCTGCCTGCCCAGGCCGATGACACCAAGTAAGCATATCCCACAAGTGAAGGGTGCCTTGAAAGCAGGGGATTGGGGGACTGCTTGGAGGCAGCGGCCTCACAAGATGGTGGGAGACAGGCTATGAGACAAGTGTGGAGAGAGTCATGCCGTGGAGAACAGGGACATGCTGGGAGGGGCGGGTCTAGGCACGAGCGGGGCTCAGAGGGTCCCATCTGCTTTGACTGGAGGGAGCAGTGGGCAGAGTACAGGTACCAGAGTCACCCTCCTGCAACCTGAGTCCCCTGGGCATGTTGGGGAGACAGCTCAGACACGGATGGCCCCAGAAAGTGCAGGACAGAAAAAGGAATTTGGCTGGCAGCACAGCCCACTGTACCTGAAGGTGGGATTTATAAGGTGCAGAGCACTTTCACTTCCTGGGGTCTCAAGCAAGGGAGCAGAGCCCAGAGAAACGTCAGACTGGAGTGCAGGGCCAGCCTCTACCTCTTCAGCTTCCACCCAGCCTGAGCCTCCCTGCCTGCAGAATGAATCCACTGAAGTGAGGGGATGCAGCCCCAGCCTCACTCCCGCACACTCCACCGTCCTCCTCCCCTGCACCCAGCCTGGGATGTTTATTGCTCCTTCCCACCCAGGGATGTAAGCTGCTAACACTGCACCTGGCGCATAAGAGGTATTCAGTAAACATGTGTGGATGCCATGAGAGTGAGTAGCGGCAGCATGCGGGGCAGGTGGCGTGGAAGGGGCCTGCGCTTGCCTAAAGACGTGTCACAGGTGCTCCGTGTACATGGGCTGCTGAGTAATGGTGTCGGGGACCGTGCAATGGGGCCTGGCCCTAGTGAGCTCCTTTCTGCCATCCAAGTGCTTGAGCTGGCCCAGATCACTGTCCGCAGCGCTTTCGCTTGGGCCATTCTCTGTCCCTCTGGTCTTGCTTCCCCAGCTAGACCATGAGCTTCCAAGGAGTCTCACTCCTATCGTTTCTAAAGGACTGAGTCTTCCAGGAACTGAGCAGGGCATCCCAAGAAAGAAAGGATGAATGAGTGGCTGTGTAGACCTGACCCTGTCCCTGAGGAGTGCAGTTGGAGGTGGACGCTGACACAGATCCATCAACTGGACACGGAGAACACTGGGAAGGGTCAGCAGACCACAGATGGAAAAGGCAGAGAGACCAAAACACAACAGGAGACTGATGTCAAGTTCATCAGCAGAGTCTGTCATGTTCATGTGGGGAGGCAAGGGTTCCAGCCCATGCCAGGGACTGGCTGGGTTAGAACCTGCTCTCAGGAGGTTTTGGGAGCCAGGTGGCTGGGAGGAGATGGGCAGCCTGCGTGGCGTGGAAGGGGCAGGCAGTGAGCTCCACTGCATCTCTCCTCAATGCCCTGGGCCAGCAGTGGCCGAGCAGCCCATTTCGCAGGTGGACAAAGGGGGGCTCAGGTGTGTCCTTGTGTGTTCTCTAATGGACAGTGCTTTTTGAGGACTGAGGTGCCCTTGGCATCACCCATATCTAAGAGTTTTGTCCAGCCTCGGTTCTGGGGCTCAGGTTTACCCAGTGGTTCCATGTTGCCATATTTGCTTGATTCTGATTATTTTGTAAAGAAATAAAACATTGTGGATTGAGTAGAATCTCCCCCTGGAATCCACCTTTATCCTATTCCTCCCTTTCTCTCCCTATAGGTAACCATGGTTCTGATTGTGGTAGGTTCCTTTCCTGTCCTTGTTTAGTCATTCAACAAACATTTTTTGAGCACCTGCTTTGTGCCAAGCAGTGTTCTAGGCATTGTGGAGAATGTGATGAATTAAACAAAATCGCTTGCCCTCGTGCAGCCTTGAATCATATATATGTAGTGTGTATATGTGTATATATGTGTGTATGTGTGTATATGTATGCATATACATATAGCTCCATGAAAAATAAAAATCATATGTGACCTTAAAATTTGACATGAATGGGACAGATCATACTGCAACTTGCTTCCGTCAGTCAGTTTTATGTTTCGGGATTTGTCATGTTGGTCCGCGAGAGCTGTTTTATTCATCTTAATGACATAATATCCCACTGGACGAACACACCACAGTTTTATTCATTCTTTTGTTGTAAAACATTTAGGTTGTTTCCATCTCTGCAGCTTCCCACGGTGCGTGTTGTGTGTGTTTGTGTGGGTCTCTGTGCCCACGTGCCAGAGCTTCCCCGGGGACGCGTGTGGCCAGGACGTGCGGCGTGGAGGCAGCAGCACTAGCTTTACTAGATCCTGCCAGTGGCTCTTGGAAGTGTTCCAATGGACACCCCTTCATCAGATGTCCAGTCATTGCAGTAGAGGCGGGCCCTGAAGGGTGGGCTGGCACAGGGAGAAAGGGAAGGAGCGGAGGAGGGGCAGGCTGTGGTAGGTGCTGCTGTGGGGGCTGGCTGGGTGGGCGCCCAGAGCTGGGAGAGGTGGCAGTTCTGCCAGGAAGCACTGGGGGCTGGCCTGGGTCCCAGACCCTCCGGTTCGGTAGCAAGAGCCTTGTTTGGAGGTAGGCTCTGCCCTGTGGCTGTGTGCCCCAGGGTGAGGCACTGCCCCTTTCTGGCTTCATTTCTTTGCTCTCCGAGGTCCCTATAGCCTTGATGTGCTCAGATGTTCTTGGCAAGAGGCTGTGGCTTCCTGCCCTGGGCCCAGTGAGCAGAGGCACTGGCTTGGCTGAGATGGCGCGTGGCAGTCGAGTGGCTGGCAGCGGTCTGGGAGGCCGGGGTCCTGGCAGGAGGCTGGGCAGGGGCTGGGGAGTGGTGTGAAGGGCTCACCAAGGGGCATGCAGAAGAGCCTAGGGGACCATGGAAAGCCTCAGCTTCTCCATGTGGGTCCCCCTCCTCTGAAAATCCTGTGCTGGGACCCCGGGGGAGGTGGAGGCTGCAGCCCCTGCCTTTGTGGGCTTGACTTTGATTATATTAACTATCCACATGGGTGTGTGGATTCTTCTTTGATTCAATGAGAGAGACTGTCCCACTGTGATGGTGGTGCTGTGGCACAGGGACCAGAAACAGGCAGTGCTGGTGGGTCTGTATCGGACTTGGGGTCTGTCGTGGCAGGAGTGTGAACGCACAAGGGTGGTGATTGCGCACGGTGATGTGTGCTAGTGTGTGCATTCTGTGAGTATATGCACACAGGTATGTGTATGTATGCAAACTCACCTAAAAGAGCTTGAAACACTGCTCTTGTTTTCTGGGTGGATGCTGGGGGTGATTGTCTTGCAGCCGAAGAGGTGGCAAGGAATGGGAACTTCCCAGAGGCGGGAGAGTCTGTGAGGGCTCTGGACACAGACCAGGACTGCAGTCCCACTGCCTGGCTGTTTGGCCTTGGTCAGGCTATTTAGCCCCTCTGAGCTTCAGTTTCCTCATCTGTTAGATGGGACTGCTAGCAGATGCTTCCAGGGTGTGTGAGGATTCTTTGAGACTGGGCTCATCACAGCGCCAGGCGTGCAGTGGTCACTCAGTAAGTGCTGGTTCCTCTTGGCTCTAGTTCTCTCTGGCTGCGGCAAGGGTCAGGAGAACAGTTGGGACAGAGGCGAAGCCACTGCCAGGACCTATGTCACCACAGGAGAGGTCCTGGCTGGTGAGCCAGCCCTTGTTTCCCACTCCCCTGAGCAGCCATGTATCAGCTGTGACAGAAAGGGAACCCGTGGGCATTTGGTTTCTCATCCTGGGGACAGTGACACCAGTGGGCAGTTGCCCAGAGTGGGCGCTATGCTCCGACATCCCGTGGGCCCCACAGGTCCCAATCTCTGCCCCATGTGACTGGCTAAGAGACAGCCCGAGTTCAAGCCCCAGCTCTGCCCCCAACTCCCTTCCTGACCTTGGGGAAGTCCCTTAACCTCTCTGAGCCTCAGCTCCCACATCTATAAACTGGAGATGTGGCCCAAGTCCAGTGTGCAGAAGAGTGTTCAACGTGCACTGGGTGCTCCCCAGATGCCCATTGGCACTCTGGGCTCTGCAGAACCCCTCACTCCCCTCCAGCCCTGAACCTCTTGTGGTTGCAAGAATATCAGACCCTCCCAGACAGAGCAGGAGGCTCAAGGACCTCGTGACTCACTCACATTCCCGCTGACCTAGCCGGGGTCACTTAATCCTTCAGCAGAAACCGGAGCACACAAGATATGCCCCGAGGTGTCAGGCAGGACCATTGCACTGTGGGCTCAGAGGAGCCCAAGATGTCACTTCACCTGATGTTCTATCCTTGTTCAGAGCAGTCAACTCCGTCCCCTGCCTCCCTTCCCCATGGGAGCCAGGTGGCTCTCCCTCCCCGCTCCCCTCCCTGTCCAGCCTCTTCCTCTTGTCCATCTGTCTCCCCAGATGGGGGAAGAATGTCGCAATTGGCCCACTTTCTAACTGGAAAGAAACCATATGGAGGTGTAGCCGGGAGCTGAGATCCTGCCGGGCCAGCACTGCGGAGGTTAGGCCGCCTCCCTTGGCTCTCTGTGACCCAGACCCAAGTACCTAGCTCCTTTTTCCCTTCCCTGTGAGCTCTTGGAAACTGTGCTCTTTGGGCCTAGGACTTTCTGTGTGTCTTGGGAGAAACCCAAGGAGCTGTGTGTGTGTATGTCCTGTGGCTCTGGGCTCAAAAGGGTACTGGAAACAGAATAGCCACTCCTTCTAGGGAGTGTGCCTGGTTGTCCCCAGAATGCACCACCAGCTGGCTTCTTGCCCACAAAGGACTCAGATCGGTGTCACTGCCTTTGGGAAGCCTTCCTTGGTTGCCCATGGGAGGGAGCCCTCCATGGGTGAAGCTGAGTGCTGGCGTTTGGCCCATGGGACTGGTGGCAGGTCGTGTCCCCTTGCCCCATGAACCTCCCACAAGGAGTTGTCTGATTGGCAATCTGTAGAAGGCTCAGGCAACCCAGCCTGAACTGAGGGGCCATTTGGAGGTCCAGGGGTGCTCAACCAAGGTGGCTGGGTGGAGGCATTGACTGGATCCTGTTTTGAGTGCCACCCAGAGGAGAGTGGCAGATAGATATTGGATCTGCCTTCATTAAGATTTACCCTCATGCCTTTCCAACAACTGGTCCCTGACTCTGCCACCAGGGGCCTTGGTGGTCTTACTCTCTGGGGTCCCCAGCTCCTGGGCCTCAGTAGGGCAGGGAGCTGTGTGGCTTTGAGCAAGCCACTTTACTGAGGTCCAGGCTCATCTGTCAAATGTGGTGAGTGACACAAGCAGTGGCCCACAAATGCTTCCTAGCAAGGTCAGGTGGGATATAAAAATGTGAATGGGGGCCAAGCACAGTGGCTCCCGCCTGTAATCCCAGCACTTTGGGAGGCCAAGGCAGGAGGACGGCTTGAGCCTAGGAGTTTGAGACCAACCTGCCAGGCTGTCGAGACTGACCTCATCTCTACAAAGAATAAAAAAACTTGCCAGATGTGGTGATGTGCGCCTGTAGTTCCAGCTGCTCAGGAAACTGAGGTGGAAGGATAGCCTCAGCCCAGGAAGTCAAGGAGGTGGTAAGCTGTGATGATGCCACTGCACTCCAACCTGGGGAACAGAGTGAGGCCCTGTCTCTAAACACCACCGCCACCAACAAAAACCCATGAACAACACATCCCCTGCCAGCACTCGAGAGACACAAGTCTGAGGTTGCGACTGGCTGGGTGTTGTACGTAGGGCTTCCAGGGTCTCTGGTGGCTGCCCAGCCCACGTGTGATCCCAGTTGCACCATGCATTGACTCTCCTGATGGCTTCAGTTGGTGACCATGCATGCTGCTCTTACTGAGGGCATGTGGGTGAGGACCTGGGAGGGGGGCTCAGGGAGGAACCCCCGGAGGGGTGTGCATGTGGGTGTGAGCGTAGGGGGTACTAATGGCTCCAGTAAGTTCTCATTCTCAGATTTAGTTCTCCAAGAAACGCTGTGAGGTGATTATAGCAAAAATAACCAACATTTACTAAACACTTACTATGTACCAGACATTATTGTACTAATATGCATTAACTCATTTATTTTAGAATTGTCTTATAAAGTACGTAGTATTATTATCTCCACTTTATCAGTGATATATTTGTTGCATGGGAAACTGAAGCACAGAGTACATTTTTTTTGAGTCGGAGTCTCACTCTGTCACTCGGGCTGGAATGCAGTGGCACACTCACGGCCACCCCCGCGTTGACCTTCCACCTCAGCCATCCATGTAGCCAGAACTACAGGCATGTGCTACCATGCCCGGCTAATTTTTGATTTTTGATCGCCAAGTTGCCAGGGCTGGTCTCAAACCTGCGGGCTTAGGCAGTCCACTCACCTCGGTCTCCCAAAGTGCTGGGATTACAGGCTGAGCCACCGAGCCCAGCCTTTCTGCACAGAGTACTTAAGTGACACGTCCAGGGTCACCAGCTAGTGAGTGGAGCCACGACTGACACTGTGATTATTCTGACTGCACGGCCCATATCCACATACTGGGACCTCAGGGCTGGGAGTCAGGCTGGGTTCTCGGCCTCCCCTGTCTGTCCCAGGCTGACTGGTGACCTCCCGCAGGAGGCGTGTGCATCGCGCAGTCGGTGAAGATTCCTCGAGAGCCCAAGATGGGCGAGTTCGACAAGATCATCCGTCGCCTCCTGGAGACCTCAAACGCCAGGGCAGTCATCATCTTCGCCAATGAGGATGATATCAGGTGAGGACAGGCGGCAGCAGGGCGGGTGCAGGGAGCAGGTGGGTGTGGGAGAGCCATGGGGTCTGTCTGCCGAAGGCCTTCCCAGGCAAACCTGACCCCTCCCTGGAATCCAGAGGTGGGGGCAGCTGTAAGTGTGAGCAGAAAGACCCTGCAGGCTGGGATATGGGCTGAAGAGGCACCGTTCCCCCCCCATTTCCTGCATCCGTTCCTCCTGCCAGGGGTGACTAGGGAGTGCATTAATGCAGGGGCTGAGGCTGTGGGCTTGGGGCCAGACCCCCTAGGTTTTAATCCTGTTCTCCCACCTACTGTGTGACTGTGTGGTAACCTCTCTGGGCCCCTGCTGCTAAACAAATAACAATGAGCTGATGATACCTGCCTGAGTGTTGAGGACTGAGTGCAGGGATGTGCATGAAGGGTGTAGAGTAGGGCCTGGAGAGCAGCAGGAGCCCAGGAACAGCTGGCCACCTTGAGCACAGAGTACAGGGAGGAGGCTGGGCTGTGGTTCTAGCCTGGCTTGGCACACACTCACAAGGGGCAAGGTGGGCTCCTCACTGAGCCTCAGTCTCCCCATATGCAGAGTGGGAGCAGTTGAACTCTGGGGACGGGAGCATGAAGTACGGAACCCTGGACCAGTCCCTGTCTGTACTACCACCCCAGGGGCCATGGCAACAGGTCAGACACATGAACACCGTTAATAGACGAACCTGGAGCTCCCTCCTATCCCCATACCTTTCCTCCTAATTTTCCTTGGCTCCCACTTCCCTGACTGGGTGTCAAGATGAGTCAGGCCTGAGAGATAGCCCTGTCTGAGGGGAGACACAGCCCTGTCCTCAAGGAGCCCCAGTCTGAGGGGGGGAGACACAGTCCTGTCCTCAGGGAGCCATAGTCTGAGAGGAGACATAGCCCTGTCCTCAGAGAGCTCTAGTCAGAGGGGAGAGATAGCTCGATATTCAGGGATCCCCAGTCTAAGGGGCAGACACGGCCCTGTCCTCAGGGACCCCCAGTCTGAGGGGAGACACAGCCCTGCTGGAGTCTGGTTGGGGAGGCATGGTCCTGCCTTTCCAGAGGAGGGTGAGACAGCAGACGTGGCCCCCTAGACTTTCACTCTTAGATATGACCTGAGCAGGCGGAACCTGCTATGCTGACTCCCCCTCTCCCTGGCCCAGCCTAGGGTACCCCTAGCCCACCCTTTCCCATGGGGCTCCCTCCCACGCCTCAGGAGCCCCATCCTGAGTCCTGTTCTTTCAAATCCATTTTCTCATTGGTAAGAGCCTATCATGGACCCTAGAGTTACAGCAAAACAGAGAACCCCTCAGGACAATGCAGGGTCCCTGGAGTGTGGAGGAGAGAGTTCTGGAAGATCATCAGGGCCCCCAAAGCCAGAAGGACCAACGGCAAGAGAGAGGTCTCAGGCAGCGGAAGGCTGGAGAAGGGAGGCTGTCCTGACACCCCCCACACTGTACCCAGAAGCAGCTTGCACCTCCTTAAGGCATACAGGTCCCCTCAATCCTTGCTCTGAGTGTCCCTGGTGCCAGTGGTCAGCCAGCTCCTGGGGTGCAAGGGCCCCCTTCTGAGCCTGCAGTCCCTTGCTCCCTGGCTCCTGCGCCTCCTCCCACCCACAGCCTGGTCCGACTCTCTCCCACGCCCCACTCAGTTGTGCACCCCACTCCAGGCCTGCTGCTTTTGGGGGCCTTGTCAGCTCAGAGGGACCCACATGCCGAGGAGGGGAAGGATGAAAGGTTGGGTCCTTGGTCCCCGAGAAGAGGCACCCAGGAGGGTGGGATGGGACTATCTGGACTTCCTGAGCAGGCTGCGGGACGTGGCGAGGGAGGCAGGGGCCGTTTCTGGCCATCCACATGCATTTTCAGCATCAAACAGAAATAAAAATAAACCCTGGTGGCTTCACAGGGATGGCTGGCGGGAGCTCTGGTCATCCTGGGCTGGCTGGAAGCAGGCGGGTATTGATCGGGCTGTGGGGGGGGTTCTGGAAGCAGCCCCGCCTGCCATCAGTGGTGACTGGGTGGGGGGTGGCACTGCATCACTGGGGGCCCTGGAAGTGTTGGGAGTTGGAGATGATGGGGGAGGGTGGGTGGGATGAGGGTGAGGCTGGGCCAGGCAGGTCCAGCCCAGGTGTAGGCTCTGGGACCTGGAACCCTCTGTTCTTCCTGGAAGCCTCAGGCCCTCCAGGCCCTCCTGCCCCTGCCAGCCCCCTCCCACACAGCCCTGCAGCCACTACCAGGCCCTGGAGTCTGCCCTGGTGCTCACCCGTATCACAGCCTCTCACTTGCTGTGTGACCAGGAGCAAGTTCCTTGCCTCCTCTCTGCTCCAGTCTCCCTGAGGGAGGAGCTGGGTTGGGGAGTCCTGCCCATCCCTCCCTGTGTCTCCCCTCTGAGGAGAGGCTTTGCAGGGCCACTTGATTCATGCATCCTGGTGCTGACTGGGTGCCTGCTGTGGCCTCCTTGGCCCTGTGCTGGCTCTGGGTCCCTGTGACACGGTCACAGGCAAATTGGGTGGGTGGGAACATTTGGCCCCACACCCTCGTCCGTCCACACCCATCGTCACATCCAGGAGTGGGGAGCAGCTCTGGGAAGGCCCTGGACTTCTGGCACAGAGGGTGGTGGATGGAGAGGGTGCTGCTGGTAGGGATGACCTACAGGGGATGGGGGGGTGTACATGTGTGTGTGATTGTGGATATAAAGGTGACAACGGGCCAAGGGATGCCGGCATAGGAGCAGGGCGTGCGTCTGAGGACAGGGGCTGGGCAGGTGTAGTTCTGGGGCCTGAGTTCATGGGGCCAGTATGGACCTGGGGAGACAGGTGTGGTCTTTGCCGGGACTGATGTGGGCCCGGGGAGCACACTGGGCCTGTGGGCAGGTATGGGCTGGGATGGGGAGAGCCATGGGCTGGGGGTAGGGGCGTGGGTGCTGGGCAGCTGTGGGCCCTGGGCTCATAGGAGTCAGGGGTGGGAGTTCAGGCATGGCCTGGGGACAGGTTGTGCCCACATCAGGAGAGGTGTGGCCGGGACTAGGGGTTATTGCATGGACAGACACGACTGGGCTGGGCTGGGCTGGCATGTGTTCCCACAGGCGTGTGCTGGAGGCGGCTCGAAGGGCTAACCAGACTGGCCACTTCTTCTGGATGGGCTCAGACAGCTGGGGCTCCAAGATCGCACCTGTGCTGCACCTGGAGGAGGTAGCTGAGGGTGCCGTCACCATCCTCCCCAAGAGGATGTCTGTGCGAGGTAGGCCCGGCAGGCATGGGCACAGGACTGCCACACTCAACCCCGGAGCCTCATCCTGGGCTGCTCCCCTGCCGTCCCTCTGCTTCCTTCCTCTCCTCCTCCAACTCTGCCTGCATCTTTTCTTTCCTCTTCCTTGGCCCACCGCCTCTTGTGTTCAGAGGTTCTGGGCTGGGAGCCTTTCGGGCACGCCACACAGCAGAATTCAAATCCAGATTCAGAAACTTTCTTCCTCTCCTCTCAGACATTGTTGAGCGTGGGAGGTGTGTGGGGAGTCCTGGGAGCTGCCAGCGGGTCACGGGAGAGGTGCTGTGCCAGGGACAGGGGCCTCCCTCCAGGCCCCAGAGGGTTTGGGGGTGGGCTGCCCTGCCCTGAATCCCCTCTTCTCGGGGCAGAACCACAGTCATCCTGGGCAGGAACACACTGCTCTGGCCAGAACCTCTCAGGGAGGGAGGCGTGAAGTTCCCATTAATGGCCTGACTTGGCGGGGACCTCGCAGTCCCATCATGGGGAGCGAGCTCCTTGGGACTTCTCTGTCCCTACCCTCTCTCCATTTGACATAATCGTCGATGGAGCTGGAAGGGCCTGCAGACATCTGCCTCTCCAACGAACTTTCCCAGAGGCTAAGGCTTGAGAGTGGGGAGAGACTTGCTCAGGGTCACCCGGCAGGGTCTCCTCTTCACCCTGAGGCAGAGGGAGCACCCTGGCCCATGTCTGCCTATAGACCCAGTGTGTGCCCCAGGCCCACAGCTGTCGCTGCAAAGACCACACCTGTCTCCCCAGATCCACACTCACTCATGTCTGCCTCAGGCCCCCGAACTACACCTGCCCAGCCTCCATCCTCTCAGACTCATGCCTTCCTGGCCTTATGCCCACATCCACATCCCTTAGCCCATCTTCACATTGATATCCATGGCTTCTCTCTCTCTCTCACACACACACACAGTAAACGTTCCCACAACGCCCCTCTCAACTCAAGCCATAATAAACACAAAACAACAATCATTGTGGCTTACTGGTGCTTGCAAATGCCAGGCTCCTCAGAGACATCTCATGTAGTGCTGCTCCCAGCAACCCTGTGATCCATGTGCATGAACATTTGGTAGAGACACTGAGGCTCAGAGAATTAAGTGCAGTGAGTGGCCGAGCTGGGATCTGAGTCCAGGACTTGCCTGACAAGTACTTTTTCCTCTCTGGGATGTTAGAAAAGCTTTACAACAGTGGTCCGCATCACCCCCACAGGTGATTTTGCCCCTCAGGGGGACATTGGGCAATGCCAAGAGACAATTTGGGTTATCACAGTTGGGGGGGGTGATGCTGCTGGCATCTAGTGAGGAGAGGTCGGGGGTGCTGCTTAACACAGGACGCTGCACAGGATGGCCCCTGCCGCAAAGAATCATCCCGTCCAAACTGTCAGTATTGTGGAGGTTAAGAAATCCTGCTGTAGGCCACCCCCCCTGCCCAATGCCAGCATTTCTCCTGCAGCTCTGACGGATCATTTAGTGTCCACTCCTTTCCACGGAAAGAGGGCTCACCACTCCGTGTGAGGCCCACTGAACTTCCAGGCCATATGGCCCACCCCAAGCAGCTCAGTCAGCAGTTCACAGAACAGTCAGCGCTGTGTGTGGGGAGGGGTGGGGCAACGCATCTGAGAGGAGGAAGGGCACTGTTCACCAGCAGCCTCTTTAGGACAGGGTTTCCTAGGCAGAGAGCAGAGCTGTGAGCCTTGCAGAGCATGTGGAGGAAGGAGATTGCATCAGTCAGTGATAGGGACATTCTGGACATGATGATCCAAGTCCCAGTCTTGCTGTGTCACCTGGGTGATCCCCTCCCTTCTCTGACCAGGTTTCCTCTTTAGGTGCTCCCCGGGTTGGGCAACCCCACCAGCCTCTCTGCTCTAATCTCAGGACTCCCGGGTGGCTCCTTCTCAAAGAGGCCCGATGTTAGCATTTCAGTGGTTAAAGGCCGCGGAAACATCCTCTTAAAGGCCGTGGAGACATCCTCCTCGGCGTACTTCTCTTCCATAAAGGCAGTGGTTGTAGATTACACATGCTCCCCCTGGGACTCAATACAGCTCTTTTCATTTGGAATGAAATGAAATGCTCCACATTTTGTTTTTTCCGCCTGCGCCCTGGATCAGAGGATGCGCCCTTTCGTCCCTCCCTCTCTAAGCCCGGGGGAGCCGGGGAGGGCCGGGGGCGGGTGGGGAAGCGGGAGCGCGAGGCCCTGACGTCACGGTCCCCTGCCAGGCTTCGACCGCTACTTCTCCAGCCGCACGCTGGACAACAACCGGCGCAACATCTGGTTTGCCGAGTTCTGGGAGGACAACTTCCATTGCAAGCTGAGCCGCCACGCGCTCAAGAAGGGCAGCCATGTCAAGAAGTGCACCAGTGAGCACGCGCGTGGGACGGGCCTGCTGGGGCGGGGCCGGCGGGGGCTGTGGGGCGGGGCCTGCGGGCCGGTGCTGGAGGGCGGAGTCTCCGGGGAGGCGGGCCGGCGCCCGGGGGCGGGGTTGGGAGGCCAGGGGCGGGGCCACAGCCGATTTAGAGCGATACACTGAGGTCCTAGAGAGTAGGAGGGCCGTCTGGCCTGTGGCTGCCTTGGGTTCGTGTGACTGCTCCACCTCGAAGGTGCCTTCAGTCACTTAGCAAACACCAGTGTGGCTTCCAGAACCTGCCTGGTCCTGTTCCACCTGCGTGGTGGGTAGAGCAGTGAATGAAAGAGTCTTTTGGAGTTTTTCTTTTAATGGGAAAGCAGGCGATAAATAAGATGAGTAAATGATGGAGTATGTGGGAAGGGAAGTGTTCAATAGGAACAAAACAATAAAAAGAATGGGGAGTGTGGAGGGAAGGGACACTGCAGTTTTAAAGTGGCCAGGGATGGCCTCCCTGCAGAGGTAACGTTTGAGCCCTGAAACGGAGAAGAATGAGCCATACAAGGGGAGGGAGGGGCAATGATTGGTCCATTTTGCAGATGGGAAAACAGAGGCTCAGAGCAGGTAAGTAAAGGACTTGAATTCCCACAGTTGGAAGATGGTAGAGCACAATTTGAAGCCTCTCGGCCCTCAGCCCTGTACGTGGCCATCTTGGTGTGTTCACTTTAGATGTATTTGGACAGGGTCCTTGTATGTTGTGGGTCTGGGTTGCTCTCCAGCAGGGCCCAAACTCGGTAACAATGGAGGCTTCTGGGTGCCTCTAAACCTGAATGATGCACAACTGAGATGGTGAGTTCCCTCCTGTGTCCCCCCCAGACTTAACTGGTACAGTTTGGGCAAAGGACTGGCTGGGCCAGATCCATGCTGCATGGAATCTGGGTCCTCCAGAGAGAAGGGAATGTGGTGAGGGTGGCTGGGGAGCATGCTGCCCTCTGGTGGCCAGAGTCCACAGGCAATTACAGATCCCGAACAGTGGGTATCTCCTGGGGGCCCAGGCAAGCTCACAGTCACACCCACCTGAATGGGCAGAGTGGTGTGCAGGTACACGAGTGTGCCCATGTGCATGGACTGCATATGTATGTGAGTTGCTGTACCTGAGAAAGAAGGGCATGTGTGCGTATATATACGAAGGGTCTATGTGCTCCTGGGAGAGCTAATAACCATAGCACTACTAGTTGTGATGCACCTACCATGTTCCATACACTTAAAGACCATCTCGTTTCACTCACAACAACGCTAGGAACTCTTAGGATTCCTGTACTATAGATGAGAAAATGGAGACTGAGAAAGACCAAGCGACTTGCCCAAGGCTGCACAGCAGGTACTTGAATCAGGCAGTAATCACAGTAGAGGTGTGAGAAGGACACACATGTTGGGCCGTGGAGGCTGAGCCCTCGTGGGGAGGGTGACCTTGCATCCTGCCCACCTCTGTTCTGGTGTGATTATTGAGAGTATCCCCTGTGATTCTCAAAAGTGCTCATGTGGGGGTGGAAGATTATGGGGGCACCCTGATTATAGACCTGCTGGGGTATGGGGATGGGATGGGGGAGACTGGAAGTAGGGGCAAAATGGACGTCTGGGGCCTCCTGGACCTGGTGTCTAGGGTGTGCAGGTCTTTCTGGAATCACCTCTTTGTCTGGGAGGGCAGGAGGGAGGAAGGCCTCAGTCAGTTCCTGCAGGCTCTCCAGACTCCTGTTCTAGGGTCAGCATTCATGGCCTCTGCAGCAATCCTGAGGGAGGCGTTTGGTCTGACAGGCAAGTAGGAGAGAGAGAGCGAGAGCAGGTTTCAGAAGACCGCGGAACTTTGCCATGAACCTAAGGTACGCCCTATGAGCTTGCGAGGACTTGGCGCTCTCATCTGGGCAGTGGAGTTGATGGTGAGCCAGCCCAGAGAGTGTCTCCAGAAGGAGGCGAGAAGATGTGAACAGAGGTGCTTTGTGACTGTAGCATGATGGCCCGAGCCTGGCTGTGCATCAGAGTCACCTGGAGAGCCCTTAACACTACACCAGGGCGCCATCTCCAGACCAGCTAAATTGGAACTGCAGAGGTGGGGCCTGTGCTGCAGATTTTTCTAAAGCTCCCCAGGTGATTGTAATGTGCATTAGGACTGGAGTGGTGGTTCCCAAGTTTTGTGCAAGTTGAATCCCATGGGGATCTTTTGAAATACTGATGCCTGCCGCCCACCCCGAGACATTCTGATTTGGTGCTGGGTGCAGCCTGCACGTCAGGACTGTTTCTGCAAGTGCTGCAGGTGGTTCCACTGCGCAGCAGGGTGGGAGCCTCTGGCTCAGAGGCAGAGGTGAGTGATGGGAGGGAGAACAGTACTACTTCGGGCAGGGGGAGGCAAGAGGCTCTGGTGGACCCAGGCACTTGTCTTGGGGAGGAGTAGAAGGACGGTGCCTCGCAGGTAGCCTGAATCCTTCTTGCTGCATTGGACGCCCCAGCAGAAACCAGTCAGGGTCCTTGTGTGGCCCCAGGTCAGGCGTGGTGAGCCCATCCGTTCATCTCTGGGTGAGGTGGTGGCCAGGGAGCTGTTGGGAATATTTGTGGGACCTGAGACCCTGGGGGAAGGGAGGTGGCTCTGGCCAACCCATGGCCCTGCCTGAGCCTGTCCCTGGGGAGAAGGCCCTAGGCGGGGAGGGCTGGAGTGATCCCCAAGGAGAGCCAGGAGTAGGGGCAGGGGAAGGACTCACCCTGGCTCTGAATTGGGCTCTGCTGTCTCCCTGCTGTGTGACTTCGGACAAGTTATTTAAGTTTTCTGCGTCTCAGCTGCTTGTAGACAAGAGCCATCCCAGGAGGTTGTTGTGAGGATTAGATAAAGCCGAGAAATGCTGTGTGTGACAGGTGCTGATAGAGCGGTTACCATGTTGATCTGGAGGGAAAGTGGAAGAGGAATTCAGACAAAACGTTGGGTGATTTCATAGCCCAAGTCAGTCGACACTGATCCTGTCTGTCTGCTGTTGGTCCTGGAGGAGGGAGTGTGCCATCCTGAGGGTGGATGGTATAGACTGTGGCGGGCACAGCTCCCATTTTACAGCAGAGCAAACTGAGGCAACGTGTGAATGTCACAGCGCTAGAGAGTGGGCAAGTTGTACTCACGCCCGCGCAGCCTGGCTCTCCAGTGGGTGCCCCTGCCCTCCCCCTCCCTTGGTCCCCTCCCCTTGCCTCCAGCTAGCCCAGGTGCTCTGCAGTCTCCCATCACGTATAACCCCTGCTTCCCTGCTGTCTCTGGAGCCCGGCTTCCCACTCACCTCAGGACTGCCCACTTTCCTCCCTTGATGCTGGCAGATTCCTTAGTCGCCTCTGCTTGTCGCAGTCCCGAGGCCCCACCTGCCCCGCCTCAGATCTCAGCAAGCACCACTCCTGTGTCCTCTGCTTGCCAAGTCCATTCCTTCCTACCCTAGTTGGTGGATGGGCCTGGTGACTTGTGAGAGGGTGGGAAGAGCCATCTCATGCTGTGGTTTCACACTGGGGAAAGTTTGCTTCATCTTTCAAGGCTGTATTAAGGGGAGGTCCCCTGAGACAAAGATTTGAGAGCAGGTAGTTTATTTGGGAGGGGATCTCAGGAAAGAGGAGAGAAGACAATGGGAAAAGGTGTGAAAAAGCAAGTTACCACCGTGAGCAATTGGAGCTTACTCTCTCAGGCACTCTGGGGACAGAGGGACCGGCCACTCAGTCATCCCACTGAAGGCGAGAGGGAGCCGTGGTATGTATGTCCCAGCCCCTGTCAGTCGGTGGTGGGAGTGGCTCCTGGCGGCTTAATCCTCAGCACCTCCAGCCACTAGACGGTGGGCAAAGAAGGTTCCTGTGCCATGGGGAGGCGGCGGAAGGGCAGCAATGCCGGCAACTGGAAACTGGATGGGCATGTGCGAAGTGGTGAGGGTTAGGGGTGGTGAATGCTCATTCTCTCTCACACATGCAGCTCCTAGTCCTGAAGACCGAGATGTGAATTCTTGTGCTGCCACTTGCTAGCTGTGTGACCGTGGGCAGGTTCCCTCACCTCCTGAGGCCTCAGTGTCCTTATCTGTAAAGTAGGAATTCTATTACCTGCTCTCCTTCTCCTGTGAACCCCAGCAGGGTGCTGCCCCCGCCCCGGTTCCCCCCAGGCCCTCTGCCACAGCTTCCCAGAGAAGTGATGAGAGCTGATCTGCCGGAAGCTCTTGCAGTTGGCCATGGCTCTCCCCACACCCGAAGGTCGGGGTCACCGAGAGGGGCTTCTCTGCTGCTGTCAAGCCCACGAGAGAATAGTGTCTGCCGCCTCCACCCCTCTGGGCCCCTCCCTGGGAGCCCACAGTGCAGGATTTGGGAATGAAAGTCGTAAACAAGGCAGATGTGGCATCCGTCTTTTTGACAGCGCTGCCAGCCAGGTGACGGCTAAGCGGAGGAAGGCTGGGTTTATGAGGAGATAGGAAAATTTACTGCCTGCCGCTCCCAGGGTCTGTGAGCTCAGAGAGGAAGGGCGACCATGTGGTGGTTGTGGATGTGGATGTGTGGCAGATGCCAGTCACCTGGACTGAGCTTGCAGCAATAACACCAATAATCATAAGCAGCATAATAATAACAGCTAATATTTGTATAGCATTTGTTAGTTGTCAAGCTCTGTTCCAATGTTTTGCACTTAATCTTTATAGCAATTCATTTTACAGATGAGGAAACTGAGGCACAGAGAGGTTAAGGACTTGCCCAAGATTACACAGAGCTGAGATTTGAACCTGGGTCTTCTGGCTCCAGAGATGTCCTGCCTCAGGACAGCTGATATTCCAGCCTAGAGCCCTCTTGGCTTTTCTGTCCTGCCTTTGGGAAATCGTCCCACCTCTACATCCCCAAAGGGCCTGAGGAAGCCTCCCTCCTGGGGAAAGGAAGGCGGGCTAAGAGAGTGGCCACATCGTGGCCCACCTTCCCTCGTGCTGCTTCCCGCAGTCAACCAGGAAACCAACCAGCAATGACAAGAGGCTGATTGTGTGCCCGGCTCTGTGCTAGGCTCTCAGGGGTCAGACCTGCTCTGGGGAGCTCCTGTAAGTGGCAAAACCGTACGGCCTTGCAGACAAGGTATGGCGTGTGGTTGTGTCAGCGCTTTTGGCTCCATAAGAGGCCTGATGGTGCGGATGGAGAAGGCAAACCAGAGGGCCTCTCAGAGGGAAGTTGCAAGTGATGGGAGCAGGGCTGTGTGACCGTGGGCAGGTTCCCTCACCTCCTGGGGCCTCAGATTCCTCATCTGTAAAGTGGGAATTCTATTACCTGCTCTCATTCTCCCGTGAGCCCCAGCAGAGGGCTGCCCTCCCTTGGGTCCCCCCAGGCTGAATTTTAAAATTCTTTTTCCTTTTTTTGAGTTGGGGTGTCCTCACCCAGGCTGGAGTGCAGAGGCACAATCAGGACTCACTGCAGCCTCAATCTCCTGGCTCAGGTGATCCTTCTACCTCAGTCTCCCAAGTAGCTGACACTACAGGTGTGCACCACCATGCCAGCTAATTTTTTTATTTTTCATTTGTAGAGACAAGCTCTCGTTATGTTGCCCAGGCTGATCTTGAACTCCTGGGCTCAAGCAGTCCTCTCACCTTGGCATCCCAAAGTGCTGGAATTACAGGTCTGAGTCACCACTCCCGGCTGAGATGTTGGACTTTGAAGTCAGAAGGCCTCATTGAGAAAGTGTCACTTGAGCAATGACCAGAAGGCAGTGAGAGAGCGAGCTGTGTGGAGATCGAGGAAAGAGCATGTCAGGCAGAGGGCACAGCGTGTGCAGAAACTCTGAGGTCTAGGGGACAGCGAAGTGGCCTGTGGGGCCGAAGTGAAGCAACAGAGAGGAGATGAGGTCAGGAAGGTGGGGATAGAGTGGCGCAGACCCTGTGAGCCTTCTGGGTAGTTGGTGGGACTTCGTCTTTTATGATGACTGGGACAAGGCCATTGCAGGGTTTGGAAGAGGATTGACAGGGTCTGATTTATGTTCTTTTTTTTTTTTTGAGTTGGAGTCTCACTCCATCGCCCAGACTGGAGTGCAGTGGCCGCTCCCGGCCACCGCAGCCTCGACCTGCTGGGCTCCGGCGATCCTTCCGCCTCAGCCTTCTGAGTAGCCGGAATTACAGGTGCGCGCTACCACACCCGGCTGATTTTTTGATTTGTTGTAGAGATGAGGTCTTGCTGCCCAGGCGGGTCTTGAACCCGCGGGCTCAGGCTGATTTATGTTCTAACGGGCTCCCTTCTGTGGCTTCCTGCTCACTCCTGCTGGGGATCAGAGCAGAGCCTGAGGCCAGTCAGGAGGCGGTGCTGAGGTCCAGGTGGGAGTAACGGGGCCTGGGGCAGATGGTGGCTGCGGAGGGGGTGAGATGCTGTCGGATTCGTTGTCAGCTTTGCAGTGTGGCTGCAGAGTCTGTGTAAGGACTTAGGGTGAGAAAAAGAGGATGGGAAATCCAGGACGGCTCCAAGACTCTTGGCTTGAACAAGAGGAATTGCCCCACGCTGAGTTGGGTGGGCGGGAGGAGAAGCGGGTAGGGGAGGAAAGGCTGGGGTTGGGCATAGGTCTTGGGGAGCGTGAGAGGCCTTTGGGGGCCTACGTGGCCTTGTGGGGTAAGAGCTGGAGGTAGGGCGGGGCCCACTGGCCTTGCGATTGGGGAGATGCCAGCACATAGGTAGGACTGGCTGGGAGCACCAAACAGGGGGTAGTTAGAGAAGGGGTCCCAGTGAGCCATGAACCCTGATGTGTCGGGGACAGGGAGGGGGCAGCCTGGAGGCAGGAGGACCCAGGGCCTGGTATCCTGCAGGTGGAGAGAACGTCAGGAAGGAAGGAGAGGCTGGTCCCGTCATGTGTGGTCCCAGGTCAAGGGAGAGGAGGACTGGGGCTAGGCTCTTGGGCGTAGCAACCCAGGGGCACTGGTGGCCTCTGCAAGAGCAGTTTCCTTGGAGAGGTGGCACAAAAGCCAGACTGGAGCTGGTCAGAAGAGAGCAGAGGAGAGACGCCAACACCAGTGAGCAGAGGTGGCTCTCTCGAGGAGCTTCGCAGCAAACAGGAACAGGGAGAGGGGATGCTGGTGGGGAGAGTCAGTCTGTTTAGATGGGAGATATTACAGCCTGTTTCTGGGATACAGGGAAGGCTCCTGTAGAGGGAAATCTAAGCCCCACTGGAGGGGAAGGAGGCCGGTGGAGGATGGGGAAGAGAGGTCCTCCTGGGACCTGTTGGCAGGGCATGGGCAGCCCGCCATCCTGGGCTGCACCTCAGCCCCCAGAGCGGACCCCTCCCCTGCCCCGACCTCTCCTGTCTGGGAGAGCCCACCCAAGCTCCTGAACCAGGGAGGGCCAAGAACTGGCCTGTCTGGGTGCTGAGTTGTGTAGGTGCCAGGCTTGGCCCCTGCCATGGGAATCATTTTTCCCTTCTGGTCCCAGTGCCATAGCCACAGATCAGGGGCCATAGCTTAGAGACACTGAGTGACTCGGCAGACCCAGCAAGGGGCGGGATGGTGGGGAGTCTGTCTCCAGCTGGCCCCATCAGACCCTGTTGCTCATGTCCTGTTTTTCCAACTATGGTCTGGGGACACCTGGGGAAACATGCTCGAAGTCAGACCCTCAGGACTCTTAGACTGCATTTCCATTAGGATGGCCATCCAGAGGAGATCACAGAGACACAGCTCTCTATGGCTATGACCATCTGCCACTGGCTTCACTGTCACAGCCAGGCCTTCGGCTTCTGATGGCCATGTTTTCACACTGGGGTCATATTCTTGGAGGGCTGCAAGAATTGTTCTCTTCAGAAGGGGCCTGTGGCTAGCTCCAGAGGGAGGAGCCCAGGCTGTGCCATCACAGTGCTCTTGGAGCTTGGATGAGAGCACTTGAGAGAGGGAGTCAAGAGCCCGGCCCCCTGAGTAAGCGGCTCACCTCTCCGAGCCTCAGTCCCCTCATCCCTGAGATGGGATCCCATTTGCCCCAGCCACTAAGTTCCCAAAGCACCTGGTGCATCATTTGCCAGGGCAGGAAAGAGTTGGTGTAGACCCAGGGCAGAGTCATGGGGACAGAGCTAAGGGTGGAAGAAACTCGGCTGAGTTGATTAGAGGTTCCCAGGCTGGAAAGCAGGTGAGGTGACAAGGATGAAATTCAAGGGGAGGGACCTGCAGAGCTGAGTTGTGGGCTGAAGAGCCAGAGTGTAACTCTGGACCGGGGAGAGCCTGACCGGTGACTCCTGGGGCAGGACCAGTGGGGGTGGTGAGCCCAGCCTTGGGAGCAGGACTTAAGGGGCCCTCAGAAGGACTGGATGTCTCAGGGAGGTGACGGGTAGAGTGGCTCAACCCCAGGTGAAGGGGAGGTGGCTGGGAAGCACGGAGTGATAGCTTTCTCCAACATATCCATCTGTCTGGCTGGGTGGAACTGGCCTGGGTCTGTCTGTGTGCTGTAGCACCCCTCACCCACCGCACATTGGGAGGGAGGGGCAGGAGAGTCAGCACTGGAGCTAGTACGTGCCAGGCTGCGCACAGGACAGAGAGGGGGCCACGCCTGGGATGCAGGCCCTGGGGTGGGCTCTGTCCAGAGTGTCAGGGAGGAAAGGGGACAGGGCTGAGAGGGGACCTCTGTGCACAAGACGTGGTGCTGGGTGGTTTACACCTGCGGCTCCTTCAATCCTCCCAACAGCCCTCAGGATAAGTGGTATCCTAAGTTCATGTCTGGGGAGACTGAGGCTCTAGGAGGCTCAGTTCCGTGGTCTGGAACCTATGTCTGGTAGGAAGCCAGGAATCAGGGGTAGATGTTTGTGTTTGGTCTGCTGCACCAGACAGCCCTCCCTCTCTGGAGGAGCCCTGGGGTCCTCTGTCCTATTCCCTGGAAGTTTACTCAAGGGACAGAAATTAGTGTGTTGTGTGTGTGTGTGTGTGTGTGTGTGTGTGTGTGTGCGTGTGTGTGTGTGTATTAGTATATTTGTACATAAATGCAGGTTTATCTATATGTAGGCGTGTGTGGTATAGACATGGATCTGTGCTTGGTCACACATGTGAGCATGTACGTGTTTATGTAGATGCTGTAGGTACCTAGCCAAACCCCTCACACTCACCATTCTGAGTGTGCAGTGGGGTTCATGCTCCTGGGAGCAGCCCCTAGTCTAGGACAGCCACAGTGGGGGCATTTGTCCCCACAGATGGAACAATCCTGAGACACAGTCTGCAGTCTCCCAGAGGCCCCAGTGGGACTGAGACCCACATACCAGCATCAGCTACCTCCCTCCGCCATCTCACCTGCCTCCTCTCTCCCAGCGCTTCCCAGCATCCCCTCCCAAAGAAAACACACTCAAACCCCTGCCAGATCTGTGGTGGGGTGCTCAGCCTATGACAGTCGGTGAATCCAAATGCCCACATGTTTGTGTAAGTGTTGTGTTAAGTGTGTAGTTGTGGAGACATTGGGTGTGTTTATATGTATACCCGTGTTTGAGCATGTTTGTGTGTACAGACGTCCGTGTACATGTGTGCAGGTTTGTGCATTTGCTACTGTATTACATATGTGTGTAAGTGTGAAAATATCTGGGTGTCTGTGTGGTTGATTTTGTATACCCTGGCGTGAGCTGGCGTGAAGACCTGCTTCTAGAATGTGTGTGCACGTGTGTACAAGCGTTAGCGCTCTGGAACCCCGTGGCTGGGCAGGGTGAGTTGTGGAGAGGTGAGGGTGAAGACAAGGAGGACTCTGATTATTTCAACCTTGAAAACTCATTTCAATTACAATTTACAACCTGCAGACAAAGGCTGCAGTCGCCGTAGTAACCACAGCTGCAGGGATTTGACGGAGAAAATCCTCCCTGGATGGTTCCCTGGCTGGCTGTCACCCGTAGCAGAGCCAAACGCATCTCTGCCTCACTATGCCCCGGGACACAATTAGGACATCTTCAAACTGTTGCTGCTGTCACTGCAGCCCTGTGTCTGGAATTTATCTCCTCCAGTAGCTCTCAGAAATGCATGTTTTCTTCCCTCCCAGAGCTGAGGTGCTCCTGCCTGGGCTTGGGGGTCCCGCCTACCCACGAGAGGGGATATCCTGACTCCCTTCCCTGCTCTGTCACTTGCCTCTTCTAAACCAGCAGACAGGGAGTTCTTAACTCCTAGTTTGGCCTGGCCAGGCAATGAGGCCAGGGCCTGGACCCCAAAAAGGGAGAAGGAGGCGGATCAGGGGCTAGATGGAAGAGGGGCAGTTCAGGGTAGTGAAGACTCTCGGAGCCAGAGAGATCTGGGTTCAAATCCCAACTCCAGCGCTTACCAGCTGGCTCCACCCTCAGCCATGGATAGACATCCCCTTGGTGCCAGGATTCCTATGAGACACCAGGGATGTCACCCACCCACCAAAAACCTTGGTTACCTCCCCTGTAGGAGGGGCTCATCAGCCTGTCCCCCAGAGCTAGCTCATGAGCGCGAACCTGGCTGCAGGGCTGTCCATGGAGGAGCCGGGCTGGGTGTCAGGGGCTGCTGCAGTGACGGGCACAGTGTGTGTCAGCCACTCCTTCGTTTGGTTGGACACAGCAGCTCATCTTGTTTAGTGTGCATTTGTGGCTTCCACGATCTCTCCAACCCCCGCGCCCCTCAGCCCTGCATTTCCTGCCACCCTGCCAGGGGAGCACCCTTTGTCCCTGTCATTGCTGTTCTTTGAGGGGAAGGGCCTGGACCAGGACAGACCCTCTGCAGCAGCATGCCCTAGGGCTCAAGGCCCACGGGACTCCAGAGCCCTTCCCCCGGAGCCGCCCCAGGTGGAGGCAGGTTTCCCTGTGAGGAGGTGCCCGAGGGGGCATCCACATGGTCATGAATCTTGGTGGCTTATGACCCCAGTGAGAGCACTTGGCCCTGATCCCAAGTGGCCCAGGAGCAGTTGCTTCAGCTAGGCCTTCTGAGGAGCACCTGGGGAGCCGGGGAGAGGAGAGGCTGAGGCCAGCTTAGTGGGAGAACTGCTTCCACCAGCAACTTGGCCGGCTCTTGGCGGCCACGGGGTGTGTCTTTGGAAGAGAGCTGCCTCCTCTCTGCAGTGGCTGCAGCCTCCTTTCATCCCTGGTTAATAATTTAGTCCCTCATCCATATGAGATGAAGGCGTGGTGGGAATCACGTGGCTTCTGTGGGTCTTAAGGCTGCAGAAAGCAGGGCCCAGGGGAATGAGGGAGCAAGGGCGTGGTCCAGGGAGGGGCTTTCCAGGAGATGCCCCAGCCCCCTCTGTGCCCTTGGGGACAGGACTGTCCCTTCCATTTCTCCCAGGCCCTTGGAACCTGTGGCCTTAGACAAGAAGGCTAGACGGTGAGGCTGGGGAATCCGCCTTTTGTGTCCCTTCCTTCCGTTTGCACCTTGGCCTAGAAAGTGTTGCCAGGTAACTGAGCTAACAGAGGCCCCGGGTCATGTGCAGTCTGGGATGGAGGCACGGTGGGAGCTGGAAGCTAGGAGTGCTCATCAGGCTGCTCTGGGTTGTGTGGCCTGGGGTTTCCCTCTCCAGGCTCCGTTTCCTCAAGTGTAAATGGCAGTCGGGGCAGATGTTCCCCGTGGTCCTGCCGTCCCTAGCATCGGGGTGCCGTGATTTCTGACATCCACTCAGCAATCTGTGAGCATCTATCCCAGGCTAGGCTGAGAATGGGTAGGGTTTTGGTCAGCAGGGTCAGCTGAGTAACCAGGCCAACCAATGGGTGACAGGACTGCCATCTAGTCACATCGAATCCAGTGGTGGAGCCACTGTCCTTCCTGTTGGGAGGGTGTCCGATGGCAGAGCAGACTGCAGAGAGAGGCAGTGAAGTTGCCTTTACCCTGGGTCTACCTCTGAGGTATCCAAGGCAGGGGCATGTACACAGTGACCTCTGGGATCCAGGCCTAAAGCTGACCCAGCCCAACCTGGCCCTCACATGGGAGACTCAGGCTCTGGCCATCCAGGCTGGGTACAGGTAGGACCATTCACTCTACAGCCCACTGCTGGGAACTGCTTCTGCAGGGTGTGGCTCTAGCCCTCCAGCTGGGAGGTGCCAGCTAGGAGCAGGGGGTTACAAAGGACAGGGGCTTATGAGGAGTTCCCTCATCCTGGCCCTGAGAAAGGAGGAAGGGGGTCATGCTGTGTGCAGAGGCTGTGGCCTTGGGAGGGGAAGGTGTCCCAAGCTCTGCCCATCTTCTCCCTTCCTCTACCCTGCCATCCTCCTGCCCCTGTGTCCTCACCTCAGAGTCTCTGTCCCCCTGCCCATCCCCTCCCTGTCTGGTACGGTGGGGTGCTAGAGTACCTGGTTCAGCTCCAACTCCACATGGGCCTAAAGGTTACCGAACTCTGTTCCTCAGTTTCTCCCTATAATAAAGAAAAGCTCTCACTCACTTATCTGGGTGACTGGGCCTCAGTTTCCCCAACTGAACCCTGGGATGAGGGCAGCATCCTCTGGTGGCTGCCCATAGGCAAATGGCTTTAGGGGCACCACTGACATCCCTGGCAGATACTGCCCCTGTCCTGGCCGTCTCCCAGCCCGTGAGAGCAGCCAGGCTGAGGGGAGGACAGCAGGTACCACAGCCATGGAGAGATCCTCTGGGCCACTGCCTTTCAGAGTGACAGGTGACAAGGGAGACTGCCTGGCTGTTCTGGGGACCTTAGGGGCACAGGTAGTGGTATAGTGTCGTGGCCAGTGGACGCTCCTCTTCACCCCCTCTGGCCTGTCCCCAACTGTCTCCACCCGACCATCTCCTTGGTGATGGAGCACTGGGCTGGAAGTCAGGAGGGTATATGCACAGACCGGGCCAACTCTCTGGGTGCCAGAGCACTCTGGCCCTCGCGGCACCACGGGAGGGCAGTGAGCCTCACAGCCACCCACCCCCATGTTTCATTGCAGACCGTGAGCGCATTGGGCAGGACTCAGCTTATGAACAGGAGGGGAAGGTGCAGTTTGTGATTGATGCGGTGTACGCCATGGGCCATGCACTGCACGCCATGCACCGCGACTTGTGTCCTGGCCGCGTGGGACTCTGCCCGCGCATGGACCCCGTAGACGGCACCCAGCTGCTTAAGTACATCCGAAGCGTCAACTTCTCAGGTGGGGGCGGAGTGTGGGCACTGCCCGGCCCTGGGTGTCCTGGGCCATGCCCAGGGGAAGGGACCCTAGGGCTCCATGGGGGGGTCCCTTTGGATATCTCCAGGGGGAGGGGCCTCCCCAGAGGCGTCTCTGCCCTGAGCTCATAGCCCTCCCTGCCTCTGGGGAAAGACTCCACACAGACACTTGTCCATCCCCACAGGCATCGCAGGGAACCCTGTGACCTTCAATGAGAACGGAGATGCACCCGGACGCTACGACATCTACCAGTACCAACTACGCAACGGCTCTGCAGAGTACAAAGTCATCGGCTCCTGGACTGACCACCTGCACCTTAGAGTAAGCAGGAGAGCAGGGAAGGGGCCCAGAGTGGGTGGAGAGAGCCGCTCATGCCATCCCAACCCCTGGCAGGGGACCAAGGGAGGCAGCTGCTAACCAGCGCTTACTGCCAGAATCACTGCTGCCGGGTCGGGACTTCCTTGCCAGTGCACACTCCCAGACCTCAGGGGCTCTGAGGCCCCCATCCCAAAGTGGAAGACAGGGCAGCCAGAGTTCTGCTGCCCATTCTGGGCCCTGCCCTCGCTCCCTTAGCCTGGAGCTTTCCTGCCTGCTGTCCACTCAGGGGGTGTCGGGGATTCTGGAAAGAAAATTCACACTGGAGTGATATGGCTCAAAGGCTTGGTGGGTGGTGGAATAAGATGAGGAGGGGCAGGCTATGTGTGGACAGAGGACGAGTGCTGGACCCAGGTCCTGTGGTCTCATGGGGATTTCTGGCCTGGACCTGGGCTCAGGACTCATCCTCTGTCCACACATAGCCTGCCCCTCCTGTGGGTAAGGAGCCATTTGACAGTCCCCAGATCCATCAAACCACATAGACAGCAGTCATTTTGCTGGGTCCTCCCAGCCACTCTTTCCTAGCTCCTAAGATGTCCCAGTGATATGGTGACTTTCCCCTCCTGGCTTTCAGTGGCCCCAGCTGTGAAATAGGGCAGTGTTTTTGGAGAGAAAGGACCTGTGGTTTGTTCCCTGAGAAAATTCTTGCGATCTTGGTCTCTGCCATGCAAGAGTGGAGTGAGCTGGGCCCGGGGTAGCACAATGCAACACCTTGGATGGACCAGAGAGGCTTGGAGATCAGGTCCTAAGCTGGCCTCAGCTGCTATGGTTCCAGGGTCTTGGGAGCGCTGCCTCCTTTGTGTCCCTGCTGCTTCCTCTTGTAAATCTCTTCCTGCAAGGAGCCCCATGAGCCCTGCCCATGATTTCATTTAGCCCAGTCAGAGGAAATAGCTCAGGAAAGCCAGCCCTGGGGAGGCAAAGGGACGTTCCTAAGCCACGCAGCATGTCAGGAGCAGCCCATTCCTGTAACCAGGCCCCTTGGATTGCTGAGCAGGGCACTTGGCAGAGTGGGCAACACCAAGACAACGGGGCAAGTCTTGTCTTGGTGCAGTGACTCAAACTCACTGGTGGCAGTGGCAGCTAGTACTTACTGAGCACCTGTTGTGTCCCTGTTGCTGCTCTAAACACGTCACCTTGCTGTGAGGGTGACAGCTCTGAGGTAGGCACCGCTATCCCCATCTTAGAGATGTCCTGACTGCAGGTGACAGGGACTGGATTTGGGTGGCAGTGGGCTCCTCCCTGGAAGGTCCCTCCCTAGGAATACAAGACCCTGCACCCAGCCCGACCGTCTTCACGGCCCATCCTGGTCCAGCCCACAATGCCTTCTAGTCGTTCATCACTCCCTCACCTGTGAGGCCCAGATGCAGCCAAGGTGGTGGGAGGAGGTGAGACGGGGCCGGACTTGAACCATCACACCTTCCCCACTTTCTCCTTGGGTGGTTCTGTGTAGGCTATGTTGTGGGGGCCACAGCGCCAGCCAGGGTCCTCCTCCAGGGTGAGGTGCAGAGTGAGGTGGCCTCTCATCACTGGTGCCCTGGGCTTCACTGCTTGGGTGCAGTTATTCTCTCAGAGATTCCAGAGACATTTGCTAGGCCTCTGCTGGGTGCCAGCCCTGAGCTGAGGGCTGGGGACACAACAGGAAAATAAGCACAAGGTCCCTGCCCACATACAGCTGACGCTCTAGTGAAATAGAGAAAGGTGTTTCTATTACGACTTCTAAGTGGAAGTCACCCTAAGTAACAAAGGGCGTAGTAGCTTCATGTCTGCTTCCACTGGATCAGATGAAAAAACAAAGGCTCAGAGAAAACAAACCATTTGCTTGAGGACACAGCCAGCCAGCAATAGCACTGTGATGCCAAGACTCGACTGCATTCACTGCTCTTTCCAGGGGAACCCCCAAGTTTTTCAGAACACCCACCCTTATCCTGTGTCCTCTGGAGAAAGGCCTTCCCTTCAATTTCACAGCTTCTGTGCACAGGACTTGTCCCTCCTCATCATTCCTATGGAACAGTTGTCCTTGCCTTTGTTGTGCCCTATGGCAACCCATGCCCTGTCACACCCAGAGCCTTAGGACAACCTTCTTTCTTGAGGCTTTCTTCCCACCCTGCCCCTTTCCTCAGCTCTGAAACCCTCCCACATCCCCCAACCAACTGGTTATACTTTCCCAAGAGTGAGCGCCCAGCATGAACATGGTGCCAGTCTAGCCAGGCTTGTGGCTTTCTAAAAGTGAACTCTTCCTAAGAGCCTCTTAATTTAGAACAGACGCTTGGAATATGGCTCCCAAGTGTAGCCAAGCCCCTTTGCCCAGTGCCTGCAGCTCTTTTGGGCCTCTAACTTCCTTTCCAGAATGTTGTAACATTCTGTAGGGTGTGACAATACTCCTGTGGCTCCTTTGCTCACAGCCATTGTGTCTTCAGAAACATATAACTATTAGCATTGATTTAGAGCAAGAGGTAAAGAAATGCTAACCCCCAAGCACACATGCAGCATCCTCTTAAACCTTTGTTTTGTTGCTGTCTGCTGAAACCAATTTCCTGTGCTGCTTGACAGAGACACGGGCTGAACCATTGGGCAGCACATCCTTCACTCCATCGTGCACATGAATCACCTGGGAATCTTGTTGAAACACAGATCCTGGTGGGGTACAGTGGCTTGTGTCTGTAATCCCAGCACTTTGGGAGGCCAAGGTGGGAGGCTTGCTTGAGCCTAGGAGTTCAAGAACAGTCTGGGTCACATAGTGAGACCTTGTCTCTACAAAAAATAAAGTTAGCCAGGCATGGTGGTGTACACCTATAGTCCCAGCTACTGGGGAGGTTGAGGCGGAAGGATCACCTGAGACCAGGAGGTAGAGGCCACAGTGAGCCATGATTGTGCTACTGCACTCCAGCCTGGCCAACACAGTAAAACCTTAACTCAAAACAAAAAACCACAACCAAAAAACAAAAACCAAAAAAACCCAGATCCTGAGCTAGTAGGTCTGGGGTGGGACTGAAATGTGCATTTCCAACAAGCTCTTGGGTGATGCTGTTGCTGCCCTGGGGCTGCTGGGATCGCAAGACCTTAAGGTTTGGGAGTCAGGACTCCTGAGTTCTCTCTGCTCTGCCACCAATGCTCTGTGCGACTAGATTGTCACTGCTGCTCTCTGGGCTCAGTTTCTCCATATGTGTCTTGAGAGTTGGATTCAGTGAGGATTCCCCATAGGTCAGTTGTGCCTGAATTTTGAGGAGAGCTTGTTTAAGTCTCACTGTTATATTTGGTGGGGTCCAAACTGCTGGGCTTTTAGCCAATTAACTGGATGATTCAGGTGTGGGGCTATAGGGTGCCACTGGTGGGATGGTCTGGGGTCCTGGGTGACACTCTCTGAGGCTTGCTCTGTGGTGATGTCGTTGCCAGATAGAGCGGATGCACTGGCCGGGGAGCGGGCAGCCGCTGCCCCGCTCCATCTGCAGCCTGCCATGCCAGCCAGGCGAGCGGAAGAAGACAGTGAAGGGCATGCCTTGCTGTTGGCACTGTGAGCCCTGCACAGGCTACCAGTACCAGGTGGACCGCTATACCTGCAAGACGTGTCCCTATGACATGCGGCCCACCGAGAACCGCACAGGTTGTCGGCCCATCCCCATCATCAAGCTCGAGTGGGACTCGCCCTGGGCCGTGCTGCCCCTCTTCCTGGCCGTGGTGGGCATCGCGGCCACGTTGTTTGTGGTGGTCACCTTTGTGCGCTACAATGACACGCCCATCGTCAAGGCTTCGGGCCGCGAACTGAGCTACGTGCTGCTGGCGGGCATCTTCCTGTGCTACGCCACCACCTTCCTCATGATCGCTGAGCCCGACCTGGGCACCTGCTCCCTGCGCCGCATCTTCCTGGGCCTAGGCATGAGCATCAGCTACGCGGCCCTGCTGACCAAGACCAACCGCATCTACCGCATCTTCGAGCAGGGCAAGCGCTCGGTCAGCGCCCCGCGCTTCATCAGCCCCGCCTCGCAGCTGGCCATCACCTTCAGCCTCATCTCCCTGCAGCTGCTGGGCATCTGCGTGTGGTTTGTGGTGGACCCCTCCCACTCAGTAGTGGACTTCCAGGACCAGCGGACGCTCGACCCCCGCTTCGCCAGGGGGGTGCTCAAGTGCGACATCTCAGACCTGTCGCTCATCTGCCTGCTGGGCTACAGCATGCTGCTCATGGTCACGTGCACCGTGTACGCCATCAAGACGCGGGGCGTGCCCGAGACCTTCAACGAGGCCAAGCCCATCGGCTTCACCATGTACACCACCTGCATCGTCTGGCTGGCCTTCATTCCCATCTTCTTCGGCACCTCGCAGTCAGCCGACAAGGTGAGGGGGGCGGTGAGAGGGGCGGTGAGAGGACGGCAGGGGCGGGAGCGGGGGGCGGGGGCGGCCTCTGGAAGCCAGCTGGCCTCGCCCGCACTCCAGAAGTGCCCTCTTTCGTGCCTCATTCTGCCGTTTCTCCCTGTTGCAGGGTTTCCTTTGGTTCTGGGTTTTCCCTCCCTCTCTTTCTCTCTCTCGCCCTTTCCCCTTCTCTGCCACGTCTCTCTCCCTCTTTCTTTCTCCTTCCTCTCTCCTTTGCCCCCTCCCCACCCGCCTCTTCCTCTCCCCTCCCTTCTTCTCTCTCCCCCCCTGCCTCCCCCCATCTCCTCCTCCCTCCCGTCTCCTTCCTTCCCCCCACCTTGCTCCTCTCTACCAGCCTGAGATGCCATGCCTGCTTTTGTCCTTCATCTTTTCTAACTCCCTTCCCTCACCTCTCTCCTTGCACCATCCATTCTTCCTTTTGGTCCACTCCTCTCTTCTGCCTCTTTCACCTGCCCCTCTTAGGATCCCCATGGGTCCCTGAGGTACACAGTGTGTTGGGCACTCCCTCCCCGGCCCCAAGCTGCTTGGAAGCCCAGGAGCCCCAGGGCCTGGCAGTGCCAGCGGAGGGTCTTCCTGCCATTGGTTAGGGCTGCAGAGGGGCTGCCTCTGCAGCCTGTTGGCCTGGCCTGAGGACCTGGGTGCACCTCAAGCATCTGCCACCTCCTAGTTCTGGCACTGGCTGGGTGACGGAGGGATTTCATCTGAAAGGATCGGGAGTCACTGAAGTCAGGGGCATCGTGTTGAACCAAGGACCCAGGTCCTAGTCTAAGCTCTGTGTCTGACTGGGATCTGGACAAGCCTGCTGGCCTCTCTAGCCTCAGTTTCTTCATCAGTAAGTTGGGGCCAGGATCCTTTCCCTGCAGTTCTTCCACGTGTTGTAACAATCACCTGACACAACGGGCATATAAGCGGTTAACGCACTGTAAGGAGATTAGAGTTTAGGAACCCTGTGGGGAGTGGTGAATACAAGGCCCAAGGTCTGAGAGGTGACAGGGCGGATGACCTAGGACTAAGGCTGTGGGAAGGGTGTTGGCTTTTACTACGAGTGAGAAGAGAGTTGCTGAGGACTTCTAAGCAGGTGAGGGTGGTACCTGACAGAGGCTATGAGGGATCATTCTGGGTGTATCTGTAGGTGGGCCAGGCTTCTAATGGATTACACATGGGTGGGAGACTGGGAGAGAATAAAGGAGGCTATCACTGATTTTGGCCCAAGCCATCAGAAAGGAGGGAGTTCCTTGAGCTGAGGAGGGGAAGACAGTGAGAGGAGCCTATGTGGGGCAGGAGATGAGGGGGCTTGTCCTTTGGAAATGCTAAATTTGAGAGGCCCATTAGATGTCCAAGTGCAGCTGCCGAGTCAGTGGTTGAATGTAGGAGTCTGGAGTTCGGGAGCAGGCTCTGGGCTGGAGACATAACCCAGGAGTCGTCAGCCTGAAGCCAGCTAATGATGTGGGCTGGCTGGGCACAGCTCATGCCTGAAATCCCAGCACTTTTGGAGGCTGAGGTGAGAGGATTTCTTGAACCCAGGAGTTCGAGACCTGCTTGGGCAACATAGCAAGACTTCATCTGTTAAAAAAAACTGCAATCATGTGACTAACCCACCCATCTGCCTGCTGTCTATCACCTAACATCAGTACCTGCGCTTACCTACCCTTTCATGATGATGTGGAGCAGACCACCACCCAATCACCTTGAAGACCTTCCCCCATCCAGGGGAAATGGTTAGAAGGACTCAACCATGAGCAACCATTTTGCCATGACCTTGCTAAGGTATGGTGTGACCATGTGCTTTTTGAGCTATGGCCAGGCCATGTTTTCTTAAGTTTTGGCCCTTCTCTTCTACCTTGGGGAGGTGACTCTCTTTCTAATTTATTTTCTAAATAAACTGTATTTTCCAATCTTAAAAAAAAAATCAAAAAATTAGCCAGGCATGGTAGCACATGCTTTGGGAAACTGAGGTGAGAGGATCACCTGAGCCCAGGAGATCCAGGCTGTGGTGAGCCATGACTGTGCCACTGCAAAAAGAAATATAAATAATCAATCAATCAAGCAAGCAAGCAAGCAGTGGGCCTAGGCCTGAGTGCCTAAGGGCTGCTGGGTTTTCAGTGAGGCAGCTGCCAAAACTGCCCCAGGATGGGGTACTCATTGTGTGCCACACACCTCACCTAATGGCCACTAAGCCCTGTGGCAGTGTCGAGGGTAGTCTCATTCTTCCTACTTTCAGATGAGGACACGGGCACAGAGAGAGGAAATTGCCTGCCTAAGGTCACACAGCCAAGAGTGGTACAGCAGGACCTGACCCTGCTTTGTCTAGCTCCCAGCCCCAGCCCACACTGCCCTCTGCAGCTCTGGGCACCTCACCCACCTTCCTTGATAGGCGCTCACCTCTTCCCCAACAGCTCTTTAGGGGCAGGAGCTGTGTCCTCCACTCTGAATCCCTTGGGCTTGGTCCAGGGAGGCCCAAGGCTCGTCTTCCAATGGTGGCCCTGTGGGCTGGGGGCTTTAAGAAGGACCTTGGGGCTGACAGGGAGTGACGTGGGTCTGAAACCAGGCTTGGCTTCTGCAGGGAAACACCACCCACATGCCTGAGCCAAGCAGCCTCACACCCAGCCATGCTGCGAGCTGGGTCTTTGGCCCCTGCCAGGCCCGCAGGAGGCTATCCCTGCTGGGTGCAGATCCAGGCAGAGCCCTCAACCCCTCATTGCCCACAGGCATGGAGCCAGCAGGGGAGAGCATTCCACACCTCAGGAAGCTGGCAGCTTAAGAAGTTACCTCCAGAGGCCCCTCTCCTATGCCCACCTCCAGGGGTCAAGGTGCCTGACTGGGAGGCCCACAGCGTGGTGGTGAAGCCCTCCTTCCACGGAGCCATAATTCCCTCTGGCTGTCTGCCAGCACCCCGCTCCTCAGCAGGGGCCCTGTTGTCAGCCCCTCCCACGTCCACTGGGACCCGACCCGCCACATAGTCTCACCACCCCCAACTCTCCAGGCAACCCTACCTGCCTCTGGTTTCTCTCTTTTTAGGAGGCTCCCCCAAAGCCTGACCATGAAAGGAGCCTCCAAGATGACCTCTGAGAGGCCCTGAGAAGGGCAGGAACTTGCCCCAGGTCCTACGGCAGGCTGGCCTTACACCCACGTGTGGCCATTCAACCCGGCTCTGCTCTGGTGGTGTAGGACATGAGACACGCCGCCCTCCCTCTCTGGGCCTCTGAACCAGGAGAGGGTGGAGGCTAGGAGCTCTGAAGTCCCCAAGGTTCAGATACCAAACTTCTTAAAGAGGCAGGTGGCCCCAGGGCTGTGTTTAGCTGCTGCCTTATCTAGCCAGAGTTGCAGGATGCCCTGGTGGACACGACAGGTCTGGCTGTCAGGTCCACGTGTTTGTGCATAGATGGAGTGAGCTGTGGCTGTTGTCAGGATCTGTGAAGGGGTACAGAGGTGTGTACAGATGTGTGTTTGCCTTTGTATGCATGTACACATTCAGTTGTGAATGGGTGGGGTGTGTGTGTGGGGTGTGCTTGTGTGCCGATCGTGTGGGGGATGTGTGTGTTGGGGGTACACAGCGGCTGGGGTGTGTGGGTATGTAGATTGTGTGCCCAGGAGTGTGCACACACAGGTGTGCAGATGCATGAGCATGGGTGACTGTGTGTAGTTGTGTGTGAATACATCTGTGTCTGCCTATGTGTACCTCAGCCCAGGTGTGTCTGAGTCAGGAGCATGTGTGCAGCCATGCACTCACCTGTGTGTCCCTGCAGATACACACACATGCAGATGTGTGTGTGAGCAAGTTGGTGTGTATGACCAGGTGTGAACGCACACACACGTGCATGTACTTGGCCGCACGTGTCCCCAGGGCATGGGTGTTGGCACCAAGTGGAGCTGACTATGCTGCTTGGGTGAGTGGATGGATGGATTTCCCAGCCTGAGCCCAGCTTTCCAGGGCTTAACACCACAGCCAAGTAGAATTATGCTGAGCCACTGGGATGGGCCGTCTCCACCATGAGGGTTACACTCTGCAAGGCTTAGACAGGCCATGCTGCGAGGGTCCCGCAGAGCTCCTCCGTGCCCCATCCGGGCCTCTGGCACCCTGCACCCATGAGGCCTGGCACTAAACCAGGGAACCCCTCCTCCACATCCACAGTCTCTCATTTCTGTGCTTCTGCCCTGCCTCGGATGACAGCCATCACCCCCGCATCAGACCCAGCTCTGATGGCCCCTTCATTCTGGGATGACGAGTGAAGCAGTTTCCTCACAGCAAGTGGAATATGGAAGGGCCTTAGCAAACCTGGGAGCAGGAGAGGTTCAGGCACCCACTGGCTGGGGGCGGGCCGGTGGGGAAGGAGTGGTGACCACAGCCCGAAGGCGGCCGCTCTTCTGCCTGCCTGTTAGACCCTCTTGGTTCCTGGGTCCCACCCCTCAGGAGTGCCTGCGGGTACCAGAGGACCATGCTCCCACCTCCTGGTGGCCAGGTGCACCTTCCCCCAGAGGCTCCAGAAGCAGTCCTGAGCCAGAGGCAGGCTCTGGTGGTGGGGTGTGTATCCCACCCTGGGCGAGGGAGGAAGTGGGGGTGGGCAACCCACTTCTGCAGGGCACAGGCCCTGCCTGGGAGGTGGCTGGAGGAGCCCCAGGGGCCTATGCTGGAAGGGAGGGGCCCAGCACATGGTGGATAGCTTTATTCAAGTTTGATCTATATATATTCCTCCTTGGACTTGGTTTCTAGAAAGTGTTGTGGGCTGAAACACAAAATAAACAGGAACACCAACGACTGTACTCGTGCCTCTCTCAGGGCTAGCTTTAGAATGTTCCGGGCCTGGTGCAAGATGCAAACGAAGGGCCCCTTGTTCAAAAATCATCCACGATTCCACACGGCAGCAGCAGGGCATCAAATCAAGCACTGGTTCTTCCAAGACAGGCCCCTGTGTGACTGTGCAGGCTGCACACCCATCGAGCTGGCCTGCCTGTGTTCATGGGGGTGTCCTGCTGCCCAGGGAGGGGAGGAAACTTACTTAGCATCCCACAGGGGATTGGGGCAGAGTGGACTCCGGAACCCTGGCCCCCAACACAGGACTATGTCCCCTGCAGGGCTCACTCTGTCAAGAGAAGGGTCCCTATCCCTGGTCCCCGCGATCCATGTGGGCCTGACTGTACACCAACTCTTCAACAGAGCCTGCAATGGGTGACTGATCTGGAACACAACCCCTGTACTCAAGAACCCCCAGTGTGAGAGGAGAGACAATCCTGCCCTCAGGGAACCCCAATCGAATGAGGGGCAGGGGACCCCCAGCCCAGTGTGAAGACCCCAATTCAAGCCTAGTCTCAATGACTGTCTTCTCCTGGGAATGTTATAATACTCTGGAACCTGTCCTTCCTTCTTCCCACTCTGGCCACCCACCTCATCCTGCCCCATCTTGAGGTGGGAGAGATGACCCTGCAACCCACTTGTCATGACCTTTCCTGCTGGGAGGGAAGGTCTGTGCCTGTGGTGAGAGCTTGGGTTGTGTATAAGGACTGGGGCATGTCTCTGTGTCTGGAAGGGTATGTGCTCACTGGGGACAGGCTCATTTCCCCAGGCCTGGGACATTTTCCTGAACAGAGGCCAATGAAGCAGCCTCTCCATTCTCTAGCCTCCTTCCCCAAGGAACCTGCTTGATCTGGGCTGTGCCAGCCCAGAGGCTGGTCTCTAAGGAACATCTCCTCCTTGGCTTGAGAACATCGTGACTGTCGGGCCATGCCCCTTGTCTCCTCTCCTCAGTGTTGGCCCAGCACCTGCCACTCCCATGAGCTAGTTTCATGTGGCTTCACAGCCTGTGCTTGGGGTCACCTCATGGTTTGGGCAAGGTGGGTGCTGTCATTCGATTGCCCGGATGAAAACACTGAGGCCCACAGAGGAGTGGGACTCTCCTTTTAGACTCTACAGTGTCTCCAGCTCCTCTCCCAAAGGTGGGAAACCCAGGGTGGGGTAGCTGGAAAGGAAGGCCTTCAAATCTGGTGTCAGGAGGCATTTATGCAGAGCCAGCGGAAGAAAAGGAATATGAGAACAGGAAGTGCTGGTCTCTACCTGCAGGGTACTACCCGATGAGGCCAGGGTCCCATGCCCTCAGGAAGCAAGTCTAGACCTGTGCCCTGAACTGCTGGGCTGAATCAAAGAAATGAAGGTGTCGTCAGATAAAGCTGGGGGTCAGGAAAGGCTTCCTGGAGGAGGTGGTGCATCAGACAAGCCCAAGGGGAGGGCTCAGGCCCAGAAACAGCAGGTCTAGGGGGAAGAACATTTCCTACCTCCATGCCCAGACCTGGGAGGCACAGCCTGGGCGTCCCCTGGCGACTGAGCGGGGCAGAAGGGCAGCTGAGGCCTAGAGGAGCAGGAGGAGGAGGGAGGCGAGGAGGGGAACCCCAGGAAGGGGCGGTCGAACTGTCGGGCCCTGCCTGAGGGGCCCACTATTGAAGAATGGATTATCCGACACCCAGATTAATGGGCTTTCATTTTGCTAAACATCTGTCACCGTTAGTGCTGGCGCGCAAGCGTGAAATGAGCTTTGACTGCTGCCACTGCCATATCGTGATGGGCGCTATGGATCCTGTGCCAACGTCCGCTCTGCACATGGAGGGGATGTGGGAGGCAGTCATGGCATGCGGGGCCTGGTCCGAGGGCTGCGGCATGGCCACTGGGAGTTGTTCCAGGCACCCACAGGTGCTTATCTCACCCTCAGCCCTGAGAAGGGTTGGTGGGAGCTCCCCCAAGAGCCCCTCCTTGGGGATGCTGCCCCCCACGTGGAGTATAATAGTGGCAGACACTTACATGGTACATGCCAGATGTTTTCCACATTTTGAAGCGTTAAGTCACTTAGTTCTCACAACACTCCTAGGAGGTAAGTACTGCAATTATCATGCCTTATTACACATGAGGAAACTGAGGAACAAGGACATGGTTTGTCCAGGATCACACAGCTGGAAGTGGTGGAGCCAAGATTTGAACACAGAAATTCTGGTCTTAAGTCCCAGCTTCCTTCTGCCTGAAACCAGTGTGATATGGGGTGGGGCGGTCTCCTGGTCTGTTCTTGGGTGAGGGTTGGAGGGCAGCAGGTCCCGAGGCTGGGATGGAGCCCACCCTGACGCCACCCCGCCCTCCCCCAGCTGTACATCCAGACGACGACGCTGACGGTCTCAGTGAGTCTGAGCGCCTCGGTGTCCCTGGGGATGCTCTACATGCCCAAGGTCTACATCATCCTCTTCCACCCGGAGCAGAACGTGCCCAAGCGCAAGCGCAGCCTCAAAGCCGTCGTCACCGCGGCCACCATGTCCAACAAATTCACGCAGAAAGGCAGCTTCCGGCCCAACGGAGAGGCCAAATCTGAGCTCTGCGAGAACCTGGAGGCCCCAGGTGAGTGCCTGTCCCCGCCCCTCTCCCTCTGGGCCCCGCCCCCTCCCTCTGGGCCCCGCCCCCTTGCTGGCCACGCCCCACTCCCTAGCCCCATTCTTTTAGGGGGGCATGGGGAGAACCCCGAAGCTACAGATAAGTGCCCAAAGGGACCTCAAGGAGAACCTTCAGGCGCCAGGTGTCCCCAGCCCCTGCTCTAGCCACACCCTGCCAGGGATCTCTGCCCCACCTGAAGTGAGGCTGTGGGGTGCCTGGTTCAGGCAGAGTGACATGAGACCCTGAAATTTCCCTGTCCTGGGGCCCACATCTCACCTGTGCTTTTTCAGTCACACTGGGAGACAGGGTTGTCTCAGTTGCTCACTGGCCCTTTGGAAGGGGTGGCCCCGCCGCCAGAGGCTTTGGGACATTCATTAAGCCACTTAGTTCGAACAACATTCCTGGACGACCCTGAGAGATGGGGACCCAGGACATGGGCCAGTCGGGCAGGTGAGAGGGCGGGGTGGAGGGGCCTATGGAACTGCCTGCCACAGTTTCCAGGTAGCAGGGTTGTGGTTGGAGACTCAGCAGTAGAGGGTAGTGCTTTGGGGAGAGGGAAGGGGAGGGAAGGAGGCCCAAGATCCTTTGGGGGGGCTGGGGGACTGGTTGAGCTGCAACGCATGAGGAGCAGAAGCGGGTGTGTGTGTGTGTGTGTGTGTGTGTGTGTGTGTGTGTGTGTGTGTGTGTGTGTGTGTGTGTATGCACGCGCGCGCACTGGGAATAGTGGTGACCAGTTCTTGAATCTTTCCTGTGTGCCAGACCTACTCTATGCCAGTTTTTATCCTCACAGCAGCCTTGGAAGGCAGGTCTTTTTGTGATATAGATGAGGAAACAGGCTCAGAGGCAAGGGACTCAGCCAGGTCACAGAGCCAGTAGGTGGCAGGGCCTGCTACCGGCTGCTTCCACTTCTCAGACAGACGGAGGCCTGTGTCCCAGGAGGGGCCTTGCTTCCGACTGCTCCTGGGTGGGGAGGGGCTGAGACATCACTGAGATCACCCAGAGCCCCCACAGCCCTTGGCATCCTTCCTGGACAACCTGGAGTGGCCCAAATGGTTTAAAAGGCAGCTTATCCTGCATCTTCCCTCTTGAACATCTTGGGGCTTCCATGGTGGGGGAGGGTGGAGGAGAGCCCCTCTCCACAGGTGCGCTTTAGGGACCTGGAGGGACCTGGGAAGTTGCACTCTGCTTCCTCCCTTGAGTCCTGGGGAAAGGTCAGAAGTGGACATTTTCAGTGGCAGCAGGAAGGAGGCAAGGTAGACTACAAGGAGGTCCAGGGCACGGCTCCAGAGAGGAGGGCCTTTGTCATCCACCAGGAGATCAGGAAAAATGGAGCCTTCCCTCCCCAGGACCAGGGGACAGGTCCATTTTGATAGGGCACATCTAGGAGGTGACCTGGCCTGGGCTGGGAGGACACACAGTGCCCTGGGGACGGGAGTCTGGACTCCGGTCTTTGGGCAGGGGCAGCACCTGGCACAGGGTCCCACCTTGGGGCTCTGGGCCAAGCATCTGCCCTTCTGTTCTCAACACCTGTCTCTTGTGTTGAGAGAATGGCCGCTGCAAGGAGACGATCCCTCCCACCTCGACATGGGCCTTCCCTCCCCAGTGTCCTCTCCCCTGTTGAGTGATTGTCAGAGCAATCCTGTGAGGGCGAGTGGGGCTGGGGTTTGATTCCCCAGCTGAAGCCGAGAGAGGATGAACACTTCTTCTGGCGTCACACAGCAAGGGGTAGCTGGGTGACCCACCACTGTGCCTTTGCCTGGGTTCTGACCTCATGTGGACTCTCTTTCTCTGAGGTCCTTGTCCTCTGTGCTGAGCAGTACACTTGACTTCTGGTGCCCTTCCCCCTTTTACTGACACCCCCAATGTCTGTGTCTCTCTCCGAGAAACTGAGAGACCCAAGAGATTCAAAAAATTCTAAGAGAACTATTACTATATGAATTCCTACCCCACGTTCACTGTATTTGTGTGCAGTGTTTGTTCTTAGAACTTTGTTAAGTTTAATTTTTGTTTGTCTCATAAAATAACTGATTGCTTCCACAACTGCTGCTAGCAGTGTGTGAATGTTAAGCAATAAGCCCCTCCCGGACATTTCTTTGCTTAGATAACAGTAGACTGGTGGCACCAGCCACCCCCCCACCGCCGTAGGTTCTGCGTTGTTTAACCTTCTGCCTGCTTGCTAAACCTAGCTTATCTGACATTCTACCCTGCCCATTTAGCGGCTCCCCGTCAATCACAGGTAGCTGAGCGGACCAGACCAATCCCAAGTGCCCCCGTACCCATTAGGAGAAATTACCCAATCATGTAAAAACAAGTTTAAAGTTCTTTCCCCTCCCTCTGTAATTGTGCATAAAAACTGCTCGCCATACTGGATCTGGGCTCTCGTCCCTGAAGCCACAGCCGGCTTCGTTCGTGAGCCCAGACTTGAGCATGAATAAAGACCCTTGTGTGTTTGCATCAGAGCTGGCTCTTTGGTGGTCTCTCGGATTTTGAATTTTGGGTTTAACAAAACCTTTACCTCTCTTAGTCCTCCTCTCCTGGGACACTGGCTTTCCCACCCCAGCCTGGGGAAAGGGCAGCCTGGGTGTCCCTTGGGAGCCATGCCTGCTGCCCATACTGAGATGGAAGGGGCAGAGGGGCCTCCAGGACTCCACCTTTGGCCTTTTATGTTACCTGATGTCTGGAGACAGAGACCCCAGTGAAGACCCCTTCTGTCCTCAGCAGGGACGCCCTCCCTGCCCCAGCCCAGTTTTCCTCTTCCCTGTGGAGACTGGCTTTCCAGGTCCTGTTCCTTCCAGGCCTCCTCTCTGATGGGTGCAGGGGGGGATCCATCTGATGGGTGTGCCTCAGTGTTCCCAAGAGCTAGTGGGTATCAGCTCCTCCTGGAAATGACACCTGACCCCAAAGGGGGACACTGATGGTGCTGTGACAGGCCAGGGGGCCCTGTAGAGAGCAGGGGCCTGCACCGAGGGCTCTGACAGTGCCACACTGGCATGGCCCTTTTGCCTTGCTCTAGCTGGTCCCCCAGGGACAGGGGACAGCTACCCGCTCCTGCCAGACAAGGAGGGGTGCAAAGGCACGGTGAGGGGAGACCCAATATCCCCAGCCTCCTGCTTCCTGCAAGAAGAATGAAAGGCCCCCTGTCCCCCCCGCCCCCTGCAGTGAAGGCCAGGCACCAGCACCCCATGCCTTCCGCTGTCTATCAGCTCTGACAACAGGGGCCATGGAGGCACCAGGCAGGAGCCAGGTGATTAATTCTGGGGACAGCCGGACTGAGGGGGTGTGAGCAGGAGGAGTGTGGAGGTGTCACTCCTGTGAAGCAGGGACATTTTTCACGCTGTCACTGGCAGGCCACGTATCTTTAAGCAAACAACAGAATAAATAATTCAGGGGCCCGATTGTAGGCAGATTGGGCACAGAGACAAGGGGACAAATGGGGGCTGTCAGCTTGTGCCTGGCGCTGCCCGGCTCGTTGTTGGAGCCGCCGGCGACGGAAACTAGCAGCGAGGGCCTGTCACCAGCTGGGGGTGGGCTTGGGGCCTCGGCCGACACACCCCTCACCCCTCTACTCATGCCAAGGGTGCTGTCCCCATTCTGGAGTGTCATTGTTCCTTCCCTGTCTTCAGCTCTGCCCTTTCGTCCAGCTTTTTTTTTTTTTTTTTGCTTCAAGATCTCACTCTGCCAAGGCTGGAGTGCAGTGGCACAATCACAGTTCGCCACAGCCTTGACCTCCTGGGCTCAGGTGATCCTTCTGCCTCAACCTCCTGAGTAGCTGGAACTGCAGACATACACTACCACACCTGGCTAATTTTTATTTTTTGTAGAGACAAGATCTCTCATTGTTGCCCAGGCTGGTCTTGAACTCCTGGGCTCAAGCAATCCTCCCTCCCGGGCCTCCCAGAGTGCTGGGATTACAGGTGTGAGCCACTGCACCCAGCCTTGCCCAGCATTTTGTGGGATATAAGCATGTTTCCATCCACCCTTTGGCAGACTCCAAATGGGGTTATTGTCACCCCAGCTTACAGATGAGGGAATTTCAGCTCTGAGAATGTTAGTTTGCTGGAAGGGCCACCTGGCAGGTGCTGAGATTCCCTCTGGCAGAGCAGGCAGGTCTGGACCTCAGGGCTCCTGACTTCCAGCCAGAACTCTTCCCTTGGAGCCTCACTTTTAGCTCGTGGAGCTGACTCACTGCTCCCATTTTCTAGATGGTGAGACTGAGGCTGAAGGGCTCCGGGGCCTCTGGCTTGTAGCTGAGGGCTGAGTGCCTCCCCATCTTCTGGAAAACCTGTGAACTGGGTTTTCTAGGGGAGCCAGCTCTGGTCTTAAAGGAGAGCAGGGGGCCAGCTGTCCCTCCTCTCTGCACTCCCTGGTCCCTCCACCTCCCCCTGTGCTCCCCAGCCGCCCTTAGGCGTGCACTCCTCCAGATTTTGCTGTGTTGCCTGGGTTTTCTTTCACCTCTGAGCCAGGAGCAGCTGACGGGCTTTGCAGGTTTGGAAATTCATTTTGATCAGTTCACCCGGGGGTGATGGGACCCTGGGGAACTGAGTCTCACCCGCTTGGCCTGAGGGCCAGAGATTCCTGGAACAGCCACTGCAGCTCTTTGTCTAACCAGGGGAGACAGAAGGGGTGGCGATGTTGGGGGCCATCAGGAGCCCCTCAGGAAAAGATGCGGTCTGCCTAGGCAAAAAGGGCCACCCTGATCGTGTGACAGACAGACAAACTGAAGACCTGCCTGAGATCACAGAGCAAATGTGAGGCCTCCCTATAGCAGGCGTCCAGGCTCTGCATGTACTCCCAGCCCAAGCCAGGTCACCCCATCTATGCCCCATCAAAATGGACCTGTCCGGGTCGGGTGCAGTGACTCAAGCCTGTAATCCCAGCACTTTGGGAAGCTGAGGTGCGGGGATTACCTGAGCCCGCGGGTTCGAGAACAGCCTGGGCAACTTGGCGAGACCTCATCTCTACAATAAATCAAAAAATTAGCTGGTTGTGGTAGCGCACACCTGTAGTTCTGGCTACTTGGGAGGCTGAGACGGAAGGTTTGCCTGAGCCCAGCAAGTTGACACTGGGGTAGCCGTGAGCATGCCACTGCACTCTAGCCTGGGCAATGGAGTAAGGCTCTGACTCAAAAACAAAAAAAACAACGGACCTGTCCCTTGGTCCTTCTGCCCTTTCAGTCACCCAATAACCTGGGACAGAGCCATTTTAGAAATGAAAGTAGGGGACACAATACCAGTAAGGGTACCTGATCTCAAACCAGGCAAAGTGGGGACCAAAGGGAGGCCCAAACTTTACCTGTATGATGACCACTTGTATACCTAATCCTGAATTGTACCCCACATCTTTAAAAAAGAAAAAGGATTACTCCCCGCTCTCCCCCCCAAAAGAAAGGAAGGTGAGGATTCTTTGTAACCATAAGATGCCCTACTGGGTCCTCAGTCTTTTTCTGGATGTTGCAATGAGTGCCATTTTCTCCCATTAGCACCCATCCAGATGGTGACGAAACCTTGAAACCTCCCTGCCATTGCCCAGTCAAATGATTGTTCATCCTCTGCTTGAATATTTCTGTTGACAGGGAGCTCACTACCACATAAGTCCATGGACTCCACTCAGCTCAGGCCAGGAGAAAGTTCTTCCGGTAGCTGAACGGAACTCTGAACCTTGTGCCTCTCCACTGGTCCCGTAGTGAGTCCTTTTGCTCACCCCATCCCCAGCAAGTTGGCTTCTTCTACACGTGGTGGGTTCTCTGGTGGTTGGACACAGCAGTCCTGCCTGGGCTTCTGGTGATGCTGCTGTGACAGAGAGGGCCCAGAACAAAGCAGTTCCGATCTGACAGACATTTGTTTCTCTCTGCCCTAATAGTGGGTAGGCCAGAGCGGAGACCTGGGCTCCTTCCATTTTGTTGCTCCACCGACTCCCAGAGGGTTGAGGCTGGTTGACCCTGAGGCTGTTTTGCTCACAGAAGGGGAGGAGAGGAAGCAGAGGGAAGCACTATTGTATTTTAATCGAATGACAGGGGCGTTGGCCTCAATCCTCCCACAGAGGTTTTGTTAGCAAGTGTGTAGTCACACAAGGCCCTCACTTAGCTGCAAGGGAGGCTGGGAAATGTACTCCTCAACTTGGGGAGAGAGGGTGGGGGGTCGATTTGCAGAGCACCACACTGCTCCCCCAATTTTCTCTTCTCCAGACCAGATGGCCCTGGCTGAGCCCAGCAGATGCGCTTCCTTTTTGAGCTGCCAGGGTCCATTGTAGGGTCAGGGCAGCTTTAAGACAAAGGGCAGCTCGGCTTGGTGGCTCAGCCTGTAATCCTAGCGCTTTGGGAGGCCGAGGCGAGTGGATTGCCTGAGCCCATGGGTTCGAGACCCACCTGGGCAACTTGGTGAGACCTCATCTCTACAATAAATAAAAATTAGCTGGGCATGGTAGCGTGTGCCTATAGTTCTGGCTACTCGGAAGACTGAGGCGGAAGGATTGCTGGAGCCCAGCAAGTTGAGTCTGCGGTGGCCGGGAATGTGCCACTGCACTACAGTCTGGGTGACGGAGTGAGACTCCAACTCAAAAAAAAAAAAAGACAAAGGGCAGCATGAATGTCCCCACCTGCTTCCCCTCTCTGCACCAGCAGACCAGCTCCCACCCCAGGCAGCAGTACGGCCCTGATTACTCCCCCCTAAGTTGGCCCCCAGGCCACTGAGGGAAACCCTCAACCTTAGCAGGTCAGGACAAAACCAAAGGCCCAGCCAGATTCCCTGCCCCTCCCTCTGGTCCCAGTTCCTCATCTGTCAAATGGGGAAACACTTTTTTGACCTCCTCACTCAGCTGCTATGAGGCCTGTACCCTAACAAGGCAGGGGACACACTGCCCTCAAGAGCTGCTGTCATCCTCCGGCAGTGGACAGGAACTGGGAGAAGCCCAGATAGGCCATGAAGTAATTGCCAAGGGCCCAGGACTGAGTGGAGGCAAGGACACCGAGGAGTAGAAGGGATGGGTGCTCAGGGCCGTGGGGCTCTGGGGGCTTGTGTTTTCTTTGGGCCTGGGGCAGAGGGTGGGGTCCATCGTATGCCTCAGTCTCCAGCAGGATCGGCCCTCTCTGGTTCTCAGGATCTGTTTCCTCTGTCCCGTGTCCACTCCCTTCTCCCAGCCCGCCATTCTAGTTCGCTTCATGCATCTTCTTCCCATCTGCTCATCCACAATGTATGTGGCTGAACTGAAAGACTAACCTTTGGCGACATTTTAAAGTTATATGATATCATACATAGAAAGGATTCTTAAAATCCTTCTGGTGGGATTGGGAGGGGCAGGGGCTCTGTGGTGGGGAGGCCCCCACTAAGGAGTGGTGCTTAGTGGGAGGGCTCAAAGGAGGGGCCACCTCTGGAGTGACCAAGGGAGAGGAAAGGCACTCTGGGCAAGCAGCCACCTGGGCAAAGGTGTGGGGGTGGGGGATGGGCGAATCGGGGGAATGCGGAACCGCAGGAGAGGCCACTGCAGGGGTGGGGTGGGACTGGCGCATGGTTTGGGAGATGCTGGCTGCTCAGTTCAGAACTGGATGCCATGGGAGCTAGGGAGCTATGGTGGGTTCTTGTGCAGGGCAGTGCCATGTGGAAGCAGGACTTGAGAAAAGCAGTCGCTGAATTCCAATTACCCTGGTCTCTCTCCTTCCAGCGCTGGCCACCAAACAGACTTACGTCACCTACACCAACCATGCCATCTAGCTAGGGCACGAGCCCAGCAGGAAGAGGAGGAACCGTGACCCTTGTGGATGGTGCGTCAGGTCAGGGCCACGCCCAGGGGCCCAGCTGATGTCCTGCCTGCCCGTGGGTGCCCACGGACGTGGCTTGGTGCTGAGGACAGCGGAGCCTCCGGCCGTCACTGCTGAGCAGCCTGGGCAAGCCAGGTGGGCGGCAGGAGGAGGACGCTCCAGGCCGCTGCAAGAGCCTTCGTCTTGGGCCAATTGCCCCTCCTGGCCGCAAACCACAGGGGCTCAGGTGGTGTGGGCCCCAGGGCTGGGTCTCTCCTTCCCTCCGTCTCTGCCTGTTCCACATCTGTCTCCAGCTCGTCTCTGTGCTCTCTGACTCTGTATGTCACCTTTTCTTTCTTGTTGTCACCGCTCTTTGTGTCCTTGGCTTTCCTGTGTCTTCTTTCCTTCTGGCTCTGCCTCCTCCCATCATCCTCTCTGTCTTAGCTTCTCTGCTTCCTCCTGGGTTCTGCCTGTGTCACTCCTCTCATGCCTTTTGCTTTCCTGTCCTTGACTTCATTTCCATCCCATTTCTGGACCCGTCTCTGTTCCACCCACTCCCAATCCATCAGATCTTACGTGTCGCAAAAGAGAAAAACGGAAAAAAAGTCAAAACACAAAAAAGCCAAAACAAAAACAAATCTCGAGTGTGTTGCCAAGTGCTGCGTCCTCCTGGTGGCCTCTGTGTGTGTCCCTGTGGCCCGCAGCTTGCCCGCCGGCCCCGCCCGTCTGCCGTGTGTCCCGCCCGCCTGCCCGCCTGCCCCTCCTGCCGACCACACGGAGTTCAGTGCCTGGGTGTTTGGTGATGGTTATTGATGACAATGTGTAGCATGATTGTTTTTATACCAAGAACATTTCTAATAAAAATAAACACATGGTTTTGCACCCGGGCTTCACATCTGCCGGGGACCACAGGCTTAGGGAGGGAGGCCAGGGCTTCGAGGGAAGCGGGGACTGGGTGGCAGAGATGGGACCTAGTTCGGTTGGAGACTGCTCCCTGGGCTGGGATTAGTGTGGTGTGGAGAGGCCTTGGGAAGGAGGGGCTGGATTTCCAGGTAAGGGACATGGACGGTGTGGAAAATTTCAGAAATCAGCACCTGGTGGTCTCCTAATTAAGGGATTGCTCTGTCCCTTGCCCTGCCACCTTGAAGGAGGGTGCTTTGTCTGCCCTGCCTCTCCTCTATCTCATCCCTCACACATGGGTCCCCTCACCCCATAAACCTCTCCTGTCCTCTTCTTCCAGTCAGGAATCCTCCTCTTGAGACATGGGCTTCTGGGCCTGCTGGGGCCCACAGCCCTCTTCTCTTATGTCTAGACCCAGGTGCTAGGATGTGAATGTCCCAGAGATCTGTGTGTACGTCTGGACCTCCACATGCATGCTTGTCTGCCTTGTATGAGTGCCCATCTGTCTGTCTCTCAGGCCTGAGTGGCTGAGTCCATGTCACACCCATGTCGTGAGAACACCCATCCAGGCCGGCTTCGAGTGTCCACGCAGCTGGCTTTCTAGACAAGACAGGCAGGCAGGAGCACGAGCAGTTTGGGGACTAGGCTCCGCCAGGGCTAGATTATAAAGCCAGTGATGCACTGGGGCCACAGGCAGCAGCTGGAGCCCATGCTGCCTGTGCCATCACCCCTGCCCCACCTTGCCCTGCCCCCCAGTTCCTGCCACCCTTCCCCTACCTCCAGGCTAGCTGACGGGGCTGTGGGGCACGGTGGCCGAGGGACTAGTGCAGGGAGCCAGGCTGAGAGTGGGTGTGAGGGTGTGTGCAGAGGCGAGGCTGGGCATGCCAGGTATTAGTGCCCCCTCAATCCGCCACTCTTACTCCTGGAGGCAGGTGGTCTCAGTGTATACATGTGCACAGCATCTAGTATATGTTCCATAAACATCTCTGCAAGGAAAGGAGAGAAGAAAGTGGGTGTCTCTTGCCGATCATTTTGCTTGTGCAGGATGGTCCTAAAGCCCCCGACTCAAAATTGATGCCACCCAGTGCTCCAGCTCAAGCAGGCAAAACTTGGTTGCCAGACCAAGCGTCTTTTCCAGAAGCTTCCAGGGAAGTGTTTGTATGTGGAGAGGAGGGGGAAGGGGATGGAGTCAGCTTTCCCCTTGGGTGGTTGTCCAAGAATCCCCAGCCTGGGCACCTTGCCTCGAGGTGATTGACACTCTGAGGTCCAAGGACAGGTGGAGGGCCTGGCCCAGAGCCCAGGGGTTTGTGCTCAGCCCAGGACTTGCCTAGGTGTCCCCCACATCTGTGGGACCCCATCTGGGTTCTGAGGGGAGAATCACCTCTCCAAAGGGGGTGCTGCCCCTCTGCTCCCCTCAGCTTTCAGGAGAGGACAGTGGGAGGCAGAGAAGGGGACCAAGTTCAGCCTCCAAGGCCTCCTGTGGCTGTGAGGAGGCTGACAGAGCCTGCCAGAGGCAGGGCAGGCTGGGTGGGGCTTAGGCCTTCAGACGTCCCTGAGCCTTGGCCTAGTCCAGCCTTCCTGGGGCATCTAGGCCCTGCCCTCAGGGGACTACCAGTCTAACAGGGAGACAAAACAGACTCTCCCAAAGTAAAATAATTATGGGGACGAGGTGGATTGAGGAGGGAAGGCTTGGGTGGTGTGTGACTCTTGGGCAGCTGAGCCTGGAATGCAAAGAGGTTTGTGGGCTCATGGGCCTGAGTGGACAGGAGGGTCCAGGACCCAGCAAGAGTTTGCCAGTACCCACAGATAGGACCTGGTGGGAAGGACATGTGGCCCTTCCTGGGTCAGCTGGCCACTCACCTTTGTCCCCTCACCCCCAGTTATGAATGACCAGGCTCCTGTGAGACCCCGAGGAAGGTGAACTCTTGCTCAGGCTCTTCAGAATATTGTATTTCAGCAAGAAGGGACACTGGCACCCTGGACAGGAAGCCAGCAGCCCCCAAGAAAGTTGTCCCATACGAGGGGCTATGGGGTCCCCGTAGGCTCTGTGACTACTCCTCTCCTGTGGCCTCAGCCTCCTCAAGGTGGGAATGGAAGGATTAGGCTAGTAGACATTCTACCCCTCAGTGTACAGGGGAACTTTTAAACAGTGCGGATGCTGGACCCGGCTCCAGAGCCCTAGATCTGAGCCCCTGTGGGTGGGGCTGGGGGTTTTTCAGAGCTCCCCAGAGGATGGGCCATCAGCCCAGTGGGCCAGGTGTGGCACCAGACCCTGGGATTTATAAAACGGGAGAGACCCGCAGTGCCTGCTTGAGTGTTTGTCTGGGCTCCAACCCAAGACTGGGTTGTACCAGCCTGAGTGGGAGCCCACCAACTTCAGGCCAGCTGCACACCCAGAACACCCTGTGGAACTCCTAGGATCCTGGGAAGGCCAGCTTCAGAAGCTGAGGATGAGTGGAGTCTCAGGTCCCTGCCTGCTCAGAGGGCTGGTTCTGAACTCTAATGTCCTTGGTCTGTCCCTCCTATTCTCGAGTCCTGGAGGCAGAGGCAAGGCGGGACAGAGAGAGAGCCAAGCGGAAGGGAGGACCCTGTCGGCACCCTGCCAGGATGTTCCTGGCATGGCTTCAGCCTCTAGGCCCAGCAAGGGATCCCAGAGAACCCTCCCCCGAGAAGAGGCTGAGACTGCAGAAGACCGTGGCCCTCTCCCTGCAAAGGCCGGGCCATGGACCCTCATTCAGTCGTTGCCCCGGGACCGGTGTTCCCTCCTCCTAGCACCAGGTTTCCCTCTGCCCACTGAACATCAAAGTGCTCTCCCTGGCACTGAGGGCTCCTCCCTGACCCCCTGCCTACCCGCAGGGCTTGGCCCTGGCACTCTGAGGCTCAAGGGTCCCCCCTTCCCACAGCCCAGCACTGAATGGCACCCGGCACCAGAATCTCACTTCAGTTGGCAAAAGCAGCAATTAGCATCTAATGAGGCTTCTTGCTTTATTTTTAGGTAACCTCAAGGCCCTGCCTGTGTAATTCAGCCCGCCATTGCTCGGCAGATAATTAAAGCATGTCACCATAATTTGCCTTTTTTTCCCCTAGAAAGCCCTGTAATTATGTTTTTATTGTGAGTGAGGGGGAAGGGGGGGAGAAAACCAAGAGAGGTGGGTTGGGGCAGGAAATGGGGGTGGCTCCCTCAGCCAAACCCCTCTTTCTCCATCAGCAGAACTAGGACCCCCGCTGCCATTCTGGGGCAGCTACCCGGAGCCCTACTTAACTTTCGGGGCACCTCTTCCTCCTGTCCTTACAAGACCAGCCCCAGTTTGCCTTGGAGTAATCCAGTGGGCAGGGAGGGGGTCGAGCTGGAACCAGAGGGACTAGAAGTTGATGTTTCTGAGCCGGGTACATGGGGATTCCTTATCCCAGGCACTTTCTGTGTCTGTTAGACAATTTGCTTCATAAAAAGTTAAATAAAAGTCCACTCCCAGGAAATGACTATGAGGTGAAGGGCTGTCTTTTTGCACCAGGAAATACATCTCTGTTATTATTTTGGGGAGCCTCCCTGGGGCATCTGAAATCAGACTCCCCCATTTGCAGGCCAGCTGGCTACATGGTTTGAGGGAGTTCACTGCTCCAAACGTCTTCCCAACTCCAGCTTTGGTCCCTAAAATTCAGCAGTTTGAGCCTCTGGCTTCTGGACTAAGGCATGTTCTCCCAAAACACATCGACTGGCTGGCAACCATGTTAGAGTCCAACATCCCCCAAAGGTGTAGGGCAGGGGACAGGTAAGTTTAGAAAGGGCTTCCCAGATGTCCCTAACTCAAGGGGCAGGCTCTCCTCTGCTCTGATAGCACCTCAGTCCCAGAGGTGACATTCCATCCCATGGGTCTCTCGTTGTCTTGACCCCCACCTGGATGTCACCCCATCAGGGCAGGAACTTTTTCCTCTTCGATCACAGCTGAAGCTCAGGGCCTGGGTCAGTACCAGGCACACAACATGTATTTATTGAATGAATGAATTGAGGAATGGGCTGGGCTTAGAGGGCCTATTTAGCTGCATCACCACCCCCTCACACTCAGCTCTATCTGTGAATCTCTGTCCAAAGTCCAGTGGGCTATGTCTTCCCAAGATCTTCCCCAGAGGCCTGGGTGTCGCATGCTGGTCATCAGGTAAGAACTGACCCCAACTCCCTCCTACCACGGTGACAGGCCAGAGGAAGCAAGAGACCTGGATTCTAGGTAAGGTTCTGCCACCAACTTGCTGTGTGCCCTTGGGCAAGTAGCTTTCCCTTTCTGGGCTTCACCATCGAGGCTGAGATAGCCACCTACCGCCGCCTACTAGAAGACGGAGAGGACTTCAGTCTCAGTGATGGCCTGGACAGCAGCAGCTCCATCCAGACCATCCAAAAGACCACCCGCAAGATAGTGGACGGCAAATTGGTGTCTGAGACCAATGACACCAAAGTTCTGAGGCGTTGAGTCGGCAGGAACAGGGCGTCCTTCGGGGAAGCAGGAAGTCAATAAAAAGTTCAGAGGTCAAAAAAAAAATGAGGGATTGAGCTCTAAGTTCTCAGACTCTGGGTAGGAAGCCAGCATTCCAGTGGTGCAGAAAGGGGAGGTGGATGCCAAGAAGAGTCTTTGGGTGTCAGTTGCTATGGCAACCCTGCACATACTGGGGGTGGGGAGGGACTTGGGTGTGTGAGTCCCTCCCCCAGCTCAAGTTTCCTGTCTGTGATTGAAGGGAGAGGTTTTCCTAATGCTATGGAGCAGTGGGGGAGGATGGAGGTGAATAAAGCATAGACCCAAGTGTTAACTGGGTAGGGCCCCAAGAGCCATCCACTGTGCCATCGCACACATGAACAGAGGAGGAGACGGAGGCCCAGAGCATCAACACACTGGTCAGGACTTGAAAGGCCTCGGAAAGGCCTTCCCCACCTGGACCCGCCACCCTCTATCAACCTGGAAAGTTGGGGGTGCAGGTTTTCAGAGGGTCCCGTCCCTCCGAGTTTGTGAGGCTGTCCTGGGAGAGCAAGACAGGAGCCTGGAGGGAAGGACTTGCCTCACTTGTCCAGTCCATGGAAGGGACGACTGGGCCCGGCTCCTGCTGGATGTGGGCAGGACAGGGGTTGGAGAACCACAGGAGGCCAACTGAGGGACCTCCGCTGCGTCTCTGTGACTTGGCACCTGAGCCTGTTAGCTGTCTGATCTTGAGTTTCTAGTGAAATAGAGAGAAGAGTATCTATTGAAAATGACTTCAAGACTGCAAAACCACCATAAGACTGCAGGAGATCGGGAAAGGGCTTGCGCCCTGTTCCTAAGTTCTGGCTGCCTTGCCTTGCTGTCCTGTGCTCCTCTTCCTGCCTGGTCTCTGCCTTCTCTGTGGCTTTGGGCTTCTTTTCCTCCACCAGTTCCTCAAATGCCAGAGCTCCTTCTGGGGTTCCAGGCCCGAGGCTCTTTTCTTCTACTTCAGAAGTTCCATGTCAAGTCACAGCTTCAGTGCTTCCCAAATACTCCAAGTCCTCTGCTACGTCTCCCAGCCTCCCTTGCAGCTGGGTGAGGCCATGTGGCTGTTACAGCCAGTGAGCTGTGAGTAAAATCAACACTTCTGGCTTATGCCTGCTGTGCTTCCTCCTCCATGCCTCTCTTCTCTTGATATGCCAACCCGGGAGTCACACGGTGAGGTGCACTTAAGGTGGAGGTACCTGGGTCCCTGAATCACTGGATGGAGGAGAGCCTTTGCCAACATGATGAATTTAACATGGACAAGAAATAAGCTTGTTTAGGCTAAGATGCTGAGATTTCAGGGTTTATTTGTTACTAAGTTACAGCTTTTCCTATCTAACTAATGTAGCATCAGATGAGTACAAAATCTACATAGCTCTCCCGGCCTCCTACTGAGTCCTCTCCTGGCTACTCAGAATTATCTATGGTGGAATCCACAGTCTTCTCCCAAATCTTCCTCTTCCGTACCCCCTAATCCCCATGTTGGTGGTCACCAGCCACCTGAGCCAGAAACCTGCACCTTATCCTAGACCACCTCTCATCAAGTCCCCACCATGCCTTCTGTCTGCTCCTATGCCCAGGGCCGCCTCCTGGGTTCATGCCCTCATCGCCTCTGTTTCATGGACACCTGTCACTGTCTTCCAGCTCCTGAACCAGCATCCTACCTGTATCTCGGGACTTCAAAGGTTTTGCTCTCTGTCCTCTGAATTGCACTGTTTCCAAGGGGCATTTCTATCTTTGCCGTCATCCTTATCTCTGTCCCTTTGTATATAACAGTGTCTCTTGTCTCTGACTGTTCTTTAGCTTTTCTCTTTCTCACCAGTTTTAGGTAATCTAGTTATGATGTGCCTTGGTGTAGTTTCCTTCATGTTCCTTTTACTTGGGTTTTGTTGACCTTCTTGGATCTGTGGGTTCATAGCTTTCACTATATTTGGAAAATTTTTGACCATTACTTCTTCAAAAATGTTTCCATCCACGCTTTATCTTCTCACCTTCAGAGACTTCTATTATAGGTATATTAGACCTCAAAGTTGTCTGACAGCGCGATAACGCTCTTTTCATTTTTTTCTACTAGCCTTTCTTTCTTTCAGTGTTTCACTTTGTATAGTTTCTGTTGCTATGTCTTCAAGTTCACTAACCTTTTCTTCTGTGCTGTCCAATATGCTGTTAATTGTATTCAGTGCTTTAAAAAAAAAATCTCAGGCAACCTCCTTGGGTCTCTTCCCATAGTGGGAGCTTTTCTGTCCACTCAATAAATCCTGCTTTCTAAAAAAAAAAACAACTCAGCATTGTAGCTTTCATCATTAGAAGCTCGATCGGGTCTTTTTTATATCTTTCGCATCTCCAACTCAAAGTTCATTTTTCCTCTAGCTTCTTGAATTGTATATGGAATACAATTATAAGAACTGTTTGAATGTCCTTGTCTACTAATTCTGTCATCAGTGTCATTTCTGGGTTGGTTTCAATTGATTTTTCTTCTCATTATGGGATACATTGTCCTCTTTTGTATACCAAGTAATTTTTTACTGGATGCTAGACATTGTAAATTTTACTTTGTTGGGTGCTGATTATTTTTGTACACAAAGAAATATTCTTGAGCTTTGTCCAGAATGAGGTTAAGTTACTTGGAAATTGCTTGATCCTTTCAGGTCTTGCTTTTAAGCTTTGTTACACAGGACCAGAGCAGCTTTTAGTCCAGGTTCAATAATGTCCCATTAATGCAGCAAAATCAAAAACTGTGTGAGGGTTCTTGCCTGTGTCCCATGAAGTACGAGGTTTTCCACTTTGGCTGGTGAATCACATGTGAGCTCCAGTCATTGTTTCCTCTAATCAGTCTTGGGCTGTGTCCTCACTGGAAACTGATCATATTCAGCTGAGTGCTCCCGGGGGCTTCTCAGGGACTCTGACCTGTGAACTCTTGCCACCTTGGCCTCCCTGGACTCTAGCTCCATCTTCTGTGCCTGCATCTTCTCTTCCTGTGCCTCAGCCTGGGAGCTCTGTCTGAGTACTAAGTGGGACAATTGTAGGCTCACCTCATCGGTTTCCATCTCTTAAGATCACGATCATTCACTGCTTAATGTCCAGTGTCTTGGGAACCATGGTTTCATGTATTTTATCCGTTTTTGTTTTTTGGTGGTGGTTGTTATTTTGGACAAGAAGGTCAATCTGGTCCAGGGATTAAATCCCAAAATCCATATGTTAAAACCTTATCACCCAATGTGGTGGTATTAGGAGGTGGGGCCTTTGGGAGGTGACCGGGGTTAGATAAGATCATGAGGAATGGGACTAGTACTTGCGTAAGAGTCTTGAGAGAGCTTGCTTCTCACTCTACTCTCTGCCATGTGAGGATACAGCAAAAGGTGGCTGTCTGCAACCTGCGGGAGGGCCCTTTCTGGAACCCAATCATGCTGGCACCCTGATCTCAGACTTCCAGCCTCCAATTAAATTTCTGTGGTTTACAAGCCACCCAGTCTATGGCCATTTGTTCCAGCGGCCTGAGCTGACTAAGACATCCCTCTCACTTCATTTCAACTGGAAGCAGAAGAGTTCTCTTTCTTTCTAAGACAGAGGTCTGATCGGGTCACTCCCCTGGTCAGTTTTACCTGAGCTTTCTCAGGCCCTTGGTCCAATAGCAAGAAGGGCTAACTCAGTGCCAGCACTATTTTAAGTGGGACATGTATTGAATCGTTTAATCTTTGCAACAACTGTATAAGGGTAGTGCTCTTTTTGTTTCCAGTTTACAGATGGAGATGCTGAGGCTCAGGGAGCTTAAAAATAACTTGCTCAAGGGCACACAGCCAGGAGGCAGTGGAGCTGGGATTTGAACCCAGGCAGCTTGGCTCTAGTTCTCGTCCTTAGCCTCTAACGCACACTGCTTCTCCGAGACATATCAGCAGACATATCTGCTGACACACGGGAGGGGGTGTGAGGGGGAGGAGTCAGGGTTGACCCCAAGACTTCTGACCATGAGGACAGGGGCCTTCTGTTGGGATTCATTTCTCCAACATTCATTTCTCCATTCCATTGTTCTTCAAGCACTGCGATGTGCCCAGGTCTACTGCTAGTAGCCAGAGATGTGGAGCAACTGGCTTGAGGAAACAGTGAGGATATATGGGACACAGAGAGTGGCTACACACACCAGGAGTTTGGGGGGAGTCCTGAGTCCATCTCCCAAAGGAGTTAATGCCTGCGCTGATTCCTAAAGGATGAGGGTCTGTCGGTTGGGGACGGGGAGGGGATTTCAGGGCTGAGCAAAGGATATAGATGCTAAATCACAGACCTGGGGAGATAAAAACGAGCACCTCAGGCTGAGCAATGGCACGGGGGAGGTGGGCGAGGGCAAGGGCAAGGCAAAGGGCAGGGGCTTGTGGGCTGCACCCTGCGTCCAGGACCTTCTCCTAGGAAGGGAGTGACCTGGTTGGAGCTGTGCATTGGAACGGTCACACCGTGGGTGATGGATTGGAAGGGCCTAGCCCGAGTCTGGGAGACCTTCCAGGAGGTTGGTGCCTTGGGCCTGGGAGAGAGGAGGACCTGGGGAGGGGGCGCTTGGCTGGACACAGAAGGTGACAAAGCAGAAAGAGGGGGGTAATGCTGGCTTGGAGAGCTGGATGATGGAGCTGCTGGGAGGGAGAGTGAAGACTGTGTTTTTAGGTTATATCTTTAAAGGGAACGGGCATGCTCTCCAGCCCACCCTTTCCCCTTCCTTCTGGCTGGAAAGCAGATATGAGGGCAGGAGCTAGAGTAGCTACCTTGGACTCAGAGATCGCAGACAAGTTTAAGCGATGGCAGAACCACACTATAGCCTAGAAGCACCAAGTGCTGGACTGTTGTGTCTGGAAGAATTCAGCTTCCAACCTGTTTAAGTCATTGTATTTTGGAATCTCTGTAACAGGAGTTTAGCATATGCTTGAACAAATACACTCATGTGCCACTGGTTCTTCACCATGTTGAGCTTTGCCCAGGCTGGTCCCTGTGCCAGGAATGCCATCCCTTCTGGCACTTACATCCCCATCTGCTGGATCCAGGGCACCATCAGATCGGTCAAGATTCTATTTTGGGCTGGGCATGGTGGCTCACATCTGTAGTCCCAGCTACTCAGGAGGCTGAGGCAGGAGGATTGCTTGAGGCCAGGAGTTCAAGACCAGCCTGGGCAACATAGCAAGACTCTGTCTCTAAAAAAAAGTAGTAAGAATAAATTTTTTTAAAAGATTCTGCTTTGGCATCCCTTCTTCTAGGACCAGTCCTCTGGCTGGGCCTCTGCGGTATCATCCATTGTGCTTTCTTGGTCATTTCTGCATTCCAGACTGCAAGCTTCCTGGGGGCCATATCTTATTCCTTTTTGTGTGATCAGTGCCTCCTCCCAGGAGGGCTCAGTATGTGTTATTCAATGATTCTGAGCAGTGGGTGTGGACAGCATGTCTTGGTTTGTTGGAAGATTCAAGGGTATTCCCTGCCTTAGTCAAGCTGGCGAGGTTATGCGGTGGAACACACCGTCACAGGTTCTCTGGAGCTTAGAACCACAGAGATTTTGTCTTCACTCGCACTATCTACCCACGTGGGATAGGGAGGGGACTCTGCTCGTCACAATCACTCAGAGGCTGCAGATGACGCTGGCTTCTCCATCCTACGGTGTCATCACTTCCATACAAGGCTTTTTTGTTTTTTTTGAATTAGAGTCTCACTCTGTCGCCCAGACTGGAGTGCAGTTGCCACTCCCGTCCACCACAGCCTCGACCTGCTGGGCTCCGGGATCCTTCCGCCACAGCCTTTCGAGTAGCCGGAGTTACAGGCATGTGCTACCACGCCCGGCTGATTTTTTAAAAATTTATTGTAGAGATGAGGTCTCACTGCCCAGGCGGGTCTCGAACCCGTGGGCTCAGGCAATCCACTCACCTCAGCCTCCCAAAGGCACAGGATTACAGGCTGAGCCACTGAGCCCGGCTTACAAGGCTTTCTTGGCAGGGCAAGAGAACACAGAGAATTGCACACCAGCTCTTAGATGCTGCCACCTGAAAAGGACGCGTGACCTTTCTGGTCATACTCCGTTGTCAAAGCAGGTCCTGCAGCCACATCTGAATCCAGCGAGGTGAGGACGTGTAATCCTGTTTGCCTAGAAGGAGGGGAGAATGGAACCATTGGTTAGCAGTGGTAATGTCTACACGGCAGAGTGTGTAAAAGTTGGGCTTGTACAGAGCACATAGCTTGTGATCGCCCAGTGTTTGTTTTGGTTTCACAGTCATTCATCATCCAACATATATTTCACCGTACGTGATGGTGAAAGCAGTCAGTGTGCCTTGTCTCATGAAGCTTGTGGTCAAGTGGGGGAAGAGGGGACAGACATTTCTCAAATCAGCATGCTCATATGCAGATCATTAGTTTGTAAGAAGCACTCTGAAAGACAAGGACAGGGTCCCAGGGGAGAAAATAATGGTGTGTGTGTGTGTGTGTGTGTGTGTGTGTGTGTGTGTGTGTGTGTGTGCGCACGCGCACACGCGATTATGATAGAATGGGGAATTAGGGAAGGCCTCTCTGAGGAGGCAGCCTTGAAGATGAGACCCAAAGGAAAAGGAAGAAGTTGGAAGAAGAGCTTTTTAAGCACACGGAACAACATGCGCAAAGGCCCTGAGACGGGAAGGGGTCTGGTCTCACAAGTTTAAGAAACTGAAGGAGACCCTCGAGCTGGTCCTGAGGGGGTATGTGGTGAGTTGGGGGTGGGAGGCCTGCAGGGAGGTCATTCAGACTTAGTTGTATGCATCTGGGAGGCCACTGGAAAGCTGTACGCAGGATGGGGCGTGACAAGCACCTTTAATGCCCTTTGAGGTGTGCGTGTGTCTCAGGGCACAGCCCACAGAATCTTCTGCCTCTCCGGTCCTTGCTTCCTGGGGATCTCAGAGGTTCTGTGGCTTTGACTCCCCATCGTGCACCTCCAGCCCTGCTGTCACACCTGAACTTGACCGACGTGGCCCCCTCCCTACTCCCCGGCTCTGCCAGCCACCTCCACCCTGAGGTGAGCCGACTCAGACTCCTGGCCACCCTGCACTGCTCCTCTCCTCAAGAGAAGGCCCCCTATCCTCATGGTCAGAAGCCTTTCCCCTTCTGGAGCCAACCCAGACTCCTCCTTTCACGCCTCTCCCCTGGTGTGTCGGCAGCTTCTGGGGCTTGCCTGAAGATGGCTCTAGAACCTGCCCACTTCTCATCATGGTCCAGAGCTCTGCCATCTTCAACTGGGCTATTTAGAAGCCCTCCCATGGGGATCCCCTGAGGTCTTGTCTCTTCAGTCAGATCCCACACAGCAGTCAGAGCGATCCTGTGAAACACAAGTCATTCCTTCCACGCCCCTGCCAAAAGCCCTCCATGGTTTCCGTCACATCTTAAGGAAACCTCTGTTGACGAAAATATATGTCAAACTCTGTAAAATATTTTAATATGGTTTGTTCTAAACCAAACTTGAGGACTTAAGCCCGGGAACACCCATTCTCAGGAGGTCCTGAGATCGAGTGCCCACTGTGGTTGAATGGTAGCGTTTTAGGGAGGCTGAAGTTACAAGAAGCCATAAATCCATGCATGTGAGATTTTCATTGGTTTGACCCACGAAGGAGGGACATTTCCAAGCTGGGGTGTGGAGGAAGGGACACTTGCAGGTCATAGGTGAATTTCTTGATGGGTATTTTGTAGTTCCTATCCAGGGACTTTGGGAAATCAGCAGAAGAGACACTTTGTTAAAACAAGGGGTCAGGCCGGGCTCGGTGGCTCATCCTGTAATCCCAGCACTTTGGGAGGCCGAGGTGAGAGCATTACCTGAACCCGTGAGTTCGAAACCCACCCGCGCAACTTGGTGAGACCTCGTCTCTACAATAAATCAAAAATTAGCCGGGCGTGGTCACGTGTGCCTGTAGTTCTGGCTACTTGGAAGGCTGAGGCAGAAGGATCGCAGGAGCCCAGCAGGTTGAGGCTGCACTCCAGCCTGGGTGATAGAGTGAGACTCCAACTCAACGAACAAACAAACAAACAAACAAACAAAAAACAAGGGGGCAGAAAACCCCAGGTTTGTATGTAGATGATGTCCTATATACGGCAGACTTCAGAGAGGATAAATAAGTGTTTTACAAGATTCCCAGAGTTTGAGAGTTCCCAAGAGACGGCTTTGCAGGGCCATGAAATAATTTGATTCCTTCTTTATTTGTTATGTGATGTTATGCCAGAGTCAGTTTGGAAAACAGACTTTTTAGCATATAAGGTAATAGGACAATAAAACCCTCTCTGGTGAGTCCTCCTCAGGCGTGACTCCCAAGTCTTCTAGTTAGGAATTTGGGTAGGAGGGAAAATGGTCAGGTTTAGTCCTCACCTCCAACCTCTGATACAGCCTGAGAGACTCTGAGGGGTCCAGACTCTGGGAGTTTTCCTAGTCTCTTTCCTTCCTTCCTCCGGCTTTCTCACTCCAGCCCCTTGAGCCTCCTCTTTTTCCCCAACACTCCATCTGCTGTTCTGCGATGTGGACCGTTCTTCCCCCTCATTCTGGCATGCTTTGCTAAGGCGTCCCCACAGAGTGGCATTTCCTGACCACTCTACCTCAGCACTCACCCGGTCACTGCAGCCACTGATTGCTTTGTTCTCCTCCAAGATTGCCCCACTCTGACAGTAGTCCTGTGTCTGTCTGCCCCAGGAGAACACAGTGCCGTGAGGGTAGGGAGGCCGCTCTTTTTCCTACTGAACCTCCAAAGCCTGAAACAGGGCCTGGCACAGGGAAGGTGTCCCATAAGTATTTATAAAGGAGCGAATGAACGGAGCGAGTGACTTTGACATTTTAGGCACGGCCAGGAGGACAGAGACTTTGCTTAGCTCCATCCGAGGGAGGGACCAGCAGGGATGCTGGCAGTCTGGGTTCTGGAGGTAGAGCGACCTACATGGGGACAGGCTCCGTTTGCGTTTTCTCCACCCCAGACAGGCCCGTTCGCTGCCCACAAGCCAGTTGGAGCCCACCCCTACTTGTTCTGGGAGGCAGTGGAAGAGTCACCACAAATCAGAATGCAGATACTGTGGTTTGCCCTGCTAAGCGTGCTGTTTAGTCATGTAAATTGGAGCAGCTCTAGCCTGGCTGTGCCCTTGAAGCATTAAAGAAACGCTTTTCCCTAAATGTGCATTTAGACTGAACTGTGGTTGTCCCAACACAATGTCACTTTGAAGTTGAATAATCCAGACTCTGGGAAATGCATTTTCAGTTATTATAATTGCCTCGCCTAGGCCCAGAGCCAGGTCTCATTCGTTCGTTTAATCATTCATTTACTCATTCAACAAGTCAGGGCTGAGCACCTTGTGCGGGCCAGGCCCTGAGTGCCAGAGTGAACAGGGCGGCACAGGCCCCAAGGGAAGGGATGAATAGTCCTACAGTAGGAATCGCTTAGTTCTCAGCCGCGGTGGGGGTGGAAGGCTCGGGGAGAGGACACTCTCTGAGGCTCTGAGCCCAGGAGGTGCAGAAACCTGGCGATTTAGGGAGGCAGGTTATAGAAGCAGGGTGGAGTTTTGGAGTCGGTGAGCCCGCAGAGAAGCTGCTGCTGCCGGGCATGTCACACACTCTCAGGACTCTTTTGATGTCTCCCAGACCTCCAGTAACACGAGCTCTGGGCTTCCAGCTGCACACAGGTGCAGGGAGAGGGTGATAGAGAGAAAGTGGTTACCAGAGAGTGAGAGGCAGCCGGAGTAGAAGACGTTAGAGAGGCAGATACTGGCAGGCAGGAGTAACAAGTGGTTGTCCTGAGAAACCTCTATTTAGGCGGGGCGTGGTGGCTTCCGCCTGTAATCCCAGCACTTTGGGAGGCCAAAATGGGAGGATTGCTTGAACCCAGGAGTTTGAGACCATCCTGAGCAGCATAGTGAAACCTCGTCTCTACAAAAATAAAAAATGTATCCAGATGTGGTGGTATGCGCCTGTAGTCCTAGATGATCAGGAGACTGAGGTGGAAGAGTGTCTGAGCCATGGAAATCAAAGCTGTGGTGAGCCATGATTGTGTCACTGCGCTTCAGCCTGGGCGACAGAGTGAGACCTTTCCTCAAAATAAAAAAATTTTAAAAAAGAAAGAAAAGAAAGAAAAATCTCTGTTGGAATGCGTGACTGTGTCTGTAGAGTGACTGAAGAGATGCAAGGGAAACCTTGAGGGCGCCAAACATAAAGAAGGTGCTGGATGCTGAGTGTAGGTGACTCTAAAGCCGTGGGGAGACCGCAGGTCATTTGCACATGGATGAGCCAGATCAGGGTTTCTCAACAGCAGCACAACTGGCATTTTGGGCCTGATTATTCTTGCGGTGGGGGCAGTCCATGCCCTGTAGGGTGTCTAGCAGTATCTCTAGTCTCTATCCACTAGATGCCTGCGGCACTTTCTTCCTCTAATGTGACAACCCAATATGTCACAGACCTTGCCAAATGTCTCCTGGGGGGCACAGCTGTCCAGTTGGAGAACCATGGGCTTAGAGGCTTGGGTATAAAAGGCCCCACAGGGAAGGAGCTAGGTTGTGAGCCTCAGGTGGTGGGGTAAATTGTAACTGAGAGCTCTACAAACAATTCAGGACTCTCAAAAGGCTGCACTTTTTGTGGAAAGTAGAGAAAAATCCCATTCAGGGGCAAAGAGAAACGATAAGAACATGTGTTCCAGCATGTGTTCTAGGTAGGAAAAAAAGCCTTTTTAAAAATTGTAATCACAAGGTTGCCCACACAGGGGTTTAGGTAAGCATTTGCATTACATGTGTTCCAGGAAACTCCAAGTGTGAAACTAACTCCAAGTGTGTTGGTAGCACCTAGCCACCTCACTGGCAGAAGCAAAAGCGAACTCTCTTGGGAGGGAAACACTTTCAGCTTTTGCTGTACAGGATTCCCATGAAGCTTGGGATTCCCAGCTAAGCTTGAATGTACGATACAAAATTACAAAGCACACAAGGAAACAACTCATTACAAGTGAGTAAAAAAACAAATGGCGGCTGGGCTCGGTGGCTCAGCCTGTAATCCCGCGCCTTTGGGAGGCTGAGGTGAGTGGATTGGCTGAGCCCGCGGGTTCGAGACCCGCCTGGGCAACTTGGCGAGACCTCATCTCTACAATAAAGCAAAAATTAGCCAGGTGTGGTAGCGCGCGCCTCTAGTTCCAGCTATTGGAAGGCTGAGGTGGAAGGATTGCTGGAGCCCAGTAGGTCAAGGTTGCGGTGGCCAGTAGTGGCCACTGCACTCCAGTCTGGGTGACAGAGTGAGACACCAACTCAAAAAAAACAAAAACAAAAAAACAACAACAACAACAAAAAAAAAATGGCAGAATTAGATCTTTAAGACTTAAAATACTGGAATTATTAGATTCCGAATATTTTTTTTTATATCATGCTTAAAATGTCTAGAGAAATAAAGATGCTATTAGGAGAACTGGAAAATATGAAAATGAACAAACAGACTCAGAAATGAAAATGATAATGTCAAATGTAAAGCTCAACAGAAAGGTTAAACAGCATATTAGATGCAGTTGAAGAGTTAGTTAGTGAATTGGAAAACAAATATGAAGAAATCATAAACTATAATGCAGCACAGAGAGAAAAATATGAACATCAAGAAGAATGATATGAGCCGGGTTTGGTGGCTCAGCCTGAATCCCAGTGCTGTGGGAGGTTGAGGTGAGTGGATTGCCAGAGCCTGCGGGTTCGAGACCCGCCTGAGCAACTTGGCGAGTCCTCATCTCTACAATAAAATCAAAAAAATTAGCCAGGCGTGGTAGCGCAAGCCTGTAGTTCCAGCTACTTGGAAGTCTGAGGCGGAAGGATCGCCGGAGCCCAGCAGTTCGAGGCTGCGGTGGCCGGGAGCGGCCACTGCACTCCAGTTTGGGTGACAGAATGAGACTCCAATTAAAAAAAAAAAAGAAGAATGATATGGAATACAGAATGAGGAGTTTGACAAATGTCATCTAGGAATTTTAGAGGAGATCATAGAGAGAATAGGGGAAGCAGTATTTAATAATATGTTGATTAGAAATTTTTCAGAAATGATAAAGAAGACAATCCTGGGAAGGAAGCACAAAGAAGTCTAAGCAGAGTAAATAAGGAGAAACTCAGACCTAAAAACATCATAGTGAAACTGCAAAAACCCCCAAAGAAGATTTTAAAAGCAGCTGGATATAAAAAGTCATATTATAATAACTCTGGGATGGATCTGTGAAACATGAACACTGTCCTTGGGTTGCTCAGAAACAACCTAGGGAAGGGACCTCAGGAGAAGTGCCGGACTACTGACAGCATGAGGGCTCAGATCATCACCAAGAATAAAAACAAAAATATAATCTTAAGCCGGGCTTGGTGGCTCAGCCTGTAATCCTGCGCCTTTGGGAGGCTGAGGTGAGTGGATGGCCTGAGCCCGCGGGTTCGAGATCCGCCTGGGCGGCGAGACCTCATCTCTACAATAAATAAAAAAATCAGCCGGGTGTGGTAGCGCACGCCTGTAATTCCGGCTACTCGGAAGGCTGAGGCGGAAGGATCGCCGGGGCCCAGCAGGTCAAGGCTGCGGTGGCTGGGAGCGGCCACTGCACTCCAGTCTGGGCGACAGAGTGAGACTCCAACTCAAAAAAAAAAAAAAATATATATATATATATATGTATAATCTTAGTGTTCCCTCAAAGCTGGGCCTGGTGGTTCACGTGGGTGTGGGTGTGAGTGTGTAGGAGGGTACTTCTGGCTGGAGAGGATGAGTGCCCCTTGGCAGCACCGCCTGACCACAGTCTGGGGAGGGCAATGGACACAAAGGATGGGGGTTGGGGCACCTGAAGTGGGCCTGGGGGGCAGCAGGAGAAGGCCTGGGGGCTGACCCTGAACCTCTAGTCCTGCTTGGGGCCACTGCCCTCAAGGGACTCTGGAGGGCACCAAGAGCCACTTTCCCATCCACAAAGGCTTCATGGAAGAGGTAATGCGCTATAAGAGGATGCTGGGAATGGTGGGACAGGCAAGGTGGGCCAGGAGTGTGCAGGAAATTGTGGAGGATGAGGAGAGGCTGCGAAGGGAAGGGTGCAGAGGGGAAACCCAGGGACTGCCCCTATTTGGGGATAAAGGCAGCATCTCCCTGCCCCCATGCATAGACACCCCTTTCTCCATTCTTGCTATGAATTTCTCACCAAACAAGCTTCATTAATCGTCTAATAACCGGATTAATTAAGGACGCTGAAAGTAAGCAGCAAGAAGGCAATTTGCTCCTGATTACTGTGTAATTGTGGGAGGATGAGCTCATTTGCATATGCAAAGAAGGCTCCAGACAAAGAGAATGAAAACGGAGAGAGAAGTAACTGTGTATCTGACCCTCACCCCAGTTCTCCCTCCCACCTCCTGCCTCCTCTTGACCTCGCTTCAGCTCCACTTGAAAGGTGAGACAGGCCAGCCATGCTCCCTACCCAACCTGAGCCCCAGCTCCCCAAGCTCCCGGGCCCAGGCTGGCTTCTCCAGCTCCTTCCCCCGTCCCCCACTCCACAAGACTGCTGAGTCTCACAAGATAGGGATTGGGAATTCCAGCCTTGGCCTTGCCTGAGTGACCTAGGCAACACACCTGTTTGTAAGCCCCCAGCCTCGGTTTCTTCAAGTGTAAAATGGGATCAAAAGAATACCTGCCCCTGTAGTCACTAAAAGGACAAAACTAAGAGCAAATGACGGTGTTTTGTAAATTGTAGAGTTCTGGGCAAAAGTTCATTTGGCATTATTTTCTACCTGAGTCCAGGATTTGCTTAGTATCTTCAAAGTCCTCTTAGAATCCTGCCTTATCCAGGAAGCCTTCTGAGATTGTGCCCTTCATGGGAACTGGCTTCCCTCTGGAACAGCAATTTGCTCATTTCTGCAGAAGAGCTGGGGACTGGGGAGGCATAAAGTCCCCAGGGTACTCCCTCCCCTCCTGTTTAAAGCTAGACTCAGCCTTAGAGGGAGATACCCTGAGCTGGGGTATCTCCTATCCCCTGGGGCCTCAGATGCCAAATTGTTTTCTTACATAGGAGAGGGCTACTCTCTCCTGAACTCAATTTGCGCTTTCAAAGCAGTTAACAGACACATTAAAAAAATCCATTTCATTCAGAATTGAATCTAACTAGAGTGACATCAGCCTGCAGAGACCTCTCCCCGCACCCTCGAATTGCCATGGAGACCCAGACACCGTCCCACCCAGAGCAACCCTTGTCCACTCCTGCATGGGTTAGCTTATATCCACCCAACACTCAACCTCTTCCAAGAGCTCATGCACACTTTGGAACTCTCCCAAGTGTGCAAACCAGACTGTGAGGGGATGGGAGGTGGCTTAATTAATCTATTAAACTACATCCTAAATTTTATCTCAAACCACTGCCCACCTCACTATGGCAATTGCTTGGCCCTTGAGCTTGAGAGGCACATGATGCCCAGGGTTCAAATCCCAGCCCTGCCTCCTCCTTCCCATGAGACTTTAAGCCGGTCACTTCCCTTCTCTGGACCTCATTAGGTTCTTGCAAAAGCAATACTAAAACCTCTCTGCAAGATTAGAGTGGGAGAGGCTGAAGGGAGCCAGGCTTGTGGTAGTAGAGAAGGATTTTCAACTCTACACTAAGTTTTCCATGTTTACAGACACGATGTAAGACGGCTTCTTCCCACACCCTCCCTAACTTGGGGGAGCCCATGGACTCTGATCTCTGTGCAGGCCAGAGAGTTTGCATACAAACTTGCTGAATTCAGTGATGAAAGGGGGACCCCACTTTCCAGCAGAAACTGAAAACTGACCAGCCTGGCTTCTTAGGTCTGAATCCTGTCTCCATCACTTGCTACCTGTGTGATCTTGGGCATGTTTTTTTTTGAGTTGGAGTCTCGCTCTGTTGCCCAGACTGGAGTGCAGTGGCCGCTCCCGGCCACCGCAGCCTCGACCTGCTGGGCTCCAGCGATCCTTCTGCCTCAGCCTTCCAAGTAGCTGGAACTACAGGCACGCGCTACCACACCTGGCTAATTTTTTGATTTATTGTAGAGATGAGGTCTCGCCAAGTTGCCCAGGCGGGTCTCGAACCCGCAAGCTCTGGCAATCCACTCACTTCAACCTCCCAAAGGCGCGGGATTACAGGCTGAGCCACCGAGCCAGCTTGGGTATGTTAATTAACATCTCTATGCCTCGGTTGTCTCATCTGTGGAGATAATTGTACTGACCCTTCAGTGCTAGTGTGAGGATTAAGTGATTCAAGTACATAAAGTGCTTAGAGCAGGGCAGACACACAGTGAGTCTTCAAGGTTGTCGACTCTTATTCTTCAACCTTATGTGGTGGTTTCGGGGCGGGGGACAGGCCCTGACTCCAGTCTCGGTCTCTCCTTTTCCCTCTGTTCTCTGAGAGCAGCCCTAGCCCAGGAGGTCCTGGTCTCCTGAAGCTGCTTCTTCCCGGCTCTCTTTGGTCAAAAGCCCAAGGCAGTCCCAAGCGTCTGGGGGCTTCCTTCTGAGTCCTGGTCTTTGGGGAACAGGACATGTGGGGGCAGGGACGTCACCTCCTGTTCCCACCCACAGCTACTCTCTGGCTCTGGCCTCCCAGCTGTCACCCCTCCCAGTCCCTGTGCTCCCTCAGCTCTTCCCTCTCACTGCCTCTGAAGCCTCTGGCTTCTGCTCTGGCCTTCAGAGAGGTCCTTGGTGGGCACGTGGGACTGGAGGAAGTGGGGATGGTGGACTTGGCCTGGGTTGTGAGGCAGCAGCAGTTTCTGGAGCTAGAGGGACAGGGGGTGTCCAGGCCAGCACCCCTGGTGGCAGTGCCTTCCTCATTAGCAGGCACTGTTGATTTTGTGTAGTTCAGCCTGACCTGGCAACCACCCGATGTCTGGGGGGGGGTGGGGAATCAGGGGATGTGGGGGAGGGTGACTGCCTTTGAAGGTTCAGGGAAGCACACAGGTCTCAGGCTCTCCCTGAGTCTCCTGGGGCTTCTGCAGGCTCTGAATACAGCAAGGGGACTCCCCAGGCCCTGCTTCACCAGGAGGTCAGGCCCCCTCCCCTGCACCCAGACTTGCTCACCAAGAGCTGGGTGAGTCCCCTGCCCCAAAGTGAACCCAGGGCTCAATTCCAGGTCTCCAGTTCCATGAAAAGCACTGGATGTTTCAATGTCCACTTCACTCGGGGTCAGCAACTTCCCAGCCCTACCCCACCCCCTGGGGAATACTCAGAGAACCTGAGGTTCTTCTGCCTGCCTCAACATCTGTGTCCCTCCAAACTGCCTGTGTCCACTTTGGGGTTAGTTCATTTCTCTGGGCCTCAGTTTTCCTACCAGTAAAATGGAGATGTAAATAGCAATAATCAAAATAATGATGGCAGCCTTGAAGGGCCATTGTGTGGATCAGTTGAGGTCCTGAAAGCTCTTGTAAATCATTTAGTTTCTTCCTCTCAGAATGGGTCTCCCCCATGTCAACAGAGCCCAGCAAACAGCAGGTGCTCAATAATGTGTGTGAATTTGAAACACCAGAGGCTCTAGGGAGCCCGGGGCCTGATTTTGTGTGGGAGGCAGAGAGAAGCCAAGGTGTCCACCAGGAGGAAAGGGCGGTGGAGAGGGAGGCAGGAGGATGTTAAAGAAATCATGACGTTTACATACATGTAAGATGAACGTGTGTCAAAGACTTTCGCTTACTATTTAATGAGGGACCGGTAAGAAGTTACAAGTAGTTCAAAGAAGACTCTGAGGAGCAGATCCATATATAGGCCACCAGGAAGTGGAGTTATGGAGAGCGGGAAGGCCAGGCCAGATCCACACTTGCACATCTAAAGGACAACATACATCTGCTTCTCTACAGACAAGAATCATTTGCTTCCACGTTGGTTTTGCACAATTTTCAGGGATGTAAAACGAGCTCAAAGGCAATGAACGGCCAGTTCTGTGCAGTGGCAGATCACTCAGCAGTTTTTCTCCCTCTTCTGAGTCTGTCACCCTTTTTCATGGGTGGAGGTGACAGGTGGGCAGGGTGAAGGACCATCCAAGGCATAGGCCTCATCCCCTTTCCAGTTGGCCTGAGCTTGCCTGGGCCTTGGGGCTTTGGCCGGGAGAGAATCCAAGCAGTCTCAGCATCAATAGCATCTCTTTTCTTTTTTTTTTTTTTGAGTTGGAGTCTCACTCCGTTGCCCAGACTGGAGTGCAGTGGCACGCTCCCGGTCACCGCAGCCTCGACCTGCTGGACTCCAGTGATCCTTCCGCCTCAGCCTTCCAAGTAGCCGAAACTACAGGTGTGCGCTACCACGACCAGCTCATTTTTGATTTATTGTAGAGATGAGGTCTCACCAAGTTGCCCGGGCTAGTCACAAACTCGCAGGCTCAGGCAATTCACTCGCCTTGGCCTCTCAAAGTGCTGGGATTACAGGCTGAGCCACCAAGCTCAGCCAAATCTCTTTTTTGAATCACTATTTTAAAAAATCGAGCCGGGCTCGGTGGCTCAGCCTGTAATCCCGCACCTTTGGGAGGCTGAGGTGAGCGGATTGCCTGAGCCCGCGGGTTCGAGACCCGCCTGGGCAGCGAGACCTCATCTCTACAATAAATCAAAAAATCAGCCGGGCGTGGTAGTGCATGCCTGTAGTTCCAGCTACTCGGAAGGCTGAGGCGGAAGGATCGCCGGAGCCCAGCAGGTCGAGGCTGCGGTGGCCGGGAGCGGCCACTGCACTCCGGTCTGGGCGACCGAGTGAGACTCCAACTCAAAAAAAAAAAAAAAAAAAATCGAGATATACCATATTTACAGTAAAGTGCACAAATCTTAAATCTACACAGCCTCGTGAATGTTTCCACGTGTATACACCCATGTAGCCAGTGTTCAAATCAAGGTATAGAACATTCCAGAACTTCAGAGGGTTTCCTCGTGCCCTCTTCTAGTCAATAACTATCCTTCCTAGACGGTAACCACCATTCTGATTTCTATTGCTTAAGATTATTTTAGCCTGTTTTTGAACTTAAAGTCAATCGAATCTTCAGTATGTGCTGTATAACGTCTGTGAGCGTCATCCGTGGTGTTGCATGTATCTGTGGTTTATTTCCATTGCTGAGTAGTATTCCACTGCATGGCTCTACCACAATTTATTTATTCCTTTTCCCTTGGCTACAGATGTAAGTTCTTTCCAGCTTGGGGTTGTTCTGAATAAAGCAGCTATGGACATCCATGCATATTTCTTTTTGTAAACATATATTTTGATTTCTCTTGAGTAAATGCCTAGGAGTGGAATTGCTGGATCCCGGTCTGACCTACGCTCAGGTCCAGTAGATGGTGCTAAATCGTTTTCCCAAGTGGTGGTCTCTGTTTTTCTTCCCACAGCATATGTATGTGATGAGGGCTCCCCTTGGTGGATGTCTTCACCAGCACTGGGTGGTGTCAGTCTTTTTCATCTTAACCGTTCCAGTGAGTGTAGGGCAGTATCTTATTTTGGTCTTAATTTGCATCTTCCTGGTGATGGATGATGTTGACACTTTTTCATAGCTTATGGGAAATGTGGACATACTCCCATGTGACATGCCTGTTTGAGTGTCTCGGCTACTTTTCATTGAGTTGTTGCCTTTTCTTTTTTGATTTGTAGGAACTCTTGATATATCCTGGATGTGAGTGTTTGTCAGATGCACACATGTGTAGATATCTCCTGCTCTGCTGTGCCTTTTTACTCTCTTAATGACATCTTTTGTTGAACAGACATTTTACATTTCAGTGAAATCCAGTTTATCAATTGTTTCCTCTGCAGACAGTGTTTTCTGCTGTGTTTGAGAAATACTTGCCCACCCCAAGTTCTTGAGAACATTCTCTTCTATCTTTGTCTAGATTCCTTATTGTTTTACCATTCACATTTAGATGTATGATCCATTTAGAACTCATTTTAATTTATGAGGTATGAGGGGGCCATCAAATTTCATTTTTCACTACGTGATCCAGTTGAACCAACTGGCCCAGCTTCATTTGTGGAAATGACAATCCCTTCTCCACTGGAACGCAGTGGTGTCTGTGCTATAAATCAATTGACCATATATGTGTGGGTCTATTTTTGGATTCTCCCCGTTCTCATATTGGCCTATTTGTCTTTCCTTAAACCAGTATCACAGTGTCTTAATTGCTGTCGCTTTACAGAAAGTTTTAAAATCAGGTAATTTAAGCTGTTCATCTTTGTTTTTCCTGCTATTGTCCTTTGCATTTTCATATACATTTTAGAATAGACTCATTGATTTCCACAAAACTCTGCTGGAATTGAGATTGGGATTTCGTTGACTTTGCAGGTTGTTTTGGGGAGAATTGATACCCCATTAATGCCGAGTCTCCTGGTTCAGGAACACAGCACATCTCTGTTTATGAACACCTTCCCTAATTTCTCCTGTCATCTTGGCTTATTTTCTAAACCCCACTGCATGTGGCACTTGGTGGGAACAAGCATCCTTCCCTGTGATCACTGTAAGGGGGTTTGTTATCTGGCTGCAATTCTTGGACATCCAGGCATAAGGCCCCAAGACGGGAGGGGCAGGCAGAAAGCACTAAGGAGGGCAACCGGGATCCCAGCCATCGTCTGCACTCCCAGCACCCCTCCTTGGGAAAACCTGCTCTGTGGAAGGAGATGAGCGGGCAGCTGTGCAGTGCAGTCATTTAATCCTCCCAAGCCTCAGTTTCCCTCTCTGTGAATGGGAGTGTGGTCTCAGCATGAACCAGCACTAGCAAGGCATAAAGATGTACATTGCAGGGTACCTATTTTGTGCCCAATAAACGACAGTGGTGTCTGTTTTGCCCTCAAAGGAAGACTGATGCCCCCGATGTGGACCCAGAAACCAAAAGGGCTAGATCTGTAACTCCCTGTCTTTCAGGAATTTTTTTTCCCTTTTAAGGGAAAAATGAACATGCACCTTAGTGACAAAGAGATGGAAAAAGAAAGGTGATGTCTGTCCAGAATGTTGGAATAGACAAGTAGGAGTTTACTGCTGGCTGGTGCCCCAGCCAGGGGCTAGCTGTCCCCAGGCTGGCCTCTGTTCCCATCTGCGCGACTTCCGGGATGGGCACAAGTGCTAACAGGAACTAATTAAGCCCTTGGCAACTCTTGCTTCGTTTCCTAATCACTGACTTTTTGCTGACGGAAGCAGTTTCTTCCCAGATTATTCTTAAAAGGGGCAAACCCTTTTCCTATTGAACATTTTAAATACAATTACATGGAAGAGAGTGATTTTAAAATACACTTTACTAAGCACTTTCCTTTTTATTTAAAAAACACTTTTATAGCACTTGTCATGGGCTAAGCACCTTGAAGATCTTATCTCATTTAATCCTCACAAAACCTGTTATTATCAGCGCCATCTCACAAGTAAGAGGCATCTGCAGGGCAATTCACTAGTCCATGGCTGGCAGCACAGAGCCAGGACCCAACCCAGGCAACTGGTGCCACTGCCTCATGGCTAAACTGGCCCCGGTGGCCTGCTTGGAAAAGATCTTCCTCGGCAAGTGGCCTCTATCAGGGCATAATTTTAGAAGCCCCTCCCCTAGACCCTTCACCACCTTCAAGCTCACTGCAGAGGCCCCACTCACTAGCTGGCCCCAGGAGCTGGGGACAAAGCACCTATCTTCAATGTCCCCTCCTCCCTCCAACACAGGACGCTAAGGGACTGCTTGAGGATGGGCAGGAGCATAACTTGCCCTAGTCCAGCTCTTGGCTCATGGGGTCAGGGTGGGGAGCCCAGTTCCATCCAGGTAGTCAAGCACTTTGGGGCATTTAGCTTTGCATTAACACGTCAGGGGACTTCACACAAATAAAGCAGTGCTCTGTGTACCTGGCAGGCAGCACTGTGTGGCTACCCATTAACCAGGGAGGGTGGCCGAGGTCTCACAGCGGGGCTGGGGCTGCAGGCTGGGGGGACTCAAAGGGAGGAGACTGCCTTATTCCATTTGAGCCTGGGGGCCAACTCAGTCCTTCTTTCAAGAAGAAGAGAGAGAATGAGAAAGAAAGGGACACACACACACACACACACACACACACACACACACACACACACGGAAGGGACAGAGGGAGGAAGGGCAGGCCATTGCGCTTGTCACTTCTGCCTGGAGCACTTTCCCCAGATACCCATGTGGTTTATCCTTTTGCTTCCTTCTAGTATCTGCTCAAATGTCACCTCCTCAGGGAGAGCTTCCCTGACCACCCCATCTAAAATAGCACAACTCTCCAGGTCAGGTCTCTATCCCCTGGCTTTGCCTTTTCTTAATAAGTGCTATGAAAACATTATAGGTATCTGTTGCTTTTTAATTTAGTGTCCATCTCTCCTCCACTAGACTATAAACTGCTTGAGGACAGGGACTCCCGGCTCCTGTCCATTACTGTGTCCTCAGTGCCCAGAACATGTCCGACGTAGTATGTGCTTGGTAAGTACTTGTAGAATAACTGAGAGTGAGTGCTGTGAGACCAGACTTGCTGCCCGTGTCTCTGTGCCCACCCCCCAATCTATACAGTAGGGAGCCAGTGGCCTCCTTCTATCTGACCTGGAATGTCTACAGCTGTCAGGATGGGCTAAGTTCTGCTGAGATAACAAGCCAGCCCAGAACCACAGTGCAGGCTCTGACTCCCTGTGTCTTCCCTCGCCTCGTGACAGGGAAGCACCGAGAGAGGGTGTGGGGAGCAACACACCGTGGGTCCTTCCAGATCAGTCATGCCCCTGCATTTCCCTCCCCTCCTCAGATCTGGCTCTTAGAAGATGGACTCCAACCTCTTTCCACCCTGGCCTGTGACAGCTGTGTCCTCTTTTAAAGGAAGCAGAGACGGAATGGTTTACCAGCAGGATGCAAACCGGTGTGGCTGACTGAATGGTGATCAGTGATCTCAGGGCCTAATTAGGAAAGATGGGCTGCTCAGCAGGAGAAAGAAGCCCCCTTCCTCTGTGCACAGCAAGCTGACAGCTCATGGGGCTCCACTGTGAGCAGCAGCATCAGGATAGATGTGGGGATAGAGCACAGGTGGGGGCTCCCACCACCCTGGGTGGGGGCTGGGGGTCTTCCTGGAGGAGGTGGAGCCTGGGCAGAATCTTGAAGGATGGAGCTGAGAGCCTGTGGGGGGTGGGGAAGCTGCCGCCATCCTTGGGGAAGGCAGGCGCTGCAGGAGGAAGGCCAGGAAGGGAGGGGGAGGCAGAGGGACTGGGGCTTCCCAGCGGTGCCCTCAGTGACCGGAGGATCGAGTGAAGATTCTCTGCAAACTCGATAGGGGAAAAATCAATACCTGGTTGGATCTCCAGGCGCCACGCCTGAGTGCTGTGTTCAGAAGCTCCGAGAATAAAGCAGGCCTCACGAACCTCGCCGGAGGGTGCAAGGAGCTGCCGCAACCCCAGCAACCCCATGGAGGAGAACTGGCCATGCCTTTCAAAACTGAAAATGGCTGCTCTTCCTGGCACCCGCATCCCACACGCCTGGGTGCTGGGGAGGGAGGCTCCTAGGCCTGAGACCCTGCGTCCTCTTCCGGCCCAGCTTTGATGCCCTTTCCTATGAGCCTGACCTGTCTGGGTGGCCTCCACCCTGCAGACACTGCAACGCCAGCCACAGCAGCCCAGTCACCATTTCCCGAGGGAGGCTGCTTCCTCCCACTTCCCATTCACTCCTCCCAGTCCGGATCCACCTGCCAAAAAAGACCTCACCTCCCCGAGGACCCCTCCCAGACCCAGCCAGAGTCCTCGGCTCCCTCCTCTGTGGTATGGGTCACCAGGAGTGCCGACTAGATAGGGTGGCAAGCAGCCCATGGACCAAGAGCCTAAGAGAAACCAAGAGGACCAAGGGCCCACCAGAGTCTAGGCGGATCCTCCCCTTCTCCATTTATCCTGAGGGTAACAGCTCTACTGGGAAGGAACCAGCAGGCAGGTGTCATAAGGCCCTCGGGTGGCAGAAAGGCTCTGTGAAGAAGAGGGTGGGGGTACTTGTGGAGGGTGGAGGACTGGACCCCAAAGGACTCTCTGAGCTGATGGGTAAGGGTCAGGGCTGGTGAGCAGCTAGGAGGTCTACAGAGGGGGGTCTCCTTTCATTGCCTGGGGCAGCTCAGGAAGCAGCAGTTCCCATGGGGATTTCAATGGAGGGGTATCTCTCAGTCAAGGAATGAACAGGCCAGGTGTGGTGGCTCATGCCTGTAGTCTCAGCACTTTAGGAGGCTGAGGCAGGAGGACTGTTTGAACACAGGATTGAGACCAGCCTGGGCAACAGCGAGACCTCGTCTCTACAATAAATTATAAAATGTGCTGGGTGTGGTGGTGGCAAGCTGGTGGCAAACCAGGTGTGGTGGTGGTGCCTGCAATCCCAGCTACCCAGGAGGCTGAATGGAAGGATCATCTGAGTCCAGGAGATCGAGACTGCAGTGAACCATGACCATGCCACAGCCCTCCAGCCTGGGTGACAGAGTGACTGGGTGACTCAAAAATAAATAAATAAATAAAAAATCAAGAAGTAGGCAGTATACAGAGCAGGTTAGTGCTTGGGTGAGACAAAGACAGTGTGCATACGTTGAGACGCCTAGACTATTGCCAATGGATACCCAGGAGGCTGGTGGGAGGAGCTGGCTGGCCAGAGGATGGGATGGAGGCAAATGAGACATTTCCCCCAAACATTTTGCTGTGAAAATGTGAGACATACAGAAAGGGTGGAAGGACAGAGAACACGCCCATTTTTCCATCACTTAGATTCCACCATGAACAATTCACTAGATTTATTGCACCCACCACCCATTCATCTTGGTTTTGATGCATTTTAAAGTGAGTTGCAGACATCAGTACACTTCACCCTAAACACTTCAGCAGGGCATGGTCAACTAGAGTTAAAGATCTGTTTACAGTTCCTTTTTGGCATTTATTTAGAGACAATAGTTATATGAAGTGACATGTGGCAATCATAAATAAGTCATTCTACAAGCCCTTATAAATGCATACACCTGCATAGTCCAACCTCTCTCGAGATACAGCTCAGGGATATCACCACCCCCAGAAAATTCCCTGTGCCCCTTCATGGAGAATCTCTGGCTGGACTCTTCACTGTACATCTTTTGTTCACCAACAGTCATTCCTTCCTTCTGCTGGAGTGATGGGGTATTTGGTTGGGCACGTGGCTGTCCAGGAATGGACTACATTTCCCAGCCTTCCTTGCGACTCAGTGTGGTCCGTGAAGTGTAAACAGAGACATTAAGTGTCAGCTTCTTAAAACCTTCTCTAAAAGACACCTGGTGTGCCCTTAGTCCCTTCCTCATCTGCTCTTTTTTTGTTTTTGAGTCAGGGTCTCACTCTATTGCCCAGGCTGGAGTGCAGTGGCATGATCACAGCTCACCGCAGCTCGGACCTCCTGGGCTCAGGCCATCCTTCCACACTAGCCTCCTGAGTAGCTGGGACTACAGGTATGCTCCACTATTCCCAGCTAATATATATATATATATATATATATATATATATACATATATATATATATATATATATTTTTTTTTTTAGAGACGAAGTCTTGCTATGTATCCCAGGCTGGTCTTGAACTCCTGGGCTCAAGCAATCCTCCCGCCTCAGCCTCCGAAAGTGGTGGGATTACATCTCACATCTCAGGGCAGGTGTGAGCCACTGAGCCCAGCCCCCTCCTCCTTCTCGTTGCCTGGAACAGAGCAGTGGTAGTGGCTGTCTTGGACCGTGAGGAAGGGGGACACACTCAGAGGGCATTGGGCTGGAAGGACTCTTCACGAGGCAGGAACACCCCGGATCACCGACTCCATACTTTCATGTGAGAGAAAAATGAACACACACCCTATGTCGGCCACTGTCATGTGACAGTCTGTGTTATGGGCAAACCTCATCTTTTTTTTTTTTTTGAGTTGGGGTCTCACTCCGTCACCCAGACTGGAGTACAGTGGCATGCTCCCAGCCACTGCAGCCTCGACCCGCTGGGCTCCAGTGATCCTTCTGCCTCAGCTTTCCGAGTAGCTGGAACTACAGGCGCGTGCTACCACGCCCGGCTAATTTTTGATTTATTGTAGAGATGAGGTCTCGCCAAGTTGCCCAGGCGAGTCTCAAACCCGCGGGCTCAGGCAATTCACTCACCTCAGCCTCCCAAAGCGCTGGGATTACAGGCTGAGCCACCGAGCCCGGCTGACAAACCTCATCTTAATGACAAATGTGTGTACCTTGGACACATTGTGCTATGCATATATTACTTATGCAAAAAAATAAGCTAAATACAAACTTAAACACAAAGGAGATAACAAGAGACTCTGCTGCAGAGATTTTGCCTGCCCTTCCCAACCGGCACTGGAGAGGTGGGGCCACAGCTGACTCTTAGTCAGGACACAGGATCCATGCCACGGGGCACAGAGCCAGGTTAGCAGTTGCTCAAACAAGACAGAAGTGCATTTCTCCACACTTAAAAGCTGGAGTCAGCCAACGTCACAGATTAGTGACCCAGCTCCCACCTCCCTCATGTGGTCATTCCTATCTGTGCAATGGCCACAGTTTCTCAACACAAAGCCTAGACATCCCCTGGGGACATGCACCCCCCCGGAGACTTAGGTAGCCACTGGTGCATACTGTGACAAACCCCAAGATCTGCCAGCCAGAACCTTATACATGTTGGGTGCTGCTGGCAACTGGCATCTCAGGGCAGGAGCAGCTCCTGACCTGTGTTTGTGCCTTGGCTCCAAGCTGCCATCTCTGTCCCCAGACAACCCCTCAGGCCTCCTCCTCCCCCCCTCCTCCCACAGCCCACAGATCTGGAGGCAATCTCTTATCCGGCCTTGCAGCAGGTTATTGAGTGGCCTCTGCCCTCTCGCTGTCGTCTGGGACGTCTGGGACGTTGACACACCAAACTTAATCCTCTTAGGCCAGAACACGTGCAGCTGTCGGATTCTGCACTGCCACCCTTTTAGTCTTCCACCCCGATACCGGTGGCCATCACACTCCACCCTGCACTCCCCTAGGCAAGTCACAGGAACCTGACTAATAGCTCTCATTCTGGGGCCCAGTGCCATCAGAGGGGCTGGCTGTCTGGCGAAACCCCTCCCTAAAAACCATCCTTAGGTTTGGGACTGTCACTAGAAGACAACAATGATGTCTTTAGTAGTAGTTGTAGTAATAATAATAACAGTTAGAGCTACTGCTTTCTAAATACCTACCAGCTGACAATACTCTCTTTGCATTTCTCTGAGGCAGGGTTTGTCTGTCCCCATTTTACAGATGAAGAGACTGAGGCTCAGAGGTATCAGTAGACACTTCTAAGGCCACATAGCTCAGATAAAACTTCCAAAGAGTTCTACTGCTCTGCAGCTGTGTCCTTCCCAAAGTCACATAAAGGCCAGGAGCTCAGTCCGGCCCAGACACTCACCAGCTATGTCATTGCAGGCAAGACTCTTGGTCTCATGTGCCTCGGTTTCCTCACCAGTGAAGTGGGAGGGATGATGCATGGGGCACAGAGACATGGTCGAGCCCTTCCTCTCTCGTGGTATGCCCATGTCTCTCTTACACCTGTCCCCTGTCTCTTTGGAGCAGGGTGTCCCTGTGCTGGGCCTCCTGGACCTTACTCAGAGCAGCTGAGTTGGTCTGAGCTGCTAATGCTCCTGCTGATAGATATACATTGGAGGGACCCAAAGGGGGAAAAAGTGTCACGGGGGTCCTTGGGATGGGGATGGGGACTAGGGGGGGTGAGAAAAACATGGGGTGTAGGCACCGATGGGTGGGTAGAACAGAGATGGGGACAGAACCAGGAGGAGTTTTAGAGCAGGGGAGGGACTCGGGGCCGGCTCTGATCACACCTGTCCCTCACTTTGCACCCCCCAGAGCCTCCCACTCCTTCTGTGCCTTGGGCCCTGCCCTTCTCAGGTTTCTGGAAACTTCTCCGCCTGATTCTGACTCTGGCACTCTGGACAGCTTTGCAGAAGCCTTTCCTGCCACTCACTCTGCCAGCACTCGGGTGTGGGTGGGCAGTGGGTGGTGGGGGACAGAGGGAAACGAAGGATGGATGAGCCTGGCAGCCCTCAGGTGCAGCCTCGGGGGTGGGGTGGCAATTAGGAGAGCAAACTCTGGGCTGTTTACCCACTGGAGCGGCTCTGGGTGGTTATTTACTTTTCTGAGATTCTGGGAGGGGAAAAAATGAGCACGGGGCCTCTAGGGGCCTCAGCAAACCGAGGAGAAGTGTCTGCCTGTTAACTGATTCTGTCAGCCGCTCCACCGCCTCCCGGAGGCCATTGGCAGGCTTGGCGGGTCTGGGGGAGTCCACGCGGGGTGCCCAGCGTTGGTGGGCTAGTCAGAGGAACCAAGGGGGTCAGAGAAGCCACCACATCCCCTATCATCCCACCATGCAGATGGGGCAATGACTCAGGAATGGGAGCTCACACAGCCCACAGGGCTGGGTCCCAGGACCGGGAGAAGGAGTGTGGATGAGGGGAGACATTTTTTGGTGTGGGGAGTGGCTGGGGTTGCCCAGCCGCCAGGCTCTTGGGGCCATGCTGGGCCCTGCTGCTGGGGGCACGGGGCCAGTTCTCTAGCTGAGCCCGAAGCTGTGGCATCCAGGACCCTGGTAGACCTGGGCTTCGGTCCTATTCAAGTCCTTAGCCTCTTGGAATCTGTTTCTCTGACCGCAGCATAGGGATACAGACACCTGCTGGCTGTCTCAAGGGGCACTAAAGAGGTCATGGAGCACAGTCAGGTCCCCGCTTCAGTTCTGAAGGTTGGCATGTTTCTCTTAAGAGAACACAAGGTGGTAGAGTGAGGCACCGGCTTGTGCTTCACTTCTCTCACCTGTGAAATGTATGATGATGGTAAACGTACCCGCCTTAAGAGTTGATATGAGGGTGTGTCAAAGTTCACAGTGTGTGTTCACCAGTGTTGTCTGATATTCTACACGTTTTGGGGGCATAAGCCCCTGCCTTCAGGGACTCGGTTCTCAAGGTGTGATCGGCAGACCTCTGGGTTCCTGAGACCCTCTCAGGGGCAGGCCTCAAGGTTGAAACTGTTTTCACAATAACACTAAGACATTATTTGCCATTTTCACTTTGTGGATATTTGCAACTGACAGTGCAAAAGCTACCTGCTTAAAAGCCTTCAGTGAGAACCTGGAGGGTGGTACTGAACTCCACGAGGGGTCACGACAGCCTCCACCACACACTCGCTGGAAAGAAAGACATGCAAGTTTCACCAGGAACACTCTTGATAAGCCAATCAAAATGACAGGCTTTGTTAATCTCTACCCTTGAGTAGACGTTTTGTTAGTATTATGTGTAGTTAAATTGGAAGCCCATAGAAAGCATTTCTGGGAATGATGATTGTCTAGAAGAATAGCATTTGTGAGATTGTTAGAGCTGTGAGCTGAAATGGCTGTTTATTCCCCCATGGGACGCCATTTTTACTTGAGAAAAACAACAGTAGGCCAACGATAGTTTTTCAGTCTTGGTTATTTGGCATACATTTTTTGGAAAATGCATTTGTTGCCAATGGTAAAATTTGAGCTTTCAAGTTAAAATTTGAATTTTGGAAAACTTTTATTTGCTGCTCTGAGCTTGACAGCTTCCCAATACTTAAAAGAGTTATATTTCCAAGTGGTCAATGCTTGCATGATATTATGAAGTCATGCTTGGGTAAAAAAATCAATTTAGGGGGCAAGTTGGACCCATGGAGTTTAATATAGTAGACTAGGAAAGGTTTGTTGGTAAGGTTTTAGAGTTCACATTGTGAGCTATCCTCACAAATCTGCTACTTGATGAGATTTGGTGTAGTATCAAAGAAGAATGCCCACAACGACTAAAAAGATCGCTAGAATTCTCCAGTTCTCTAGTTCTCTTCTACAACTTCATATCTTGGTAAAATCAGATTTTCTTTATCTACTTCAACCAAAGCAAAATATTGTGGACGATTTCATGTAAAGCAGATACAAGAGTCTACCTGTCTTCTAGGAAGCTAGACATTTAAGAGAGTTACAAAACTGTAAATAATATCACTCTTGTTTCTGAAAAGTTGTCTTCCACAAAAATAGATTACTTACATTAACATAAACTGAGTTTGTTATTTTTGTTTTAAACGAGTTACTAAATGAATAAAACAGTCTTTGGGGTCTTCAATAATTTTTAAGAGTGTAAAGCGTTCCCAGTACCAAAAATCTTGAAAACTTTTGGGCGGAAGCAAACAGTAATTTGCAGCTGAGTGTCAGTGTGGGTCTGGACAGGTCAGGAGGAAAGTAGAGGAACTGCTACAAGGTGGAAGGGTGAGCCAGGGGGACTCCCAGGAGGAGGTATACTTATAACACAGCTAAAATGTAGCTGACAGGAGAGGTTGGAACTGAGAGGCTGGCATGAAGTTTCCCCCAAACAACAGGAAGAGCCCCAGAAATCCACGTGAGTGGTTGAAACTACAAACATCTGAACAGTGATTGGAGCTGTGGTTCCCAGACCAAGATACTCAAGGGGTTACATGCTCCTCCCACACCCCAACTCTACAGACCATGTCCACATGTACCCAATGTGGTCAAATGCAGATGCCATCAGTGTGGGCCCCTCCCTCTGACCTCTAGCAGAGAGGCCTTGGGACACCCTGGCTGGGATCCAAGAAGGGGCCATTCACTGAGACTGTCCTGTCACCCGCAGTCCTATCCCACAGTGTGTGCTCACGCAAGAGCCAGTACACGGCCTGCCCTTCTCCTCCCCAGGGCCCCTTTCCCCAAGGTTCATCAGTTTCTCTTTTGCAGCCAGCTGGGCTGGTGTGGCTGGGTCAGAGCAGGGGAGGAGAAATTCTCAGCCCCAGGAGAGGAACCAGGCCTTTTCATCACTCTGAGTCATCTGGGCCTCCGCCTCCAACTGGGGCACCAGGCAGGCAGACCCTGTGCTCTCCAAGTGGGTTGCAGCCCCAGAGGTAGGGCTCCTTGCCTCTCATGGTGAGGTCTGCTGTGTCATCAGCAAGTCAAGAAGGGTGCACAGGCCCAGGGTGAGGGCAGTAATAGGAAGAAGTTAAGGCCTTTACATCAAATACGCATGTTCTCATCCCTCTCTGACCTCCCGCCTTGGCTTTGAAAGTCATGGCCTCCACTACCTTACCTCCAGCCTTCCTTGCCGTCCATATGCTACCTTCAGCCCCCATTGCTCACTCAAGTAGCTTTAACCAGTCACCAGTGACCCTGACCTCTGGCCCCAGAGCCTGCCCGTGGACCGTGCCCCCTGCCTGGCCTCTATGCAGTACTCTTACCTTACCCTCCTTAAGGTTGCCATGTGTGCTTCCAGGCCTCCGCCTACCTGGCTGGTCACCCGTCTCCAACACTTTTGTGAGTGCTCTGCCCTCTTGCTGTCTAATGCTCTGGGGACCACCTTTGATCACTGCATCTGCCAGGAACCCCGTGGCTGCAGGTGGGGAAGACTTGGCTTGGCTGACAGTGGTGTTTTCTCTTTTCTCTCTCTCTCTCCGTCCTTTCTTCCTTCCTTCCTCCCTCCCCTCCCTCCTTCCCTCCTTCCTTGGAGAAAGTTTCTGTTGCTCAGGCTGGACTATAGTGGTTCAATTATGCCTCAGCAATTCTTCTGCCTCAGCCTCCTGAGTAGCTGGGACTGTAGGTGCACGCCATCACACCCAGCTAATTTTTAAATTTTTTTTGCAGAGACAAGGTCTCACGATGTTGCCTAGGTTGGTCTTGGAACTCCAGGCTTTAAGCCATCCTCCTGCCTTGGCCTCCCAAAGTGCTGCAATTACAGTCATAGGTCACCTTGCCTGACCCGTGGCATTTTATTTCTCACATAACAAGAAGTCCACAGCGCTTGACACAGGTCAAGCTCCTGAGAAGATTCCAGGCCAAGCCATGGGTCCAGGCAGCCGAGGCCATGGGGATCATGTGGTCCTCACCAGGCTGACTTTCCAAAGGGGCTGAGGTGGGGCTGTGGGGACCAGGAGGGCGATGCCTTAGCAAACTCCCGCAGATTTCCATCTCTCCAAGCCCTCTGCTTCTGCCAAGGCCCATCTCAGATGCAACCTCCTCCAAGAAGCCTCTCTAGACCACCTCCTCCACCACCAAGATCAGGATCCCCCTCACCAGGCGCTATGGATAGCTCCTTGTTAAGAGTGCACACACCAGCGGACCCATCTTGGAGATGTTTACCTTCCTGCCTTGTTTCTGGGCCTCCTCTCAGCCTACTTGTGCTGTGAGTACACTAGACATTCTATACGTGTCAAGGAAGAGACATGAACAGAATGCCTGACCTGGCAGGGACTTGACATCATGTCGTTGCAAACCCAGGGCTTGTGTGTCAAAATTCGCTCTCAGACGGGGATTGTGGCTCTCCTGAACACGGGCAGCTTTTCTGTCCAAATTTGGGTTTGCAGCTTCTCTTGCCCAAGTTGGCTTGGGTTCCTCCAAAGCAGAGCCTGAGGCAAGGACAGATTTGTGTGTCTGGGAGGTGAGTCCCTGCAGCAGCTGGAGCGTGGATGGTGGTGGAGTGAGCAGGGAGGAAGAGCAGGGAAGGCACAGGGAAGGCACAGGACAGAGTTGGCACCTCTGTGGGCATGGGGCTCCATCTGCCGGGGATCCGGAGCCCACGCCTTGGATGGAACTGGCCACAGGAAGGAGGAGCCAGGACATCTGTCCACCAGCTCTATTCTCCTTGGTTGAGGGCTGCCCTGAGGCATTTACCTTCCTCACACTGCTGGGTCACAAGGCTGGCTTAGAAGGACTTCCTAAGGCAGGAGGGGAGAGCAGAGGTGAGTGCTCGCCTGGCAGAGCATGGAAACTTCTTGACAGCTTCAGAGCAGAGGCAGGCATGGAACGGCTGCTCTACCTGGGCTTTCATGCCTGCAGGAAGCCCTGAAGGAGCAGAGGTGCAGGATGCCACCCCTACCCTGGCCTATGGTTCACCTTCATTCCCCGTGGCCTCTGCAGACCCACGAGTTTGTGAATCTTGCTGACCCCAGATCCTTTCACAGAAGACACTGAGGCCCAGAGATGGACAGTCCCGGAGACCTCAGCCAGGGTTATGTGACTGTGCATGCCCTGACCTGTGCCCTCTGCCACCCACCTCCTTTCCTCCCCACCTGGGGCCTGCTGACGGTTGACCTCTCTGCCTCAGACAAGGGCTCTGGGCTGCGGACACTGTGACCAGGCCCCTTCCCCTCTTCCCAGGGCTCAGGACAGGATCCAGTAAATAACACGCTGCCCATCGATTGGAGGTCACCCGGGCCAGGGCCGATCGATGGCCGCAGACAGCTGGGCAGGCGGGTAATGAAGTGCCAGCTCCTTGGCGGGGGCGCTGGCCGGCCCTGGGATTTAATCCCCTCGCCTCCTCCATGCAACTCCGGTCCGGATGACAGGAGGGAAGACAGATGAGGCTCTGAGGCCCGTGGGTGTGGGGAGGGGGCCTGGGAGTGGGTGGGGGTGGAGGATGTGGAGCTGGGAGGCTCACGGGGGCACGGGCCCTCTGTGCTCCTGTGGGCGCCTCCCCATGCAGGCTTCCCTCAAGGGTCGTCCTGGAAGAGTGGGACCCCCAGCCCCTCCACACACATGCAAAGCGCATTTCACTCCATGCACTTGCTCCTGCAGGCGTCAAGCTGTCTACCCCTCCAGAACGAAGGTGTTTGGAGGGCAAGAGGAGCACAAGAGACAGAACACTGTTGGACACGTAGGATGTGCTGATTCAGTGTCCTGGGCTTTGAATCTGTCATCTTATGAGATCTTCACAGCAGAACAGCTTGATAAATATTATGACGTTCATTCCAATAGGTAAGGAGACAGGCTCTGAGAGGAAGAGACGTTTAAATGTTAGAGCTGCCCAGCAATGGACCAGACCAGGTAGCCTCATGAGATGGTGAGTTCCCCGTCATTCTGGGTATACAAGCAGAGACGGAAGGGTTAGGGAGGAATTTCTGTAGAAGGTGGGCTTTGAACTACGTGGCCGTGGGGTCTTTCTCACCTTGAAGGTTGTGTGAGTCTCTGGGACAGATGGTGTAAGTTGGGGTTTCAGGGACAGCCCTGGCCCCAAGTGCAAGGATTGCTAAGTGAGAGGTAGCTGCTAAGCTGGTGGCTTTCAAGCCATGTCTGCAGACCCTGGGGACACTCTTAGGCACTTCAGAGTTTGCAAATGTTTTACTCAAAGTCCATCTTCAATACTGTTTTAATGATAAAACAGCATTTAAAAAGAAATACAGGCAGACACTTATGTTATATAACTTTCAGCCCATTTGAAATTCCCAGAAAGGTTTTTTGGGTTTAGACCTGGGGCTAAAGATTCCTCTAAAACTGTATTTAACAGAAGAGCACTGCAAGGAGGGCTAACACAAGAAACCAAACACCTTTTAAAACACACAACCACTTACCTGCACGGGTAAGTCATAGTGTACGACACAAAACACAGAAACGACTTGGAGGCTGGGCCCAGTGCAGGGTGGAAATTGTCACCCATGATCCCTTGTTTCTGTCTCATATTCCACCAAACAGCCTTGTTCCCATCTTATCTAATCTTATCGTAATTGTTCTCTCCTATTATAAAAAGAATATAGTGTTCATGTGAACATTCAAGCATGCTGTCCTCACAGAATGTGGCTTGTACCTGTTATACACACTGTGATTCTGCTTAGATTTCATTTGAGAAAACAGCTTTGCTGTTGAAAATGCTGAGACGACACCACTGTGGCAAAGCGACCAAGGCTGCTGCCCCCAGCCCTTTCTAGCCGTATGGACTTGTTGGGGACTCGGGTTTACAGTCCCTGCCTCTCCTCATACAGAGGCCGCAGCCTTGTGGGTCTGGCCCTTGGCCCTGGGCAACAACACCGTGGTGGACGCCTGCCCCAGGGTCAGTGACTGGAGAAGAGCCTGGCCTGCATGCCGTGGGTGTGGGATGAAGGGGGTGGCTAGAGCCTTCTGGCTGGTTCCTCCCCATGAGGGAGATCTAGGGAAGAGGCAGTGGTGGTGATAGAGGATGCTCCTTGGTCTACAGAGAAGGCCGTTTGCAGCGCCTGACACAGGAGGCCACGCGTAAGCAGAAGTGATGCAGGAGTGGAAGCCATGGGTCAGAGAAAATTACACCCGGATGCTGAGGTCCTCTGCTGAGGCAGAGAGCCGAGTGGGCAGGAGTTGGTCTCCATCTGCTTCTGTTCTGCAGGGCTGCCCTGGTCCCTGAACCATCTCACCCTCTAGGATTCCCTTCTGGGGCCTGCCAGTCTGCCAAGGCTGTTTATGAGGCCATGATGATGTCCACTGGCCTCACTTCTGTCACTGTAGCTGCCCTACTGACTTTCTGAACTTGACACTAGAAGAGTCCATCTGGGTTGACCAGCAAGACTCAAGGTCCCATATCCAAAGAGGCTCCAGGGATGGCCCTGACCGAGCCAAGGTTTGGGGGTCAGGATGCCAACCTTATCTTGTATCGTTGGATCCTACTCTCCCTACCCTTCAGCAACCCTGGTCTTGGGAGTGCAACCTCAACCCCTAAGCATCCTTCCACCTCAGGGCCTTTGCACCAATGAAGTCCTTCACCCGGAGGTTCCTTCCTGCAAAGCTTTGTACCATGGGCTGCTTCTTAGTCTTAGGTCTCTGCTCAGGTGTTATTCTCCCCTGCCCATCTCATCCAACAAGGCCATCCCCCCTGTCACCATCCACCCTCCTATTGCTTGGGTTCTCTTCTTCAAAGCACTGCACATTTCCTGTAATTATCCTGCTTACTTCTTGTTTTCTTGAGTATTTTGTTTCTCTGCACCAGAAGGTCAGCTCCACAAGGACAGGAACGTTGTCTCTCTTGTTCATTGTTGTGTCTGCAGTTCCCAGCACCAAGCTTGGCACACAGTAGGTGCTCAATAAATGTGGCATCAAGGAGCTCAGAGGCTCGGAACTGTGTATACTTTGCAGGGATGATTTCCTGAGAAATAGGTGACTTTATTCCTAAGCACAGACATGTGTTGCCTCAAATGAAAAATAGAGAGAGGGGTCTGGGCGGGAGGCAGGGAGGCCTTGGTGAGGGTAGCAGGAGTTCTAGGTGTGTGAAAGTCTAAGGCTGCTCGGAGGGAACCGCTCTAAGAGAAAGGCAGGTGGGAAGGAGCCTGGTCTCCATGTGAAGAGAAGAGACTTGGGCAGAGGGTGCCCAGGGTGGGGAGGATACAGGGTCAGAGGGGCCTCCCATCAGGCCCCACTTCCCTGGTGGGGACGGCCAGAGCTGAAAGAAGGGAAAGAAAAATGCAGGAAGGAAAGAAACTCAAACAAGGATCTTGGAAGATCTCAGAATACTATGACCCAGTGGCCGCGTCTGATGATGTCTGATGGTCACCAGGCCCTGCATTTCTCAGAACCCAACAGAGAACCTCGTCTTTCCCTGCTGGGCCCCCAGCCCCCTGGGAAGGGGGCCCCTGGCTCTGTCCGTCTGGGGGCCTGGGAGGGTTGCCCTGGAGTTGTGACTCTGGGCGAGGCCTTGAGGGGTGAGGAGCGTTCTAGCTGGCGAAGGGGAACCACCCCAAGAGGAGAGGCCACCTGAGCACAGGCTGGGAAGCGGGACCTCAGGTCACACGCCTCAGGAGTCTGCTGGCTGGGAAGGTGGAGCAGAGGGACAGGAGGCCACATGGGAGCCGAGACTCGGCCAGGTGTGGGCGGCTCAGGCCGGGGAGGTGCGGGACGCCAGAGCTGAGACGGGCTGACGGGATTCTGCCTCCTACGCCCCCCTCGCCTCAAACGCAGCCATCCTTTCATCCGCGCCCACCCCGCCCGCCTCCCCACATCTAATCTCATTTAGCACGGCAATTAAATTTTAAAGGCCCATCAGCACGGTCCCTCGCATGCCAGGTTCTTCCCAGATAGAATTATTTAATAGACTGGATGGCAACTCTGCAGGCTCCGGCTGGGGCTGCAGACCCACTGAGGCAGAAAATTAAGAAACGCGGTGGCCTCCCCCGCTGCCCCCTTGTGGCCGGGCCCGGCCTGCCCCCACTCACCGCCCCCAGCCTCCTGAGCAGGGGGAACAGGGTCTGCGAGAGGAGGGGCCGGAAAGCCTCGGAACCTGGCAGACGATCTCTGGGCAATGGGGCCTGTCTGGAAGCCCCCTTCTGCCACTTCTTAGCTGAGCGAGGTGGGACACGTTACTTAACCTGTCTGGCCTCAGTCCGCTCATCCGTGTAATGGGGTTGTGGCCCAGAGGTGGTGTAGGAACATCGCTCGGCGTGATAACTAGATCATAGCAGGAACTCAATAAACAAAAGTTCCTTCCCTCTCCCTCACAAACAGTCACGGCTTGTGTGCTGGTGTCAGGGCCACCTGGCTGGGCCCGGGGGAGAAAGGGGAGTAAGAACATGAATGACTGCCCCTAGGGGGTTCCTATAGACAAGGCTGAGGGATCATGGGTCTGAGGGCTGACTGGCATCAGGAAACGGGTCCCAGGATTCGGTGTCCTCGGTAGGAATCTCGCTCCTGTGTGTTTTGGGGCAAGTCGCTTGGCCTCTCGGGTCTCAGTTTCCTTGCCTATAAAATAGGGGCAGGGTGCCAGCTTCATGGGGTTATCATGAGGCTTCATGAGGTGACATGGCTGGGCCCTGGCACAGTGGTAGGCGCCATGGCAATCCTGCTTGTTTCACCCACTGTGTGCCAGGGGGCCTCTGTGTGGGGCAACCCGGGAAGAGAGGAGCAGCCTGGGAGAGCTGGAGGGGACAGGGGAGGGGAGGGCACGCTGCCCAGGAAACAAGGCATAAATTCCTAGGGACAAGGGCTGGGCTGGGGATGAGGGTTGGGCTTGGGCACCAGGCCTGTGTCTGGGGGCAGCGGCTCCCCTTCCCCAACGGCCCTGTTCCCCATCCAATCCAACCCTCTTCCTTCCGGGGGTGGGGCCTCAAAGCCTGAAGGTGAGGAAGGTGAGAAGGAGCTGTCTGTGGGAGGGGAGTCCTGACCTAGGATCCCGTATTCAACTAACAAGTATGGAGCAAGCACCTACTACATGTCAGGCACTGCTATGGGTGCTGTAGGTGTGAGGGACACAGCAGTGACCACTCACAGAGCTGATGTTAGACAAAGGCTTAGACGACAGTGTTATGAATAGGGGGAGCAGTGAGCTGGGTGGCGGCAGGAAGGGGTTTGTGCTTTTTATAAGGGGTGGCCAGGAGGGCCTCTTGAGAAGATGACCTTTTAGCAGAGGTCCGAAGCAAGCAAGGAGCCATGATGCTATCTGGGGGAAGGGCATCCAGGCAGAGGGTACAGTCAGTGCAAAGGCCCTGAGGCAGGGGCGAGGTTGTCCTGTTTGAGGAGCAGCATGGGGGCTGAGTAAGTGGAAGTGCAGTACTTGAGGGGGGTGGGAAGAGGAGGACAGGGACACATGGGGACACTGGCCTCATGGTCATTGTTTTACTCAACAGAAGTAGACAGGCTCTGATGAGGTTTTACCAGGATCTCTGTGGCTTCTAGGGGGAAACTGAATTCAGAGGCAGGCAAGGAATACAGGGACTAGTGAGAAAGCCACCTTCACTGTCTAGGTGGAAGAAGTTGGGGTCCTGGACTAGGGTGGGGACACTGGAGGTGTGAGAAAGACTGGGATTCAGGATATGTTTTGAGGGTACCAGAGACAGGAAGCAGAGACCCTGGTGGAGTGTGAGTTGTCTCCCCAAGAACTGCCCGCCGGCCAGGTCTCTGGCAATCTGCATCTCTGTCCAGCACAGCCTTTCCCTCCTGTCCATCGCCCAACCCAGGGCTCTGGTCAGCACCTGCCTTTGCGACTCGTGGCCCTGGCGCGGAAGACTGGACTGCGGCTGGGCCCCAAACCTGTGGGTTTGTTGCCAGGGCGGGGCATCTTTAAGGCTGGGAAGAGGGGTGGGCAGCAAGAAGGAGGAGGCTGGGCCCTGCGCAGCCTCCCCGCCAACCTTCGCTGTCCACGGCCTGGGCGCAGAGCCGAAACACCCACCTCCGCGCCCCGGCCTGCCTGGCGGGTCCAGCTGTCCCTCCACGCTCCCCACACCCCGCACCCGGCCGGTTGGGGGAGGGGCTGCGCCTTCCCCACCCTGCGTCGCGCCGCCCCGCCCAGCCGGCCGTCCTGCTTCCACCCGCCGGGTTCAGGCTGCGCCCGACAGTCGCCGCCCGCGCTGAAATTGAGCAAATTGCCTGGTGCCTCCAGCTTGCCATTTCCCGTGAGCACAGAGCCCCGGCGAATTATCTGCAGAGAAATCAGCCCCGTTTCCCTTCTCCTCACAAAGGAATAAATGAAAGGGTTTTCAAATTGCTTCTAAAGAGGGGACTTGGTCTCGCACTCCCCGCGTGGGGGCCTGCGCCCGCCCGCAAGAGGGAGGGGGCGGGCGAGGAAAGGGAACGGTAGACGGAGCTCCCCATGGTGGTCCCAAGGCCGTACTCCGCCCTCCCTAAGGCCTCTGGGGTCGTGTTGGAAGGCAGATTCCCCGGTGGCCCCAGGTCTCCTGCGCGGGACGTTTTGGGGTGGGGACCAGTATCTGTATTCGTTATTCCCCCATGTCCCGCACAAATTTGAAGACTATCAGTGAGGGGTGGGTTTTGAGATTTACATTTATTTGTTTATTTACTTAGTTTTGAGTCGGGCTGGAGTGCAGTGGCACGCTCACGGCTCAGCGCAGCTTCAACCTCACACTAACCTGCCTCAGCATCCCCAGTAGCTGGGACTACAGGCATGCCCACCACACCCCTTTAAAAAAGCTTTTTTTTGTTGAGTCAGGTCTCATGATGTTGCCCAGGGTGGTCTGGAACTCCTGGCCTCAAGTAACCCTCCCATCTCGCCTCCTGCATTACAGGCGTGAGCCACCATGCCAGACCTCAAATTTTTTAAAAAGTTGTTTTAAAAAATTTACATACAATACAATTGACTAGTTTGAAGGGCGGACAGCTCTATGAGTTTCAACATATTTATAGATTCGTGTAACCACTCCCACAATCAAGGTGCCAAACAATTCCATTAGCCCTAAAACCAACCCTTTGTAATCTAGCCCCCTCTGCCCCCCCAGCTCCTGGCAACTACTAATCTATTCTCCGTTGCTATGATTTCACCTTTTCTAGAATGTTGTAAGATGGAATCGTACAGTTTACAACCTTCTGAGACTGGCTTCTGTCATTCAGCATGCCTTTGAGATCTATCCAAGTTGGTGCATGTACCAGTAGTCCCTTTTGATTGCTGAATAGTATTCCACTGAATGTATTTGCCACAGTTTATCCGTTCACTTATTGGAGGACATACAGGTTGTTTCCACTTTTTGGTGATTTTGAATATAGCTACTATAGACATTTATCTACAGTTTTTACTGTGAATAGAAGTTTTCATTTTTCTAGGCTTAATATCTAGGAACTGCTGGGTCACATGATACATGTACATCTAACGTTATAAGAAACTGCCGAACTGTTTTCCAGGGTGGCTGTGCCATTTTGCATTCCCACCAGCTATGTATGAGAATCTCAGTTGCTCTGTATCCTCTCGTGCACCAGGTATTTTTTTTTTATATTAGTTGTTCTAGAGGTGTGTAATAGCATACATTGTAGTTTCAATTTGCATTTCCCTAAAGACTAACGATGTTGAGTATCATTTCATGTGTGTATTTGCCATCCATATAACCTGTTTGGGGAAGTTATCTGCTAAAGTCTTTTGCTCACTTAAAAAACTGTGTTTTCTGTTTTTTAACTGAGTTTTGAGGGTTCTTTACATATTCTGGATACAAAGCCTTTGTCAGATATATAATTGCAAATATGTTCTCCCTGGTCTGTAGCTTGCCTTTTCATTCTCTTAATAGTGTCTTTCATAGAACAAAAGTTTTGAACGTTGATGAAGAATACTTTATTAATTTTTTTCTTTTATAAATTATGCTTTTGGTGTCATATCTAAGAACTCTTTGCCTAACTCCAGGTTATGAAGATTTTTCTCCTGTGTTTTTTCTAAAAGTTTTATAGTTTTACATTTAACATGTGAATTTATGATTCGTTTTTTGTAAAAGGTAAAGATGACCACTTACTCCAAAACTGTTTGTTGAAGAGACTGTCCTTTCTCCGTCAAATTGCCTTTGTATCTTTGTCAAAAGTCAAGTGACCATATTTGTGTGGGCATATTTCTAGGCTCTCTTGTGTGTTCCAGTGACTTATGTGTCTGCCCCTTTGCCAATACCTGTCTGTCTTCATTGTTGCAGCTTTACTAAGTCTTAAGTTTGGGTAGTATAATTCCTCTAACTTTTTCTTTTTAAAAAATGTTTTGGCTATTCTAGTTCCATTGTCTTTCCACATACATTTTCAAATTAACTTGCTTTTATCTACAAAGAAATCTCACTGGAATTTTGACTGGTCTTGATTTAACTCTGTGATCATTTTGGAGAGGACTGGCATTGACCTACATTGAGTCTTCCAATGCATGAACATGGTAGGTCTCTCTGTTTATTTAGGTCTTGAATTTCTTTCTTTTCTTTTTTGAGTTGGAGTCTCACTCTGTCTCCCAGACTGGAGTGCAGCAGCCGCTCCCGGCCACTGCAGCCTCGACCCGCTGGGCTCCAGCGATCCTTCTGCCTCAGCCTTCCAAGTAGCTGGCACTACAGGTGCGCGCTACCACACCCGGTTAATTTTTTGATTTATTGTAGAGATGAGGTCTCACCAAGTTGCCTAGGCGGGTCTCGAACCCGCGGACTTAGGCAATCCACTCACCTCAGCCTCCCAAGATGTGGGATTACAGGCTGAGCCACCGAGCCTGGCTGGTCTTGAATTTCTTACATCAATAGTTGTAGTTTTTCCCGTACAGATCTATAGTACAAAAATATAGTTTTGCTATATTATTACCTAATATTAATACAAATACCTGGTATATTAATACATGCATATTTCATTTTGGGGAAACTATTGTATATGTTTTTTTTTTTAACTTCAGTTTCCAAGCATTTGTTGCTAGTATGTGGAAATGAGATTCGTTTTTTTGTGTTAACCTTGTCTTCTGTCATCTTGCTAAATTTGCTTATTAGTTGTAGGGCAGATTCCATATTTTCTACATAGATAATCATGTCTGGGAATAAGGACCATTTTATTTTATTTCTTTATTTCCCTTCTGTATGTCTTTTATTTCTTTTTCTTGCCTCATTGCATGGGCTAGGACTTCCTGTACCAAGCATAGTAGGGAGATGAGTGTGGATCTCCTTGTCTTGTTTCTGAGCTTAGAGAAAAGCATTCAGTCCTTCACTATGAGGTATGTTAGCTGTAGGGTTCTTTTAAGTAGATGCCCTAATCAGACTAAGGACATTATTTCCTATTATTTATTTGCTGAGAGTTTTTATAATGAATGGATGTTGAAGTTTGTCAAGTGCTTTTTCTCTCTCAATCAGTATGATCATGTGGTTCTTCCTTAGTCTGTTAATATGGTGGATTACGTTGATTGAATTTCAAATACTGAATCAGTCTTGTATTTCTGGAATAAATCCTATTCTGTCATGGTATATTATCCATTTTAAGTGTTATTAAATTCTATTTGCTAATATTTTGCTGAGGATTCTTCTGTCTATGGTCATGAGGGATATTGATCGGCAGTTATCTTTTCCTGTACTATCTGTGTGTGGTTTTGGTATCAGGGTAATGCTGGCCTCATAAAATGTTGGGAAATATTCCCTCTTCTTTTGTACTCTGGAAGAGATTTGTGTTATTTCTTCTTTAAATGTTTGGTTAAATTTGCTAATGAAACTGGGCTGGGAAGTTTCTTTTTTGAAAGGTTTTAAGTTATGGATTTAATTTCTTTAATGGATATAGGACTCTTCAAGTTACCTATTTCTTCTTGGGTGAGTTTTGGTAGTTTGTAACTGTCAGGGAATTGGTCTAGTTCATCAAAGTTATTGAATTTATAGTATTAGTATTAAGTAGGTAATAGTAATCTCTCACTATCCTTCTGATATCAGAGTTTGTAGTGATATACCCTCTTTCTGATCCTAGTAATTTGCATTTTCTCTTTTTTTCTTTGTCAATTTGGCTAGAGCTGTATCCGTTTTATTGATCTTTTCACAAAACAGCTTTTAGTTTCACTGATTTTCTCTATTTTTCTGTTTTCAATTTCGTTGTGGTCTGCTCTTTGCTTAATTACTTCCTTCCTTCTGTTTGCTTTGAATTTATTTTATTTTTGTTTTTTGAGTTGGAGTCTTACTCTGTTGCCTAGGCTGAAGTGGAGTGGCCACTCATTGCCACCCCAGTGTTGAACTGCTGGGCTCCAGCGATCCTTCCGCCTCAGCCCTCCAAGTCACTGGAACTACAGGTGTGCGCTACCACACCAGGCTAATTTTTGATTTATTGTAGAGACAAGGTCTCACCAAGTTGCTCAGGCCGGTCTCAAACCCACAGGCTCATGCAATCCACTCACCTCGACGTTCCAAAGTGCTGGGATTACTGGCTGAGCCACTGAGCCTGGCCTGCTTTGAGTTTATTTTGCTCTTTTTATTTAGTTTTGTAGCTTCCCAAGATGGAGTTTAGATAGGTAGGTTGAGACCTTTCTTTTCTTCTAATGTAAATATTTTCATGTTATTTCTCTCTCTCTCTCTCTCTTTTTTTTTTGAGTTGGAGTCTCACTCTTGTCGCCCAGGATGGAGTGCAGAGGCATGCTCACGGCCACCGCAGTCTCAACCTGCTGGGCCTTCTGCCTCAGTCTTCCAAGTAGCTGGAACTACAGACACACACCACCATGCCCGGCTAGTTTTTATGATTTATTGTAGAGATGAGGTTACACCAACTTGTCCAGGCTGGTCTCGAATCCCCAGGCTCAGGCAATTCTCTCGCCTCGGCCTCCCAACGTGCTGGGATTACAGACTGAACGCCCACTCCTAGCCAGTGTTATTTCTCTTTAAGCATTGCTTTAGGTCATCTCACAAACTTTGGTTTGTTGTAATTTTATTTTTGTTCAGTTCAAATATATTCTAATATTCCTTGAGACTTCCTCTGAACCATGGATTATTTATAAGCATGCTGTTCTATTTCCAGTGTTTGAAGATGTACCAGTTATCTTTTTGCTACTGACTTTTAATTTAATCCATTATGATCAGAGAACATACTTTGTTCTTCAATTTTTAAAATTTGTTAATGTTTGCTTTATGACCCAGGATATAGTCTATATTGGTGAAGGTTCTATGTGTGCTTGGAAAGAATGTGTATTCTGCAGTTGTTGGGTGGAGTGCTCTATGCATGTCAATTAGATTCCGTTTGTTGATAGTGCTGTTCCATTCTTCTATATCCTTGCTGATCTGAATACTTTTTCTATCAGTTGTTGAAAGAGGAGTGTTAAAATATCCAACTATAATTGTACTTTTTGTCTTTTTCTCTGTTCAATTCTATCTCAGGTATTTTGAAGCTCTGTTGTTAGGGGTGTACTCATTTAGGGGTATCATGTCTTCTTGGTGAATTGTCCCTTTTATCATTATAAAATATTCCTCTTTATGTCTGGTAATTTTCCTTACTCTGAAATCTAACTTGTCTGGTATTAAAATAGTAGCCCTAACTTTCTTTTGATTTCCATTTGCAAGGTGTTTCTTTTACTATTAACCTATCTGTATCATTATACTTAAAGTGGGTTTTCTATAGACAGCATATTATTCGGTCTTACTTATTTTTCATCTATTATGATAATTTTTTGTTTTTGATAGATAGGTTTAGATCATTTATATTTAATGTAATTATTAGTATGTTTGGATTTAAAGCTTTTATTTTATTATTTGATTTCTGTTTTTCCTCCATGTTATTAGTTGCTCTGTTTCTTCCTTTCTTTTGGATTATTTGACTATTTTTTGCATTCTATTTTAATTTACATATTGAGTTTTTTTTAAACAATATCTCCTTGTATACTTTTTTTTTTGAGTGGCAAATCTAATGACTACAATATACCTAGTTAACTTCACAGTCTCCTTAGTAAATTTTGTTGGAACAGAGCCATGCGGCCACAATGTGGGGATGCAGGGAGCTCAGTTAGGGTCAGGAATGCCAGATTTAGCAAATAAAAATATAGAAGGAGCCTTGAAATATTTCTAGGATCTCATGGAATTTTAGAACATTAAAAAATAAATGTCCAGTTAGGTTTGAATTTTAAATAAACCACAAATAATTGTTTAGTATAAGTATGTCCCATGCAATATTTTAAATCTTTGTTTTACAATCTTTGTTTATCTGAAATTCAAATTCAACTGGACATCTTGTATTTTACCTGGTGACCTTAGCTAGGATGCATTTGTTATTTTATCTTATTTTATTTTATATTTTATTTTACAGAGATGGAGGCCTCACTGTGTTGCTCAGGCTAGTCTTGAACTCCTGGCCTCAAGCAATCCTCCCATCATGGCCTCCCAGAGTGCTGGGATTACAGGTGTGAGCCATCACACCTGGCCATGATGGTATTTTGAATAAAGATGGCTGGACAAGGCTTGGTGTTGATAAGATAGGAACAAGTGGACAGATCCACAAAATATTTAGGAGGTAAAATCTAGGCTAGATGCTGTGGCTCAAGCTTGTAATCCCAGCACTTTGGGAGGCAGAGGTGAGGGGAATGTCTGATCCCACGGGTTCAAGAATAGCCTGCGCAATTTGGTGAGACTCATCTCTACAATAAATCACAAAATTAGCTAGGCGTGGTAATGCGCTCCTATAGTTCTGGCTACTTGGAAGGCTGAAGCAGAAGGATTGCCTGAGCCCAGCAGGTCGACACTGGGTTGGCCATGAGCATGCCACTGCACTCCAGCTTGGGTGACAGAGTGAGATTCCAACTTAAGGAAAAAAAATCTAGAGGATTTGGTTTAGTCAGACATTGGGGTAAGAAAGTGGAGCCAAAGATGCTCCCACAGTGGTGAGTAACCTGTGCCCTCATTCGATGGAGACTGGTCCACCTGAGGAGATGTGGGTAGGTTGAGGCTGTAGGATGTTGGATGTACTGATTCTGTGAAGCCTTTGAGACACCTGGTGGAGGCAAAAAGCAGGTGGCTGGATATCTGGGTGTTTGCTTGGGGGAGTGTTCTGGGTTGGACACACATAGATTCTCGTCCCTTCCTGGAGCTTCCAGCCAGGGCAGAACCCTGGGGAGAGGAGAAGACACAGGGCCCTGCCAAGTGAGGAGGAGAATCTGGCAGAGGCATCCCGAGAGGGAGCAGGGAAGCCACAGAGTGTCTGAAGGGGCCGGCAGGGGTCAGGGATGCAGAGCACTCCTGAGAGATGGGGGAAGGTGAGTCCAGAAGACAGAAGGAGTGGAGTTCAGTTTTCCCTTCTGATGGGAGAGACCCGAGACTGTTCAAATGGGAACGATCTGGAAGAGAGAGGGCAAGTGGGCATGGAGGACAGAGCTATGGCTGGACAGTGGCAGACGCTTCAGAAGGTGGGAGAAACCACACTGCAGAGGGTGGGGGGCAAGCATGATCCTGGCTCCTTCATCATGTAACAAGAGGGACAGGCTTGGCTTGGATTTTCCAAACGCAGAGCATGAGACAAGTCTTGGTACAAACTGGCCTCCAAGTTTAGACAGAGCCAGACTGGACCAGGTGGGTCCATGCTGATGTGATCTGACTTGGGGGACAACATGGAGAAAAGTATCTGTGCATTTGGTAGCTGGGATCACAGCACAAGAATCCCTTAGCTCTGTCCTTGGGGGATTCCATCTAAACAAGGACCCCAATCCTGTCCCCAGGGAGACCTGTTGGAAGAGACAGCCTTAGTTTTCAGGAAGATCTGTGTCTTAGGGAAAGGCAGTCCTGCCCTGAGGAGCTTCCAGTCTGATGGGAGAATCAGGACACACAGGTCCCTCGGGCAAAATTATGGATACCAGTACTTCAGAGCCAGAGTAAAGCCTAGAAGACATATCTAGTGGGTGTCACTAGTCAAGGGCAGCTTCCTGGAGGAGGCGGGGTTTTTTGTTTGTTCGTTTTTGTTTTGTTTTTACTGGGGAGAAGGCAGGTGCTCTTATGATTCATTTTACAGATGGGGGAGTTGAAGTGACTTGTTTAAGATCACAGGCTTACTTAACAGGCTGTCAAGATGTTGGTATATCCAGTGTAGGTCCAGTGCTTTTAGTACATTACCTTAGGCCCTGTTGTGCTCTTTGCTGTATTCCAGCATGTCAGCCGTGTTTACCTCATGGTCACAGGTTGGCTGCCACATCACATGCTCACACCACAGATTCCAAGTGCAGGAAGGGAGGGTTCCTCTCCTAGCATGTGATTCTTTTCTTTCTTTCTTTTTTTTTTTTTTTGAGTTGGAGTCTCATTCTGTCGCCCAGACTGCAGTGGCCGCACTCCACTCGACCCGCTGGGCTCCGGCGATCCTTCCGCCTCAGCCTTCCAAGTAGCTGGAACTATAGGAGTGCGCTACCACGCCCGGCTAATTTTTGATTTATTATAGAGATGAGGTCTCCCTGCCCAGGCGGGTCTCGAACCTGCGGGCTCAGGCAATCCACTCACCTCAGCCTCCCAAGGCGTGGGATTACAGGCTGAGCCACCGAGCTCGGCTGGGTCTCTTCTTAACAGGGAGTAAAATCTTACCCAGAATCCTTTGAGAAGACTTCTTTTTATGATTAATTGGCCAAACTGGGTCCCATGGATACCTTTAAGCCAGTCTGGCACAAGGGAGCAGCGGGCTTGCCATAACTGGCTTTGAGAATCGTATGTGGCCCTCCCTTCCCTGAGCCTCCCCACGGAAAGAAGAGATGTTGTCTGCTGGGTGGGCAACCCACCATGTGTCACAGCCCAGCTTCCCAAAGGGCCAAGCCCTTCTGCTCCTTCCAACCTTTTTAGAACCATCAGGGGAACTCAAATCCATGTTTAACAGAGTCAAAATGCCTTCTTCTCCCACACGGCCCACTAGCATTGTATCTGGGTGAAATGGAACAGGAACAGTTTGGCTGCAGAGCAGGTCTGGCTGCAGCCACACTGGATTCCTCAGGCCCTGGAGTCCCCTCCCATCGAGTCACCCGCCACACAGTCCCCCTGCCAACCCCTTGCTTCCTCTGCCATCCCCTGGCGTCCTGTATGTGTTTCCTTCCAGATCACTTTAGGTGGGTCATACGTCTCTCTCCTCCCCCACCCTCCTCCACGGGATCTTCACACATGGGATGGGGCTCATGCATCTTGGTACCCACAGGATTACAGCAGTGATGGCGCAGTAGATGTCTTCTGTGAGCTAGGCACTCAGAGTTTTCTGTGTATTAACTCACTTGATTGTTTTAAAGGCCCTCTGAGGGCTCCTGTCCACAGATATGCTCTCATGCCTCCTCCCTGGCACATGGCTGAACTTTCATCCCTGGCCTCCCTTGTAGCCAGGTATGTCTGTGTGATGCCCTCTTCACCCACCAGAGCTGGGTGTTGCCGTGCCATGGCTTTCAGGAAAGGGGCGGAGCTGCCTCCGTGCCCTTCCCCCAAGGACCCTGGCTGTGGAGACCCAGTGTGGACCATGAGGATGTAGCATGGGGGATAAGACAGGAAGTGCCTGGGCCCTTCGGCCCCTGCACGCAGGACCCGCCTGCTGGTATGGGCCACCCGGAGCTGAGACAAGCTGCTTCGGAGTTGGAGCCAGTACACAGGGGTCTGTCATGGCAGCTTAGCCCACCCTGTTAGTGGAAGTGGAGGCTGGGATCCTTCCCCATGGGATCACCCCATTTCAGAGGTGGGGGAATGGAGGCATGGAGGTGTGGGGAGAGTATTGAGTAATGTCCAGGGTCACACAGCTAGTGAGTGGATGTACCAGGTGACCTGAATGGCTTAGCTAGGCACATTTCTCTACCCTTAGCAGAGACGGGGCAGTCAGGGCCTGCAGGCTGCATGTGGCAAGTGGAGTCGGGGGGACCGGGAGAAGGGGCGGTCAGAAATTGAAGCAGAAAGCTGTGCTTGGGGAGCACACACAGGGAGGAGCAGGAGGGAGGACTCAGAGAAGGAGAGGCTGGAAGAGTTGGTGAGCACCAGGGGGGCTGGCAGAGGGAGAGGTGCCCTGAGTCAGCTGCTCCCAGAATGTGGTCCATGTGGGTGCCACAGCTTGGTGGGGGGGGACGAATATAGACAGGAATGTCACTTACAGAACCCATGCAGTCCTCTGACCCAGCCCCCACGGAGGGGAAACTGACCCCCAACCCCAGTGTGGGTTTTTTCTTATTACTCCAGAAGTTGGCTTGAGTGGCACAGGCTGTGTCCCAGAGTCACATCTGGAGCCTGGGAACCCAGGGCACCCTCACCCGCCCCCGGCTGGTCCGAGTGTCACTACGCTGCTGTTCGAACTATCACGTTCGCTCACGGAGAAATCCTGCCAGCATGTTAAAGACTGCGTTAATTAATTAAGCAGGCGTTTCATTGAGAGTCAATGGCGTAATTGTGGCTCGTGGTGGATACATACTAATTGAATATTAAGGACATATTTGTGCAAAAGAGCTGCTTCGGGAGCGAGCCGTGCCCTTTGTCAGCCAGATGCTTGGACTTGTTACATGGAGGCTGAGTCAGCAGTGGGGAGCATCCTGGTGTGGGGGCACTGCCGTGCCCTGTCTGAAGGGGAAGATAGGTGGCCCACGGAAGGACCAGCTCCCAGGCGGTAAGGGGTGGGGGTCTCCACGGACAGACTCAGGAAACGGTGGCCTTATTAAGCAGGTGACAAGGGTGGGTTAAGCTTGGCAGCAGCTCAGGCCTGGGCCCCCAGGCCCTTGGTCAGCTGAGAGGAGATGTCCATCTTCCTCTGGAGTTCCCATTACCGGGACTAACTGGCCCCCAGGAATCGGAGCCCTCCAGAGGTTTCTAGCTCTCATAACTGGCTCAGCCCCATCGAGGCAGTGCGAGGCAGCATAGTTAGGAATGCAGGCTCTGAGGCCAGAATTCTTGATTCAGGCTCAACACAACTTCCTATGTGCTGAGACATCTTGGGAAAATGAAGTTCTCTGTGCCTCAGTTTCTGTACTAAACTAGAGATAATAATGGCCTCATGAGCAGGGCAGTAGATGGCCCACACTGTGCCTTTACATAAATTGAGATGAGTCTACCCTCACCACCGAGGGACACATGTGCCAGGTGTGCAGGTTGGTGGAAAGAACACGGGCTGTTCTCTAAGTCAGATGTCTTTGTACAGTGAACAAACTGCCTGTCTGTCCGTGGCAGCCCTGTCTACAGGTTGTTATGAGAGTAAGCAAAATATAACACAGCAAACGCCCAGTGCACATTCTTAATCTTCCACAACTTTCTGACCCCACCTTTCCAGGAATTGGGCATGGTTTTGATGCCACCCACCAGCTGCCAGCAGCCACTCTTAGAAGGGCTGATAAGAGGACGATGACATGTGGACCAAGAACACGGAAGGAGATGGCTCCTGTCACAGCACTGAAGGCAGCAGAGTCTGCAGAGCCTGATAACAAAGCATCTCCCAAAAATCCTGCCCTGGAGCATCATTGGTTGGAGGAGCGTCCCCACCCCCACCCCCAAATTCCAGACTCTGTCACTAGGTCCTGCAGAGAGCTAGCTCACAACTCTTAGTTCAGGCTTTGCAGAGGATTCAAGTCCAGCTGGACTCAGGTTTAATTGGGAGGCGTTCCTAGGAAGCGCTGAGGCGGAGGAACAAGACAGGAAGGGAGGCAGCTGCCATGGGTCTCTGAAGCTCCTTCCTGCCAGGACACCGGAAGATGACCAGCACGCACCCTGCTGCTCCCCACTGAGGGTCTGCAGACCCCAGCTGCTCAGGGCTGCTGTGTGGCAGAGTAGCCAGGCTCCAGCCATGGGATTGTGGAGCCTGGGAGTTTAGCAAATAGGCACTGAGCAGAAAGGGTTCAGGGACAGAGTGACACCACAGGGTCTGCAGTGACAAAGCACCTTCTCATTGCTCAGTGCATCTTCCCATTGCTCAGTGTACCTTCCCATGCGGCAGGCTACGGCAGGAAGACTCTCCCAGTAGAGGAACCACCATGGTGGCAGGGTCTCGGTGTAAGGTCGGTCCCTGTTGGGTACCAGGTACCGTTGCATTATGTCATTGTGACGCTGGTCCCACCACAAGTTCCCTCAGAGCTGGTAAGGGCAGAGTGGTGTGGCGCCAGGACCTGTGCTCTTAACCACCCTCCTGCAAGAGACACTCTTCAGAGCTCACTAGGCTCAGAAGGGTCTAAGGGAGCAGCCTCTCTCCCTCCTGCCCTGCAGCCCCTAGCTCCCTCCTCGGCGGACACTGGAACCCAGCTTCAGGGGTAAAGGGGGCTGCGCTGGCCTCCTCCTGGCCCCACTCAGCCCAATACTGCCCAGTGTCTTTCTTCCTCTGCGAGTCCCTCCTGTGTCTCCCGGCTTGGCAGCCTGGTCCACCCTTACCCTGGTTGTTACTGGCCAGGGTCTGGGTGAGCCCCAGAAGCTTCCATCACAGATCCCACGGGAGCCTTCCTGGCAGGTAGGCAGGACCCTCCATGTGGGGAATGGGGAGAGAGGAGGGATGGCTACAGAGGCCCCTCTAGGAGTTCCAGTCTGAGGAGGGGGCGGAGTCCTTAAGCAGCTCCCTGCCTGATGGGCTGGCCAGCCCCACCTCCCTCAAGGAGCTCCCAGTCTGCAGGGGGAGGAACAGCCCAGTACTGGGAGCAGCTGTGTGTTCTCTACTTCTTGACAGGGTAGCAGGGCTCAGTCAAGCCCACACCCATCCTCAGACCTACCAGACAGAAGCTAGGAACTTGGAGCTAGGTGAGGGGACAGGACAGGCCCCCGACTTCTACCAGCTGAGGAGGGTGAAGCCAGGCTGGAAGAGCCAGGAGCCATCCTTGTCTCTCCAGAGCCTTGACTGTTGCTCATACAAGGATGGTCTCCCGGAGAGCGAGGGGGCTGAGTGAGGGTTCCATCTCCTCATGGACCCACAGGGCACGCCCATAGCTTGGGCAGCCCCAGGCTCCATGGGACTAGCAGGTCGATTTGTGGGTGATGCCCAGGAAGGGTCCCTTTGCAGGTGCCTCAGAGGAGCTCAAGCCCAGTCCTACACAGCCTGGGGCGTGGGTGTTTGTGTGTGTCCTGGTTGGGAGAGACCAGAACTGCCTGGGGCGATGAACCCTAAGGCGCATGGGTGGCCCCCAGCATGTTGGCCTGCTCAGCCTGCATCCCAGGCCTCACCGGGCCCCAGCACAGCTCTCAGGGAAGCAGATGACATCAGAAGTGCCCCAGGAAGCCACCGCCCCCAGGGCGACAGACGGGCCTATTTATAAGGAGGAAGCAGGCCTGTCACCCTCCAGCTCCAAGTTGCCTTCTGCTTCCCCCGCTCCACTCGCTCTCTGCTGCTGCTGCCTATATTAGGAGCGCAGCAGATGGAAGGAGCCAGGACCTCCCCCCGCGCCCCGGGCTCTCTGCACGTGCCTGAGCCGCCCTGAGCCTGCAAGGGCCAGGCCCACCCTTCCTGGGCTGCCTGGACCTGCCTTGGACCCTATCGGGTAAGGATCCTGTGGCAGCTGATTCTGGAGGACACGCCAGAGTGATCCATAGAGGAAGGAGTACAGAGAGGGTGGGATAATGGCTGGAAGCCTGGGAGAAAGGAAGGGGTGGAGGAATCAGTAGAGGGACTCGGGGTACTGAGTGGCAGGGAGGGGAGGAAAGGTCTAAGACGAGGAGTGGAGCAGATGAGGAGTCAGAGGTCTCAGGGCCCCTCAGCCTCTACCTTATCTTTGTGCAAATTAGGAAAAGGCTCCCTCTGTGCCTGGATTAATTAGAAAAAGGCATAAATCAAGTGTGTCCTTGTGTGGAGAAAGACACTCTTCTTTCCAGAGGACTCAGCCCCAGGCCAGGTCACCCGACCTGGAGAGCAGGGCCCAGGCCTGACTGTAGCCCCTGCTCACGTCATGACCAGTGCAGCTGCGCCTGGCAGCCGGCAGCCCTGCTCCGGGGACTCTGGCAGGAAGAGCGGCTGAGGAAGAAAGGCATGCCTGGGGCCTGAGCTCGGGCTGGGGCTACTTTAGGTACCACACAAGAGGCAACTAGCTTAATGAGGATGGCAGCCAGATAAACAGTTCTTGAATCTCCCAGCCCAGGGCTGCGGGCAACCTGGGAGCCCAGCCTCACAAACAACCCCGCAGCATGTTGATCCGGCCAGGCAGAGGCACAGGCGAGTCTGTGAAGCTCTCAACTGTCCCTCGTGGGAGTGGCCTTCGGACATCCCACCCCACTTCCTGCATTGGTGGCTGCTTCTCTCTCCAGGAAGCCCTAGAGGTAGGACAAGTACCTGACTCAGCATCCCCAGCCCACCTGGGGCCCATCTTCTGTCCCTGGATTCTTCATACACCCAGCTAAGGGGACCTCTCACCATCCCGGCATGTGGGGGGTCCTTGGACTTTGATTCCGGATTGTGTTCTGTGGCTTTGGCACTTAGGAGGTGTCAGAGACCGAAGTGCAATTTGCATTTTAATAAAGAAAGTTGCATTTCAGTCATTTGCATTTAAATAAGGTGCTGCTTCCTCTCTCCCTCGCTCCCCTGCTGCTGGCAGCACCTTTGGGAGAAGAAGGACCTCTGGGCCTTCCACTTCCCATGCCTCCACCTCATCTAGCCCGCTTCAGTGGTAGTGGAGGACAGTGGGGATCCTCTTCTGGACTCCAGGTCTCCCCGGAGAGCTCTTCACAAGCACTTGTGTGCACATGTGCACTCCCACACTCCACTTGCACAAGCACACATGCACGAACACTCATGCAACACACACACCTGCATACACAACGCACACATGCACACACAAGCACGAGCACACAGCCACCAAAAGCCACCATGTGCCCCGTGGGGCTGATGCCCTTCCAGCTGCCTGGCCCCTGGTGAGCAGCCTTTGGAACCTGGGCCTGCACAGGGACACCGCTACACCCCCTGCACTGACGGTTGCGACTCTTCCTCTGGACTCCAGTGGAGGCCACGGAAGTCAGCAGGGACTGAGCTGCAGGGGGGCGTCCTGGCAGGGCAGGGTCTGTGAGAGAGTGGGGCGCATGGCCCAGCACGACCCTTGTGTCCCGAGGTGCCACCCACCCTGGCGGCACTCCGGAGGTGCAGGTGTGCTCACTGCAGCCTCCGACTCTCGCTACCTTCTTCCTCTACCAACATTCTTTGCTGGGTGCTCTGGCTTCCCGGGAGGTTCCTGAGTGGCTGCCAACTTGCTTTTCCTGGCGAAAGCTTTGTCTCCTGAATCCACACCGCCCTCGGTTCCCTCCGAGTCCCCAAACTCTCCACTCCTGCAGTTTCTTGAGAGCTTGCTTGAGGCCCTGGCAGGGGAGTGCAGCTACTCACATGCCCTTGACCTAAGAACAGTCCTTCTCTAATCTCTGTGATAAGAAAGGTGGCTCTCTTTCAAGCATAAGCAGTGAGGAGAAGGGCGACACACGCCTAGCCAGACAGATCGACTGATCAACCCTGGAGATCACTGTGGGGACAGATGTTGCAGCTAGGTTACCCTCACATTCATACTCGCGGTTTCCTCAAGACAGCACTCCCTAGGTCAGGTGCGGTGGCTCACGCCTGTAATACCAACTCTTTGGGAGGCCGAGGTGAGAGGATCACTTGAGGCCAGAAGTTTGAGACCAGCCTGGGCAACATAGTAAGACCTCGTCTCTACAAAAAAAATCAAAAAATTGGCCAGGCATGGTGGTGTTCGCCTGTCATCCCAGCTACTCAGGAAACTGAGGTGGAAGGATCGCCTGAGCCCAGGAGGTCAAGGCTGTGGTCATTGTGATGGTGCCACTGCACTCCAGCCTGGGCAACAAAGTGAGACCCCCCAACTAAAAAAAAAAAAAAACCCAAAGATAGCGCTTACCTCCTCCCGTCCAGCTCTGCTTCCTCCGGCGATGCCACATCCTGCAGACTCCTGGTAGGATTCCTGGCGGGGCTGCTGGCGCTGGCGCTTATGGCTCAGTTTCCTCATCTCTGCGTGGGACAGCCCTGTCTGCTCCTTGACTTGTGGGGATTAACCAATCACAGAGTGACATACCTGGCACGTGGTAGGGGCTCAGTGAAAGAAGGCTGGTACCCCAACAGAGCCCCCAAATTCACATGGCACCCCTCACTGGGCATGGAAATGTGGCCCCAATAGGACTTCAGAACTGTCATGAAGCCTTTTAAGCCAACGCCACCTCGCATTACTCTGTCCAGCATGAAGAACTGCAGCCTGGCACACAGCAAGATGACCCGGGTGCTCAGTCGCCTCACCTATCGGAGCCTCGATTTCTGAATCTGTAAAATGGGTATGATACCATCTGCCTTCCCTCCCTCCAAGGACATTGGGGAGCCGGTGAGCCACAGCATGTTCCTGTGCCCAAGAAGCTAAAAGGCAGGTAGGGATGGGGGCTTCATCCACTTAAGGTTCAGGAGGCTGGGCCCCTGGCAGGATGGAGACCCCACCCAGAACAGAGGTTTCTCTTCCCAGCAGTCAGGAAACCCAGGTGAGCTGGTCAGGGCTACCCATCCTCACAGGTACGTGCCCCAGTCTCCATGTACCTGCTCCGCCCAGGGGCAGACAATGCCTCTGTCCTTACTCTCAGCCCCAGGAAGCCAAGATACTGTCACATTTACAGATGAGGACACAGACTCCAAAGCCAGGGTCTTCCTACCACTTCTGACCCCCGGCAGGAGGCAGAAGAGGAGAATGGGACTTGGGCTGATGTGAAGGGGGTGGTGGTGACAAGCTGCGTAGATGTTTGGAGGTAGCGCATTCCCCACAGGGTGCTGAGGCAGGGGCCCCTCAGGTGCCCATGAGGCTGCTGCCTCTGGAGTCATTGTCCTCTGTTACAAATGGTTGTCGTCTGAGTGTGTTGTGATGGGCAAAAGGCTGGAAAGCAGGGTCTGGGGCAAGAAGTGCCTGGGGGAACTGAGACACTAACCTGTGACTCCCTGAGCAGGACAGGCTAGGAAAGGAGTAATGCCTGCCTCAGGGTTAGAGCTATTCCTGCTTTTTCCCCTTACACTTCTTTCTTTGTTCTCTTTGTTCCTTCTTACAATATCTGTGCTTCTCCCTACCCTCCCCCACTGAAGAGTTTGTTTTATTTTAATTTTAGAATCAGTTGTACAGGTTTATGTTTATTACGTGGACATATTGTGCAGTGTTGGGGGCTGGGTCTCGGGTGACCTGTTCCGCAGATAGTGAACATTGTACCCAACAGGTAATTTTTGAACCCTAACCCACCTCCTGCCTCCCCCTCACTGGTGTCCCCAGTGTCTTTATTTTCATCTTTGTGGCCATTTATGTATGGGCTTTTCATTCATGCACTGGATAATGAGACTGAGCAGTGGGGTCTGACAAAATGACCATCATCTGAAAGTGAGTTGAGCATCAGTGACTATGCAAGTCTTCTGCTGCAATTATAATGCGATTTGAAACCCTCTACACTTCCTGAGGGTGACAAAGCCACAGCTTCTGTGACTGCCTCTGTGGCTTTTTGCTGACACGCACAGCGGAAGAAGTGTAAAGTTCAAGTAAAGAGGAGTGAAAATAAAGGCGTGATTCTTTTCCATCTGCATTCACAGAGCTCTGCATTCTCTCCAGGGATCTTCTGGGGATCCAGCAACCCCAGGCACTACTTGGGGGGTGAGGCTGCGGGGGGGGGGGGGACAAAGGAATAGGAGGTGAGACAAGGAGCCGGTCTGGGGAAGAGTAACCAGAGAGGGTGGTGACAATGAGTTTGGGAGTGTCTGGCATGCTGAAAATCTGAATTCCTTCTAGGAATGATGAGCAGTCTTGGACATGGGGACCCGAGGAGGGGTGTGGTTGGTGGATAGTCTCAGAGTGCCCCTTCTGGAGGGCAGCCTCTGGGGCAAAAGCGGAGGCTGGGGGGACCAGTGAGGGTGACTGCACTTCTCCAGGCTCTGGCCAGAATGGCAGTGGGGTGGAGAGAAGTGGGCAGATTTGGGGCACCTTAAAACTTGCTTTATTGACAGTCCACATGGTATGCCCCTCACCATTGAAAGTGCACAGTTCCATAGCTGTAGTATGTTCAGGGGGTTGTGCAACCATCACCGCAGCCAATGTTAGAGCATTTTTGTCACCCAAAAAAGAAACTCCATAACTGTCAGTGTCATTCCCAAGACCCCTCCCCCACACCTCAAGCCATCACTGGGCTACTTTTTGCCTCTATATGTTTGAGTGTTCTGGACTGTTCTCTCCTCTTATTTAACTGAAGTGATCTATCCTTTGACCAACTTCTCCCCATCCCCTTCTCCCCCAGTCACCCCAGCCTCCAAGGGTAATCACCGATCCACCCTCCATGAGAATGATATTTTAGAGTGAATTTAATGTGGTGATTGTCTTTCTGTGTCTGGCTTATTTCACTTAACATAATGTCCTCCAGGTTCATCCACATTATCGCAAATGACAGGATTTCCTTCTCTCTTGAGACTGAATAGTATTCCATGGTGTGTGTATGCCACGTTTTCTTTATCCATTCATCTGTTGAAGGACTCACTGGTTGATTCCATGTCTTAGCTACAGGGACTAATGCTGCAACAACGTGGGGTGCAGATATCTCTCCCAAACACTGGCTTCATCACCTTTGGACATATTCCCACCAGAAGGATTACTGAATCATGTGGTGGCTCTATTTTGAATATTTTGAGGAACCTCCACATTGTTTTCACATTGGCTGTACTAACTTGCGTTCCCACCAACAGTGTCCAAGCATTTCCTTTTCTCCACTTCCTCACCAACATTATTAGCCCTTGTCTTTTTGATTACAGCTGTTCTAACAGGAGTGAGGTGACATCTCATTGTGCTTCTTGGTGGGAAAAAGACCTGAATGAACATTTCTCAAAATAAAACATACAGATGGCCCACGGGTACAGGAAATAATGCTCCACATCGCTCATCATCAGGGTGATGCAACCCCCAACCGCTGTCAGGCTGAGGTGCAGGGTGGGCAAAGGGGAGGGTCATGCCCTGCTCCTTGGCCTCGTGTTAGCAGCGGCCTTGGTGGCTGGTCCCTGCTGCGCATGACATGAGGGTGGAGCTCTGGCTCTCCTGCCTGTGCCCAACCTGATGAGACTCTGTGGAGGCTGAGACAGGAGGAGGCAGGAGCAGCTGGGGCATCCCCAACAGGAACCAGACAGCAAGCTCACTTCTGGGCTTTTCAGAGCTACTGTGCTCTTTTATATCCATCATTATTGCCTTTTTTTTTTTTTTTGAGTTGGAATCTCACTCTGTCGCCCAGACTGGAGTGCAGTGGCCGCTCCCGGCCACTGCAGCCTCAACCTGCTGGGCTCCGGCGATCCTTCCGCCTCAGCCTTCCAAGTAGCTGGAACTACAGGCGTGCGCTCCCATGCTCGGCTAATTTTTTGATTTATTGTAAAGACGAGGTCTTGCCAAGTTGCCCAGTCGGGTCTCGAACTCTCGGGCTCAGGCAATTCACTCACCTCAACCTCTCAAAGCGCAGATTACAGGCTGAGCCACCGAGCCCGGCTCGTTATCGCCTTTTGTACGAAGGCGTCCAGGACCCTTCCTGCTGCCTCTAACACAGTACTGGCTTTGCTAAATGACTGGCTTTGCAACACCAAGAACTCCCTTGGGAGATGGCTCACCTGCTCCATTGACATGGGGTGTCCTCTAGTTCCTCTCACTTCCCAGGAGGCTCAGGAGCGTCCTTGGCAACGCCAAACGCAACACTTCCCCTCCTCCAGGGACATTCCCAAAGACAGCTGCCCTACTGAAAAATGAGCCACCTTTAGTAGCTGCTAAAAAATACTTGTTGAAGCCGGGCTCGGTGGCTCAGCCTGTAATCCCGCGCCTTTGGGAGGCTGAGGTGAGTGGATTGCCTGAGCCTGCGGGTTCGAGACCCGCCTGGGCAGCGAGACCTCATCTCTACAATAAATCAAAAAATCAGCCGGGCGTGGTAGCGCATGCCTGTAATTCCGGCTAGTCGGAAGGCTAAGGCGGAAGGATCGCCTGGAGCCCAGCAGGTCGAGGCGCGGTGGCCAGAAGCGGCCACTGCACTCCAGTTTGGGCGACTGAGTGAGACTCCAACTCAAAAAAAAAAAAACTTGTTGATTGAATGAATGATGTGACTGGGGTAAGCAGAGAAAGACATTTTTCTCAGGTCCTTGAGTTTGCTCTTTTATTTACTTTGAAGTCCCAGAACATCCACAGTCCCATGTGAGAGTAGGAAACTGTCCTAGCCCCAAATGCTGAGGCTTCGCACCATTTTAGGTTGTCCTTGCCCCGCCAGATACCACTGGACTGTGGGACAGGTGGCCAATCACTCTCATCTGTCTCTGTGCTCACACCCAGGCCACCTGCCTCGCAGGCTGGTTCTCTGTCCCTTACGGGCCGTGCTTTGTGACCATTTGGTTCTCTGATGAAACAGAGACTAACACCCCCATGTTTTGCCCACCCGTCCCCCTCACCAGCAGACCTGGATGAGAGCACTTTCAACTCCCAGTCCCTCCCTCCTGAAAGACATCATTTTCCAGGAGAGTTCCTTTTAGAATGCCCAGGACATCCCAAAGAGTCCCAAGGCCTAAATCAAAGATTGGCAAATATGGCCCATGGGGTGAATCTGGCCCGCCACCTGTTTTTGTGTGGTCCAAAAGCTAAGAATGGGTTTTATGTTTTTAAATGGGTGAAAATGAATCAGAATAAGAACAATATTTTGTGACGTAAAATTATGTGAAATTCAAATTTCGGCACCCATAAATAAAGTTCCCTCGGGACAGGGCCACCCAGTTGCGTACGTGTTGCCTGCGACTACTCTGCATTGTTGGCAGATCATGGCGGGTGCCGCTGTGTGGGAGGCGGCACTCGGACCTGTGCCATCAGACCCTTGACAGCCCATGCTGGGGGATGCCTGCTTAGGGCTTGGTGGCCTGTGGCGCCTGGGCCTGGGCTGGAGTCTAAGCAACACCTCTTTCTCCCAAGAGGGTGAACTGGGTTATGGAAATAAGTTCCTTAGCCCCTCAGGTGTGAGTGTTTCTCACCTATAATCATGCCTCCTGCTGAGGCCAGGTGAGGTTTTCACGAGGCCAGCCGGTGTGACAGTGGCCACCGAGTGGTGCCTTTTGGAAGCTCATATTTTGACCCCTGAAAGTTGCCCTTAACAGGCAATGCCACTCCCAGGCAAGTTACAGGGACCCCAGTGGGTGAGGAGGGCAAAAAGAAGCTTGGCAAGGGAAACCAAGTCACATGGCTGAGGCCAACAGGCGCAGTGACTGGAGGCGGCTCCTTGGCCTTAGGTGGATGAGGAGACCCATGAGACTGGGTCACTGCCTGGCAGAGGGGAGAGGTGGGGAAACGGGCATGGACCATATGGCCCAAAGAACACTGTCCAGGTGGTCCCTGGGGCCTTGGCCAAGTCCCGCCCTGCCCTGGAGGTGTCTCATTGGCATCAGCAATCCGCTTCCCCCAGTCTGAGGTTGAGCAGCCCCCAGCATCGTGCTCCTCCCCTCTTGGCATCCATCACCACTAACCGCCTGCCCCCGGGGCCAGGCCATCTGTGTGCAGCTGTGCCCAGGGGTCCAGGAGCTGGCAGAGCTGCCCGGGCTGGGGGATTGAATCCCTCCCTCTCTCCTCCCACTGTGGCTTTATTAATTGTTTATATTGGAGTCTGTTAATTGGCAATAAGCAGCGTGCTGAAGTGTCTTTTAATCACCCCTTGCAGGGCCTGGGGCTGTGAAGGATTGGTGGATTCAATAAACTGAGAAGGAATTAGCACCCCCATCCTCTTCATTATCACAGTTAGATAAACTGCCAACACCTGTCATGCAAATGAGCAGGAAGGAAAGCCAGCCCCTCCTCCCAGCCCTGCAGGGGACTTCCCTGGGTGAGATAAGATGCAGGCCAGACCAATGCCAGGCATTACAGACACCCAGGCACACATGCACACACAGACACATGCACACACACAGGAATACAGACCCACAGACTCACCCCTGTGCTGCCCTAAGCACATGCATTCATTCAGTAGGCATTTATTGAGCACCTACTATATGTTAGGTGCTGGGCTCTCTGGAGACATGACAAGGATCGGCCACTGTCCTCAAGGAAACTGCAGTCCGTGGGGAGATGGACCTTAGCGAGTTGTCAAACAGTAACTTTAGGGCAATGGCAGAGGCTTCCATGGGGCACGTGGGAGACCAAAGGGGCAAGGACTGCCTTCTTGGGAGGCAGGGAGGGGAGTGAAAAAAGGTTCTGTTGTCCTGAAAACGTACCCCTCCCAGAGAGTCCTGACACACTTCACGCATGTACCCTGCCCCATCTGCCAAGGTGCCTGGAGCTGCCTCCTTGTCTAGGTGAAGTCCTGAAGACTCTGGCACTCCCACACTCCGGCAGCTCCTGGAGGAGCTGCCGCTGGCCTTGGAGATGGGCAGCCCGAGGGAGCTTTGCCACAGGCAGGGTCTGGAGCTGCGGGGGCTGTGGCGGGAAGCACTGGCCCGCTGGGCACTGTGTGAAAGCCCAGGCAGCTTGTCCTGAAGGACAGACAGTGGTTCCCCAGCCCCAGCATCTCAGTCTACACTAAGGCTCCGCCTCCTGTCACCTCCTGTAAACACACGCCCCAGCTCCAGCCACACTGTCTGGCCTTTGGTGGCCCCGGCGGCTGCTTTTGTGCTGCCTCAAACCTGCCCCGTTGCCTCCCATTCGACCTGCAGGCCCTGTGGGTTTCTCTTTGTGAGGAGAGGTCACTGGGCACAGTGGTGGGGACAGCAGTGGAGGCCAGTTGGGTCTATCCTTGTTTAGCCTTGCAGTGGGTTTGGACCTGGTGGGGAGAGAGGTGAGGGCGAAGGGACTTTAAGAAGCTGAGGGGTCCCAGGATGGATGGGGCTTCAGGTACCCGTGGAGGGTCTCATGGTCACTGTGACCACGTGTTTGTGTTGAGAAGTTGCTATGATAGCTGAGCGTCTTCTGCATGGAAATAGCCCAAGGATCTGCCTTCTCCTCCGGCAGGGAGCTCCCTGAGGACAGGGACTGGGTTTTATTTATCCCCAAGGCCCAGCTGGGGTCCAGCACTGAGGAGCTGGCAGAGCCGGTTCCACAACCTGTCTTCGTTACCCTGGAGCCCAAGCAGAGTAGGAAGCAACACCGACCCCTGGGCCAGTGCTCCAGGAGGCCGCCATCTTCCTCCTAGGCTCCAGCTCCTCTGGTGAGCTCCTATAGCCCCGGCAACGTTCACACTTGCACACAAGCTGGGGCAGACCCTGGGGAGAAGGACAGAGGGGAGGCCTCTCCCCTCAAGAGCAGCTGGGATCCCTGCACATCCCAGCTCCAGAGTCCTGAGAGCCTCTGACGAATGAAGTCCCAGCCCCAGGCCAGCACCTCCAGTCTCTAGACTTCAGTTTCCAGATCCTACATCTGACCTGCAGTGTCCCTTCTGAAGAACCCCTGCTGGCTCCTGTTGTTTATGGAATGGAAGCCACACCTTCGGTGGTCATGTGAGACCCGGGCCGGACCACTGCCCTGTCGCCTCGCTCCCTGTCACCCTGCACCAGGCCCCCCAGCTCCTCACTGTTCCCTGAACGTGCGGCTCTTCCATCTCGTCTGTGCGTGTCCCTTGTCTAGAATGTGGCTTCCTGTCTGGCAGAATCCTGATCGTCCTTTAAGAATGGCCATCAAAAGCCGGGTTCAGTGGCTCAGCCTGTAATCCTGCACCTTTGGGGGGCTGAGGTGAGTGGATTGCCTGAGGCTGCTGGTTCGAGACCTGCCTGGGCAGCGAGACCTCATCTCTACAATAAATAAAAAAATCAGCCGGGCATGGTAGCACATGTCTGTAATTCCGGCTACTTGGAAGGCTGAGGTGGGAGGATCGCTGGAGCACAGCAGGTCGAGGCTGCGGTGGCTGGGAGCAGCCACTGCACTCCAGTCTGGGTGACAGAGTGAGACTCCAACTCAAAAAACAAAACAAAACAAAACAAAACAAAAAAGAATGGCCATCATTAATAAAACAAACAACAACAAATGCTGGCGAGGATGCAGAGAAAAAAAGAACGTTTCTACACTGCTGGTGGGAATGCAAACTCGTGCAACCTCTTTGGAAGACAGTGTGGCAATTTCTGAAAGAACTAGAAATTGACCTTCCATATGACCCAGCAATTCCCCTATTGGGAATATACCCGGAGGAACTCAAATCATTCTACAAAAAAGATACCTGCACACGTATGCTTGTTGCAGCTCTATTCACAATAGCAAAAACATGGAACCAATCATGTTGCCCATCGAAGCTGGACTAGATAAAGAAAATGTGGTACATATACACAATGGAATATTATGCAGCCATAAAGAAGGACAAATACATGGACTTTGCAGCAACTTGGATGGATTTGGAGTCAATCATGCTCTGTGATTTATCACAGAAACAAGGAACAGAGTTCATATGTTCTCACTCATAAGTGGAACTTGAACAATTATAATACTATAGGAAAGAGATTGGCAGTTGTGGGAAACTGTCAGGGGAGGGGGGTGGGATGGGCAGTTGAGGGAAACTGCTAGAGGAGGGAGGGGCACACATCATCAACAAGGGTACCTGCATGATCAATGTTTGTATACCTAACCCTGAATTGTACCCCACATCTTTATAATAAAAAAAAGACTCAGCCCTCGGGCCCTCCTCTTGTGCCTGTGCCTTGTGGCCCTCCCGCCTGTCAGCAGCGCACTGTGGAGACCTTCTGGGGGTCGTGTCTGATGAACTCCATGCAGGTGTGCGGAGTGGGTACCCGGTGCCTATTTGCCAAGGGACTGATGCTCTCTGGGGTCCCCTCTGGTTACAGCATCTCGATGGGAGTGACCTGTGTGTGTGAAGCGGAGGGGGTGGTGGGGCAAGCTGTGTCCCTGTGGTGTCCTCAGGCTTTGGCGCTCCAAAAGTCCCTCCTCAGAGAAGCCCCTGGACCTCACTGACCCGGGCCCTCATGTTGTGCCTGCCATGAGAGTCACAGGCTTAGAGTATCGATTCAGTAGGATTAGGTTTGACTGGGAGTAACAGTCACAAACTGCCAATGAGTGAAGCAAGGTGAAAGTGTGTTTTTCCGTCATGTAAAAGTCCAAGGTGAAGAAATCCAGCGATGACACAGCGACTCTGCTCCGTATAGCCCTCAGGGAGCTGGACCTGGGCTCTTCTCACTGATCGCATGTGGCCCCCATTCCAGGCTTACCTCGGGTCAGGCTCCCCAGCTTTTATATGGGGATCTCCCTGTTCTTAGTCCACGTGGACTGAGTGGGGCTGATCTTGCTGCTGGCTCCAGGGGGACGCTGACCTCGGCCTCATAGATCCATCAACCTCAGGGTTTTGGAGAGATTCCGTGGGAGAGTTCCAGCTAGTAGAATGAACTCCCAGGGCTGCCAGTGTCACTGCAGCATGGCCTGCTTCTCTCAGGAAACCCCAAACCAGTGGAACTAACTTGTGCTTGCAGCTGCGCTTTCAGGAACAAGAGCAGGATGCCAGCAACCTCCAGTCAGCCGCAGGACAAACCCAGCCGGGGGTGCTGCCTTGACTGGGATTCCTGCTACTGTGCAGACTTTGCCCTGATTTCTTGCTTCATTACCATACTAAAATCTCTACCCAGTGGGGAAACATGTACCTTGCTGGGTATGAAAGGTGCCGTGTGCAAAAGAAGAGACAGTACCTTCTGGAAGAAGTCACTTTGTCCAGGAATCCCTATTCTTATCTCTACCTACCTGTCCTACCTTCCCTATGCCCAGGGAACAGGTACTTTGAGCAGGAGATCCTCTTCTCCATTCCTTGATCAATGAATAAAGTTTCTGCCCTGCCAAACTTGGTCTTGTTCTGTTGGCACAAATGGCACCAGGCAGGAAAATGACCCATGAGGGTCACATGACTTTTTGAGGGTGAGGAATACCAAAGGTTATCCCTGCCTGCGAGAGAAGCCAGACCAGAGGAGAGTCAAGACACTCCTGATGATGATGCTGGAGCATCTGGATCCAGCTGGCTCTGAAGTCCCACACTTTTCACTGACTTGAGCCAATGAATCCACCTCCTTTTTTTCCTTCATTTAGTTTGAATACAGTTTCTACAACTTAAAACTTGATTAACGCAAGGGCTTAGGATGTCACTTCTTTATGGATATTTGCATGTAAATAAAAGGAACTCTGAATGGAGACACATTGAAATCCCAAAGGAACAAGCTGGTGAGAGGAATTCTTTAGAACGCATAGAGCAGACCTGTCCTCTCTAGCCAGCCCTGAGTCGTTGGCTCTGTTCCCTTGCTTCAGTTCACCCGTGGCTCCTGGGTCCCCTCCGCCTCTGCCAAACCTCCCTCTGAACTCCACAGTGCCTGCCAGACTCTGCTTGGAGAGCCCCAGCACACTTCACGAAACCACACCCCACACCAAACCCATCTGGCCCATCCCCCACGGCCCGCTGCCCCCCCCATCCTTGGCCCCTCCTCCCAGCCCGTTGCCCTCAGGGTCCCCGGAGGTCCTGCTGTCCCTCCTCCCTGCTGTCCAGACTGCCATGACCCAGTGAGATCATCCTCACCTTCTCTCTCAGCCCACGGCCTGCCCTCCCCATGCACTCACAGCCCAGCTGGCGGGGCCTCGTCCAACACATGCTTCCTGGGGATGGACTCTGGGAGATGGGGAATGTGAGAAGAGTCCAGAGCACGGCTGCCTCTGAGTGGGAGGGGCTGTGGGTCCAGTCCCCTGCAGAGAACGTGCCAATCCAGCTGCCATCCCGAAGACGGATTGTCCAGAGAGCAGTCATCCCACCTCGTCCAACCTTACCTGCTGCAGGGCAGATTCAGTAGAACCTTGTTGGGCTCCACTTGCCTCCTTGGAGGCCCTGTAGGTGGGTGCATTGGGATGACTGACACCCTCAAGAAAATGTGAGGGTCCAGGGCCCCACTGGGGACGGCTCCAGCCTTCCCAAGATGCACCTCGTCACGAGATGCAGATGCAGGCAGAAGTCAGGTTCAGTAAGGCCAGAGGAGGACACCTATCCCTCATTCAAGGACTTCCGTTAATCCCTGAAAACCTTGCCTCTAAATGAAAAGCCATTACAAGAAGAAATATTTTCATTAATTTTAATGAAAAAATTACCATGGTTTCTATACTGTGCCAAGGCAGCCAGTTTCTCATAGACAGCAAAACCGCGATTGAACAAGGAAAGCAGGTTGAATTCAGTAATAAGCAGCAATCTGAAGTTCGGTTCTAGAGTTTGTAACTAAGAAATAATGTGAGGAAGGTTTCTCTTTCCCCCACAGGAAGGGGCAGCTGACATCGGGTTGTGGGGGAGGGTGTGGGGTGCCTCCCAGAATCCACATCTGGGCAGCTGCCTTTGGGGGCTCACCGTTATCTTGCACAGAAAAATACTTATAACAGAGAAACGTAACTCCAGGGCAAAACAGAGGCTCAACAGAAAGCACTTCCAAATGGTGGTCGGGGCTGCACAGGCGAGGCCTGGGGGGCCCAGAAGGTGTTGCCACGCCTGCCTCCTGCTCAGTGCCCAGCAGTTTGGCCTGTCCAAACCCGGCAGGCAGTTCGGATGTACTCCACGTGACCATCTCTGCCTAGACACTGTGGAGTAAACAAATGGCAAGCGTGTCTTCTCTGAAAGCGAATTGCATCCGTGGGTTTGCCAGCTGCCCACTGAGAGCTCAGAGAGGCCTACGATGGCTGTGTCTGTACTGAACGTGGACAGCCTTCTTTTTCTTGTCATTGTTTTCTGAATAATATGGTCTAACAACTATTACAGAGCATTTGCATTGTATTAGGCATTATAAGTAATCTAGTGGTGATTTAAGGTATACGGAGGATGTGTATAGGTTATATGCAAATTCGAGGCCATTTTATATCAGAGGCTTGAGCACCTGTGGGCTACGGTATATGCAGGTGGTCCTGGAACCAATCCCCCGTGGATACCAAGTTATGATTTTATTTTAATCAATGGGTTTTGGGGTGAAAATGCTTCTATAACCAAAAAGAGGGGGGTTGGAATTGTAGGAAAAGTGTTGTAAGTTTTCAAGAGCCAATAGGGAGAAAAATCATCAACTGAAGAGCCTGAGGAAGGGTCTGCATCATCCCAGGACTCAGTTTTTAGTCCTGTTAGTAGGAGGACTACACATCCATCCCCTAACCCCCTGTGCCCACCAGACCGGGACTTGGCAAGCCAGTGAGGGTATTTGCCCTGGGAATCCAGGAGAAGCAGGATTAAAACACTTAGGTTTCCCCACTGCCCTGCACCGTGGGCCACGGCTCCCTTCCCCTCTTCACACCTAGCACAGGACCCCAAGAAGGAAAATCCCATAAACATGACTGGACTTTGAAGTTTATAAAATCCAAGTCAAAATATGGGACTATAATTCTGTAATGATGTGGGAAGGGGCAGAACTGATTCCTTCACTGCCCCTTCTCCTGTGCGAAGCCTTCTGTTGGCTGGGATCAGCTCCCACTTTCTGGCAATACAGTTCCTCTCCCATTCTTGGTCATGCATGAATAGGATTGGCTCCCCTCAGCCCTGGGGGCAGGGCCTGGATATCTGCAGCCAATCAGGGAAGTCCCCGGCCAGGCAATCGGTCCACAAATGGGCACGACTGCTGCAGGTCAATGAGACACAGGAAACTGGTGCTGGGAGATCCTGGGACGGGAGCCCCTTTGCTTGTCCAAGAGTTATGGCAGAGTCACGCTCACTGCCACCAGACTGGAAGGAGGGGCATGTGCCTGTGGTTCCAGAGATGCTGACAGACATCTGTGGGGGCGGAGAGGGCAACATTAGCATCATGTTGACAGCACAGGAGACTGAGGAGAGAGACAGAAGCAGTCTCTAGGGATATCACTAGGTTGCTAGATCCAGCCTCACCTGGAGCAGATTAATTTAGTGTTTTTTAAAAATAGTTTGAACCAATAAATCCCTTCTACTATTTAAGCCAGTGTTTTCTGTTACTTGCAACTGAAATGGTTTCTCCTACTACTGCTGGTCTCTGCTCCAGCATTGAGGGTCACACCCTGTGGGACAGAAAGAAGAGGCCCTGGCACAGGGTTATACATGGGGTTACTGAAGACTGAGCACTGCTGGGTACACCCCACGCAGAGCCGGGAGGAATGATGATGGCATGTGTTTCATGATGGGCATCTCAGGCTGTCAACTGCTTGGTGACTCAGGGTCGGGCATTCAGTCTCCCTATAGCCCCTGGCAAGAACCCATTTCCTCAGATGAGAATTACCTATTCAAAAGCTTCCAAGGCTTGGGTGGCAATTTGCCCCTGAGGGCTAGGAGTTCAGCATCGTGCCTGACCCAGACCCTACGCACTCGAAGCACCACTGGTAAGGGCTGAGGACAAAGAGGCCTGACCCCAGTCCAGGCCCCCTGTACCACCTCTCCTTGCTCGGGGCCTCACTCAAAGCTGGTGCTTCCAGCTTGCTTAGAAAACCCTTTCAGGTTGGTAAAAACAATTGATCTGAAGGCTGCTTCTAAAATCCAGAGAAATCCACCCAGCGCTGTGCCTCCTTTTAAATTCTCCTTCATTTTGAAGAGACTATTTCGTGTCTCAGACCACTGGACCTGCAGAATCCTCTCTAAAGTGCCAAACCCTGAATTATGTCCCAGTTTCTGTCACTTGTGCATCTTATTGAGACATCTAAGACACCTGTGACTTCCTTCTCGTAGTGTCCTATTAGCGTTTTGCTATCAATAGAGAGCACAAGCCCACTGGCAAGTTGATGCTCCTTGGGGTGGGGGGAGAGCTGGTCCCCACGCAGGAAGAGCCCAAAATCCTGCATCTCTGAGGCAGAGCAGCGACATTCTGCTCCTCTCCCTGTCAGGGGCAGGCATACTGCTATGGGAGGTTCCGCTTGTCAGGTGGAGTACATTCCATTTTCCAGATCAGCAACAGAATACCAAGCACCAGGGCTGAATTAATGTGTGCTGCCAAAGAGACCACATCTGGAACTGCAACTGCAGTGGAGTCGCCACGTGGTTATGTTTACAATGTACATTGGTTATTGGCTGAGATCTGGCTGTTTTTCACACTAGCCAATCTGTGGGATCGAATGGACATGAGGTCAGAATTGTCCCAACTCCATCTTTCTGGTGTTGCATGGTAAGAGCCTCACAGTTCTGAGCCTTAGAGACTGCTTTTGACTGACTGTATTTGTAGGTAGCAGACATCCAAATGACTTCCTCTTGGCCCTTCCTGTCATGATAGGTCTTAGTCTTCTTCTCAGGAAGTAGATGTGGGTTTTCGTCACCTATAAAGACCCCCATTTCCTCTCAGGAACTTGGAAACTACTGGAGAGGGCTTAAGTCCCACTGACCTACTGTAGGGTAAGTTTGGGTGGGAACACAGCTGCCTCTGAGCTCCTGAAGCAACACTCTGCTCTACAGACTTCAGATCATCTCACCACCCTTTCTCCTGTGCTCAAGTCTTAGCCTCTTGGTGTTGCTGCAAAGGAACACCTGACCTGGGTAACTAATAAAGAAAAAGAGCTTTGTTTGGCTCATAGTTCTGTGGGCTGTACAAAAAGTATGGTGCCAGCATCTGCTTCTGGTAAGGGCTTCAGGAAACTTCCACTCATGATAGAAGGCGTTGACATGTAGAGATCACAGGTTGGGAAGGGAAAGAGAGGGGAGGGAGGTGCCAGTCTGTTTAACCATCAGTTCTCTCAGAAACTAATAGAGCTGGAACTTACTCGTAGCCAAACCATTCATGATGGATCCACCCTCTTGATCCAGACACCTCCTGCCAGGCCCCACCTCTGCACTGGGGATCACATTGCAACATGCGATTTGGAGGGGTCAAGCATCGAACCTCTATCAGCTCTATAACCTAGGTAAAGGGCAGCGATGCCTTTGGAGGCAGCTGGATGGAAGGCTCATCACGTCCCATGTGACCTGTTAGGGCCTAGCTCCAAGGCGCTGTCTGCCCCTGCATTTGAGAAGCTCTGGGGCTAGCCCAACCTGGACTGGGAACTCCATCCCAGTTACAGGCACTCAAGAGAGCCCCTTATCACCACACTCAGAGGTTGTTGGTTAGAGAATCAATTGCAAGACCTCGGTGGGTTGCTCATTCATTTAATGCCAAGGGGTGTCTTGATCAGTTACCCTCACCCAGGAATCTCTGTCTCTGGGAGGATTGCCTTAGCACCTCTCCCTACCTGCTGCTCCTTAGGGGATGACCATGCCTATGGTTTTCACTTCATTACATTACTTCGCCTGTAATGGGCCACTGAAACTCCCCCTGCCCATTCTAAGATTAGATATCCCATGGCACCACTAGCCCTTCTGCTATAATTTATGACTATCAAGTAGGCAGCTGAGCCCATTTCACCGATTTGGGAGGGGTTGATAAGGGGTCTTCTTGGTACTGGCCGTGTTTCATGCATGGCTGTGATAATGTGCCTCTCGCATTGCTTTTTGCAGTGCACGTGATTGGCTGGTGGCCACTGAGGCTGCTCTCAGAGTCCTCCTCTGTGCTCACACAAGGCCACACTTGCCCAGGCTGCACCCAGCCCATCTGTGTCTGGGGAGGATGCCAGGCAGGCCCAGTCCTGAGATGCAGGGTCCTCTCGCAGGCAAGAGGACGTTTGTTGGCCTTTCTGAAACTTTCTCAGCATGGCCCTGCATCAGAGGCGCCCCTGGTCCAGCCTGCCCTCCTTCCCTCTGTCCTTCCCAATGCTCAGGCCTGGGGTGCAACCTGAGGGATCTCCCCACTGCCCCCCGCCTCCCTTCCCAACTTCCCCCACAGACCTTTTCTAATCCCATCTTGGTGTCTGCTTTCTGGGGGCCTGGAACAAACATGTTTCACATCTTCAGTTGGATAAGAGGTCTGTTACATTATTCTTTATACATTCTGTATATCTGAAATATGTTAGTAGTTTTTTATAGTAAAGAGGACAAGATTATTATCCTGCTTCACTGATAGCATCCTCAAGGGAAGGAGGAGGCAGAGTCTTCTGGAATTGCTGTGAATTGAGAGATCCACTCAGCATTCCTGTCTCCAGTCATTTTGACTTCATTCCTCTAATTATGCCAAGGATTTTCTGGTTCCTTTTTGCCAATTAGTGCAGATCGTCATATGGTCCAGGTTTGCATTAGTGACTTCTGCAAAATGTCAGAACTCCTGCCAACTGCCTGAGAGAACACCCTGAATGCAAAATGTCTGGTGACTATACCCAAACCAATAAATGCAGCCAAGTCCACACTTACATCCCTCCCACCTTGATCAAGGCCTCTCAAACTTCACTTCCACACCTATCTCTCATGCCTTAGGAATATAAATTAGTGAACTTCTGCAATTCTTTACGGGGATGACTCTTCACTTTCCCACCTTGATTCTGAATCCTATCATCTGGCTCACATTGCATCTGCATCTTGAATTTTCAGGGAGAAACAGTGAGAAACCCAGGGTGTTGTAATGAGGTACTTGGGGTCGTATGTTCCCCCAAGTCCTCATAATCCTCCCAGATCTTGCCATTCCAACAGAGACTAATGTTTCCTGACCAATTCCCTCCATTTCACAGACAGGACCTGGTAAGGCTGGGAATTCAACTGACTCTGTAGTTCAGTAACTTTAAAATCAATCTCCAAGTTCAGTCTTCAGCAATTTCAACTCCATGGCTATATGCAATAAAAGATTGTTTCAGCACGGCTGTATAATGACCCTGAATTTTATTCTGTGCCTTGAGGCAAACATTTTGATTTGAGCCTGTCATTTTCTTGCTTTAAATTAGCCACTGTTAGGAACAACCATTCAGCCGATGGCCCCAGCATTCCTCATCCTTTATAAATTGGTCCATGGCAACTCTACAGTCCTTCACTTATGGTTGGCACACGGTCCCAGGTGACCAGAGGATATAACATGATTAGCTGTTCACCACTGTGTACCACTGGCAACTCCTTTCCTATCCAATAATGTGAACCAGAGCCCTACTGATTCTTTCCCCGTGGAGTTATAAAACCAGTTCCAAGTAGCTCACACATCCCTGAGGGTTTATTGCGCAAATCCCACTCCTGGCACTAGTTTCTGAATCAGGATTATTTCGTAGCAGACACCAAAATTTGACTCTGAAAAAGCTAAATGAGAACAGAGGATTTATTGAAGAGAGAGTAAGCAAGTCACAGAATGAAAGGAAAAGCTAGACGATGGGTTTCCGGATCAACAGGCGCCAGGCCACTCTGGAATTCAGGCGGCACGGGCAAGCTCTCTGGGGCCCAGCCACAAGACGCCTCAGAGCTTAACACCTTCCATCACTGTGCGGCTCCACAGGAGATTCAGATTCCGGAGACATTCTGATGCCCTGTGTGAGGGACACAGGCCCAGTAATTAGTCACCTCTCAGAAGCAGCACAGTGCCAGGGAAGCTGTGGTTCTCCCAAGGAAAAGACTGAGCAGACATAGCTAACTTGCGAATGCCACACACCGTTCCCTTTCAGTTGTGAGCTTGGCACGCTCTGTTCCCTCTTCCTGGAGGGCTCCATCTGCCGGTAGGCCATGGCTTAACTGTCACCTCCTCCAGGAAGTTTCCATGAGTTTGCAAGCCTGGGGTAAGTGGCTTCCTAAGGCATAGCACATGTCTCACTGTATTGTGATCATTCGTTTGTTCACTTTTCTCTCTCAATGAACTGTGAACTCAATTATGGGAGGGATTGTGTCTGCCTGGCTTGCTGTTATAACTCCCAAGCAATGTAATTCACGGCACATAGTAGGTCCTCAGTAGCTGTTTGTCACATGAATAGGGGACAGAGGCCTGGTTCTTTCACTAACCTTGGGGAAGGTCCTTCCGCTCTGGGCTTTGGTTTTCTTATTTATTCATAAAATGCAGGATATCTGTATGTACTGTTAAGGATAGCTTGATGGCAAGAAATAGAAATCCACTGAAGCTAGCTCCACCAAGGCAGAGGACGTTATGAGTCATCGGGGGTGTCTCACAGAACCTAAGGGCCACGAAGCAGCTGAACCAGGACCTGAAAGATTCAGGGGTCGGCACGGGCAGTCGCCTCCTGTTGCTCCCTCTCCTGGGTCACACAGGCTCTCATGTCTGCCTCTGGCTACTCACGTGGCACTCCAGGTCTCTGACTGTCCTCTTTGTTCATGAATGACAGTGGTCTCTTCAGCCTGTCTCAGGTCCTTCTCGATCCATGTCCTGGATGGGCTTCCTGGGAGGCTGACTCTGAAGTGGATGTTTATGAAGGAGTGTTCAGGCTCAGCCCCTGTGGGGAGAGAGGGAAGGATGCAGGAGCAGACAGAAGGGGGAGTCGAGTTGGGATGCCATCCCCAAAATGTTCTCAGCTGGTCTCATGGCAAGCTCTGGACCTGGGAGAGTGAAGGGACCAGGACTTTAATGCCTGTCCTCGCCCATTAGACATTGGATGTGGGCTGCCCAGGAAAGAGGGCACAGCCTTGGGTGGCACAGCTCTCTTCAGCTGAGGCAATGCTTGCAGGGGCCAACAGCTGGTGGAGGGAGGGGTCTTGTGTTGCAGCACCTTCGGCAGCTGGGGGGAGTGCCCTTCTGCCAAGGGAGACCTGGGTAGTGAGTCAAAGGTTCCCCACATGAGACTAAGTCCCAGGCTTGGCTCACGTGCTTGAGAAAGAATCTGACTGGCTCAGCTCTTGGTCAGGTGTCCACTCTAAAGTCAACAAGCTGCCCTCAGGCAGCTGCCAACTGATGAGGGAGGATCAGTCCTTTGCTTGGGATGTAAGGGACCAAGAAGAGGGTATGTCCAAATGCTGGTGAGGACATGCAGCAACAGGGATGCCCATTCATTGCTGGTGGGAATGCAAAATGGTACAGCCACTTGGAAGACAGTTTCTTACAAACGTAAACACACTCTTACCATACGATCCAGAATCTGTGCCCCTTCGTGTTTACCCAAAGGAGATGAAAACTTACGTCCACACAAAATCCTGCCCACAAGTGTTATGGCAGCTGTATTCAGAATTGCACAAAGTTGGAAGCAGCCAACGTGTCCTTCAGTCAATAAACAGGGATATAGCCGTGGTATATTCAGACAATGGGATATTATTCTATGCTAGAAAGAAATGAGCTATCAAGCCATGAAAAGACATGGCAGAACTTCAAATGCATATAACTAAGTGAAAGAAGCCAATCTGAAAAGGCCACATACTGTGTGATTCCAACCATATGAGATTCTGGAAAGGGAAAAACTGTGGAGACAGTAAAAAGACCAGTGGTTGCCAGCGATTTGGGTGGTGAGAGGGGGGATGAATAGGCAGAGAACTGCAGTTTTGGGGCAGTGAAAATATTTTGTATGACACCACAGTGGTGGATAAATGGTCTTGTGCATTTTTCTACACCGAGAGTGAACCTGATGTAAACAATGGACTTTGGGTGATAATGAGTTTTGTTGCAGGTTCACCAATTGTACCAAATATGCCACTCAGGTGGGGAATGTTTATAATGAGAAAGCAATGTGTGTGGGAGGTGGGGTGGGGGAAATATGGAAAATCTCTGTACCTTTTTCTAATTTTTTTTTTTGAGTTGGAGTTTCACTGTTGCCCAGACTGGAGTGCAGTGGCCGCTCCCGGCCACCGCAGCCTCGACCTGCTGGGCTCCGGTGATCCTTCCGCCTCAGCCTTCCAAGTAGCCTTCCTGGAACTACAGGCACACACTGCCATGCTTGGCTAATTTCTTTTTTTAAAATTTATTGTAGAGACGAAGTCTCGCCTGCCCAGACGGATCTCGAACCCGCGGGCTCAGGCAATCCACTCACCTCAGCCTCCCGAAGGCGCGGGATTATAGGCTGAGCCACCGAGCCTGGCTTTATTTTCTAAATTTTGATGTGAACCTAAAACTACTGTAAAAATATAAAATCTTTAAAAAAAAGAATGTCATGAAACCCTCTGAATTTGTCCTCTAAACAGTGACAGGCAGGACAAGACTGCTAAGATCAGAGATTCTGAAGCCACGTTGCTTGTGTTTGCCTCTTAAGGGCTAGAAGTGCATTAGGTGGTGAGGAACAGGAGATGCTGAAAGAGAGACTTACACAAGGAAGTCTGATTTGGCTCATCCAATAAGAAGTCTGGGAGAAGGCTGTCCTGAGCTGGCACAGTAGCTCAACATTGTCACCGGGGAACTGAAATCCTTCTGTTTTCCTGCTCCATCGTATTTATACATATCCTCCTCATGGTAACAAGGTGGCTGCTGCACCCTGGTCATCACATCTGTATTTCCCCTAAATAAGCAGAAGAGAGAATAAGTGGAAAACAGGAAGGGCAAGGATTCTCCCCCGGTTAGGCTTTTTCTTGTCATCTGGAAAGGGTGTCTATTCCAAGGACTTTCACCTCTTTCTTAATGGCCAAAATTGTGTCACAGGGTTATCCTAGCAGCAAGGGAAGCTGGGAAGGCGAGCATTTCAGCTTTTTAGTCAGTGAGTAAAGGAAGGAAAGAAAAAGAGGACTCAGGATGGCTTTTGGACAGTTCATCCACCGTATGCACCATGAGATAACCACAGTATCTATACCATCAAGTGAGTTCATACAATGCCTGATATATCTGACACCATCGATCGGGTTTAGCTATTACCATTATTACTCTGATGATCAATGATGCTAATGATGGCATCAGGCACATGATAGGGTGAGGTGCAGTGGCAGAATGCTGGGGTGAGGCACCCACTGCACCCTCTTCCTGCTGGAGTTAGTCTTGGAAGCATGGTTCCCCGAGGTGGGAGGGTCTGACCCTGGGGAGACAGTTGGGCCAGGGCTGAGCTTCTTCTGGAAATGTTGGGGGCCAGAGAGAGGGTTCCCAGGGCTCAAGGGTGCATCTGAGTGTGAGTACGTCCCCAGAAGATGGGGATGTACTCACACTCAGATGCACCATGAGAGTGGCAGGTGCCAGCTGGCTGGGCCCATTTTGGCTGGGTCCTCTGGCTGGTGAGGGCTCATTTTAACAAGTGAACTGGCCCTGGGGCCTGATGCCACATTTCTCTTCCCCTCTATTGGGGAATCAGAACAAATCAATTGTGAGCAACTTTAATAAATGGACTCATTTTGGTGGATTAAAAAAAAGGCAGAGAGAGAGAGAGAGAGAGAGAGAGAGAGAGAGAGAGAGAGAGAGAGAGGAAATACTTATTGCTCCCAGCCACAGGGCCAGAGGTTGATCTCAGCTTCATAACCCTGTGCTGGTGGTGGCTTAAATAATTAAGTGGAGTGAAGGCTGACTACATCATGCCTCCCCACTCTGCTGGCTTATTTTTAGAAGAGCCAGTGGCCCATGGAGTCAGCCCACTCTGCTTCCCAAGCATGTGATGTCCTCAGGGATCTAGGGATGGCATGTGGGTGGGGCTCCCAAAGGACTCAGGGCATGCACGAACCCCCCCACCTGCAGACCTGCACACATGTGCATACCCCCACACACTGCACAACTGTACACACACACTTACATACACATGCACACTCACGCACACCCTGCACAGCTGTATACACACACCTACACGCACGTGCGCACTCCACACACCCTGCACAACTGTACACATACACACCTGCACACATCCATACATACCCTGCACAACTGTATACACACACCTGCACACACGTGCACACCCTCACACTGGCATAAACACATGCCTGCTCACACATGCACACCCCCACACACCCTGCACACACACATGCCTGCACACATGTACACACTCTGCACAAATGTACACACACACACGTCTGCACATACCCACACACCCTGAATGACTATATACACACACCTGCACACACAATGCACACCTTCACACACCTTGCACACCTGCACACCCTCACACACGCCCACACACTCTCATCAAGTCAAGGAGGAACCCCTCCCACTCCCAGTGCAGAGAGGCAGAAGAGGTGAGAGGATCAGGTTGGGGGAGTAGTGGAGTGGCTAAGGGTGGGGGCGGTTCTGAGGCTCAGGCGCCCTCTCTGCAGTCCACCTGCTGCCCCACCCTGCTGGCCAGAAGGTGGGCTCCTCCCAGCGCTTCTGCAGTCGCAGCCCCTCTCTCCTGGGCTTCTGCGCTCCAGCTGGTGCCTGCCTCGTTAATAAAGGCAGATTGCTGCTCAGCTCATCCCCAGCACTCCTGACGGGGACATTAATATTCCAGGGAAGATTAACTCCCCCTCCGTTCCCACCCCTGATGCCTGGGGTCCTGCCTGACAGAGGAGGGCCCCAGGCTCACACGGAGACACTGGAACCTGGGCAGGGGGCTACTTGAGATTGACTTCTGAAGGTCAGGTGCATTCCTGCCTCCTCTGGGGCCTTCCAGACTGCACCTGTAAAAGGAGAGCGAGAGGAGGGAGAGAGAGAGAGAAAGAGAGAGAAAGACTGCACTGGGTGTACTGACCCCAAGCAGGCAAATGGGGCCGTGTTCAGACATGGGACTTTGGGATCAAGCTGGAAGGGACTTGACTCAGTCTCTTTATTTGGCTCAGAGAACACAAGTGACCTCCTTACTGCTACATGGCAGGAGTGGAACTCAGGACTAATGACTCTTCTGGTGAGTGAGCTTTGCAGATAGGATTCCAGGTCCTGGAAGGTGGACAGTGTCCCCATATCCTCCACAGAGGCCTCCTGGCACGAGGCAGATGTGTGACAAGAATGGCAGCATGGTTTTGCCTCGGAGTGGCCTTCAAGACAAGGGCTTCAGCAAACCCTGCCCACCTCACTTCGGGGCCTCCATGTGGACCTGCTGCTGTCAGGAGTGGGGAGCAGGCTGGTGTTCCCTGAGCCTGGGCCTGGGCCTGGCTCCTCCTCGGAGGCGTCCCTGCTTGAGAGTGGCTGGCCAGGGTCTGAAGGGGGCAGATGCACTGAGGGAGGAAAAGCAGGAGGCAGCAGAGAAGGGAATCCAACCCTGAAGACCCTGACTTAGAGACACACCCCACCCTGAATCTCACCAATTCTCTGCCACCCTCCAGCTATCTCCTGTGTGCAGGCACTACCTCCTCCCCCATGTAACTGTACATGCCACTCGTGCACACGGCACACACACCCCACGCATATGCTCACACCTGCATGCACCCCATACACTCATGTGCACACAAGTGTGCGCAGAACTCTTCCATCCCTGAGTTTTGATTAGCACTTAAGCACTAATGACTCTTGTGATGTTGGAAATGAAACATCTGGTCCTTGTCCCTGGTTCCTAGCATACAGCTCATAAAACCCTGGAAATCTCCAAAGGGAACCATGTCTTTGGTGTGTAAATGAGATGACTGGTGGCTGGGGGCAGCTTCAGCATGGGTTGGTCACTGAAAGACAAAGGCATGGTTAGAGTTGGGACTTTCATTCCCACCCCACAACCTCTGGGGAGAGGAGAGAGGCTGGATATGGAGTTCAACTACCAATGACAAATGACTGAATCAATCATGCCTACATGATGAAACTGCCATTGAAGACCCCTCAATGATGGGACCTGGGGAGTTTCAAACATGGGGAGGTACTGGCAGAGGGGGCATACCCAGAGGGCCTGGAAGCTTCGTGCTCCTTCCCCACACCTTACCCCATTCATCTCTCCCATCTGACTGTTCCTGAGTTGTGTCCTGTAATAATAAACCAGCAAGAGTAAGTAAAAATGCTTTCCTGAGTTCTGTGAGTCAGCACACTACCAAACTGAGGAAGGGGTTGTGGGAACCCCTGATTTATAGCCACTTGGTCAGAAGTACAGGTGATAACCTGGAGCTTGCAACTGGCATCTGCAGCGGGAGATGTCTTGTGGGACTAAGCCCTTAACCTGTGGGGTCTATGCTACTCCAGGCTGTGAGTGTTAGAGTTGAATTGAGTTGTAGGACATGTTAACAGAAAAACCAGACTCTGTAAAAGATCTTAAAGAAGTTTGTTCTGAGCCAGTATGAGTGACTGCAGCCCGGGGAACCAGTCTCAAGGAGTCCTGAGAAGCTGGGCGTGGTGGCTCAGGCCTGTAATCCCAGCATTTTGGGAGGTGGAGATGAGAGGACTGCCTGAGTCCAGGGGTTCGAGACCAGCCTGGGCAACTTGGCGAGACCTCATCTCCACAATAAATCAAAAAATTAGCTGGGTGTGGTGGTGTGCACCTGTAGTTCCAGCTACTTAGAAGGCTGAGGAAGAAGGGTCACCTGAACCCAGCAGGTTGAGGCTGCAGTGGCCATAAGCATGCCACTGCACTCCAGTCTGGGTGACAGAGTGAGACTCCTACTGAAAAAAAAAAAAAGGAGTCCTGAAAAAGTGCACCCTGGATAGTTGGATTGAAGTTGAGTTCTATATGTTAGGAAGGTTGAGTTGCAGGCAAAGACATAAATCATTACATGGAAGAGATACATTGATCTGGCTCCCAAAAGGCAGGATATCTTGAAGCAGGGGCTTATAGGTTATAGGTGGATTCAGAGAATTTTTTTTTTTGCAGTTGGTTAAAGGAGAAGGGCTGTATCTAAACTTGAAGTCAGCTACCCATAAGAGGAACTTGAACAATTATCATAGTACTACTAGAAAAGGATTGGCGGTAGTGGGAAACTGCCAGGGGAGGGGGGTCATACCACATCAACATGGGGACCTGCATAATGAACATTTATATATCTAACCCTGCATTGTACCCCACATCTTTAAAATTAAAAAATAAGCCGGGCTCGGTGGCTCAGCCTGTAATCCCGCACCTTTGTAATCTGAGGTGAGTGGATTGCCTGAGCCCGTGGGCTCGAGACCCGCCTGGGCAGCGAGACCTCATCTCTACAATAAATCAAAAAATCAGCCGGGCGTGGTAGCGCGCGCCTGTAATTCCGGCTACTTGGAAGGCTGAGGTGGAAGGATCGCTGGAGCCCAGCAGGTCGAGGCTGTGGTGGCCGGGAGCGGCCACTGCACTCCAGTCTGGGCGACAGAGTGAGACTCCAACTCAAAAAATTAAAAAATCAGCTGGGCGTGGTAGCACAGCCTGTAATTCCAGCTACTCGGAAGGCTGAGGCGGAAGGATCGCCGGAGCCCAGCAGGTCGAGGCTGCGGTGGCCGGGAGCGGCCACTGCACTCCAGTCTGGGCGACAGAGTAAGACTCCAACTCAAAAATAAATAAATAAAAAATTAAAAAATAAAAATAAAAAATCAACTTGGAGCCAGCAGAAAGGAAGGCGTTAAGATAAGGATGCCACATAGCAAGATTGAGGGCCTGTAGACATGACTTCATCCTTGCCTTGGCACAGGCTTAAGTCTTGTTTACAGTTTGGCATCTCATTGCCACAAGGAGTCTGTCCCATCAGTCTTATGGTATCAGTTTTAACATCAATGCTGGCCAGTTTTTGTGCCTAAATTCCAAGAGGGAGGGGGAATATGAAGGCGTGCCCGAACTCCCTTTCCGTCACAGCTGGGAACTCAGTTTTCTAAGATTTCTCTGGGATCCTCTTGGCCAAGAAAGGGTCTGTTCCATCAGTAGGGGACTTAGGATTGTATTTTTAGACATCTAGTTGGTGTCTGGACAGTCAGATAACTGGTTGTTGAGTGGAGGAAAAAACCCACACATCTGATGTCAGGAGTGTTGTGAGTAAAAACAGTCAAAGCTCCGGAATCTGTCATGGGCCCAGCTGCCCTGCAAGCTCCAGATGCCCACCTCTATGACAGCGGGGCTCCCAAGGAGACATGCCTCCTGGTATTCTGCCCTGTGTCCCCTGCTCGCTCACCTGGGCTGGCCAAGCCATGCGGAAGAAGTAACGCTGTGTAACTTTGGAGGCTGAAGGCATTGGAGTGCCCTGACCTGGGTCTCCCGGAATGCTTATGCCTGGGCCCCTCGTCAGAGTCTCCCTTCATGCTGTGAGAAGTCCAGATAGGGAGCCATGTGGGAGCGAGCCCGGAAGAGTCTTCAGATGGCCCCTGCCCCAGCTACCACCTGATTGCAACTGCATGGAAGACCCTAAGTTAGAACTGTCTGGTTAAGCCCAGAAAACTAATGAAAGAAATTGTAGAATGAAGCCAAGAAGTTTAGGGGTGGTTGGCGATAGGTTATAAAATACAGGGAGAGACTTCAGGGAGAATAGCTTGGACTTGGGGAATCCTGGCTGCGACACTTTTGTGAGTTGTCTTTTGGGGCCACTGACAGGGCTGGGTTGGGGTTTCTCCTGAAGGTAACCAATAGTCACTCCTCCTAGGCACAAATGGCTCCAGACAGAGAGAAGGAAGAGCTGGGACGAGGTCTTAGACCAGGATTAGACTTGGCTGCAAAAACCAGAGAATCCCCAAATAGCCGCTGCTCACCAAGAAGTATTTCTTGCGCAGTTGAATTATGTCCAGACTGTAGAGTGGCTGCTTGGCAAACTCCAAGGGTGCCCTCCACATTGTATTCTGTGACTGGCACCTCCCAGAATGCACCACTGAACAAGAGGGAAGGGTGCCCCGTGGAGTTGGGAAATGCAGGGTACTGCCAGGCTTCTACCTGGTTGCTCCTTTGTGTAGCTTTCATTCCAAGGTCACACCCTACTCCATGATCCACGGTCACTGCTGGAGCTCCAGCCCTTACATCTGCTTTCCAGCTGTTCAGAGGAGGGATGATGAAGGCCACACCTCCTTCCTTTAAAGATAACTCTTGGAAATGACACTTCCACTTATGCCCCATTAGCCAGATTTAGTCACATAACCAAATCACACAGCGAGAAAAGCTGGAAAGCATGCTATTCAGAACCACAGCTTCAAGTCAAGGGTTCAGAGAGGAGAGTAGATACTGGGGGACACGCATAGACTCTGTTGGAAGGGGAACCCTTGCTTTCCAGGTACAGGAGTCAGTCCCAGCCACCACAGTATGGACAGGCAGTGGCCTGGCGGGAACTGGCCGCAGGGCCTGTTGGAAACATCCAAGCCACCCCACAGTCCTTCCCATGATGCCCTGAGGCAACCAATCAGGCGCAGATCTCCAGCCAGAGCGGAGCGCTTAGCCATTGCCTGTTGCTGCCGCTTCCCGTGCAGCCCCGCTGAAATGTCGCCAAGGACAGAGGAGCGAACAGCATTGACTCAAACTGGTATGCCAGAGGCATCGATGTCCTCAACACTCTAGACTCATTGGGGCTGTTTCTCTAGTTTCTGTTGGTCCTGAGTGTCAGGCTGCTGGTACGCAGAAGAGGATCAACTGTTTGAGACTGCAAATGATGGTGGCCATACGTTCTGTCCTCGTTAGTATAGTGGTGAGTAAAAATCATACAGAAAAATCTCTGTATGTTCTGGATTAAAATAAAAGCAGAATATCCTGAGATTGCCACAAAAGCACTGAAAAGTCTGCTTCCATTTCCAACATCCTATCTTTGTGAAGCAGGGTTTTCTGCAGTGACAGCAACCAAAACAAGATGACAGAGTAGATGGACAAAGCCACACACTTTGGGTGTCACTGTCCCCCATCACCCCCAGATGGGACTGTTTGGTTGCAGGAAAAACAAGCTCCAGATTCCCATTGATTCTGCATTATGGTGAGCTGTATAATTACTTCATTATATATTGCAATGTAATAAAAATAGAAATAAAGTACCCAATAAGAATTTTTTAAAAGTGTCCCATGCTCAGAACAAGACAGATGAGGAAGGAGAGGGCCCCTCCTAAGTGGCAGCGAGAGCCCTAGGAGGCTCCCCCGAGGACATCTGAGTCCAGCCCCCTGGGTCCTCCAGAAACAGGGCCTCTCTTGCAGCAGTTGGCCATGGGGCCAATGGGCTCTCTCCTATGACACCTAAAACCCAGAGTGTGCACAACATAACACCTCACTCCCTTCCCCACTTCTCCTCGCTCCAAACCTGCTGTCTTCAGGTCTCAGATGGTGTTGAGCCCAAGGCAGACACCTGTAGACACACCACAGTCCTGCACCTCTCCCCTCACCAAGCCAGCCCCCGCCCCTTCACACCCCTCACTTCTGCCTCCTCCTCTCTCTCTGTAGGACAGGTTCTTGTCACCCTTCCTGGATTACCGCCATCATGGCAGAATCATCGGCCCTCTCCTCTGGTCCTCCTCTGCCTCATTCTCCAGAGTCACTCGATGCCCTAGTTCTAAAGTTCATCCTTGATCACATCCCTGGCTTGCTCAAGAGTCCTCCAGCAGCTTCTTGCTGCCTCCAGCGTAAGGTCAAAGCCCCAGGGACACGGGTCCATGAGCTGGCAGCCACCATCCTCTGCCCAGCTCCCACCGGCCTCCATTCCTCACATCAGTCGCTTTGAGCAGTTGCATCCAGCCCTTTCAAGCCAGGGTCTTGATATGACACGCATATTACCACTCTTAGAACCCTCCATGACAGGATGAAGTTGGTTCCCATCTTACCGTTGAGGAGACTCCACGGTAGGCTCAAAGAGGCTAAAAAACTTGCCCAACATCCCAGACACTGGGTTGGAATTCGAATCCAGGTCTGCCTCACTGGGAAGTCAGTGTTGTTCCCCTCCAGCTGTGCCCTGCAAGGTCAACCCCTGTTTCTGTCACATACATGCTCACCACCATACACAACCCAGTGAACAGACTGGCCTTCCTTCAGGGCCTCATTCTCTTCCTCGAATTTATTTTCATATTCTTATTTTTATTTATTTATTTATTTATTTATTTATTATTATTATTTTTTTTGAGTTGGAATCTCACTCTGTCACCCAGACTGGAGTGCAGTGGCCGCTCCTGGCCACCGCAGCCTCAACCTGCTGGGCTCCGGCGATCCTTCCGCCTCAGCCTTCCAAGTGGCTGGAATTACAGGCATGCGCTACCACGCCCGGCTGATTTTTTGATTTATTGTAGAGATGAGGTCTTGCTGCCCAGGCGGGTCTCGAATCCATGGGCTCAGGCAATCCACTCACCTCAGCCTCCCAAAGGCGCGGGATTACAGGCTGAGCCACCGAGCCCGGCTTATTTTCATATTCTTGAAGATGGCTCGATATAAAAAATCTTCTGAAATTCTTGTGACGAGTCAGCTGCTTCAGCCGGCTAAGCTTTCACTCTTTGCTGGCCTCAGGCCTTCCCACGAGCCGTAGCTTCCTTTCTGCCCGCCACCGGGAAGCTCTCCCTATTTCTTGCATGGCTGCCTTTTCATCTGCTACGTCTCAGTTAAATGTCACTTCCCCAGAGAATGAAAAATGGCGAGACCTTCGAGAGCAGGGCATTTTAAAAAAAGTTAAACATAAGCCAGGCTCGGGGGCTCAACCTGTAATCCCAGCACTCTGGGAGGCCGAGGAGAGAGCATTGCCCGAGCCCATGGGTGTACAACCAGCCTGGACAACTTGGCGAGACCTCGTCTCTACAATAAATAAAAAAATAGCTGGGCGTGGTAGCTCGTGACTGTAGTTCTGGCTACTTGGAAGACTGACGCAGAAGTATCAAGGATCACTGGAGCCCAGCAGTCCAACGCTGGGTTGGCTGTGAATGTGCCACTGCACTCCAGCCCGAGCGACAGAGTGTGACTCCAACTCAAAAAAAAAAGAAAAAAGTTAAACATAAATTCACCATATGACCTGGCAGTTCCACTCCTAGGAATTTATCCAAGAAAAATGAAAACCACACGTCCACATAAGAGTTACGTGTGAATGTTCCATCGTACCAATTTGTCACATGTTGCTTATTCATTCATCAGACATTGGGGTTGTTTCCACCTTTGGTTATTATGACTAATACTGCTATAAAACATTTGAGTCTACATTTCTGTGTGGACATAGGTATTCATTTCTCATGGGTATATTTCGAGGAGTGGAATTGCTGGGTCATATGGCAACTCTAACGTTTGTTTGAGGAACTACGACTACTTTCCAAAGGGCCTGCATCATTTTACCTTCCCACCAGCGGTGTGTGTGGGCTTGGATCTCCTCCTGCCGCCTTGCCAACACTTGCTATAGGACATTTTGATTCTAATTGTCCTGGTGGGTATGAAGTACTGTCTCCTTGTGGTTTTGATTAGCATTTCCCTAGTGCCTAATGGTATCAAGCACCTTTTCATATGCTTATTGGCCCATTTGTATATCTTCCTTGGAGAGAAATGTATATTCATATCTTTCGTCCATTAACAAAATTTCTTTTTGTCGTTTTATAATTGAGTTGTAAGAGTTCTTCTACAGCTGGTGTGGTGGCTCACACTTGTAATCCCAGCACTTTGGGAGGTTGAGGCAAAAAGATTGCCTGAGTTCAGGGGTTCAAGACCAGTCTGGGCAACTTGGTGAGACCTCGTCTCTACAATAAAAATTAAAAAAAAAAAAAAAATTAGCCGGACATAGTGGCACACACTTGTAGTTCCAGCTACTTTGGAAGGCTGGGGGCAGAAGGATCGCCCAAGCCCAGCAGGTCAAGGCTGTGGTGGCCGGGAGCGTGCCACTGCACTCCAGTCTGGGTGACGGAGTGAGACTCCTACTCAAAAAAATTTTTAAAAAGAGTTCTTCTATGTGCAAGTCCCTTAACAGATATGTAATTTGCGAATAGTTTCTCCCTTTCTGTGGGTTGCTTTTTTTTACTTTCTTTGAAGCACACAAGTTTTTAATTTTCATGAAGTCCAATTTATTTCTTCTTTCTTCTGTTGCTTATGGTTTTGGTGACATATCTATGAATCCATTGCCATATCTGAGGTCATTTCCTCCTGTTTTCTTTTAAGAGTTTTATAGCTTTAGCTTTTACACTTAGGAATATGATCTATTTTGAGTTAACTTTTATATGTGGCGTGAGGTGAGAGTCCAACTTCATTTTTTTTGCATGTGCCTGACCAGTTGTCTCAGCACCATTTGTTGAAGACCATTCTTTCCTCATTGAATAGGCTTAGCGCTCGTGTTGAAAATCAGTTGACCATAGATGCATGGTCATGTTATTTCTGGACTCTTAGCTCTATTCCATTGATCTCTGCGTCTATCCATTGATTTATAAGACTACATTGTTTTGACCACTGTTGCTTTCCTTCATCACCACATTGCATGGAATACTAGGTTCAAATATTTGTTGAATGTTAAAAGCCCAACAACCAAAAACCTGTGAAGAACTGAATTCATCTGTAAGGTTTACTTAGCTTGCTGCAGAGAGGGAGAATGCACCCTGGAAGACTTCCCAAGCATCTCCAAAGGGAGGGTTATCATAGGGACCTCCAGGGCTTGGATTGGTCCGAGTGATACTGACCAGAGGGTGAGAAGCGGAGGCCAGACCAGGATGGGGTGCTTAATTTTTATCTGGAAGGTAGACGGATTAAAGTGGGGATAGAGTTGTCACTGGGGGAGACGCACTGGTTGAAGGGTGCAGGAAGCGACCAGAGGGGCGGCTCCCAAAATGGCGCCGAGCATGGTGAGGACACACCAGACAACAAAGGCCCTAGCTCCCGGCTTCTGTGTGCACAATTCCCCGCGCGCGTGAAGTTCAAACCTGCAAGCCTCCAATCCTTAGCCAGCTTTGTTATGCGTCCAATAGGACTGTAACACGGCGTCAGCCCCACCCTACTCCCATGCAGCTCCTCCAATAGGAACATAGCACGGCCCCTTCCGGCCCGTCAGGCTAATAAATACAGCCCACTCCCTGCAACTCTCTCTCTCTTTTTCCTCTGTTACAGGTCCTCTGTGTAACAGCCCCTTTAATAAATCTCTTGGTCCTGGCCGGGTGTGGAGTCATTACTGGCGCCAACATTCTTTCACTGGTCACTCAAAGAGCGTGGTCAGTCGCATTCTGTGGCCCTGGGGTGGTCTTGTTGGTCTATGTGTTGCTCTGAGTACCATCTTTGTTTCCCTGGGAACTTCTTGGTCTGATTGTTAGCAGACCTGTTTTCCACTTTCTGAGAGTAAACAAATAGTCTGTGCTGTGGAATAACTAGAGATTCAGTAGGCCAAGGCAGCCCCCACCCATCCGGTGATGAATCAGATACGTGGTGAGGGGCAGCTGGGACCACCAGTGTGTGGTAGCTGGTGCCTAGACCACTATCTCACTACTTGGCTTGGGCCAGTCATTCCCCACTCCCCTTGGCCTGTCTCCTCAACTGTCATAGAGGGAGATTGGGATAGCACCTGGGCCTCCTTCCAGCACTTCATCAGGATCTAGCTGTTTTCCCAGGCCATTTCAGGGAAAAGGAAAGCTCCCGTGATGTGTCCCTATTTCACCGACTCACAAACGCTCGCACACTCATGCATGTGCGCGCTCACACATGCACATGCACGCAGAGCTTTGACTCACCCAGCCTCAAGTCCCTGATTCAGCTTTTAGTTCAGCAGCTCCAGGCATTTTAATTTCATACCCTGGCAACATTTCCAAAAAATCTTTTCGGGACCAACATAGGGATGCCAATATTTTATTTTGTTAAATAGGACATTAAAAATAGCAAGTACTACCACCTGTCTCAAGCATTGACTCATAAAAGAAAAGGTAATGCAATGGAGGAAAATACTCTTAAATTTCCCATGTGACCCTCATTTCTTGCTGAAACTCCTGCTGGAACAGAGGATTGCTATCCTTGCCTGTGCCTATTTATCTTTTGACTTTGGCTCTTATTAAAATGCAAATGCTGTCTGATGGTCAGCCTCAGTTGGCCACAAGGGAGTGATGGGCTCTTGGGGGCAGGTGTGACAGGCTGAAGAAGGGGCAAGAAGCGTTCAGAGCTGGACTCTGGACATGTGGTCTGGCAGCCCAACCAACCCACGTTCCCAGGTGCATTTCAACGGCCTCCCTCATTGTGAGGTTTGAAACTGAGGGCCTGGGAAACGGCCTTGGGTAACTAGTGATGCTCTAATCAAACTAAGGCTGAACCAGAAACCTCCCCTCTGGCCTTGAAACTGAGCCCTGTTAACACCTCCCTAGCTGCTGCATTCTATTGCCACCTCAAGAATTTTCTCCAAACCTGTGAGGAATACTGAGTATGTGTGTGTTGTGGGTCTATTTTTAACTGTTTTGGGTCACAGGAAAATACATAGCATTGGAGGATTCACTCCGTGGGGCCTGTGAAAAGCTGAATTCCAAGAGGGCCTAGAAATGCACTGTTCCTTTAAAATGTGCTCCTGAGTCACCAGAGGGGACCAATCAGCAGATGGGGGAGGAGCTTCATGGGGGGGGGGTCTGACAACCAGTTGTGCCAATAAAGTCAGAGTCTATGGGGATTGCTCCAAGAGTGACAGCCTCCTGAAGAAGCGAGGCGCAAACCTGCTTAAAGGGACAGTGTATCATATGGCCCACTCAGGCCAAGGTGTAATGCGTTCGGAGACCCAGAACTGACCAAGGCATCCCCAAAGGGGTTGCTGTCCTCCTGGAAGATGATAATTTGCTGGGAAAGTCGAGTGATTTATCTGTCTAATTGGGCTTTTATTTGCATTTTAAATCATGCTCTTTTGCTAAACTAATGGACCCCCTATTTATAGATGACTCCAACACAAAGTGACTACTAATTACTACAATTAATATCACGTTAAGGGCTTGCCAGCCAACTTCACAGCAACTTGTATCGCCTACTCATTTTCAATTAAGGCACATTGACAGGGAGAATACGTGGTTATTAAGAGCAGGCCCTGGGGTGTAATTACTGCTCACGAAGGCCATTAAGCAACTCCCCTGCAGGGCTGGCACCTTGGTGCCCAGGGGCTAGGGGCCCAAATCCATGTCCTACCCGGGGGCCATAAAGGCTCAGTGCCGGGCAGATGGCAAACCTGGCTCTGAGTTGCCTGGAGGCGGAGCCAATGATGCCAGGACACTGGGGTGAGACAGGAGAGCCAGGCAGGGAGGCTGAGGGGGCCGCTCCTCCCTTTTCTCAAGATGTTTGTGGCAGCCACCAGAGAGCTGACAGAACGGCAGCCTCCCTGGAGTGGTGTTCAGCCAGCATCTACGGATGCTTCCTCTGGGACAGGCTGGGGGTTGACAGCAGGGACACAGGTTCCGGGGAACCTGGCAGGTAGAGGGCCTGGGCTCCAAATGCTAGGGAATGGTTGCTTCTGAGGAGGAGGAGGAGAGAGATCTTGAAGGGATGGAAAGGCCACCAGAGGGTCGGAAAAGGACCAGGGGGTGGAGGTGGCCAGGGAAGTCAGGGAGGGTGAGCATTTCAGTTGTGGGGCCAGGGTGCTCTTGCGACCGACAGTCCACCGGTTCTTCTCGACCTGGCGGCCACAGCCTACCTGCCACAGACAAGGCGTGGGCTGGCAGCTCCGGGACCAATCCAGGGGAAGGTCAGCAACCCATGGTGGGGAAGGGACCTGGGTCTGTTGTGTGCACGAGCCGCATCTGGAAGTCAATCTAGGCCTTCCCCACTTGACTTCAGGGATGATATATTTATAGCTTTGACTTAGCTACAGAGGAGGATTGAGACCAGGAAACACTACAAATCTGCAAATGCTGCAAACCAGGGCCCCTATCCTCTTCACCCTGGAAGGCTGGTTGTTAAACATTGCCCAGCCCACCACCGTCCTGGGTCGGCCTGTCAGGGCACTGTGCCCTGGGGACTTCAGAATAGGGCCTTGTTTATTTTCTCAGCTACTGACCCCATGTACATGCTGGGTACACAGTAGGAGCTCAATAGGTATTTACTGAATGAGGTCAGGGGGACCGATAGGAAGTCTACTTCTAAGACGCAAGCCACGTAGATAGTGTATGTTCTCAGTAATGAGACAGGAGACTGTGCCACCTCTACACCTGTTGTCTTGATTTGGGACAAACCCGCCGGTCTAACAGATCCCTGCCCCACCCCCGGCCTCAGCCTCCAAGGAGTCCCCCTTCACCACACCCCTATCAATAGTCTCGTCAGGGAGGCAGTTGGGCCTTGATATCAAGTGGGCTCTGGAGCATGGCTGAGAAGGGGAGGGACGGAGAACTCTGGGGAGAACTGGCGTGGCCATGGGGGGTGGTGGGGACGCCCAAGGCATGGCTGACAGGTTCTGCAGCTCTGCTGCCCCTGCTCCCCGTGATGATTCTGCCCACCAGTCCTGTGCTGACAAATCCTCCCTGCTTCTACCTGGTGTACACTTCTTTGGCATCCTGGGCTGCTTCCTGCCTCTGTCTGCACCCAGCCCCTGGAGGCCCTGCCCTCTCTGAGCAGACCTTTTTGCAATGGGCACCTCATGCACTGGACTAGCTGAAATCCTTCCTTTGCACATTTCTGTAATCATGAGGGGTTCCTACAAAGCCCTTGAGTTGGTTTAAGAGAAAAGGAGATTTATTAACACAAAGCCCAGTGGCTCACCTGCTCTCAGGGCAGGCCATGAGATGTCCCAAGATAAGCCAGGGGTGTCTCGGGACAGGCCACAAGTGCCCCAGGAGAAACTGTGTGGTGTCTCAGGGTAGGCCATGAGAAGCAGCTGAAACTGCATTGTAAAAATGCCTTCATAAAATTAATAAAAGTTCATGGGGTTAGAATGGTGATGGGGCCTGAATTCCCTGAGGGAGAAGGAAGTTACCTGCAGGTTTGATGAGCTTATTTTCTCTTAAAGAACAAGGAGCCCTTTGGTCACATCCTTGATGGCATTCAAAAGTTGGATCAGTGAGGGGCGTGAGCAGCTTTGATCACCCTTTCACATCCCCTCCGTAGTTAAACGACCATTGTCTACAAGACTTGTAACATAACCCGAAGACTGGTCTTAGAGATATTTTTCAGAATTTACATTCTGGTGGACCAATGGACACCACCCAAACCTGTGACTCACACCAAGAAACTGACTCAACTACTCTGTGATCCCCTACCCAGAAACTGGCTCTGCACAGAAAGACAGTTTTGACACTTTTTATGACTTCATCCCAAACCAGTCAGCAATGCCCATTCTCTAGCCCCCTGCCCACCAAATTATCCCTTAAAAACCCTAGCCTAAAATTTGTGGGGAGGCGGACTTGGGAAATATTTCCTGTCAGCCTCATTCAGCTGTTTTGCTCTCATTGAATCTTTTCTCTACTGCAACAGAGCTGTCTCAGTACACTGGCCCTTTTCTGTGCAGCGGGGATAAGAACCCAGCCAGAGCTGGGTGCAGTGGCTCATACCTGTAATCCCAGCACTTTGGGAGGCATAGGCAAGCAGATTACCTGAGTTCAGGGGTTCAAGATCAACCTAGGCAACTTGATGAGACCTCATCTCAACAATAAATCAAAAAATTGTGGCATGCCTGCAGTTCCAGCTTCTTGGAAGACTGAGGCGGAAGGATCATCTGAGCCCAGCAGGTCTAGGCTGCGGTGGCTGTGAGCATGCCACTGTACTCCAGCCTGGCAACAGAGTGAGATTCCGATCAGAAAAAAATTCCACAGGTCCAGAACCCAGCCAGACTGTCTCACAGTCACCGAGAAGCAGAGCTCAGCCATGCCCCTCTATAAGGAAAATGGAGTCAGTCAGGCTTTCTCGCCTGGCTGGAACAAGATAGTGCTCCCTCAGACCTTGGCCCACCAGAACTTATGACTCAGCAAGCTAATGTGACTTGTTAAGTATAACTTTGTGCTCATAATCTGGCTGCGTGCCACTATTGTGTACGTCTGCTTAGAAGCAGACAGGGACAAACCTCAGCCTGGAGACCCTTTCCCTTTGTAATCGCCACTGTCACGATTACGATTAAAGGGTACAGTTGTTACGAACCTGACTCCTCTGTTCTCTGACCTTTCCGAATCCGATGTGAACCTGCCTGGAAGGAATTCAGCTCCCCCAACACACCTTTCCTCTCCTGGCTGCTGGGACACTCTGGACTGGACTTCTGAAACTCCCAGCTGACCACTTCTCATGATTCAAATGTCTTTCATCTTCTGGAAAACAGAATTTTCTGGGCAGGCTCCCAGGAGCACATTTGATAACAACCCAGGTCGCTGGCTCCACTCAGCTCTGCAGGAGCCTATTGGCGGTGTGTTCTGGATTAGCTCTGGAGATGACCGACCTCATGTGGGTATGATCACCCTCTGGCCCTAGAGGGGGCGTGCCTGAACGGATCAGGGCTGGTTGGTGTGCTCTGCCCCAAAGCCCACTACAGGAAGCTGCTTGCCCTTTCTGTGGTCTTCAAACAGGGAAAAGTCTGACGGTCTCCAAGATTCTATCACCTACTTCCCACGGGAATCTCCCCACAACGAAGCAGGGCTTGGGGTGGGGGGGAGATGGGGGGATTGACGGGGAGACAGAAAGACAAAGGGATCAGGGAGCTTGGATGGGGCAGAGGTGGAAAATCTCAAAAGAGAGCGCTAAGACGCCCACCCACAGCTGACTCTGCCAGGGCTGGACGGTGGCCCAATGGAAAGCAAGGACTCATTCCACACACCTCTTGTCCTTCACTGTTTTCCTGGTTGCCAGTGGCAGATAGCTGTGTCACTGGCAATGGCCTCTGCGCATGTGGCATAACCTGGAGGTGGCTTCATGCCAGGATTCTTCCTGGCTTTTGGACCAGGTACCTACATTTTCCATCTCTTCCTCAGTGAACTCTGGAGCACTTGAACCCGAATTCTCCAACCAGACCTGACCACCTCTGCCTAGACTCTGCTCCTTTCTTTCATCCCCTCCTCAGTGAAGGCTTCCACTGTGTGCCTGGTTTTCCCAGGCTTGCATTCTCTCTATCTGTTTCTGTCTGTCAGTCTCAGTCTCTCTCACTGTCTGCATCTACCCCTTCATCAGTCTTGAAGCCTTGTGGGATCTGTCTCTCAAGTCTCCCTCTGTCTCCATCACCATTTCCCGAGCTCAGAGCTTCGTTGTATCTGTCTCCATAACCGAAATCGTCTCCAGCCTGACCCGTGCCACCTGCGGGCCAAAGCCTTTCTCCGGCCCACACCAGATCCTGCCTCTCCGCCTGGCTCCTCTTTGCTGGGCCTAAAGGACCCTGCGTGCTCTGGCCTGGGCCCCCCTCCTCACTCAACACCCCCTGAACTCCTGGCTCCGGGCTGTGTCGTTTGCTGAACTGCCCGGATCCGACGTGTGGCTTGCTCCTGATCTTCCTTTAGGTCTTTAGACCTCCTAGAGGTTCTCCCAGCCTGTTGCCTCTAGGCTGGGACTTGTTCCTCTCTGCAATGCTTCCCAACACCCTGTGTGGCCCCACCTGACCCAGCACACCACACGGCCCACTCATGATGGCAGATACCATGCTTCCTGCTCTCCGCTGCATCCCTAGGAAGGGTTCGACCAACACTTCAGGCACCAGCAGGAAGGCTGGTGAAGCCACGGCTCCACCTCGACAGGACGGGCCTCTGCGGGGAAGGAGGTGGGGCACAAGGAGGCCTGAGGAAAGACTGACAGAGGGAGGCAGCTGTGTCAGGTTGGGACATTGGCCCAACAAGCACAGGCTTGTCCTTCCTGGCCATCTTCAGCGACCCTGTGCGGGCATGTCCTGTGAGATGGTGCTGGCCAATGAGATGTAAGCAGAAAGTGCTAGGTCTCAAAGGGCTCAGTCTTCCCACCAGTCCTCTGTCCCCTTCTTCCAGGCACAGTGCCTTAAGGAACATTGACATCTTGTGACTACAGGGACGGAAGTGACATGCTAAGGGGTAGTAGAAAGATGGACATGGTCCCTGTGGCCCAGGCCCCAGGCCTAGGCTGCCTACCTCTGGCAGAGGGCCGGCTGCCATGCCTGTCCACTGGGGAAGTCCCTTAGGGAGACTCCTCGCCCGAATGTCTTGGCTCCCTCCCCACTGGGGACCCGAGGCATCTCCTCCCCCCACCTTCCACCCCCAAATCTGCGCCATTATCCCTGCTCAGAAAACCCTACTCCAAGCACATTTCTAGGCTGCAAGTCTAGTCAGGACATTTCCAGGTTGACAACCTTCTGCTTTAAACCTCAGCCTAAGCTGTGGTTCCCTTAGGCCTCCTCGCCCTGGAGGAGGGGCTTTAGATGCTGATTTCTGGCTGTTATCTGTCTGGTCCCTATCCACCTTGATTGTGGTTCCCATGGAAACTCATTGCCCTGAGGCACTCTCCCGCCCAACCTCCAGAAATCATCCAGACCCTGAGCTGGGGGTCATGAGGAAGGGCAGCCAAGCCCAGTCTCTGGAGTCCAGGCCCAGGGGCACATTTGATTGACTAACCCAGCAAAAACTTTCAGGTCCTGCGCTGTCCTGAAGGGCACAGGACTTTCAGCCCAAGGTGGTCTGGCAGGGGCTGGGCCACATCTGTGAAATGGGTCAGTGTTGGTATTTTGTTCCCTGTTTCTCCACACTGACGACCCTGCCAACACCTTGGAAAGCACCAGGGCATGCTGGCAGCCGAGGAAGCCTCCTGGGGCTTAAAGTGCTTCCCTCCCTGATGACAACAGCAGCTGCTGGGTAGAGGAAATGCCCCACCCAGATGCCCCAGTGTGGCTTACAAAAGCTCAGGCCCATTCAATAATGGGCAGTCTCTCCCAGGACCCCACTGTGGCTGGCTCCTGTCTCCCAGGGTGGGGCCCTTTGTCCTCCTGGGTGCAGGGTTATGGCTCCTTCTTTGGGCCAGAGCAGCACTCTGGCTGTACTTGGAGCTGGCTGTAGCTCCATGTGGCCCATGGTGTCCACACTGATGTGACCATGCTCCTCCCCATGCTGGGCACCTCTGTAGCCACACAGCCAGTCTCTTCTGGGTCCTGCCTACAGCCCGTGGGAAACAGGGCAGGTCAAGAAAACCAAGAGTCAGGCAAGATAGCCAAGGGGCAGGCGTGTGCCAGGGAGCCCTCACCCTTCATTTTGACTTTACTTAGCTAATAATGCTCTTCGTCCTTCTGTAGCTGAAACCTGAAGAGAGATTTGTCTCTTCTCCTTCCCGGAACCCCCTGGTGCAGGGAGGGCCAGCGTCTGCCTTTTCCTTTCCTACCCAGACCTCACCTCAATACAAGTTCCTTACATAGCCCAGCTCGCCAAGTCTGGCTCTCGGCGGACTACTGAAGATGATTAGGGGATTCATATGCTTGTATTTCAAAGTTAAAGTCTCGTTTGTTCCCTCCCGGGATTGCAGCTAGTGCATTGCTACAGAACCAGGAGCTGATTACCTCTCCTGCGTCTCATTCACTCTTTCTAGAACAAACCTGAATGTTCCCATATTCCAACCTTAGCTATAATGTCAGGTATCCCTCTCTGGGTTGTATCCCCGGATTTGCTCCCTTGCTCCCAGATGGCTTTTCGACATGGAAACTGGCTGGCCATCATGGTAGTTCATGTCACCCTATTCCATGAATTCACCAAAGCCCTATCCCCCAAAACTATTCCTTCTCTGCTCTTGTGTATGGATTCAGACAGTCCTGCCATTGGCTCCTCTACACCCCATACTCTTTGACCAGGGACAGCATTTTAGTTCCCCTTCCACCCCGAACCCAGTCTCCCAGGAGGCAATTCCTAGCTACCCTCTCTCTGTTGCTCCATTCTGCTAAGAGGAGCCCAAGTAAGTCTCTGCTGTTTCTCTTCTCCCTTCCCCACTGTCAGTGTCCAGAGTGCCCAGACAGGCCTCTGCACTGATGACTTTGTTGAGTTCGTCCTCAGCCCCCATCCCCTCACCTTTATTTGCTCTAACTTGCTAAGCCTATGTATCCTCAGAAACCATAACAGCAACGATATCGCACCGCAGAAAACCTAATCTCTGTGCGGCGACAAGAGTGACTCCATCTTGGAGACTGGCTTCTGATTAGCCCAGTCCCATGAATACCTCCTGATTTCTACTTTATTTACTGTCCCTAGTGTAAGAACATGTACTCTTGCTTTTAGGTCAAAGCAACCTTGACGCTATCACACAAATTATAGGCTATGACGCCTGTAGCATTCTTGCCTGTTCTGGAGAGTTGACTTTCATTGTCTTGCTGGAGCACGTACCTGCTTTCCTGTTGGCACATGAGCCCTGGATGTGGGAGTAACAGAGACCTGTCTCGTGGCCGCCCAAGACCACATTTCTGTCTGTAAGTCTCCAGTAAGGCACCCTATACTGACAAGCTGGATTTATCTGACTCCTTTTGGTTTCCAGGCTCCTTTGGCACTTGGGATGGGGGAAGGTCACTGTGTACATATGGCCATTTCACAGAACACCCTGATCCTTACCCAAAATGGTGTTCCTAAAAACTTTTGTAGCTAGATACCCCAGCTTGGATTCCATGACTTTCAGCCTGGGCAGGAATGCTCATACTAAAGTCCTTCAAAGGTACGACCCCCTTGGGAGGATTCCTGTCTGGAAGCCCCCTCCCCTTTGCTACCCATTGAGGGTTAGATAAGACCCCCTTACCAGGTCCTCTCTGACCTATGGGAGTCTTGGGGCTGTGGGGAGATTAAGTGACCGATACATATATCCTGTCACTGCTTTCACCCATGCCTGGCCCTCTGCCCTGGTTTCTACCACCTGGGACACTTGGTTCCACTTCCAACAGGTCCTGCTGTGCTGCTTGAATTGTCTGATTTTGACCTCCATCTAGCCCCTGACTTTTTGTGAGTCCATATATAGTATTCAGGACAAACTAGATCTCAGGTGACCTTTAGGAGACTCAAGAAAATCCAAAGTAAAGACAGCCCGAAGACCCACGAAGAACTCAATAGAGAACAGGCCTTTCCCACCCAGATGTTTCTGGTTGGTCAGAGACAAGTGTTCCATGATTTCTTTTGAGATTGTTATCCCCTTCTTTGTTCCTGGGCCAGGGGGGTGGCAACAGAGCTTTGGGGAATAAAAAGGGGAGCGCGAGGAACCTCAGAAGGCAGGCTGCAGCTGTGAAGGGAAGAGGAAGCTAAGCCGAGATTTTGAGACACAGCAGGGAAGGACCCACGAGGAATGGACCCAGGATCAGAAAGCAAGATGGGGCCTCGCTGGCAAGAGACCTGTTACAGATTCAGGGGGACAAGGGACAGCAAGTGGAAAATGAACGGTGAGGGGAGCAGGGGTGACATGGGGGCAGGTGGAGAGGACGGTGGGTCCACACAGAGGAGATGTCCCATGGGGCGCCTGGCTCCGTGGGGACAGCAGTGTGGGAACTGCAAGAGATGCTTGCCAATCCTGGGCCTGATAGGCAAAGGTGAGCGCCCCCAAGTCACGGCTCATTCTCCACTTCCTGCACCCAGACTCCAAGCCCCAGAGGACCCTGAGCTCAGGCTTGAGTGCTCTTTGGGGATGTTATGGGGATGGACCTTCTGTGAGAGGCGTGAAGCCTGGCTAAGGCTAGGCAGGCAAAGAAGACACGGGGTAGGTGAAGGGCAATCTGGACCCCCCACCCATTCCTCTCCCTCCTTTGTGGAATTTTGTCCAGCAGACACATTTGCATAAGAAGATCTCCAGCCCTGGATGTCCCCACCCAGACCAGAGTCGGCTTGGGGCTTTCCTTTCCCAGATGCATATTTTCTCTCTTAAAAATGAAAGATTCAAATTCCTGAGCAAGTATAGAAAGCAGGAGGGAACCCTCAGGAGAGAGATATAGGTATCATCAACCTATTCCAGAAATCCACCTTCAGGGCGAAGTTCTTCTCCCTGCCCTACTCCTGCCTCTGTTTACCAATGTTTCCTGAACTTTGACCCTGTAGGCCAGGGCAGGGGATCTCATAGTGGCCTCTTTTCCTTTGATTTTTCATCAGGCTGACCGTGTTGGGGACTTCAGTGTGGGACCAATGGCGCGGACCACTAGGAAAGAAAAGGGGTCTAGAACTCTTGTGCTGAAACTGGAAAAGGGTCAGGCCGAGCCTCACCCAAAGTGCCCAAACCCCTGGGCAGGGACAGAGTGGGACACCTCTGCTTGTTCCTACACCTAACGAAAGGCCCATCTTTGGAGACCCCACATTCCCCACTGCCCATTACTAGACGGGCCACTCTCCCCCAAGGACAGGGACACCTCCAGGCTCACTGTGTACAGCACCATAGCTCCCACTCCACTCCATCAGAGACCGGGGACCACACTTCTCCCTCCCGCTCCCAGAGTCCTCTCTACTGTCTGGCCCTCGAAATCAGGCCTTTGCCTTGTTGAGGGAGCAGGACTACATGTCTTTGGTCCTCTTTTCCATGCCTCTGGGTGTTCCAGTGCAAGTGAAACTGCGTTTGCATCAAATTCACAAACTTGTCATCTGCCAGGGAGCAAGTAGTGGCCAGCCTGGGCCCAGAATGCATTTTCTATCTGGGCCCAGCCGGCTCTCTCCCTGTCAGGCAGCTTCCCAGAGGGGCCCCGGGAGGAGCAGCAAGGTTTGCTAGGACCTCCATTCCATCTGAGACTTGGTGCTTTCCCAGCTTCTATCATCCACCGATTCATCCATTCAACAGATACTCGTTGGGCACCTATATCATCCCTGTTCTAGAAGCTGGAGGGACAGCATGGTCCAGAATGACACAGCCCTGCCTGCATGGAGCTTACCTTTCAGGGAGGAGAGATAGATAGCCAACAAGGAGACGGAGATGGACAAGGTAAATCCAGATAATGATAAGTGCTATGAAGAGAACAGGGTGGACAGGGTGGCAGGATAACCTTGGAGGGTGGGCCCTGGAGCTTATGGATGCAGAGGCGACCCCTCTAAGGGGTTGTCTAAGCTGAGCAGGAGGCGTGAGGTTGAGCCAGTGTGCGCAGAAATGTTTGGGTAGTAGCCAGATCGTGACTATTCTGGGAACTGATCTGCGTCTCCTGTGGTCAGAGAGAGGGAAAGAAGGCACCAAGGCGTCAGAGGAGGAGGAAAGAATGGTGGGGCAGGGGCCTCCTCCCCAGGGAGAAACAGTTGGCTGTCCAGGCCTCCCTGGAGGCCTCTCTAGACCATGTCTGTTGGGCTTCTCTGACAAGAACCCTGTCCCTGCCCCCCACCAAGACTCAAACCAGCATCACTGAAGAGGAAGGCCAAGCCCTGACAAAACCAAGCCCTAGCTAAAGTCACAGCTGAGTTAGCTCCTCTCTCCTACCCCCACTCTGTCCTGTCCCCTTTCTAAGATGTAAGACCCTCCTTGGTCAGTTCAATTCAACCTATCTTTACTGACTCCCGGACTGTGCCCTGTTTCCAGCAGTGCTGGAGCCTGGCTGTGGGCCCCAGTTCCAGGCCCTGGAGGGGACCTCTTCCCTTCCCCTCTGGGCCCCAAACCTGACCACTTCCCTCCTCAGCTCTGTCCTCTGAGCTAAGCCAGCAGGGATAAGGATGGGTTACAGGTCCCCATGGTCATACGCAAAGCAGTGACTCCAAAGCCCAGCCTGTCCACTTTTTGACAACAGGCCTGGTGTAGGAAGCCTCTTGGGTCTGTCTCTTACAGTTCCCAAGCCTGCACCCCTCCCGGGCAGGCCTCTCCTTCTTAGTCCCCTGGGTCCCTTGAAGTTCTAAGCACCAGGTCTAATTCCTTCATCACCCATGAGCACTCCCCTCTTCCACCCCACTGAGATGCCTGCCATCACTCTGTCATCAGCTGTGGGAACAAATGTCATTGCTGTCTTCGGCAGGTGCTAGGCTCATCCAGTACCCTTAAACACTGAGCCATCGACCATCAGATAGCAGGCAGGCAGCAGGTGGGTTACCTTCCCCAACTGTCACCACAACTCTTCATTTATCCTCCAGAATGGGGGCGGGGGATGGACAGTGCTGTCCTGAAGAGCTGATCCTCTTGCTAAAAGGAGAAAAGAATGCCTAAACAACTCTTGGAGAGTACAACAGAGTGAGGCCTAAATGTAGCATACTAAAAGCTCGAGGAAACTTGGGCTGCAGACAAATGTGCCATGTCGTCAGAGGGCTAGGGAGATACTGTGGGCTGAGTGGGAGGAAGGGCTCCAGGCAGGCCTTGAAGAGTGGGCAGAGAATGAGAAGAATAGGAAGCTGCTGGCACCTGGATGCCAAAGGAAAAAACAAACAAAAATTCCACGGCACTCTTTCTGACGCTCCAGCATGAATCCCTAGGGCCAGGGACAAAGGAAGGCCTTGGTGGGGAAGAGGCTCTGTTCCTGCTATCCCCTACTGCTTTTCCGAAGGCATGTGGCAGTAAGGAACGGCTGGAACAGGCTTTGCCTCTCTTTGGTCTCTGTCCAAACCAGCTGAGGGCTGAGCAGTTCTACAGACTGTCAGTTCATTTGCTGGGGGTGAAGATGCAAGTTGGGAGAGGCTCTGGCTGCGAGTGGCTTGGGGGTTTGGGGGCAAGGCAGTGCCCAGGGAAGAGGCTCTTTCAGTCTGCCTGGGAGTGGGCTGATGGGGGGCTTTGCTGCTGGTGCAGGTGGATAGTCAGGGAGGGAGGGAGAGAGGGAGCGGAGGGCAGGTGCTGGGGCCACAGCCAGAGAAAAGCACCCCCCACGGGGCTGGAGACAGCCTGCAGAACAACACAAGACAGGCTGTGGAAGAGATGTTGCCACCAGATTACTGATCCTGCGCTCACATGGAGTTCAAAAGCGAGGCCACACACCACAGTCACCCTTCCCTGCTGCCAGGGTGTGGACGCCTGGTCTCAGACCCCCAAGTGGCCTGTACCTATGCAGAATGCAGAATGTCTACCCTGCACGGCCTTCACATCTCCCCCTCTCTCTTGCATGATGGGGTCTTCTCTGGTCATTTCTCTCGGCCACCCCCCTCCATCTCCTCAGGCCTTTCGTTAACTTGCCCCTAGATCCAGAAGCTCCACCCGCCAGATTAATCCGCACTTAGTGTTGCTGCTGCCCCCTCTGCCTGCCCCATGCCTTTTGAGGCTGAGCCCCCATTCCATTCTATTCTTCCCACTCCTTGTCTACTAGATGTATTTTTCTTTCCTTCCTTCCCTCCTTTCCTTCTTCCTTCCCTTCCTCCTTCCTTTCTTTCTTTTCTTTCCTTCCTTCCTTCCTTCCCTCCCTCCTTCCTTCCCTCCTTCCCTCCCTCCCTCCTTCCTTTCCTTTCTTCCTTCCTTTCTTTCTTTTCTTTCCTTCCTTCCTTCCTTCCTTCCCTCCCTCCTTCCTTCCCTCCTTCCCTCCCTCCCTCTCTCCCTCCTTCCTTCCTTCCTTCCTTTCTCTCTCCCTCCCTTTCTTTCTTTCTTTCTTTTTTTTTTGAGACAGGATCTAGCTCTGTTGCCCAGGCTGGAATACAGTGGCACAATCATAACTCACTGTAGCAGCCTCAACCTTCTGGGCTCAAGCAGCCCTCTCACTTCAGCCTCCCCAAATGCTGCAATTACAGGCAAAACCACCATGCCCGTAACTTTTTCAACACCAGCGTTTTTATCCCACTCGCCCGCGCACCACAATCATCAGTTCCGAGGCAGGACACGAGACACGGCAGGGCCTCTGAGGCCAAACGCATAGGCTGAACCAACGGCTCCGAGCTGCTGGGAGTGAGGCTCCAATCAGGGCCTTTTTTCCAACTAAAATAGGGGGAAACACCCATCAACATCAAACTGTTCAAGATTCTGACTGGCACCAACCCCGTGACAGTTAGTAGTCAGAAAGAAATGTGAAAGGATTCAGAGAAAATGAGACAGTCATGAAATTTACCCACCTAATCTGACAACTGACAGGCCTGGGGATGGCAGAAAAGCAAAGACAAAGTATGCAGCCGTTTCTAGATGTATGCCACCAGTCTAGAAAACCAACTGAATGGCGTGGAATGGCTGATATGGAATGTCACGGAAGTGGGTAGGAGAGAGCAGGTGGATGGCAACCGATCTGTGGTAGGAGCCACGGCAGATTGGGAACTTCACAGGAAGAGGACACGGGAGGGGCTAGGGCTGGCTAAGCAGATCCACTATACATAGAGAAGCAAACGTGTGATAAAACCATCATGGACTTGTTTGTCTTCAATAACTACACCTCGATGTGCTAATCGCCCTGAAATGTCCCCAAAGCTCTCTAGAACATTGTCTTTTCCAGTTGCACCACTTTTCCGTATGGTGAGTCCTCTAGGCCATCCCCGTGCATTGCCACTTCTGTTCTCAGGACAAAATGCCCTTCTCTTGGCTCTGCCTGCCGACTCATCAGGATGAGATGCTGAGGTGTGGCTCTTGATTAAGATAAATGACCGCTTCCTCAAATGCAGAACTTTCAACTCCACAGAGAGAGGACATGAACTGGGCTCGATCTCCAAAGTGACAGACCCTGGGGTGGGAGGGGCCTGGGGGGACACAGAGCTCCTGGTACCCACATGAGAATATCTAATGCTCTGGTGGCAGAGGAAGGCCTCAAATAATCCCTTGAGTACTTGATTTCAGGGAAAGGAACTATGATGAAACGTGGCCATTAGCAAGGGAAAAAATAAAAAGGGACTGCTTAAAGACCAAAAACTCCACAGGAAGCTTTGGAGAACATTTGAAAATGGAAAAAAATCATGTCCCGCAGAACAAAAAGACTAGGCTCATGACCAGATGTCACAGGCAGCTAAATGTAGAGCTGTTGGGGCTGAGATGAGCAGAGCCTGCTGGGAGAGGGGGGCTGGTGACCTGGGCCTTGGCTTTGCTCCCACACTGAGGGGGCTCCTCACAGATCCCAGAAGCAGGAACTAAAGAATGTTTGGGCTACGAAGGATTTAATCAGCCCAGACCGAAGGCAGGATGCACACAACCCCAGGCACATACATTTTGCAAATGAATGACAAGGCATCCATCTACTCTGCCAAAGACACACAGCAGTGAGTGATCACACTGTGCAAAACAGCCTCTCGGATCAGAGCCTCACCACCCTGAGTTGGCCCCCTGGGAACAACAAGAACTCTGGTCAAGAGAAACACTTGCTGGAACTCAGGCCAAGATCTGGTCAAGGATAATCAACACATAATGAACACTAGAACTTTCTTTCCCCACCGTTACTATTGTTAGTGTTAGATTACTGCGAAACCCTTGAATTTCTTCTTCTGCTCCAGACATTGTAAGGGCTCAGGAATGTTTTCCTATACACCCGTAGCATGGCTTTTTTGTATCCACTGAACACCTTAGGCATATTAGAAAAAGGTATCCCCTGGCCTCCCCCCAGGCAGATCGAGGGCAGCCATCAGCCTGCTGGGCCCCCAAGTGGGGCTTCGTTTCTGCCCCTCAAGAAGCCTCCAGTGCAGAGCAAAACTTGCCGAGCCACAGGTAGAAATCTGCGGATTTCAGAGGGGAAATGGCCTTTACTATTTATGATGTGATCGATCATCTGAATGGAGGCCCGGGGCTCAAGGACCGAGGCGAAAGTGTCTTCACCTGACCTGGGGCCAAGGAAGAATCACTGCCCCTTTGATGGTTGCTGTTTTCAGCTGACCAGAAGGAAGTCCCACAAAGATATTGGGGGTGATTGCAGAAGCGACTTTGATGCCAAGTGGAATAGCTTCACATTCGTGTTTTAAGTCAACTTTCAATGTAAGTAGAATAATCACACAGAAGAATGCACATGTCATATATGCCCTGGCCAATGCATTTCAGTAAGTGAATGGGCCCGTGCAACCAGTACCTAGATCAGCAAGCAGAATAGTGCCAACCAACCCCTGGGAGTTCCTCTGTATCCCTATTCCAGTGACCTCCCTCCCCAAAGTAAGCACCATCTTGAAATCTAACCCCCTGGATTCCTTTTGTCTGTTTTGAGAATTTTACATAAATGACTTCACAATATCTAGGCCTTTCATGTCTGACTTCTTGCTATTGCATGGAACGGTATGGTACTACACTATAGAAATACACCACGATTTATTTATCCATTATACTGTTAATGGGCATGCAAGCAGCTTGACTTTCTTTCTAAGTGACTATTTTTTTCAATAATAAAGACAATCAAATAGTCATTGTAAAACATGTTCCCATTTTCCGACCTCATGGAGAGTTCCGGGCTCCCGCTGGGTTCTTGACATCTGGGTTTCACCTCCTTCCTTCTCTGCCTGGAGCTCCGCTTACCAACAGTCACCCCCTGAACCCTTCTTCGGACATCTCTGCCTCCTTACAAGTCCTGCTCCCAGAGAGAGTACCCGCTCTGCCTTTCTCCTCAGACCTGCAGGCTCTTGCCCCCCGGGGAAGTTGCTCCATTCAGTGCCGGGAACCCCTGCCTTTCTCTGTGACTGGGCCCTCAGGACCAAGCCTTCCCCTTGTCTTTGACCAGCTGCCTCACCCTTTGCAATCTTCACTAGGCTTCTTGCAACCACTAGCCACAAACGCAGAAAATGTCCTCAGCAGCTATTTAACTGAGGAAAAGGAAGGCCTGGAGTGCAGCAGCCCTTGCCTGACTCCCCCCCTACCCATATGCCTCCCCTCTCCCAAGCTCCAAGCCCCAGTCTGGAGCCTCCCTTCTCCCCTCCAGGACTTTGCCCGTGCAGTCTTCTCCCTTAGTCCAGAAACCCTCTGCCTCTCCCTTTCCAGGGCATCTTCCTCTCAGTCTGCTTATGGGCCACCCCTTCCTTCCTTCCTGGTGTGAGGAGTGCTGCTCTTCACACACCTACCAACAGCATCCTTAATCAAGCACACCCTCAGCCCTGTTAAGTACACAGGCTACTGTGCAGGCTTTCAGCGTGTAACCTCTAGGTGGCATTTTGACATTGTCACCCATGCTCTGTTGAGACTTGTCCCTCGACTTACTGGGCAACCATCTTTCCTGAGTCTGTCTGTATTCCACCCCTATGCATTTTTTCTACCCTCTGTCACCCATTCCTGTACCTGCCTCTTAAATGACAGCCTTCCCCCAACACTCTGGGTTCATCTCTGTTTTGAGTTTTTTCTGTCTAACAACACATTGTGGGGAACCTACCTCTCCTGTACCCAGTCCCACACTTCTTCCCGAATTCAGGCCTTCCATCTAGCCATTCTGCCTGAGGTCCCCGAAAAGCCTCAGAATCTCAGGGAGATGCCTTTTGAATACAAGTGTGTTAGAATATTGCATTTAGAAAACAAGCCAACAAGTGTTTTTGCAATGCCAGCTATACAATGTGGCGTTCAGCAAAACCTTGGCAGGTGGGTTCTAGAGCAAACAGCCTGTCCCTTCCAAGGGTCCACAATGCCCCCACGCTATCCAAGAGGTGCATCAGAAGTCCTGTCAGAGAGTGACATTTTTCTCTTTACCAAAAAGAAACCTGGATTTAAGAAGTTGAGAGAAGGATATGTCAGTCCAGGAGAGGTAGGTTCCCCACAATGTGTTGTTAGACATCTGGGTTAGCAGGAGCCAAGACCCTGCTAAACCGATGTATTGAGCAAAGCTCAGTGATCTGAGTTTTCATAAAGGGAAGAGCAAGGACATGCTGCAGAAAGAAATTGACGACCTGAAAGCAAGGGTGCACGCAGTTAAATGACCCAGAGAGGACAGCCAGACCAGAGTGGTGGACTTCTCTGAGGACACAACCAGTCCATGCCACCCAGCAGGGAGAGATGTCTCTCCCCACTTCTCCTGGTGGTGGCCAGGTCCTTAACCCCTCAATGGAAGTCACTAATGTCATCCATTCAGGTCAACCTCCTACAGCCCTAGGGCAGGGCAGAGGGGGCCAGAGGGCAGGTCAGGAGAGACAAACGGAAAATCTCAGGCATCAGGCACAGGAGCCTCACTGGGAAGAGGCCCTGGAGAAGAATGTGAGAAAGAACAGAACGAAGTGACCACGTCGGCTCCATTTGGGACATAGAAGAAAGGCTGAGAGTCATCACCAGCATTGCAATGGAGACCAGGAAACAAAGCTAGACAGATCCAGTGACCTTCCTGGAGCCTTGGTCCTGAAACAGAGACCCGCTATTGTCTGTTCATGTTGCCAGAGCCCTTAGAGAAGGGCATGGTGAGGGATCGAGTGGGCCCACAGGTATCCACACTCCTGGGAGCTAACAAAAGGTGTACTTCCCTTATCTCCTGGGCACTCTCTAGAAATAACTTCAAAGAATCAACTTCCCTGCAGACTGTGCTCAATTAACTGAGAGAAATCATTCCCATTTGCTCCCTTTTCTTAGTAATCATAGGCTTGAATAATAGAGCATCAAGGTCATCATAAGTCTTGTAATTTGTGTAACTTTTGTATCAATGCAATCGCACAACTTTTTGTGTCAATAAGTCTTGTGTTTTGTATAACTTTTGCATATAATAGCATGTAACGATGTATGATGTCTTAGGACTTGTTAACTCCCTTTACAAACTTGGCTTCTGATAAGTGTTACTGATAAAAAACCGTGAGATACTTTTGGTAACTGGCGCCAGGAAATGTGAAACCATAAAATGTTATTGACAAAACTCAGCTATAACTTAGGTACTACACAATGCTTTGCTAGTCACGTAGTCAATGTATCAGTACCAACTACCCTAAACTTATAAAAGCAGACTATAAACCTTGAAGGATGAGGACAATCACTTAAGAAAGGCCTCGAGTCCGACTCTACTCCCTGGATTCAAATTCAGAAATAAAACTCTTTCTACCAGCTCCCTGCCCCTTTGATCTCTTGGTATCAAGGGAGAACAACCGAGTGTTGCTCAGACCATAACATTCCCTCCCACTTATCCTCCTTTTGTATGGTCTGGATGAATTCCCTCACTAGGGAGGGTCTGAGTGTTGTACCAATGCAGAGAAAGCTAAGGCAGAGGGAGGGATGGGGCTGCGTGTGCTAGCCTGCCCTCCTCCGACCTGCATGTCGTCCCCAAGCCATCTGGAAAGTTACCACCTGGCCAAGTGAGAAAGCTGGTAGAAGTGTGGGGGTAATGATGAAACAGGCAGGTTCCTAAAGGCTGGGTTTAAGGGGGAAGAAATCTGAGACAAAAAGAATATATGTCAAACATGTGTCAGGTTAAGAGAAATGGTTCCCCAAAAGCCAAACTCAGAGGCAGAGCTGAACATGGACACTTCGGAGAACAGTTACTGGTAGGGCGGACTAAGGACTTATTCTGGTGACAGGACAAAATGGAGTTTCTCTGGTCACCTTGAGTAGGCTTAGTCCAGCATGGACATGAATTATCATTATGAATCCTTGACCAGAACAATCAGTTTCCCAGAACCCTGGGCAAGTCTCATTCTACAAGATGTTAAGATGAACATCTTTGTTCCAAGAACTTGCCTTCCAGCTACTGGCCCACCCTTTGTCTATGTGCCGTGCCTGATCAACTCATCTGCTGTCACATACAGAGAAACAGACCAACATTCTATCGCCATGGCATCAGTCCCGGTGTTCTCATCCATAAAAGGTTGCCTGCCCCCTCGAAAAGAAACGTTATCAACTCCCAGCCTCAAACTTTTGGAGCTGTGTAGATCTTAGCTTCTGGTCTCTTCTCTCCCTTAAAGTGAGTAAACTCTTTTCTGATCTACATACAGTCCAAATCTTTGCTTTACCTAACGACTGGAACCTGTTTTCTTGAATGCTATTTTTAATGGGGGAAGTGGGGTACACAAAAGAGAATAAAGACACGACTGTGGGTGGTTACATTCCCAACCACGGGGAGAGAAGCTGCAAAAGGCACAGCCCAGGGGGTGGGGAAGTAATGACAGATGGAACTTGGGGTGCACATGTGTAGGATGGGGGAAAACCTCACCCCCCATTTGGCCTTGAGATAAGGACAAAGATCTGGGCACCCCTGGGCACGTGAGACCAGTGAAAGGATGGGATTGCCAACTGAAAGCAAAATAGAATCTCCTCCGACCCTTGGCACAGGCAAGAGGTTTCCACGCCTGAAGCTGACCCACAGTATTTAGTCTGCCTTAAGCAAGGTGTTCCAAGGCTTTCAGTCCAGACAAGAACTCAGGGGTTCTAGAAGGAAGAACCCCAGCGCTCAGGGGTTCTAGAAGGAAGAGGATTGGGCTGAGCTATGTGTCTTTGAGTCTTTCTGGCCTTTAAGGATATGTCAGCAGGCAACACGAATGGGCTCATGAACCCTACACTGTTAGGACCAAAGCATCCCTCGAGCTGTAAGGACCCATCAGAGAAAGCATGTAGGCTCTTCTCTTCCAGATAATTTTCTGTGCTAAGAAGGAGGGTTAGTTATGCAGAGGTTGACAGAGAGCCCTGACAGGAGCTCTGGAAGGGTATGAAATAGAAGAAGAGTATGATGAGGGGGGCACTGGGACCCCCAGCTGGGAGCCCTTGCCCGCACAGCAGTCCTCAGTGCCACTCCCCCCGGCAGAAGGGCCAGTGGCCGCACTCCTTGCGTTTCAGGCTACCATGGACTGTGCATGGCACTGTCATCTTGAGCACTTCCTCAAGATGTGTGTGGTGATGAAAGACAGGTGAAGAGGCTTGGTTTGTAAGAAACCCAGCGTGGTTTCCAAGCAACTGTCAACCCATGGTCTCAGCAGAAAGCAGAGCTCAGCTATGAGCTGAGCCCAAGGCTTCAGAAGTGACCTTGACCCAGCTCGAATACAGGTGGCAGGCTGTATACAAGGGCATCCCAAAGACTTTTGAGAAAAAAACAGGGAAAAAGACATCCACCAGGGGTCCCTTCCACTTCCCCTTGGCTCCTACCTCTAGTCATTCCCAAAAGACCATTCCAGATTCAGAGCATCCCACCTACTAGAGCAGCGCCTTCTCAAGCTTCCTGCCCATGGCTTCGTTTGGCATCTAGAGACCCCACCTTGATTCTAACTGTCATGGCCATGGGCATGAGTGCATGGGGGACTCACCACACCCACTCCCCAAGGGAGGGGGGATGAACACCGAGACACCCGAGTCAAATGACAAGGTCAGCGGTAGAAGGGATGGGACAGAGTAGAGCGGTAGAAAGGATGGTGACCTTAGGAGGTGGAGCTCAGCCTGGAAGGTAAAACATGAAAAGCGCCAGGGTGTTGAGGTAGAAGGAAAGAAAAGTGGCCCCCGAGATCCCAGGGTGAGCCCAGTCATTACTATTCACCTCTCTCTAGGCCCTTCCACACCACTGGTCCCACTATTGCTCCTTGGACCTCTTCCTCCTGGTGCTTCAAGATGACCTGGAAACAGAACAAGGCCATCAGACGGAACTTTGCTGGCTAACAGGGATCCCTGAGGCCTGGTGGAACAAGTGTGTCTAATGGTTACCTTGTAACAGCCCTGTCTTCTCGAGGTCACATTTCCCTCCAGGTGGGCCTGTCTTACAGCCCTGCCTCCTCTGAGCGTGTCTGTGCTCATCTTTAAGGATGTCCTTTGGCTTCTGCTCACCTGTACGCATGCACATCTGTCTCCTCCCACCCGTATCTATTCTGCTCCTTTCTCTTGGCCTCATTTGTGTCTCCACTCCATACAGAGGGTGAAGGCTGAAATCCAGAGCCTGTCATAGAAAAGAGTGTCACAGTTCTGGAGACGAGGCCTCGTGACCTCTGAGGACACACGTGTCCTTCTCCTTGCCTTGCCCTTCCCCTCAGCCCTGTGCCACCTGTGAGGCCTGAGGGCTTAGGGGAGCCAGACCACATGGCGTGGAGGAAGCTGCAGATGCTTGTTCCTCATGGGTTCTTCACCTCACCCTAAACCCGCCTTTCCCTGAGGCTGGCTCATCTTCCAACTCTTCTACAACAAGAAGCTCTCCTTCCTGCTACTCGTCTTAGGCCCGATGCCTCAGGCAAGGTCTCAAGGTCAGTGCCCTCCTGGTTTCTCACCCGGTCTTCCTGCTGTGCTGACCCCTCCTGGCGATGCTACACCTTCCTCTTGGAGCCCCCCAACCCATGCTGTGTGACCCTCTTCTTCCCATCTTCATCCATCAGCAAACCTGGTGGACTTCCACATTCGCCTGCCACAAGGGCTTAGAAGAATGCTTGGCACATAGTAGGTGCTCAATGAATATTTGTTGAATGAATGAATGAACAGCTCTGGCCTTAGACAATGTTATCTCTGGGCCCTCCTCTGCTGCTACCAAGCAGTCCATGTTGCTAACCCCTTTGGCCCCTTTCCCCCTCAATTTTCAGAGTTGACCATTGCTCTCAAGCCCTTGTCCCTTCTCCCTTTTGGTTGACAATATTCACAGTTAGTTCACTGCTACACATCCAGGCCATCAACGGGAAACTCCCTCCTCGGCCCTCCCACTTCATGTCGTCTGCCCGTGGCCCTCACTCACCTCTAACAGGCTCCTCATCCTTTCTCAGATTAATTCCTCTGCTTGGGCTTTGGGACCCACTGGCCTTTCTGCTCACCCCAGACTGGCCCTCCCGCCAAGTGTCCCTGTCCCAAAAGCCTGCTAAATTCCTTCTGCCCTTGCCTCCCTCCCCTCAGCCCATCTCCTATTAGATGGAAACCTTTCCACCACACCCCATCCTCTCTCAAAAATGTCATTTACCAGGAAGCTTTTGGAAGCATCTTGTGGAAGGCTTGCCCCCCACCCCTTCTGTCCATTCCACCCAGTATAACTGGACTCTACTCCCACCAACCTGATGAATCTGAGTTCCCAGGGGGCAAGCATCCTTTGCCAGGCCACATCCTACAACCTTTCCTTTTCCATTTTATTACAGAAGGAGCACATGCTTATTTGAACAACACTAAAGAGTCAAAAAGTGAGTCCCTCCTTACCCAACCCAGCATGATATGAAAGGTAGAGTATATAACTAACCTTCCAGACTTCGCTGTGCACAAACATAACGCCGTTTTGTGTGCCCAAATGCAAATTGGCTTTTAAAAACATAAACGGGCCCTTCGTATACACACTGTCCCGTGGCTTGCTTTATTTCCATGGGCGTATCAACGTACTTCCACTGAAGTTCAGTACACAGGTCCCGTGGCACTCCTGGGGGGCTGTGTTGCACCCCATCATTTCATGGATTTACACTGAATCTAGCCACTCCCCATTCACAATTGCTTAGATTGTTTCCAGTTCTTAACATTGCCAGGTTGTCACAACCATCCTTGTGTGTACATCCTCATAAGTTACCTGAGTATTTCCATTGGAGGGAGTCCCAAAAGTAGAATTGCTTTTTATGTTTGCATACTTGGTGCTGCCAAATGGCCCTCCAGAAAGGCTTTGCAGATGCAATGCTTTCTCTTGGCTGGACACGCAAAAGCTTCCTATAAGTCACTAAAGAGAGACAAAGTAGGCTCCTGGGCCACAACAAGGGTGGGCAGGCCAGGGTTGGGGGGCAGTGTGGCTTTTGACCAGCCCACTCTTCTGTTAGCCAAGTCTGCCCTGGCTTCAGAGGCATGCTCATGCCCTCTCCACCTCTGGGGGTTGTTCCAGGCAATGCTTTCTGACTGGATCCATGGGGAAGAGTCTGTTTTCATTCACTGGTGTTTTTTGCTCCTACAGTCTGGGCACCTCTCAACAGAGACTAAGAAATTCTGATCCCATGGATTAAAGAGAACCACTGAACTTGGCCACTGGCCCCATCATCCTTCTAACCTGAGTCTCCAAATGCTTGTCTGACTATTGTTGCCCTATCTGGTTGCTTGGAGGCTTCCATAGGTACCATCCTAAATGGCAGGACAAGCGACAGAGTCTGGGATCCCACCCCGGCCGCCCCTCAGCCTTCCAGCTGAGAACTACCTACTCTCTGCCCAGAGAGGACATGTTGCCCGACTGCCAAGGGACTCCCTCCTTTCCTCCCTAGGAAGGAGGTTCTATCCACCACCACCAGGTAGATTCAATAGCCCCACCTTCACTAAAGACTGTATTAGGTGGTTTCTTCTCTTCACCTGCCCAAGTCTGTGTTTAGAAGCCTAGCCCCTTTAACTAACAGAAATGATGAGGTGCAGCACACCTCCTTGGCCATCCCACCCCTCGTCTGCAGCCAGAGGCCCCTGAACGTCAAAGTTTTTCAAAAACGAAGCCAGCCTGCTTCCACTCCTATCCACAGCACCCCTGCGTACAGGAGTAAGCCCCCTGCAATGCCAACTGAGTACATCTACCCTCGTGCCTATCCACACTGATTACCAACCACTATATCTCACCTGCAGGGTCCAAGGCACTGACTGGTCTCTGACTTTGAACCCGTAGTGAAGAGGGGGACCCCCAGGAGGGAAGCACATATACAGGACACTGCCCCTTCTTTCTGGATTCTGGCTCTGAAAGTGTAAAATGAGAGCCCAATGGTTCTTCCACTAAACCCATGAGACAAACGTGTAGAGGAGCTGAAAGAACTGAGCCAAACCTTCGGTGCCCCAGGCACCCACCTCTGCTGGGCTGCACTCCCCGTGGACCTGTGCCAAGCCCAATAAATCGTATGCCATGACTTGAGGGAAGAACAGACACAAAATTGTGACTTGGTCAAAACCACACAGCTAAAAAAGAGACAGAGGCAGGATTCAGTCCCAGGCTTGTTCACCTACAGGCATGACCACTGCACCATGACATGGAAATCACACTGGGAAATTGACAAGCAAGGATACAGTCATCTGTACACCAGCAAGGCAGCTCTCACCAAGAACCTGACCATGTTGGCACCCTGACCTGACTGACATTGGACTTCCAGACTCCAAATACTTGAGAAATAAATTTCTATTGCTGAAAAAAGAAAAGAGCCGAGCCAGGTCCTCTAGGAGATCAAAACTTTCAGGAATTAAATTCTCAGTTAATTCCTGGGGACAATAATGTGTGGGTAATTTCTGGACCCCTGTCACCGGGCAAGACACACAGCTCCCACCAGAGCTCTCCCACCTGAGGCTTCTGCCTCAGCCAGGAAGTGCTGTCGCAGCAGAGGCTGGTTCTGGCTTGGGATCCAAATGGGCTAAAGAGCCAATGAAGATGGCACTTAGTGACCTCGTTTCACCAGCAGAAACTGGGAGACCCTCTCCTGCCTGAAAAAAGGCACAGCCCCTTGAGGGCACACCTGCCGGTGGGTGCCCAGGACAGGCCACCCCATCCTTCAGAAACTCCTTCAATATTTGATAGAGAGGAGACATCAGAGGGCATAAAGTACTTGTGGCGTGATCCTTCTCAATTCCCAGGTAGCCTCAGTGGTGGCAAACTGTTCACCCGGAGAAGGTGGCATGAACTAGCTCACCTCAGGCCTTAACAGGCCTGCCCATGGCAGCTCCCCTCCCCCTCCACGGAAGCAGGAACTGGGCTGCCCCCCCTGGGGAATGTAGATACAGGGCCCCTGGTGAGTCCCTGAGAGCCCTGCCCTGCAGGAGCTGACCCCAAAGGAAACTGCTGAGAAAAGGAGGCAAGGAGCCCGGGAAAGCCAGGGAGCAGGAGGTTCAGGGCAGAAGCAAGGGGCATCTCCTAGGGGGCACTCTTGGGTGTTCCCATCACTGACATCCAACTTCTTCCCATGATCGGAGGTGTGTGTGTCCCTTGGTAAGGGCCCAGGTAAGGAGGCCGCCCACAGAGCCTCTGGGTGGCATTCAGGACTCACCACATTCAGGATGTTTTGATAACTCAGCTGACAGCCAGCGCCTACCTGTTGGGGGGGGTGTGTATGTGACAGGTTGGGGTGGGGAAGGGGCTGCCTCCAACGACTTGCGTTCTAGAAATCCACGGGCACCCTAATGGGGGCTGTGTGCTGCCACCCCCAGGGCTCTGTTGTCCTGGGTGTGGGAGTCAGCAGCCGCCTGCCTGCTAGGGACAGGGGTAGGGTGAAGGGTGCAACCTGGGACAGGGACAGTAGGGGGTGGGGGTGGGAAAGAAGGTAAGTTGCACTGTCAGTGCTTTTCCCTCAACATCTGGGTCTGAGTTTAAGTGTGCATCTCTTAGCCAAGAGGCATCTTAGTGCACTGTTTAAGCTGCCCTCCCCTCCTCCTAAGCCTCCTAATTAATATCTACTATGTGAATTATTTACTGGGAACAGATGTTGTAGTTTAAAGAGCATTGAGCAGAGATCCTCTGCTAATAAATTTATTTTAACAGGTTTAAGTATTTACTACAAACCAAGTCAGAGATCTCTCTGTCGCTGGAAGCCTGCATTGCAGACATTTCCAGCTCTGCCAAGCTGCTCTTCAGCCCCACCCCATCCTGGCCAAATAGTCTCCTTCTACTGGTATTCTCATTTTCTCTGCCTAAGTCTGGTTGGATCCGGAGGAAGAATGATCTGCCCTTCTAAAGTCAGTCCTCAGGTTGGACTAAATGGTCACTCAGTGAGATCCCGGCAAGCTATTCCAGGCTTGGAGCCATGCTTGCTCGAGTCACGCCGTTACAATATTTCTGGGATTGAGAAGAAGTCAGCCTGACACTCTAAATGAACGAGTGCTGCAGGACTAAATGACCCTATCTTTGCCTCTCCCCGGGGAGCTCTTCTCACTGGGTGGCCAGGAAGGTATTGCTTTGTGGAGCAATTGCTGTTGCTGTTTTAAGTTCACAGCAAACTGCACAGCAGGCCCGCCAGGCACAGGGCAGCTCCGAACATACTGGGGATGGTGCCGGTGGGGGTCAGGGCCAGCAAACAACCCAAACAGACAAAGGCCTGGCTCTTCACAAGAATCAGGGAAATGGTCAAGCCTGCACCCTTGTGTTTTCTGCCCAATTGGGGTGACAAAGGGAAAGGTGAGCTCTAACCCTGGGATCCCTTATTCTCTGCCCTCTGCCAGCCCCTCCCTTGCCATCACACTGGGTTCTGGAACCAGTCCCAGCAGAGGAAGCAGCGGGGCACTTTTGGAAGCCCACAGAAATTCCCACATCCACCATAGCCCCCTTTTCATCCACCCACAGTTGCTACCTGAATTCAGTGTGTCTGCTGCAGCAGGGAGCTGGTCTAAGAACAGGCTTGGGGCAAGAGAAGGTAAGTCGAGGTAGGGTACACTGCCTCTGCCTCCTGCTTGTCTTCCCATCTCCCACCCAGGTCCCAGGATTCCCTAGTGATTGCTTTATGAGGTTCTCTAATCTCAAGGTGTTTCTCCTTCTGCGAATCCATCTTTCCTGGGGAGGCTGCGGGTGGAGGTGGCCAAGAGCTTTGCTTTTACTTTTGCCTGGGATAGGTATCACATGAATGTCTCACTATCTTGTATTTGTGGCTAAGGTTCACCTGCAGACCCTACCACAAATATTTACTAAAGACCAAGTGTCCCGGGAAGGAGGAAAACAGCAACAGCTGGAGAAGTGAGTTTGCCACCCACAGGATAAAGCCAGGGAGGGGCTCTGTGCGGGAGCAGGTAGGTGGCCTGGGCTCAGATTCACACAGGGTCACACAAATGAGTTGGAGCCAATTGGAAGAGGTGGCTCCCAAGTTCTGTTTCCTTGTTGCATGGGTGAGGAACTGTTGGGTCCTTTGTCTGCCCAAAGGAGGACTCATGCTTCTGGAATCAAGGGGAGAAGGGAGCTTCCCCCACTTTTTCCCAGGCGGAACTGTAAGGTGGTTGCATGGGGCCGGGGGCTCTGTCTCTGGCTGAAGTCCAGAAGAAATCATGATGATGGCCTCGGACATGACAGAGTCCTAGCCCTTGCCCTGTATTTGACAGTGGCCATTTGGCATCTGCAAAGGTCCCTGTGAGAAGAGCTCTTGCTCCCAGCCCCCAACACAGACACCAACAGGGGCCACTGTCCAGAATTCTCTGATAGTTCTGGAGCCTTCTTGAGTCCTAATCCTGCTGCTCTTTCCTTGTCTGCTCTGCTTGTGATAGAGTTAAACTTTTGGGGACCTCTGACAGTGGGCAAGGCAGGGAGCCATTGTCCAAGTGGAGGCCTGGGCCTGTGCCACACTGGCCAGGGAAAAAAGCCTCCTTGGTGTGTGGGAGGGAATGTGGCTCCAAAGAGGGCCTGGAAAGTCATATTTACATGGCCTTTGTGTGTGGCTTATGACAGCACCAGTGGCCACAGTCCTGATCCACAGCTGCGACCCCTCACTTCAAATCTCTGAAAGCCCTCCCAGCACACGAGTCCCTAAGGGTCCTAGGGCACCAAGTTGCCACAGGTCCTTGCCGGGCTCTGTTATCTGGGCCCTTTAGGGACCAAAGTTTCTGCCACAGTCAGTAAAACGAGACCAAGCAGAGGACGTCACAGCTCCCAGAGAAAAGATGGGGGCTGGGAGGCCAGCAAGGGCCCATTGCCCCTGGGGAGAGGGCAGCCTCAGAGAACACCAACAACGGAGGTGTTAAAGTCCCCAGCAAGGCAGCAGGCCTTCACTCTCTCCCAGATGCTAAGATTCCCTGCACTGTTGGGACCATTTTATCCAGACATACACTTGGCCATCTCCCTACCCCCCAAAGTTGGTTCCCTTTCAACTCTAATCTATTTGGGCCATGCAGGCAGGCTCAGGGCCCCTTTTCTCCCTCTCTCTCTTTCACGAGTGAGGCAATTTGTTAACTCGCATCATTTGTTCTAATGCATCTTGTTGGCAGCTGCCACCTGTCCGGAGATTCTGTCCAGATCTCTCTATCCTTGAGGTGCCAGTTTGTGGTCCCTATCTTTGTTCTTTTCCACCATTTTCAGCCCCTCTAGGGCTTGAAGGACCCAGCAAGGGCCCCTTTTCTTTAGGAAATTAACCCAGGCTGAGCAGGCAAGGACGTATAGTCTCCACACATTTTTTTAGGGAGCAGGAAGATACCTTTAGGTGGTGGGGAAAGGGTCTTACTGCCATGGTCCATAGACAGACAACCCAGTGCACACCCAGAAATCTTTTGTGGCTCAGGGAGAGGGGAACTTCCTACTGGCTCTTATTTTCCTAGAAGATATATACTATTCTCTAAAAGTGTAGAACTCAGGCTCCACTCTCCAGTAGTTAAAACTCAGATAGAGCTACCCACTCAGATGCATTCCATGATTTCTCTCAGTTCCCCAGCCCTCTCTCCCTACTGCCGATGTAGGTCTTATAGATGTGCCTACAGCTTTGACTTTCTTCAGGATCTAGTAAGTACGTGCATTGACAGTGCCAACCATGTGTCAATTCAATGCCAGGAGCTGCAGGGGCCCCAGCAATGAAGAGGCATTCCCTGCCATTAAAGGACTTAGTTTGCCCTTAGGTTGGGACCACAGATGAATGCTAAGGGAACCGTGCTTCCCTGGCACATATCCACATTGCCTCACACGTGGAGTCTTGAACCACAGCTCATCTGAATCAAGGCCACAGGGCCAAGGCCTGAGACCTTGTGGTCTCCCAGAGCACCAGAGTACGGGAGGCCTCTAAGTCCCTGCTCTGGGGCTGACTCCCACTTGCTCTTTCTCCCCTGACAGGTTGTCATGAGGCGGTTTCTGATCCCCTCTGAGTTCTAGCTAGAGGAGAGAATATTGGATGGAAGAACCAAGGCATGAACAGTCATGCTGCTGGATTCAAGTCCTGGATACCCAGAATCTTTGAAACTCAGGTTCAGGCTCAAATTTTCCTCTGTATTATTCTGTGAATGAAGACATTTTGCTGGGCATCTTAGTAGGGAGACAGTCAAGCCCCCAAACTTCCAGTCTTCCCTGCCCCCTTCACTGACAGATTGCATGCTCAGGAAATGTCCTCCAAAAGCAGGTGAGGACTGACAGCAAAAAGCTCATGGGATCACAGGTGCTGGGTGGCTTCTTGGAGCACAGCCTCCCTTTCCCGTCCACAGCCTCCCCCACCCACAACACCCCATCCAGTTCTTATTTAACAGCCCTGGCTGGCTCCTGCCCACCCTGGAGTTGGTCGAAGTTGCTGATAGAAATCCATCCATTTTCTACCTTTCTCCACTGGCAGGCCTGTCAGGGCTCTGCCAGGGCACGCTTCAGCTCATTCTCGGTAGCACACATTCTTCTTTTTGCCTCCTGCCACAGAACCTCTATGCCAGCATTTCTTTAAGATGCCCACAGCTGCCCCTGAACAGCTGCAGCAAGCTCCCTTCACAGGAACCAAGCCACGGACCGATCTTCTAGACTAGGAAAGACAACCCTAAAACGCATCAAATAGGCAGATCCTCAGCCCCAAAGCATCCCACAATGTTAATGCTTTTGGGAGGGGCACGATTGCTTGCCTTCCATTTGGGGCCCAACAAATTCCATCCAACGCGATGCCCCTGCAATGCCCACGACCCTCCCCAGCACAGCCCATCTATTCTCCTTCTGGAGCCAAGAGGGCGGTAAACCCAAAAGCTTGCACCTCCAACCAGCTCCCCAGCCTCGACAACCCCAACGGCTTTCGAGGCAGTGAGATTCATCCGGCCGTTAAGTGCAACCGCCCCCGCCCCCCTGCACCGTTAGCCCCGGCTCCCCCAGCAGTAGCCCCGCCCACTCCACCAGTAGCCCCGCCCCCGCCCCGCCCCACTCCCCTCCATCATTTTCCTAGTTCCCGCCGTGTTCCGCCTCATTCTACCTGCGGGCCTGTGGGGCAGTCACTTTGTCCTGCTCTGAGGTCTGAGGTCTGCTCTGAGGATGGTTGTGCGCGGGCCTCGCCTCCCTGGACTCCTGGTCTGGGGATAGGGTGTGGAGGCGGGCGGGGACCAACTTAGAGAGTTTCCAGAGACATCCCTGATTTCAAATATCCTGTTGCAGTTGGCAGCCTGAGCGGCCTGCCTGTGCTTTGGAGAATGTGCCTTCATCTACTTCCTTAGGGGTCTCTGATCTAATAGGACTTGATTGAGGGTTACTGTGGAGTCTCAGCTCCGCCAGGTTGTCTTTGGGGTCAGAAACGACTTGGTGAGGGCCCTACAGACCTTATCTTCCCAACTCCTTGCGCTGGTAGGACAGCGCCTGGCCTAGGTCGTTGAGTGAGCAGGAGAGAGACAGAGCTTAGTGGACCCAAGAACTATTAAACTCACTTCAACGAATGAGACTACAAGCTCTGCTGGAAGGATTTGAGCATCTTCAAGGCCCTCTCCTCCCCTAAACCCTCCTTCTCCCCGTCCTCCTTGAATCCAAAGGATCTTCTTAGCTTCCTGAAGAAAAGTTCAAGTCTCAGAGTTTCTCCCCCAAGGAGTGGGTGGGCTGCATTTCTCTCCAGATTCCTTTCCAGACGGTCTTGGAGGGTCAGCCTGTCCTCCACTCCTCGGGCCCTCTGCTCCCACTCTGCCCTTCTTCCCCACTCAGGCCCACCCAGAGCTGAGGATCTGAGGAGGAGTAGGAAAGAGGGGAGGGGAAAGGGATTTCCTCTCAGTCTAACAGATGCCCTGGTAGGCACAGGGAAGTTAACAAGTTGAACGTGACTGCAACCCATCTCTCCCACACCCTCCAAACCATGCCTCTGCAACAACCGAAGACCCTTGAAAAAATATAAAATGAATTGGCTATTCCTTGAGGCAAACAAAAGGTGGCTCAGAAGTGATAGTGTTTGTCCTGGCGTCATCTATTAAAATAGAAATTTTATAACCACCCATGTTTTCACAGACAACCCCGAAGAACATCTTTATGCAGGAACCACCCCCCACAAACTCATCTATGCCAATTATTCTCATAGAAATCTATGGAAAATTGTAAGGGAATATACTCAGAAAAAGGGGGGCCTGTTTTTAATTAGTGCTTGGACTTTAAAGAAGCAAAAGCTCGAGGCCACGCCCTTAAAATGCCGATGTGTGACGGTGATCTAAAGGGTATAAGGAAAAATGGTTGGGCCTGTGCTAGGTATGTGAAAGATGGGTTACCTGGAAACCAGGAGCCCCATGGGAAAAAGGGGTCTCAGACTAGATCAGGAAGTGCAGCTTGGCCCTGGTGGAGTAACAGGAGAGACTGCAAGAGGAGGGATGCTCCGGAAAGTAACATACTTTCATCGCTGACTGTGCCCACTTGAACCAGACCACAGTGGAGGAGCCAGAGAAGGGGAGCTTGGTCTTAATGGGGGGAAATTCACATTGTCCCAGATTCTTTTCTCAGAAGAGCCCATTTCAGATGACCTGAAGTCAGGCCCTGGACTCCATCAAGGCACTTTCCAAACAGGTGTGTTTGGAAAGCTTGGTTATAGTGCAAGGGTGGAGGAGCTGTGGGAGGGCTAACCAAACATCAGTACTGGATCACCAGACTTGGGAGAGTAGGGTATCAAGGCCCCAAGAACAAGGGAGGCCTTGGCCCCCACCAGAGGGACCTCAGAAAGCAGGAAGCACTTGCAGTTCACCAACCTCCTGGAGGGACGGGCAGGAAGGCTTCCCTGTGAGGCTGTGCTTGCTTCTTCGGTAGCCACCTCCTTGATATGAAAAGCAGAGGGTCCAACTCCAGTGGTGCCACCAGAAGGAAACCAGAAGCCATAAACTAGGGGCTAGAACTAGAACCTGTGGAAGCTTTGAAGGGTCTGCATCTTGCCATTTTGGATGTTTCTACTTTGGTTGACTCTTATTTCTCTAGTTAAAGCCCTTAAAACCAAGGAAGTAGACAGGAAGAATGTCTTTGTCAACAGCCAGTCTTGAAGAGAACCCAGATCCTTCCCAAAGAAAACAAAACTGAATCCTTGGGGCTTGCTGTACAAAGAAGGAATGATGGGTTGAAAGAGTATAGGCAGAGACATGGTGGTCTGGGATTTAAGTACAGGGCCCTGTGGATTTCATCAGAGAGAGGCAGGATGCATGTCCCAATAGAGAAACCCAGGGACAAGGTTTTGCACAGAGATCCAAGTGCTCTGAGGTACTGGGAAAGAATAAGTGGATCTAGGCAGGTGAGTAGAAGGGTCACGACAGAGTGTGGTGAGTTTAATCTTGCTCTGATTTGTGGAGTGAATTTGCGCTGCAGTCTGACCTCCCCAGCCAGGCCATGCACCCCTCACTCTTTTCTCTTTCAGTGTCTGGCACACTAAGTTGAATTTTACTTAAAACATTTAATTTACCTTAAGGGGCATATTTTCAAGTTAATTCTTCAGATCCAGTTTATTCTTTTTATCCAGTCATTTTAAAAAGATTCTCTCAGACCATCTGCTAGTTAAGGAAATTGAACTCACAGCACTTGAGCCTTCTTTCCAGAATTGCCAGGAAAGGGGACTTGCTGACTTAGTACGTTATTTAATTTTATTTAGAATTATTAACCTTGTCTAGTAAAATATGTACATGCACTTGGGGAACGGGTGAAGTGCTACTCAAGGAAAGATGGTATTATGTGTCACACAGTGTTTTAGATTATAATAGTATATTCTCTGCCAAAACCCGGAAGGGCTGAGTCAAGGCAGGTTGCTGAAAGGGGAAGCAGAACAAATAGCAGAATCAGAGTTTTCCCAGAAGTTGACAGCTGGGTGTGAAAGACAGGGAAACCAGGCCCTCAGCACAGCAGCAGGGGATCCGCCTCCTGGGGTGAAGCCATTTCCCACCCATTATCTCATTTGATCCTTACAGAAACTCTGCCAGGGGCCTTCTGTGGAGATTCAAGGGCACTGACAGGTCACACAACTAGTCAGTGGCACACCCAAGACCTGGCCCCAGGACCCTTCACTCTTTTCTCTTTTCCCCCCAGTGCAGTAGAAGTTGAATGTTATTTAAAACATTTCATTTACCTTGACTGGTATATTTGCAGGTGTCTTCTTCCAGGTATCAGTTAATCTGACTCTCAGACCCTCTGCTAGCTAAGGAAATTGCTCTCACAGTGCTTGAACATTCCTTCCAAAATTGCCAGGAATTGCTGACTTAGTGGGCTGTTTTATTTGGAGTTAACCTTGCCTAATAAAATATGTGGCCAGGTGGGTATGGTGGATCATATATGTAATCCCAGTGTTTTGAGAGGCCAAGATGGAAGGATTGCTTGAGGTCAAGGGTTCAAGACCAGCCTGGGTGACACAGCAAGACCTTGTCTCTCACATATGCACTTAGGGAGTGGATGAAGTGCTACGCAAGGAAAAGATGGTATTATTATGTGCCAAACAGTGTTTTAAATGATAATAGATTAGTTTCTGCCAAAACCTGGAAGGGCCAAGTCAAGGCAGGTTGCTGAAAGCGGAGGAAGGCCAAATAGTAGAATCAGAGTTTTCACAGACGTTGACAGCTGGGTGTGGAAGACACTGAAACCGGGTCCTCCTGAGTGGGGGTTGACTAAAGACACATTCTTGGAGAGAGGTTTTGCCAAAGCAGGCCTCTTCTGAAACAGAAGCCCCATCTCTCTCCCAGCCTCCACCTTTCCCCAGACGTGCTGTCTAAAAGCTGCACATCTGGGGTTGTTCAAATCTCTGACCCTCGTAGCACTGGGACCACCTGAACATGGTGATTTCACATTAATGATTCAAATTGCTCTTCTAGATGTAGCCTTGCCTCAGGGTGGCCATTAAGAACATGACTTCCTAATTTAAGAAGCTCCATATAGAATGCTTTGGGGGCTTAATAAAAGAGGGACCTGCACTCATATCTTGATGAATTATAAAATCTTTCCCCCTGTCCTGTCATCCCTTGCCTCCCCTCTTTCTTTCTACCATTGCAACTTCTGGCATATAAACCTTTCAAAGAATAAGCGAAATGAAACAAAAATGAAAAATGTGCTGCTTCTGTTAAACACACACACACAATTATGCACTTTGTGTGGTTCCTCAGGTGGGACGGAGCCAGAAGGGGTAATACACTGGTATGTGACTTTGGGGCCTTCACTTGAAATGGGAATTTGAAATTATTTGCTGGCATTTTCCTGACCTGTGCTGTCATACCCCAGAGTATGGAGCATCCTCACCTGCCCTGTGACTCACCTAGAAGTTGCACTTCTTTTTGGGGGGTGTTAGGGTACCGACAGACCGGGTGAGGGTGGAGAGGCCAGGAGAGGCATGCAGCACTGCCTGGGTTGGCAAGCCAGAGGTGTGCACTGGCAAGAGATCTGAGTAGATCATCTGAGAGATCATCTACTCAAGAGATCTGAGTAGATGCAAAGAATTGCAACACACAGAGGTGAGAGAAGAAAAGATTTATTTTTGTTTTTGTTTTTGTTTTTTTTGGAGTTGGAGTCTCACTCTGTCACCCAGACTGGCGTGCAGAGGCCGCACCCGGCCACCGCAGCCTCGACCTGCTGGGCTCCGGTGATCCTTCCACCACAGCCTTCCAAGTAGCTGGAACTACAGGTGTGCGCTACCACGCCTGGCTAATTTTGTGATTTATTGTAGAGATGAGGTCTGACCAAGTTGCCCAGGCGGGTCTCAAACCTGCGGGCTCAGGCAATCCATTCACCTCAGCCTCTCAAGGCGCGGGATTATAGGCTGAGCCACTGAGCCCGGCTGAAAAGATTTACTTAAGAAAAGTTCACCCCCCACAGACAGGGAGTGGGCCTACACTCTAGGTGAGTGTGGCCTCGTAGCCCCCCAGGTCTTGGCTTAAATTCTTTCCTTAGAGATGTTGCTTGTGACTGCACGTGACTGCCCGTGACTTCCTTATTGACCACCTGTGGATGTCTTGGAGATCCTGTGACACAGACTCATTAATGTTCACCCACATTATCATAGCCCCTAGAGAAGGGTGTGACAAGGATTCTAGTTCTCATGTATCTTCCCCAACGACATTCCTTGGAGCTAATGGAGTGTGCACTTCCTCCTTATCTCCTAGGCATTCTCAGTAGGTAGCTTCGGGGGTCCTTGACTTCCCTGTAGACCACCCACTCCCCCTCTGGGCGGGCTATAACTTTTTGTAATTACAAGTTTCATGACTTTTACAGTCCTTGACCAATGTATGATATCTTAGGCTTTGTAAATTCCCTATGAGATACCTGGCACCAGGAGGTCTGTTCCAAAAAAAAAAAAAGACAAAGTCGGCAAAGTTAATTTTTACTTAAAGTGTGCATTTCTCCAAAAGCATAGCTTCTACTTTCTCATCATTGTATTAAGATTTAGGAAGACGAGTAAAAAATGCGTTTCCCGCTCTAGGGCTGTCCTTTCAGGGGGGAAGTTACTTTTTATAAATAACCTCCAGAGAGCAGTGTTTCAGCACAGACCAGTTTCTCAACAAGAAGAAAAATGGTGCCCCATTCTCTATTGCTGGGGACACAGCATTCTGGGATGCCATTGAGCCAGGATCCCCGTTCAGACGCACCCTGGATCTCCTCTACCCTCGCCTGTCTCCTCCCATCTCTCCATTCTGAGCCAGCTAGACATGTGAAGCAGAGAGCCAGTCTAGCCCAATCCCCTTATTGTACAGATGAAGAAACTGAGGCCCAGAGACGGATCATCCTGTCCCAATCCTGCATCTCCTCCTCCTTTCTCTTGTGCGTTTACCCAAATACCTTCCTGTATGAATGACACTGTAGCAGGAAAAATAGAGACACTGAGACTATTATAGGAAGTGGCACTCTATTACGCTGGCTAGCACAGTGGGCCCAAGAATTTCATGCATCCAAATCAAGCTCAAGCACCCCAAAACAGGAGACATGGGGTCTTATACCCTCGTTTAGGTAAGGGAGGGGGGTCGTGATGAGTGATTACATATTTCCTTTGGAATCTTACAAGGTTGTACTCAGCAAAATCAGATTTTTCAAAGAACAAATGGTTTCCAGGAACTGCAGGCTTGTAAACTGTCAACTTCAGAAGTGGGATTTTTGGATAAGTCTGTGAATTAGTCACTCTTTTTGCATATCCATTTAATGGCTAGTCTTTGGGCCTTTCCCAAACAAAACCTGCCTGGTGCCTGGGTGGGTCTTTAAAGTTGCAACTTGCCTTTCAAAAGAAAATACCTTCCTTTAACTGCTATCAACTCCTTTCCTGCCCTGGGCTAGTGATTGCTATGAGGCCAACTGCTGATCCTGAACCAGCTACGTGTTTCTGTGTTTATTCACTCAATCATGCAAGAAATATATTTGAGCATTTGCCGCCTCCTGCCACAACACTGACTCTGTCTCTCTCCTAGCCCCACATCCTGCATTGCTCTTTTCAAAATATTTTGAACAGGTGTCCCGTCCTGCCACAATCGTATATTTGGCATGGCAAAGGCAGATCCCTTTCCCTCCCTCAGACTCTCTCTCAGCATTCTACCACTGTAAATGCTGTAAGTCCATTCCCTGTCCGGGTCCTCCCATTCTTCACAGACTCAGCACATACTGCTTTATCCTCCACCTCCTGTATTCACAAAATGGGCCACAATCAGGGTTAGGCTGTAAAAATAGATCTGGGGGAATGTTAATTGACAAGTTATACTAAGAGCTGTATTGAACAAAAATCTTCTATTTGAATAATGACAGGAGAGACAATTTTGCCACTGGGATATAAAAAACTCAGTAAAAAAGTTACATCAAAGGTTCAAGAGCATCATTCAGATCTCCCCTAATTCATCACTTTCTTTTGAAAAGTCAAAATTTCTGTTTAAAACAGGACTGTTGCATGTGAAGCTTGACAGTGCATCCATTTGTTGTAGGAATTTGTCAATTTGCAAACAAGTGCTTGAAAAAGTTCTGTGCAGGTGAAGTAGTCACTCTCTAGTCAGAGTGGCAGCACCTGAAGGGACTCAAATGACCTGCTTTGGTCTCTTCGCTTTACAGGTGAGAAAACTGACACCAGTGAGAAGAAAAGTCTTGCCTAGTTGTAGTTGACCTAGAACGAGAATGCAAGCCTCCTGACAGGACCTCACCTCACAAAGGTGGAACTCCGGAAGGTTGCCAGCTGAAGGGTCTTAGAGGTCTTCCTAACACTTCCTAACACTTCCAAATACTAAAAGGCTGAGCCATCTGCCCTGAGAGAAAGTCAACCACAATGAAGAATCTGTTGTCACCTCCTGACAGCTGCCTGAATCAGAGGCCCAGGCCTTAGGAGGTGATGACGCCTCCCCAGAAGCAGGGGCCCTGAGCCCTCATAGACACGTGCTGGCTGAGGGTTATGTTCCCTCTGGCAAGTGGGAGCTGCTCTGGGGCAGGCACCAGGTGTCCTGGTGCTTGGCTGTCACCCGTCAGCTGTCAGTTCTGATGATTCCTCAGCCAATGGGGTGATCATGGAAACCCCCCAGTTGCCAGGTCAGCTGCCAGGAATCTGAGGTGTCGACAGAGGAAGATAAAGACCAGGAAACCGTCTCTAACATAGTTGGCCCAGAGCAAAGCGTGAATTGCCAGAAAGGGCCTGGGTGAGGCCATAAAATGAAAATAAAACAGGATGGTAATTTATGATGTGCAGTAAAAGACCCGGGAGCTGAGCAGCCGGTGAAGGTTCATTTCTCTCTACTTAATGGCTCTTTAACCATGCTAAGCATTTTCCTGCCCAGCCTGGCAGCCCCCAAACTTTGGAGAGCTCCTCATCTCCAAAGCAAGGTAGGAAAGTAAGCAAAGGCTGTCTTCTGGGCCCCAGTCAGTCTTTGCTGCACCCGTTGGCCTCCACAAAGCACCTGCCCACCCAGCCCCCAGGGCCCCAAAACCCTCATAATAAAACTCATTTCCATTATGTAACACCTTATGGTGTACTTTCCCATCTATGATCTCATTTGATCCTTACAGAAACTCTGCGAGGGCCTTCCATGGAGATATTAGGGGTCTGGCTCAAGATCACACAGCTAGTCAGTGGCAAACCCAAGACCCCAGGACCCCTCACTCATTTCCCTTTTTCCAGTGCAGTGTAAGTTGAATTTTATTCAAAACATGTACTGCGCCATGAATGGTTTGGAAGTTGTCTGAATGAGGAGGGAGGTGCTTGGAATGGAAGCAGAGTCGTTCTGGACACCCTCATGTCTTGGGTTGACCTGGGGACTCCCTATGGGACTGGTCCTCTGCAGCTTGGTGAAGAGCAAGGGGCCAGGGCTGGTCCTACCACTAGTTCATCAGGGAACCTCGGAGAAGTCACCTCTCTGAGACCCAGTTATCTCACCCAGTTCCAGGTATCCTTGGAGAGCTCTAAGGAGTCAATGGATGTGACAGGACCTCTTGAAACCTTGGATTTTAGGGTACTGTCAATATCACTGTCTGAGCAAAAAAGCCACCAATGGCACCATCCCAGCTGCCATCAGTCTTGGGGCCATTTATGGTGAGTTCTCAGGCCCATTGATGCTATCGTGTCCCTGCCACATCAGAGGCCTGCATGTTCTCATGTCCCTCCCTGCAAAGCAAGCTTAAAACTCAGGGAACACAAATGCCACACCATGACAGGCCAAGATGGAGAATCTGAGGGCCCCAGCCCCAAATACTGCCAGCCCACCCCATGCCCCGACAGGCATCCTTTTCTTTTTACCCATCCTTTCCTCATGATCCCACAGAGGAGGGGTATAGTGCCAGACCCCCAAAGACCCCAAAAGAGAAGGTGCTGTGTCCAGGAGGTCGAAGAAATGACCTGGAGACAATGGATGAGACATGGGCTTTATTCAGGAACTTACTTACAGGGAAGGTCGAGGAGCCACGGGCTGGTCAGGATAAACAGCTCCTGATCGTAAAAGGCACACAGGTTATGTAGCATTTTACATAGGGAGGAATGGGGGTTAACATGCAAAGGGAGGGGTTTCTAGCATGTAAGCATAGTGTGGGAACATGCTTCTTCACGTGTTGTATGTACACAAAATGACTGATTTTTCTCTAAGGGTGCGATTTTTAGTATATGAACTAAATGTAACCAAAGTTTATGGGCACTGAAAGGATATAACAAGGAATCAATATAGCCAAAGAGCAGGCATTTTAACATTGCTTATCCCTATCATGTTTCTCTAGCAGTTCAATTTATCCACCAGCCAAGAACAGAACTGGTTTCTCAGAGGTAGCTACTGATAATTGCTTTACAACCTCCTCCCCAGCTTGTTTTGTAAACAAGTTAACCTAATCAGCTCTTCAAGACCTGATGACACAGACCCTATCAACATGGCAACTGTCATGTGACTAATCACCCATCTGCCTGCTGTCCATACCTGCTGTCTGTGATGACGTGGAGCAGACCATCATCCAACCACCTTAACAAACTGCTCTCATCAAGGGGAATGTTTAAAAGCATTCAGCAGCCAGTCGCCATTGCTTTGCTGAGCCATAGTCTGGCCATGTGGCTCCTTGAGCCATGGTTGCCATGTTTCCTAGCCTTGGCCCTCTCCTTTACCTCGGGGAGGTCAATCTCCTCTCTCTCTCTAATTTCCTTTTTGAATAAACTACATTTTCCCATCTAACTTCTGTGCAATGCTTTGCATCTTTCGCTTGGCACCGGACTGCACCCGCACCCCAGCAGGCTTGACCTAACATTTGGAGGCCCCGCTAGGACATATTTTAACCTAACGGGCATTGATCCAGGCGGGTCGATCTGATCTGAACCACCTGGGGACCGACTGCCTCAAGGAAGGGAGTACGAGAACATTCCCTATGCTTAACTTCCAGATGTGGTCAGTAGGCACTTTGAGCACTTCGCCCATGGCCTCAGTATGACCTACATTCCCAGGCATGGAGCCTGAGGGGAAGGGGACAACCTGGGGTGGCTACCCCCAGGGTTCCTCCCCAGGTTCCAACCCCCTGTTTGGTGCTATATCCAAGGTGTGGTCACATTGTCACTGAGTGCGTGTCACCCTACTGAGGGCAGGCCACTGGGCTCAGAGTCCTGCCACTGCTCTATAGTCATCTACCCAAACCTCAAGCTGTCTAATCTCTACTCATTCTCAAGAACCAGAGTCAGCAAAGCCCCCAGGCTTCTTCAGCAGGGGGCCTATTCTGGGAGTTTTTGTCTTGGCCAGTACCTGGCAAGAGGCCTGCCCCCAAAGCTCCTGAAGATCTCTTCTGGTTACCAAGCTTTCTCTAGGGTTAGCCGAGAACCCCAGATTCTTCCGCCTGGCTGGTGTCCTTTATTCAACCCAAAGAACCCTTTGGATCAGTTGATGGTTGAGCAGACAATTCTCAGGCCACAAGTTTTCAGAAATGATTTTTCAGGGGCATGGATGCCACTATACCCTGGATCTCAGATGATGGCCTTCCCGTGCCACCACACAAGTTCCCTCCTGGATCTGTAGTGTCCAATCCCACTCAACCACTTCCCAACATGTGTTGCTCTTTCCTCTCTCCAGTTCTGAAACACTGTCCCCAGCGCCACTTCCGTTCTTTGAGTGGGTTGACTTAAGTGAGGTAACAGGTAACAGCCATTGAGTTTTGAAGCAATTGACACAAGAATCTGGGCTGTGGAGGGACTTCTCAGAGGAATGAAAATCAGCAGAGAGGTGGTCTCTTTGGAAAAGCCCTGCCATGTTCAGCAAACCCTGAGAATGCTGCCAGGCCTCTCTGCTCCCTCCTGCTTCCTTTTAAAACACGCAATCAAAAAGCGTGTGATAGAGAATCAGCCTAAACCTGATTAGCCACACATCTGCAGAGGAGCTGTGCCATCGGAAATCCACTAGCCACTTCTGGGGTTGGGCACATTCTCCCAGACTCTCCAAAGGGAAGGACAGAGATCCCTGTGGCCCAGGGTCCAGGAGCAAGTGCCTGGAGCCGCGCCAGCATCCTGCCAAGCTGTCCGTTTCTTTCCACTTCCCCAACATTTAGGGGCAGGACTCATCCAGGGGCTTCTTTGCTGGCTGTGGGCACCAGGCAGATGGCTCTGCAGAAAAAAATGGTTTTGGAGGTCTACCATGACTGATTCAAGCCAGAGTTAATTGCCAACACCTGTCTCTAGGTGAAAAATCTAGATTTCAGACCTCTCTTGGGGCTTTCCACTCTTCACTCAAATCCAGGGGCTTCCAGCTTCTTCACGTGTTGACTGCTGCATATCTAAGCTGCTCAGGTGAAGCCAAGGTGCTTGGCTTCCTCTGGTACTTGCTGGGTACTTGTGGCACAGGGGGCCCCCAAGCCCAGTCCCTGTCCTCATGGAGCTTACAATCCAATATGGCATACAAGACACAGACAGTCCCAAGGAAGGAAGGGCTAGGAGACCCACAAAGTGCCCAGGAGGCCCAGGTGAAAACGCCTGTCTGCAGGGGATCCAGCTCAGCAGGCAGTTCTCTGTAAACCCTGCCAGACCTGGAATAAAGTCAGAATTCAGCCTAGGCCAGATTGGATGGGTTCTTAATTAGCTGGGCCTGAGCTAATGAGCCTTTCTCACTTCTTTGCAAGGCAGGCGGGGTGTTCCCAGGGCTCGGCTGTTCCCGACAGGGCTGTCTGGCGTTTTTCCTCATAGAGCCCACTTAGCCCCTGCTCCAGCTCTGCACAAGCTCCCTCTGTTTATGTTCAGGCTGACGTTTCTATCGACGTATCGATCCCTGCTAGCCAAGAAGCGTTCCTGCCGAACACAATCGCTGCTCAGTCCGGGGGCCAGAGGGGCAGGATGTGGTGGGTGGGGAGTGAGGGGTCGCCAGGGACGGCAGCCTCAGGTCTGGGCCAGGGTGAGGAGGGCGCCTGGAGCTGGGATGGAGTCTCTGATGGGAAGCAGAGGATTGACACTTGTAGGGACAAAGGGGTGCAAAGCGGGCCCCTCTGATCACCCACTGTGCCCTCCCATGGCAGCCCTTGGGGAATAGGGCCCAGGGACACTGAGACACAGACTGGCCTCCATGACTGAACGGATGGACATCAATCTTCCCATCTGCACAGGGAGGACTTTTTCTCCTTGCTCTGCATCATGGTTCAGAGATTCAAAATAATATGAGAATGTGCTTCAGCACCTATAAAGTCTGGGCTAGGTGGTCTCGTTGGCACCACCTGAGGACCTGTGCGGTATTTACCCAGGCATGACCTTAAGAGCATCTTCTCCCAGAGCATATCTAAGCTGCTCAGGTGAAGCCAAGGTGCTTGACTTCCTCTGGTAGAGGTCCAGACAGGCCACAGCGACCGCCGCTAAAGTGGGCCCTTCTGTTGCCCAGACGAGACACACTTGTCTCACTTTTGTCACTCTTGTCTCACTTCACAAAGCATTGCCTCTCTCTTCACTGGTGAGTTCCCGTCCATCCTCCGCTGGCAGAGACACGTTCTTCAGAAGAATGACTCAGGACAGAAGAGGGAAAGGGCCCTGGGTACTGTGTGACTGGGGAGTGGCTTGGGGAGGGGGCAGTTCTTGGGCCCCCAGTGCCACTCCATGAAGGTGGCCTTAAGCCTTGCAGTCTTCTAAGTTCCTCTCTGCTGCCTCCCTTCCTGGGCGGGGGACTAGACTGGAGTGTGGCATGTGATGGAAGCCCTGTCTGGGTTGAAGCCCTGTCTGCCCTGCCCTGTAGCCTGCACCCCTGAAAGAGACGCAGGGTCAGTAGAAGAGCCTGTCTTCCTAGTCACAGACCCAGGTTGAGTTTGGTTTCTGCTTTTCATTGTCCTCAGTCTCCCTGGCCACATGTTTGAAGCGGTTTTCTTCTCGACAGGTGAGAATCCAGACGGGCTGCTCCCTGAGGACCTATTGAGAAGCAGTGTCCTCTGGTTTGGCAGACACAGGTCTTCTGCCTCAGTATGACAGCCACGGTGCTACTTACCCTGCACACAAGGGCAGAGTGCCCTTTCATTCCTGGGGCTTTGAGTCTCTAGTCCTCACCTGACTGTCACCCCCGGCTCCCATGTTCCCTTATCCGCCTGTGCTCTACCCTGCAAGGGGATTCAGCCTAGCCACTCCCTGTGCATTCTCCCGCTGGGAACCTCTGAGGGATTTTTGGACTCTCTCCCCAAATCCCAGCTTGGATGAAGGATCCCCTGGCTTGTCCTCCAGTTCTCACTGGATCTTTGAAGCAGACCGGACTCTGATTTCTGGGCCCTTGCTGTGGGCAGGTGCATCCACCTCCTGCCTGCATCACTCCATGCCTTTCTTCTCGGGGCTTTCTCTGAAGCCAACCGAACTTGTGGGGAGCTTGCCTGGGGAAGCCAGGGCATGCTTCTCTTTCCATTTCAGAGCTGCTGCTCCGGCCTGGTTCCTGTTCCTTTGTCACGGTCACTTGCCTCAGACCTGCCTTACCCCATCTCTACCTCCTCTTTCCGAAGATCTTCTCAGCTTCAGCACCCCTTGTTAATCACGCATGCTCTAAACCTCTGAGAAGCAGAACCTGTTTGCCCTCTGTCATCTCCATCCCAGATCACATTGCAGGTGACATGCTCTGATGAGCTACCATTAGGCTAGCTGGGACCGAGCACGGACAGAGAACTATGGTTGTCCCTGTGGGGCGGGGCAGCCATCTCTAGAAAGAGCCAGGAGCATGACAAAGCAGCTACTGGCATGTTGGTGAAATGTGCACTGATCTGACAGATGCCTGGGGAGCTCTCGTCACGTCAGGCGCTGTTCTAGACCCAGGGTAGACCACAGAGGTAAGGCCAGGCCCCGCCTGACCCTCTCATTCCTTCCCCAGAGCACAGCCCTCTGGAGTCTAGTGGACTCTTGGCTAAGAAGCTGGAGATGGGGTGTCTGTGGAACACAGACCATGTGTTGGGCCCGGCAGAGCAGAAGGAGCTTGCCCAGCCCTCCCACTCGGTGCAGATGGAGAAACTGATGCAGTAAGGAGACATAGCAGAGTCAAGCTCTGCTTCTTGGAGCACCTAGGTGAGCCACGGGCAGCAGGCAACTTTGTGTTGGTGATGCTGGGGCGTGGCCGGCCTCTGTCTATGTCTGATTCAGGGAAGTACCCCTCAGGTTCCTTCGAGTTGGAGGGAGAAATGGAAGCCTTGAACTCCTGGGACAGGTTTTCCTGCCCTGGCATCTCCTCCCACCCTCCAGCCCACCTTCCCTCCAGCCCTCTCCAGACTACACTCAGCCTTGGCTAACGTCGGTGGGCATGGCAGAGAGGGTGCTCGAGAACTTGGGCCCAGGGGATCCTGCCTGCTAAGGAGCCCAGACCCAGTCCTTGGTCTCTGGGAAGCCACACAGGCTACCTCCCCGACAGTTCAGGCTCCTTCACCATCAGCTGCAGAGTCACTGCTGTCACCACGTGTTGGTAAGAGATTTTAACTCTGGGAGGCTCCTTAAAACAGAACACCCTCTTGCACTGACATGTACAAAAGATAACTGCGCTTGAGACACAGGTTTCCTGTTCCTCGGGTCAGATGGATGTGAGCAGAAGTGCTTCCAAGGAATCCAGCCACTTTCCCCTAAGCCCCATGTTCTGGGTGCGGCTCCAGCCCAGCACATTCCCTCTAGTATGCTTCTCCTGAGCTCCCACTACAATTCTCCCAGCGCTGCCTCTGTCCTTACTCTGCTGCAGGACTGTCCCTTGGCTCCCCAGTGCCTCCTGTCCTCCTTACCACCCTAGTCCAGCCACCCCACTGGCCTCCAGATGGACCAACAAGGGGGGAGACAGAGAAAGAATGAAAAAAGGGAGCCCCTGATAGCCCAGTCCACAATGTGGAGGCCCAGGCCTGGGCTCCTAACCAGGACTGCAGGTCAGCATCCCAGGAAACTCTGGTATGTCTGTCTGTCCTAAGTGGCGGATGAGGGGATGGGGGTGGGGAAAGGCCTTCCTCTCAGCCTGCAAATGGCAAAAAGCAAACACCCAAAGAGAGGTGCAGGGAGAAATCACATTGGAGAGCAGTTGCCTGTAATTGTTACCAAACTTTTGAGAAACAAGAAACAACAAAGAAATAAAAGCAGTCGATAATTAAGTACATAATTGTACACACCACTTGTTAATTAAGCTTTTACTCCTAAAACCTGACAGAATCTGCTTGCAAGGTGATAGCGTGAGGGGATGTGGCAGATGGCAAACCATCTGCAACACAAATGCGCTGTGATGGAAGCTTCCCCGCCCCACAAAAAGAATGAGATGCTAAATGTAGTTTTCCGGAGCAGAGTGATTTATCTTCATTCCGTGCAGAAGACGAGTTGATGGAACAGTGTGAAGATGAGGGAGTGTCAGGATGGGCACGCGGCTCCCCGTCCTCACTGAAGCGCCCTCTCCTCGGGGCACCCATTGGTGGCCCCTGCCAGGAGCTTCTGGAACTCCTTGGGTGGCTTATCTGCCTGCGAGCAGTGCTTTAAGGACTGGTGAAGAGCGGGACCTCTCTGACGCTGCTGTTCTGGGCATGCAGGGAGCCAGAAAGACCCACAAAGGTCTTGAGAAAAGTGGGGTGAGGGGCATGGACAGTCCCCTGGTTTCTTGACTGTCAACCCACTGCCTGCCATTCCACCACTGGCGCACCCTGACCTCTTCAAGCCTACTTCCTCAACTGTAAAATGGAGATAAATTACCTACCTTGGCAACGGCCCTGCCTGGTGAGATGATGTAAAAAGCAGTGAGAGGTTTTATACAAGTGTGGAATTGTTATTTTTTCATCATAAGCCCTTGAACCTTACACTCAGACCTCCACTTTCACCTGCCCTTGACCTACACCCAGATGCACAGCAGGCCTTGATCCTTCTGGGCTCCAGGGAACACCAGGGAGGGCTGGTCTTTGGGAGAGGTGCTGGGGGGGGTAGGGTGGGGGTACAGAGGAGGGCGCCCTGGGCTACTGGGCTTCCGCAGCACCCACATCTCCTTTCCCCTAAGGGCCTTCGCAGCTCTGCTGCGTGTGTTCTAAGAGTCTGACACAGGTGGTCCTGCAGAAACTAGCAGCTGGGGGGGCCTGGGGGGATTGGGGGCTCAGTGGGTGGACTGGCCTCCTAAAGACGCATAGTTATAAAACGCTGGGAGCCGGGAGGGTACTGCCAGCCTCCATCCCTGTCTTCAGCTCTCTGCTTCTGCCTCTGCTTCTCTCTACCTACCCCCTCCTGTCCTCCATAGGAAGAGGACAGGACTCTGTTCTGTCTGGCTACGCCTGTTCAGAATACATCAACTACCCCCAGTGTGGGCCCCAGCCATTGCCTACCCAAGGAGGGCTGCCTTTGGTCTCATCTGCCCTTGGCCCCATTATTGGGGTCACATAGTACAAAGCACTCCCCACCCTCCTTCCCCCATGGACCTTCTTGTCCAGAGTTGCCTTCTGTCCAGACTCAAGCCAGAACCACAACCTTTTGCTTCCTGGACCCCAAAGTGGGGGTACCCTCCACCTCTGCTGGGTAGCATCCATTGTTGATTCACAGATGATTTTTTTCTCTCCACAAGTATCCTGTGAAATCCCCCATTGGGTGGTGGGGACTTGGCTGCCTTGCTCTTAAGCTCTTCACCTCCCACCCCTACCTGCCTCTCTTCAGGGCTCACCACTCCACTGGTGAGCTCGCGTGTGCCTGCCCTGGCCCTGGTGCCAGTGGCTAATTCTACGGCAGGAAGCCTAGGAGGCCTTCAAAGCACCACACCCTGCTCCTGTCACTGGAGCTGGCGTGGTGCAGACCCCGTATCTATTCCCTGGAAGCCAGGGCCATGCTGGGTGGATTGAATTGAAGAGACCATAATCTCAAAGTAGCTGCATGGAGGTTCCCCATGGACAGAGCACCTGGAGATGAAGCATCTCATTTCTTCCTCTCAACAACCTGGGGGGAAGTGAGCAGGGAGGAAGCAGCAGGGGATGTGGGTGATGGGCATGTGGCACTCCGGGTCCCAGGCCAGGGTATCTCATGGCATTGACGCGCCACTCTTGGCCAGGTCCCTCCCTCCCTCCCTCACTCCCTCTGAAGAGTGGTGTATTAGTCCGTTTTGCATGCCACAAAGAAATGCCTGAGGATGGGTAATTTATAAAGAAAAGTTCATGGTTCTGCATGGTGCCAGCATCTGCTGGGTTTCTGGAGAGGTCTCAGGAAGCTGGCAATCGTGGTGGAAGGCAGAGGGAGCAGGTATGTCACATGGCGAGCACGGAAGCCAGAAAGGACAGGGGAGGCGCCAGACTCTTTTAAACAACTGTGTTCCTGAGGGATCTGTCCCCATGACCCAAGCACCTCCCACGAGGTCCCCTCCAACTCTGGGGGTCACACGAGATTGAAACTATATAAGGTGGGTGGGTGACAGTGTGTACCCCAGAAAAGAGAGGGTGCTCTTTACACTCAACATTCACACCTCTATGGATTTATTGGTCTCCACGGTTTAAAAACAAGGGGAACAGGGGCTCTAACATCATCGCAGAAACAGTAAAGATGGAAGGAACCTCAGAGATGACAGGTCCACTGCCCCTCATTTTACAGATAAGGAGAGTCAGGCCCTCAGGGCAGGAATGGCTTCCTGAAGGCCACCCAGGCAATGAGGGGTTTTCCTGCCTGGGACCACACTCCTACTACTCCAGAACCCCAGCATAGAATAGGAGGACAACAGACATGGAGAAGAAAGCTTCAGCAAGGAGATAGTAAGACAGGACCGTTGAACAGGACAGAATGAAAGGGTCTTCAAGGACAGGCAAATGGCTACTGCATTTCTAAAGACAAAACCCTTTTGATCTTGCTAAGGGCGAGAGTTCCTTTTGGACATACTTTTTCTGACCAACTGTGGTGTCTTGGGAGAAGGGCAAATTCGGACTTGGGGTGGTGTGGCGGGGTGGGAAGTGGGGAAAAGAGAAGAGCCAGAGGGGAAGACCAGACAGCGGTCTCTGGCCCTGAGGAATAACTGAGGAGAGCCATTGGGGCGCTCCAAAGACCCACGCTCAGCTTTGGGCTGGGCGGGATTCGCCAGGGCACATCTGTTTCGGACAATTGCCTGGCTGTGGGAGTGGAGTTGAATCAGCTCAGATCCTGGGCAGAGGCACACAGAACCTTCACTGGAAGCCCCAAGGGTCCCCATAGACCCTCAGAGGGGCGGAGCATGCCTGCTCCGGTGCTTGGAGCCCCTTGGCTGATGGGCTGGAGGAAAGGCTTTCATGGGAGGGTGTGGCTGGAGAGACAAAGTGACGTGAGAGGAGGGGTGGGGCCAGCACTGGTGTTGGAAGGTGTCCCCCAGAAAGAAAGTGGAGGGCACGACAGGCGTGGCCAGGTGGGGGGCGTCCGGGCTCCAGGCCTGGGACCCTCTCCCTGCTCCCCCCTGCAGTCCTCCACAGAGAAGGGGCTGCCTGATGGAGACCTGAGTTGGCAGTGGCTGCACAGTTTTCCCACTGGCCAGCACAGCACCCCCAACCCACCCCCACTCCATCCTGGGGAAGCTTGGATCCCCCAGGGACATCTCACATCCTAGTCCAGCACCGTGGAGAACTCAGACAATCTGCCAGAATCCCCTTTTGAGCAGACACCAGAAGTAGTCAGTGCTCACGCCCACACCTGCTGCCAGAGGTGCAGGGGCAGTGCGAGAGCTCACCTTAAAGAGAGACACCCCTGGCCCAGGAACTCTGGGGAGCCAGGCACCTGCTTCTGAGCTGGTGCTGATGCTGGCAGAAGGTATGAGAACATTCTCTGCCTCCACCCTCAGCCTCCTCCTCTTGCACTGCCCCAGGGTCCTCCCAAGCCAGGTCTCCATGGGGTGGAGAACTCTGTCTCTGGTGGGACCTCCCAGCTGTCCCACAGCTGGCCCCCTGCTCAGAGACGTGCAGGCAAGAGCTAAGGGCTGTGTCCTCGGGAACTCAGCCCAAGAGCCATCCAGACACCAGCCCTTCCTGGCTTCCCCCCACTTCCCCTCCAGGTAGCTTCTTTCTCAGGCCAGCTCCAGGAAAAAGAAGCACTTGCAGCCCTGCTGCTCCTCCTCAGCCCCCAAGCTGGCCGCAGCCCCCTGGCCCTCTGCTCTCTGTGGTCCCCCTCCTCCTCTCCACCCCCCCACCCCACCCCCCGCCGCAGAAGCAGAACAGTGCACGCCTGGTACTTCAGGCTGCAGGGCCGTCCCCGGCCGCGCATCATGCTGTGGGCTTTCATGTCTTACACAGGAACTCCTGTTCGGGCTTTGAGGCTGCAGGTCCTCCTCACTGGGGGCTGCTCGGAATAGAAGCTCTGGCCTAGAGGAGGGAGGGGAGGAGAGCTGGATCAGGAGCCTAGCAGACAAGCTGAAATAATGCAGCCGTTAGAAGAGGAAAATTCTCAAGTAAAGTTGGAGATTAAAAACGTTCTCCAGCACAGCAGACGTGCTCGCCTGAACCCCAGATGTCAGAGATTAATGGACTATGGGATGGAAAGTTAATCTCTGAAGATCTTGCTCAGGAACAATATAAATTGGTTGCCCTGGGTATCGTAATCAAATGGACAGCTCTACAGTACAAATACTAGTGTCCTTTCTTTGTTTGGAGGAACACGATTGGGAGAAAATGAACTTTCAAATTTCCCTCTTTCCTCTTCATGCATAAAGGGAAAATAACATGATGCTTTTGTGAGATCCCTTTAATGTGCATGGGATGGGACAGTCCTGTTCCTTCTGCTCTCCCACTGTTTTGCATCCAGTCCTGACTCTTTGCGCACCTTCAGAAAACAAATCCTAGAAAGGGACCTTCAGTTAGCCCCCTGACCCCTGCCCCGCTGACCATCACAGACAAAGGAGGGATCACCCTATGCTCAAGGATTTTACAGCCAAGATTCATTTGCCCTTAATCCTCCCTCCCCCAGACTGCTGGGCTTCTGTCTTGGGCAAGAAGCAAAGGCTCTCCATCCATTCATTCACCCACTCATCCATCCCTTCATTTGTCCACCCCACAGTGCAGACCTGGGAGGGGCTCAGCGCTCAGCACATTCACTCTGGAGGAGTGGGTTCTGGAATGGGTTCTGGAACTTCCCAGAGTCCCAACTGAATATCATTTCAGTTTTTTTAGGTGAAGCTTGATGTTTCAATAAATTCCTTAATGAACTTAACTTTTAACCTTCTGTGAGTGAACTCACAGCATCTACAAGTTCTGGCTTTCACTTCTAATGCATGGTGACTAAGGGAGCCCATACTTGTGTGAATGGAAAGGCACCGCCGGCTCAGGGCCACAGACAGGCTGCCAACGGGCCACGCGGGAACCAGCCTCAGGTGGCTCAGGAGGACCTGGGCCCGGGGCACTGGTCCATAGGCTGCCATCTTACAAGAGACCAGTTTCTAAGCCAGAATACTAGTTATTTATCTACACTGAGAAATATAACTGTCTTGGGGGCCACAGCCTCCTTGTGTAGGACCTCTCCATTCTCTCTGCAGATTAGTGGACATGGGAAGGGGAACGCTGACCAGAAGCTCAGGGCAGAAGTCGGATTGGAAGGGGAGACTGGGAGCTGCATCTGTGTAGCTCTTCCCTGAGAAAAAACATTGACGCTAAACACAACAGCTGTGAAAGGTCTTTGACAGTCAGTTGGAGGGAGGTCTGTGGCCACAATGGGGCTGTCAGCCCTTCTTTTTAAACATTTTTATTTACTTTTTTAAGACACAGAATCTCTCTCTCTGTGCCCCAGGTTGGAGTGCAGTGTCCTTTCTTTGTTTGGAGGAACACGATTGGGAGAAAATGAACTTTCAAATTTCCCTCTTTCCTCTTAATGCATAAAGGGAAAATAACATGATGCTTTTGTGAGATCCCTTTAATGTGCATGGGATGGGACAGTCCTGTTCCTTCTGCTCTCCCACTGTTTTGCATCCAGTCCTGACTCTTTGTAATCATAGTTCACAGCAGCCTCGAACTCCTCAGTCTCCTGTGTAGCTGTGTCACCAGGCTCGGCTAATTTTTAAGACTTTTTTTTTTGAGTCAGAGTCTCACTCTGTTGCCCAGGCTAGAGTGCAGTGGCACACTTATAGCCACCACAGCCTTGACCTGCTGGGCTCAGGCGATCCTTCTGCTTCAGCCTTCTGATTAGCTGGAACCACAGGTGCACACCAGCATGCCTGGCTAATTTTTTGATTTTATTGTAGAGACAAGGTCTCACCAAGTTGCCCAGGCTGGGCTCGAAACCCTAGGCTCAGGCAATCCTCTGGCCTCAACCTCCCAAAGTTCTAGGATTATGGGCATGTGCCACCACGCCCGGCTTAAAACTTTTTTGTAGATGAAGTCTTGCTATGTTGCCCAGTCTCATCTCAAACGATCCTCCCACGTCAGCCTCCTAAAGTACTGGGATTACAGGTGTGAGGTACTGTGCCCAGCCTCTGCCCATTTTGATTTCAGCAGCTGAATGTCTTCTTAATGCCTGGAGGACCCCTCCTTACTCTCCTTTTTCAGAAATGCAAAATACCAGATACTCACTTTTCCATATTCCTTTGTGGTGTGGCTGTATTATCTGCCCTGACCATGCTTGCAGACCACAGCACCCAGACCTTGGGCAGAGGCTAGGGAGGGAGGAAGCCCTTGTTACTGTGACGGAGGTGGCTGTGACCACGTGGAGTCTCCAAAGGCAGCTGCTATGAGAACAGTATCCAGCAGCTCCCCAGTGTCTGGCTCTGTCTGCTGTGCAAACCACAGAGGCTGAGACCTCTTGGGAGTGCCGGTGGTGCCCTCCAGAACCGACTTGGCAGTGGAATTTCAGATGTGGGTCCTGGTCAATGGCCTCTGCTACCTGTTGTCCTTTAATACGTTCCATTTCTACTCATGTCCACCGGAGTCATTCCCTGCAACCTGCAAATAACCCTGCCTGGTCGGTGGCCCTTGGCTCTGCCACCTGTCAGCTATCTAGAGTCACACAGCTGTCTAGAGTCACATGCCACAGGCCGAGTCCTGTGCTCCCCGGACCACCCCACCTGGCCCTGCTGCCTGCGTGGGGTCCTGGATGAAATCACTGAGTGCCACAGGCATGTGGGGGAGGGACCCATGGCTGTCAGGTGTGGTGGCCAGGACAGGCATCTTGGAGATGAGGGGGTGGGGGGAAGGGGGGTAGGACCAAAGGGTGAGTGAGCTCAAAATGGGCTGAGAGCAAAGTGGCAGCTTTATGGGAAAAAGATGTTATAACACACCTGATCTTTTGGGCAGGGTGACTAGGAATTGTTTTGGGGTTGAGGGACGTGGTCCTGTGCCACTGTGTCACCCCCAGCCCCTGGCTCTGAGCCGACAGCAATAAAGATCTGAAAAATGAGCACTTGGCAACAATTAATTGCTAAAATACAAAGAAAAATTGTTTTGAATATAAAAATTATAAATATAATGCTATTAGAGCATGATTCAGAGTTTATGAAAACATTATTTATATTGATTTATTCCCAGAGCCATCAAGACTCCTTGAAAATAATTAAAGTTGGCATTTCCATTGCTAAAGCTAAATGTTGATATCATATAATGAAAATTATATGCTTGGGATGGGCTGTGCTCTAGAAAGCATGAAAACAAACACCAATGTCTACAGATCCCCCCTCTGTTACTAATGACCCAGTTGCCAATGGACAGGCCTCCAGTCCAGCCCCCTGCCATCAGCCCTCCCTTCCCCGGGGACTCCCAGAGGCAAAGACCAGCACCCCAGGACAAGGATGGGGCCCAGGCAGGGCCATGAGCCAGGAAAGGGCAGGGTTAAGACAGGAAGCCAATTCAACCAGGTCCCAGGGTAATTACAGCTGCTGAATCGCTGCTGGCCTGGGAGCCCTCATCAAGGACAATGGTGGGACAAGGTAGTGTGAGAAGGAGCAGGAAGAGAGGGGAGGGAAGGGAAGTAAAGAAGGGAGGGAGAATGAAGGGAGGGAGGTCTTGGGAAATTCCCTTCTCTTTCGTGACCGGAAAGCTGCAGCTCTCCACTGGCAGCGGAATGTCAGTCTCCCCTTTTCCTGAGGCCGCCCACGGCCAACCAAATCTTCCTTGGATTTGTGAAGACCCCATTGCCCTCAGGAGCTACACCCTCTCATCCTCTGACCTCTGCCAAGCATATAGGACCGTTAGCTACTCACATTCATCCTTACAAAACCCTAGGGAGGGGAAATGTTCAAAGGTGACGATTTTCAAACAGCAAAATAAGGGCCATTGGTAGGTAAAGAAATCAATTTCATGGGCTGTGGCCAGTGTTAAAAAACAACAAAACAAGTAGAGGGTATCCTAGTGTATGACAAGTTAGGAAGGGTAAATTTCTATGAAACTTTGCTTAAGTTATATGAATGTATGTATAGGTCCTATGTAATATCTATTTTTCAAAACAATTTGAGGGCTATCTGTTGCTGTAGAGTTTTGTCTGAATTTTAGTGGCTCCACGTCCATTTCTGAAGTGGTATGGGTTGGTTGTGGGAGACAGAAATGGGTATGTTCAATGCTATTGCTCCTCTTAATTTCTATTTTGATTCCAGACGTGTTGCCGAGGCTGGGATAGAGTGGTACCAGGCTTTAACTGGGCGCAACTCGGCCACTCATTGCCCAAAGACAAACTCGAGAGACGAGAGATGGTGGAAGGAAAGTGACTTCATTCCAAAAGCTGACAAGTGGGGACATGGCCAGCCTCACACATCCAACAGACCATGCCTCAACACTTTGGTGTGCGTGTAGGGGTTTGAAAAGGGAAACTAGCTACGGGGAACATGTGGGAGGGACAATGGGTGCTGGTCTATGTGACTTGTTAGATGGCCATCTTGAGTTATTGCCCCATCTGATATTGGGGCTGGTGCCATTTTGCAGCTGTAGATTGACTATAGCCTTGAGGTTACCAGGTCACCTCCAGGTGGGGGAGAATTCCACTTCCACTGGTTTGCGTCAAGATTAGGTTCTGGAACTTCTAAGCAAGCACGTGGTTAGATAAGTGAACACAACGCAAGGGAGTATCTCGTGGGAAAAGGGAGGTAAGGGAGAAAGAGAGAAGAAAAATGCGTTGGTTACAACTGTCCACTGTCAAATTCTTTTCCATTTCTATGGCAGTCGGTACTTCCTGCAGAGTTGGAGCGGAGTTAGAGGGCACTGGAGTGGAACTAATCCACTTGGAGTTGGATATATTCCCGAGTACCTAAACTTGTGGAAGGAACTTGTTGGAGCACTATGGTGAGAAGACTCAAAAACCTTTGGGAGGGCCGTACCTGTGTCCCATGCAGAATGTACAACAGCAATGGAACCCATCGCAGCAGAAATGGATAGCAATTATACCACATACAAAGTTTTTTTTTAAGTATTAGTAAGTTATCCCAACCATGCTGTGAAGGGGCCTTGACACAGGGGTTTTACAGCTGAAATAAGTGTGTCTAATGCTTGCATAGCCCGAGTCATGTTATGGGAATAATCTGGGGCATACACACAACATTCAGTCTTAATCAATGCACAAGTGCCACCTTGGGTGACAGAAGATTCAGGGCCCTGTGCTTCTGAAGAGCCTCTGATATGTTTAGCCGAACTTCTTCAGTGAGAAGAGTGATAACATGGCAGGTGTTAGAAGTGGGAGTTGTATGTTTAGCTGGGGCTTCTACTTATCTGCATGGCTTTTCTTTTTTTTTAACGTATTTTTTATTTTAAAATTGTGGGGTACAGTTAAGGGTTAGGTAAACATGGCTTTTCTTAAGCAATAATTTCAGGTCCTCTCTTTTTAGGTCTGTAGGAAGATTTGGTCCCCAGTTGCAGAGAATGTGAGGCCATGTCTGTGGGATGAGTGGTCCTGTGAGAAGCAAACTCATGAACGACGTTAGTATAAATGCTTAGAGCCTCAACATATTTGGCAATGTTTCTTTTTTCTTTTTACGGGCATTCTTGACAAATGACAGCTCATGACGCAAGGCACAGAAGGCCTGGCGTGGAGTGGGAGAGGGTGCCTGACTGACAGAGGCCTCTGGAGCCTGCAGTAGGACTTACATCCACGAGGGGTGACAGCAGCTCTTGACAGGACTTGGTGGCTCTGGGTCAGGCGGAGAGTGAGGGAGAAGAGGCCCTGCGGGGAGCTTCCAGAGGGTCAGGTGGTATTCTGTTGAGACTGTGCATGAAGTCACTACACCGAAGAAGCAGATTTGTTTGAATCAAGTTCCCCTCCCTGGAGGGTGGGGGGGAATGTGAGGCTGGGCAGGATATCCAGAGGGGAGGGACCCACCAGGCTGAGACTGTCACTCCTCAGAGTGCCTGTGGCCCTCCTCAGGTCTTATCTCCAAGCACCCTAAACCTGCCCGTCCTCCCTGACCTCAGAATCCTAATTAAAGCCCTTAGGAAAGAGGGCCCAGGTGGCTGTCCATGCCCAGCCCCCTCCATTCCGTGGGTGGGCAGCACACTGACAGAGGATGGACAGGTTCTCTGGTCTGTCTTGCATGGAAGTGGATGTCTGGAGCCAACCTCAGAGGCATTCACGTTGATAGGGTCCGGAAGGCCGAAGACTCCAGGTTGTGGGGCAACTCTGGGCAGCTATCGGCCCTGCTTCTTCTACTCATCTGGTTATGATCACTGTTGGAATCCGGAGGGTTGGGAGATGCAAAATATAGCAGTTCATTAAAAGAATTTATTAGTAGAAACAAGCAATCAGTGAGGTGGAAATTCATTCTGCCTAGTTATGACCCTCTACCTGAGTTCCCCTGTCTCCACCCTTTTGGTGCTTGAGCCCGCAACTTAATGATTAAAAACTGCAGGTGACACTCTCCTACCCCTGGGAGCCTTGGGTTGAATGTGCATCAGGGCTCTCATTATACCTGTTAGGGGACTATAGATGCAAATTATAAATGTCATGTTTGGCATCATAATAGGCTTATTAATTTTAGTTCTTTAAGTTGGTTGCTAATTAGAGAAGCTTTGGAGATGTTGTTTTCATTTTACTAATTGTGAAGTGCTACATAGGTATTTTTAACATAACTAAAAAGGTTGTTGTGATGATCACGAGTGTTTTAATCTTAGGTGTGGCCATTTATACAAGAAAAAAGATGGTATATGCAAACTTTTCACATTTTAGAGTAGATGATTAATATAGAAAGGTTGAAATAGTAAAAAAGGTTTTATAATTGCATTTAAAAAAAAGGTAAAGTGTTAGGAAAACATAAATTAGAAATTAGGTTGTTAAAAGTTCAGACAGTTAAAGTTAATAGTTTTAAAAAAACACACTGTGAAAAAATTGCATGCTTTGAAGATTTGATAGTAGAACAGGTGGTTAAGGTAAATAGTTTCATGATTTGAAGATTTCTAGGGTAGACAGACTGTCATAAATTTGAAAAAAGACAGGCAATATCTCATCGTGGTTGGAACAATGATCAAAACCAGATGTTAAAAATATACTGCCTGTCCTTGGGTGGGTTATTAACCAGAAATGGATTAAATGTGAGACTAAGATAACATATCCGGGTTTGAAAACCGAACTGTATGCAACTTAAGGTATAAAAGAAACTTGGATAGAAAAATAAATTGGCATCTGTCCTGCACAACAGCAGTGTCAGTGTCCAAGTTTTCTCCTACGCCGACACTGTTCCTCCTCCAGGAAACCCTGACCTGCTGGAGCTGGAGACATGGGTTGCCTGAAGGACCTTTTCCCCCAAGATTCTGGCCCCTCCCTTCACCACTCTCCCACCCCCAGGCAGAAGAAAAGGTCTGGAGAGGTGGAACCCTAGAGATGGTCTCTGGGCATCCATGGCGAGCATGGATTCTTTCCCCCAACTTCTCACTGCCCCTTGCCCTCTTCCTGAGAGGCCCTGCTCTCTTTTGGGGGATCCTGGGAGTCTGGGGAAACACACACTACCCTCTAGAGTGGAGCACATGACCTGGGTATAGCCAACTGGTGCACTGAATGCCTAGAACAGCAGTTGGACCAGGAGGAGTCATGTGACCTGTGTTTTTCCAATGAGAAAGTGTCTTAGGACACTGGCCAGGAGTGATGGGCTCAAAACCCATTTCCCTACAGGACAAGAACTTGGATATCCACTTCTCCTAGTGCTTCTGGAAGTCATCTTTACAGCTATCCTGTGACTCTGAATGGTCTCAGTGTTTGAAGCCAAACTGTGGAGGGCACAGGGAGCCATGGAAAGAAACCTGAATGCTGGACCCCTCCACAGCCCAGGGCAGCTAACCACTGTGCCCAGGCTCCAGAGCCGTGTTTCTACTGCTCCAGGCCAGGCTTCAGGGCTTGTCCTGTTTGAGAACACAGAAGTGTCTCGTTGCCCCTCTCCTGCCTGTTCCAAGGATTGGGGAGGGAGTAGCCCAGACGAGATTGCTTCCTTGATTGCTACCTACCCACACCTATCTTCATACAGGGCAGCTGCACCTTGCTAAGCATGCAGGGGGTGGGGGGGGGGGCAGAAGAAAAGTCTAAGGGGCTGGACTACAGGGTCTTTCGGGCCTGGTAGGTCAACCTGTACTGAGAGCTGCAGTAGAATGAGGAAATGACCAGGGCATTCCCACCTTCACTGAGGAAGCCCAGAAAGGTGTGGGAGTGCCCTGCTGTGGGGGTCAAGAGACACCATTCCAGTCCTGGCTCTGCCATTAACTAACTGAGGCCTTGGACAAGTTCCTCCTCCACTACTGCCCATGAGAGGCCTGGGGGGTAGGCCAAAGGCATGTTTGCAAGTTGAAATCTTGAGTGATGTTAATACAGGTTCTGTGAAGAAGGTTGAGTTTTTGTTCGTTCGGAAAACACTAGGTTTTTGCATTTTTTGACAGGACTTTTAATATGGTAATGTACAGGTCCGTTTCAAGGTGGGAGACAGAATTGTAGCATTTCAACAATTTTTTCAACGATTTTTTGGTCACAGAACTTTTCAACAAATTTTTGGTCACAGAACTTTTCTTGAGGTATAGCTCTTAGGCATGAACACATTTTGGAAAGTACCAGAAAGGAATCTCACATGGCCAGTCTGCCTGTTTCATCACCAAGTAAAAAACAGTCATAGCTGGCAGTGACAGTCAATTCCCTTCACCCGCTCCTATGGATTTCATGTGCAGGCTGGGTTGACAGAGTCAGTTCCAGGGCAGCCCTGAAGGCCAGGCTCGTCTATTCAAGACTTCTGACCCCAGCAGCTGGCTTAGAGGTTGGCATGTGATCTCAGTTTGTACCAACAGAGTGAAGGCCAGATTTGCCTGACTGGGACAGAACCACAATAGTTGTTAACACGCATCAAAGGATCACAGGCAAGTCAGAGCAGGGAGGCAGGGAGAAAGCAGGGCCTGGAGGACTTTGTTGAGCTCCTGCACCAAGCTTTGCCTGAAGGCCACTTGCCCTCCAGACTGTTCCGATATGTGACCCAGTAATTTTTCCTTTGTCATTTAAGCCAGTCTGAGGGTTTCCTGTCCTTTTGATGGGAAGGAGACAGTGTACAACCTCGCCCATGCTGCACACAGGCCTCAAAGTCCTTCATGGGAAGAAACTGTACTAGGCTTCCCCAGGTCAGGATGGACACAGGCCACGGGGCAGGGACATGGTTCTGGCCCACCAGGGACCTCACAGGCTGTTTGGGGAGGGTTTGTGAAAAGGTGTGGCATTGAAACTTGTGTCAATAATTTGAGAATACTAAACATTAGAGTCATGTGTACATGAGAAGAGAGTTCCCTCTCACCTGACTTGTCCTACCCGCTGGCTAATGTTTGATGATGACAATGACGATAATAAGTGACACTACTTGTGTCAAGCCCATGCTCAGCACATTTCATGTATTAACGTATATCATCAGCTCCACTGCAGTTGCAGTGAGAGACATGGTGACAATCCTTGTTTACCTGTGAGTGTTACCAGGAGAAGGGGTGCTCCCCTCAGTGGGGGACAGGCCGACGACTGGGTTTCTGTGTTCACAGTTAGAAAGAATTCGCAGACAGGCACACAGAGAAGCAAGATAAGCAAGCAGCTTTATTAAACAAAGAACTGTCCACTCTCGAGAGAGGAGAGCGGGCAGAAACAGCCTATAGACAGCTGCTGATTCTGCACCCAACTCTCACTGAGTTGTAACTTTTATTTTCAAGGGTTCTTAGGGGTGGGTTTGGGGATGGTCTTTTCCTAGAAATGGGTGGTCTTAGGGCTGGGTCAGTTACTCCTCCCTCATGTCGGACAGGGGAGTTTTAGGCCTTACAGGGTACCAGTACTGTCATGTTATCAGGTATATGACGGGAGTGGGAGGGTCCCCTAGGGTAATTTTATGTTAACAGTATTATAATCAAGGTAAAAGTCGGCCATGATTATCTTAGCTTGGCTAAGATGCACATGCTCTAGGTGGTCTCTCAGCTAGTTTCTTTCTGCCTTGGTGGTCGGCTGGCATCCTGAATATATGGACTCCAGTGCTGCAGGTGTATCTGATAAGAGTCTAACAGTTAGGTGGGTGTGAAGTTTCCTATAGCCGGGCCGTCTTGCTTGCATACATGGGTTGCATCAGCTGCTGCAGACTTCAATGAGCTTGGAACTTTTCCACAGCTCTGAGCTTTCGTGGTCTAACCTGCCTACTCTACCACGAGGATGCTGAGATACAAGCCAGGAAGTAAGACTCAGCGTTACACAGCCCACCCACGCGTGTGGTCAGGTCTAACAGCAGAGGGTAGGAGCCTGGAGATGGGCAAAACGCTTGGGCCCCTGCCCCCTTGGGGTCACCTTCTCTCTCATGTCCTGGTCATGATACATCTAACACCTTCACAGTCCTGATGTCAAGAGGCTGCTTTCTTAAAATTATGGCTGGGAATGGCCACAAGCCCAGCCTCCTCCCTCACCCCAGCCCTGTTTCTGCTCTCACCCTTCTAACCAGGCGTCCACGTGGCCTTAGGGAATAAGGCCAATGGAACCCCAGACCGGCACCAAGGGCACGTGCCCCTCACTCCCTCACCATCTCCAGGCAGCCTATGTCCATTCTCAGGGGGCTCTGGAGGATACTCTGCACTTGGCAGCAAGCTGGGATCCATCCTCAGGGGGCTGGCTCCTTCTCACGCAGTCATCACCACCTCCTAACTCTGACGTGGACCTCATTCGTGCTCAGCTTCACCCTGGCCTCAGCAGGGCTCTGGCCTCTGGGAGCCAGGCCTCTTCTTCGTTCATGATGGTCCCTCGGGTCTCCCAGTATTTGGAGCCGCTGACCTGGGCCCTGCTTTGACTAAGCTCTGCAGCCTGACTCTCACAGTGGTTTTGCTGCCCTTCTCCCTACTTGACCAGAACTGAATGCCTCACCCCTGACATGAATGCGTCAGCCTTTGGGAGCTCCCATCCCCTGACTCATGCCTGCCACGGAGATTTGGCAGGAGTGGCAGGAGGATGAGAGAGCACGGCTCACCTGACCTATAGTCCAACTGCCCCATTCCAGTGTGCCAGAATCAGAAGACAAATAGCTACGGTTCTCAGACTCCCCTGCAGCTAGCATCCCAGACATGATTTTTTTTGGGGGGGGGGTAGATACAGGATCTTGCTATGTTGCTGGTTTCACTCCTGGCCTCAAGTGATCCTCCCACCTCAACCTCCCAAAGCACTGGAATTATAAGCACGAGCCACCATGCCTGGCCCTGGGTGTGACGTAGAGTCACCACTTCAGATGCACCTGCATGAGACGTGAATCTGGAGCCAAGTCCTGTGTAGAAGACAACAGGTGTGAGGCACCTAGTTTCCAGGTATGGAGAACGGCAGAAGCTGTGTGGTCCTGGAGCCAACAACTTTCCGATTCAGCAGGTTCTCTGATACGGTTTTCTTATTGTGGGTGTCATTCCGGAGCCAACAGCTGTGGGACGCTTCTAGACTGCAGGTTCCTGACTGCAGGAGAGGAAGCAGCGCTCTTGCAGCCCAGCTCTGCATCAGGGCTTCAGGAACTGCTCCTGGAAGCTCAGCCTAGCGTCTGTTTCGCCAGCCCTTCTGACAGTTCTGTAGACTAATACCTGGTAACAAATCCCTTTCTGCTTAAACTAGCCACCGAGGAGTCTGCTCTGTCCGCTGATCTGCTCTGTCGTGGCTGCAGGTAGAGAGCCATCTGCCTGTGGGCTCTCTTGGCAGGAAGCAGGTGGGAACGGTGTCAAGGATTCAGCATGGTGCCCTTTGGGGAGTCCTAGACTTCACTGGCAGTAGCTGTGAGGAAGTCTCCGCAGCACAGAGGGTTGTGGGGGGAGGCATGAAACGGACTGGACTGTGGCAGCAGCACACAGACCCGTAGGCTAGGAGAGCACAGAGGAAGGATGGGATTCTGCCAGGCAAGGCAGAAGGGGTTCTCAGCTGCAGGTGACAGAATCCCATGATTCTTGTCTAACAAGAAGGGATTTATCCAGGGACACAGATATCTCACAAAAACACGGGAAGACCCAAATATACAGACTAACTGAGCTTCCAAGCGCAGCTCCAATGTCACGCCCCAGAACTGGGCTACCAACGGAGATGCTGCTCCTGCTGCCACCGGAAGATGAAGGACCAGGAAGCTGCTGCCAAGCATCTGGTGCCGCAACGGGTTCTAGTAAAGCCCTCAAGCCCTTCCCCCTTCCCCTCACAGCTCAGTTCCAAACCAAGGTTTCTCGTGTCAGCTTGGCAGAATCCCATCGTGGCTGGAGCCCAGCAAAGTCTGGGAAGAGCAGTTTTAACTCTCCAGCCTCCCGGGAGAAAGGAGCCCGTGTACCTTGTCACCATGCCCCTTCCACTCTCTTCACTCCCTGTCTGTCCTGTGGGGGTGTTGCGTGAAGTGTCCCCCACTACATTGCTTAGGAGGTATGTCTGCTGCTTGAACCCTGAAAGCCCAGCAGGGATCCAAGGCCATGGTGGCCAGCCACAGAGCAGGTGTCCCTGAGAACCCAAGCATCCGGAGTATATCTGGAAACATACTAAGAAAAGCAGTCTTGTCACACAAGTAAAGAGCCAGAAAATTCACTTAAAAGCAGCTTAGAGACAAGTGACAGGGCTCTCTGAAGCTGCCCTGCTGCCTTCAAGAATTCCCTGTAAGTCCTAATAAACTTACCTACTTGCCACGCTGGACGTGTCTGAGTCATTCTTTGGTCTCTCAGATTCTCCCCAGTTTGGGGGAAACTTTTTTCTATATAGTCCTGATTCTTTCTCACAACAGGGGGCTCATAGATGGGGAACAGGACCAAGGGTTCATCAGCTCCTGGCCAACCCCCTCTCGGGGTGGCTTGAGCCGCAGTCCTACGTAAGGTGGTCATGGGATGAGGGCCACAATGACAGAGCCCAGCAGCCCAGCTTCCAGACTGCCACCCCCACAACCACCTTCAAATAGTTTAAATGGAAAAGGGGAGTGTACAGTAAGTCACCTACATATGAAACTTCAAGTTGCGAACTTTCAAAGACGCAAACGTGTTCACATGTTCAATCACTTAAGTTAGTTCAGTGTCTGGCATACCCTGCCATGTGCACGCATCCTCTACAAATGGTTGTGCTTTTGTACACTTTACTGTACAGTACTGTATAGAGTAAGTACTGTATCTGTATTTCAAGCCCAGGATGTCCCGAAGCAAGCGTAAAAGCAGTGATGATGTAGCTGGTACAATACTATACAGCCAATTGTGCTAGTTGGGTACCAAGGCTAACTTTGTTGGACTTACAAACAAATTGAACTTACGAACAGCCTCTCAAAATGAAACTTGCTCATATGTAGGAGACTTACTGTATCATGGGATATGCGGCAAGTCAGAGTCCTTGAAGGGCCTAGGGCCCAGGTTTTGCAGCTATACGATAAGGAACACCGTCCAAAATGACACTGTGGAGCTGGGTCACAGAGGCTCCTTTGTCACGGCTGCAGGCCCAGGCACTCCATCTCACCCACCATTGCTGAGGCTACATCATGAAAACCTCTGCCACCATGAACCTGGGGAGCCAGCATGCCCACGGCCACCCTCATCCCCGCTGCCCACTCAAGGGCCTGCCTCTCGGGCCACAACTTCCTCTTGGAGGGACATGGGTCCATGCCTCTGCCCTGGCTGTCGGGGAGCCCGGGAAAGCAGGTGTTGGGATTCTGCATGGGATATAGGGGTTATGGGGTGAGCAGGGGGTCCCCCAACTTCTTAGGGCCTGATAGCCAAAGAGAATGACCAGCATCACCTCCAAATCCCCAAAGCCTAGACCAGAGGTGGTTAAACAAGAAACTTGGCCACTGGGGTCTTGCCCAGCCCCCTAACCATCTTGGGTGCTCCTGGCCGAGGGTCCGTCCTTCATCTCCCAGCCCTCCTCTGTCTGTTCCCTGGTGCCAGCCTGCTGCCTGGCACCTCGTGGGTGTTGGCTAAATGTTTGTGAGTTGAGCTGAGCCGTCTGCGTAGCTAATCTGCCTGGCTCCTGTCAATACGAGGGCGTTTGCCTGGCAGTGGGGCCCAGCCTGTTTTCCAGCCAGAAACGCTGTGGAGAGTGAGATCTTGCCTTAGCAAGCTTCCCGCTGTCACCATGACCTTAAAGACTGGAGATGGTTCTAGTGACCGGGGGAAGAGAGCTGAGAGAAATAAATACATAATGCAAATAGCAGCTTACGCCTGTCACACAGGAGAGTGGCTAGGGTCAGAATGCCTGGGCCCACATCCTGCTGCTTGCACCCTCCCAGCCATGAGCAAGGTGTTCAGCCACCTGTGCCTCAATCACCTCACCCATACAATGGGATAACAACAATAGCAAAATGGTGTGTGCTGCTTATAGCAGTTAGTGCAAGAAAGGTCTTTGGAGCAAGGCCTGGCAGGGAGAGAGGCAGCTCTCCAGTGGCGCCTTCTAGGGCAGTTCTGAGTGCTCGGTCAGCACCTTGAAGCCTCACACCTGTCTGAGACCCATCTCTCCTTGAGGCTCAAGAGGAGAAGTCACTTGCCCGAGTGGCTGGGATTTGAACTCAGGCCTGTCTGACTCCAGACTCTCACCCCAAAGCCCAAGAAAGACAGGATGAGCTCAGGGGTGCCCACTCCCTGTGTGCCTCGATGCCAGTGCACCTCCCCGACACCCAGCACTGTGGGGGCTGGGGGCTCGAAGAAAGGGTCCGCAGACCACAGGGGACCGCCACAACCCCCTTTGCACTATCCAGGCTGGTAAGCGATGAGGCAGGAGAGTTCCAGGGCCCTGCTGAAGCCAGTGGACGGTGCTTAGCCCAGCCTGGGCACCCGGGATGGCTTCCTGGAGGAGATGACACTGGGCAGAGCTCTTGTTTAAATTCATGTTATGGTGGTGTAATTTATAAATAATAAAATGCCCCCATTTTGAGTCAATGGTTTAATGAATCTTGACAAATAGACACACCTGTGTCTAATCACCACCCCAGTGAAGATACAGAACATTTCCATCACCCACAGAAAATTCCCTCCAGATTTTCTCCTACCCCTTTCCAGTCGGTATCCCCACCTCCTACCGTGGGCAACCACTGTGGGCTGATGGCTAAAAGATGAATAGGAAAAAAATGAGTAGGCTTCCCCTCTCCCCTTCCACATCCTTTTGGCCCCAGTGGGGGAAGAGATCCCCAAAACCAGCCAACAGTTCCAGATAGGCCCAGGACCCTCAGCCAGGGTGAGGGAAGCTTCCCTCCTGCGTCTGGCTTCTGGCCCCCACAGACCCATGCCTCCTCTCTCCACCCTGGCTCTGGGCACTGAGCTGCCAGCCTACCCAGAGCCCACCAGCCTGGTGCTCCAGGGGTACAGGGATGGTGCCCGCAGGGCCTGGTAGGTGAGTGGTGAGTGCAAGTGAGTGGATCCCAATGTGGAGAAGCCCTGGGGGGCAGCCAGCCCCTGACTGGGGGAATGTTAGGCACTTCCACTGTATGCCTGCTTCTCGCCACTGAGCTCGACTGGGGCCCCCTATCTGCTGCCGACTCGCTGTGAGGCTTGGAGCCAGGCAACCTCCCCACTCTGAGCTCCTCTAGCTATATAAGGAGAAAGATCACTCAAGTCCCCGCCAGTCCCCACTAGTCACCCTCCTCAACCCTCTCCTCTGGAAGTCCTTGTAAGTGTCCAACCTGCAACCCTCCAGCTGGCTGCAAAATCCAAAAGCACCGTTTTGCTCCAGGCTGAGAACCCAGGTGGTGCAGCCAAGACCCCACCATCACTGGGCCAACCGGGGGCCTCGCCCAGAGAGGCAGTTTGATGGAGGCAGGCACTGTTAATGGGCTGCTGTTGCTGCTCCGCTATGCTGGCGTGAGAGTTAATTACTCCAGAGGCCAGGGAGGGATGAATACTTCATAAAGCCAGAGCCATCTGTGAATTATTCATCCTCCATGTGTCAGGAGAGGGAGAGGGATGGGACAGCCCAGAGGATGCGGGCGCCCAGATGAGGAGGTGGAGCACTGGGTGCAGCCTCTTCCTACCCACCCGGAAGAACTGGTTCCTCTCACTCCCTGGCCCCCACCCCTGACCTGGGCCCCGGTGGGGCTTGGCCCAACTCCTTGGGGGTCACTAGGTCCCTTCCTTGCCCTTGCTGGTCTTGGCAGTACTTTTGGGTTCGGTGGCATGCTCTGACATAAGGGTTAAATTCCCCTGGGGCTTCTACCTGGACCCAGCCCAGTGCCAGGTAACCCTAGGGGACTCAGAGATGGAGACCTCACCCTGCTGCAAGGAGCTGCCCTTCTAGCCACTGGCACCATAAACTCAAACCAGATCACAGCAGGCAACCGCAGAGTGCTGGCCAGGTGGGCTGGAGAGGCGGATGTGGCACTGCAGTGTGGCATTTGTCTGTCACCTCCTCTCCCAGCCCTCCCCACACACAGGGCTACAGGGGCTGGGGGAGAAGCCCCAGGGGTTTTCTAGCCCCCTTCCCCCATCCCAGCACTTGTTCATGGTGGCTCCAGGGCTCCCTGAGGGTATTATCAGAGCAAAGAGGCGACTGGCCTTGTCCTGGAAGCAAGTGTCACCCTGCACCTGAGTCCCCTCCATTACTTCACAGAGCCCTCACAACTTTCCCGGGGGTGATTTGACTCTGGTCTCAGATGCTCCCATCAGTCATAGGTCCAACAGGTCCAATTTATCTACCTAAACAACAACCTCCTTCCTTAAAACCTTTTGATAGGAAGTAGGGCATGGCTAGACAAGCTGTACCCAGGTTGCCCGGACTGTACCTGCAAGGAGCCCTGTGCCACATGAGCCCTTCCTGTGGTTTTCTGGCCCGGTCTGAGGCTTGAGGGTGGGAGTTGCTCTCTTTTGGACGAGAGTCACCTCCACCATCCTGGGATGCCCTGGGGTAGACCCTCCTCTCTGGGGATGGTCTCTCTGCCCTGCCTCAAGGTCCAGGCTCAGCCCAGAGAGCACGCAGAAGCCCAGCATCCCCAGCTTCTCCCTGACCCACAGACCTCAGTCCTCCCCAGAGGGATGTGTCCTCTACTGCACATAGCCATGCCCCATGCCAGTCTGGACCTGGTTCCCCAGGACTGCATCAGATGGAAGGGAGGGATGGGTGTTAGGTTCGGAGGGAAACAGGACTCACCTACCCTCATCTACCCTTCTACCCACCCACCCCCTCCCTCTCTGTCCATCCACCCCAAGCCCACATCTGCATATCTCGCTTGCAACCTTCCGGAACTTGCCGCCGGCTGCCGAGAAGGGCCAGACAAGGACTGTCCAGACCACGCCAGATGCGATGCTTTGTCTCCCCGCTTCACTGCCACCCCCAACACCCACCCAGATACAGCACCCTTAAAAACCCGAGCCGCCCCTCCTTGGGCGCGACTCCCCTGGCCCATCTTCCAGGACCACGGGACCTCACCCGGGAGTTTCTCCCCCAACAAATGCTTGGTTTATACCAGCCCCTCGTCCTGTGCCTCTTTCGGTATCTCCAAACATTACAATGGGGACCAGGAAGGAGAAGGGAGCACAGTTGTGCTAATCCAGGAAGGACTGCAGCCTCTCTGAGCCTGTCCACATCCTGTACCACTGGATAATATTCCCTGCCCTGCTGACCTTGAGGCCTGCGTGCAGGTTAACTGTTATCAAGAATGGAGATGTGTCTTGAAGCCATAAAGTTTCCTACAGATGCACAGTAGAAGGTTTACCTAATTCCTGGCCCTCAGAGTGACCGCACAGCTCGGCTCTATTGGGCTTCCCTGTAGGATTTCATATTTGAATGCCATCAAGAAGGGCATCCGCCATCCAGTTTGTCCCAGACTTCCCCACAGTCTACCTCCTAGACTGGCCAGCCGTGCCATACACCCACCTTGGAGCTTGGTGGTGTCAAAGTCCTCACTTGCAGCTAGAATCTTCTGGGTCCTGTGGGCACCTGGTGACGGAGACCACACAGCTGGAGCCCACAGCTGGCAGGGGCCAGCCTGTCCAGCCGCAGCCAGCTGCCTCTGCCGCTTCCCTCCCCAGTGTTTCGGTGCCCCAGGGTAGGGAGGAGCCCACAGGTGCTGCCTCCAGCCCCGGCTTATGACAAATTGCTTCCCTGGGCTCTGAAGTGGACGCATGGTTTTCCCTTTTTCTGTTTAGAAATTTGCCGTGTCTCCCCAAGCCTGGTCCCCTCCCCAAATCCATACCCTGCCTGTGCTCCCCAGACCCTAAAGAATATTTAACCACCTGTTAAATGATTTATCCCATCGAGGCTCCAGAGCTCAGGGCATCTCACGGGCCTCCTCGAGAATTAACTAGAGCCATAAATCAAAGCGACGTTTGAGAAATTTCCAGCCGCCTCAGACAGCAGGCAGCGGCTCAGGCCCAGACAGGGGAAATGGCATTTAGATGGGGGGAAATGGCATTTAGGATGGAGAGGCAAGAGCTCTAGCTGAGAGCAGCCTCCAGGCCGGCTTGGGAGGGGACAGTGGGCCAAGGGTGCCGTGCTTCTGGAGGGCACGTGTGAGGAGAGGGGGACACAGGCACGTCCTCTCAGCCTCTGGCGCGTCCATGCTGGCAGCATCTGAACTCCTCACACGTGCAGAGCCCTCTGCAGCTGGCAAAGCGCCTTCCCACCTGTTGCTGCATCTGATTTCAGAACAGTCCAGGAAGGCTGGCACTATGAATGCATGCAGTAGGCCTCATGGCAGGGTTCCAGGCATCTGCGGAAGCAGAGGCAGTCTCGACTTGTGACAGCCCAAAAGTAGGGAAGTGTGGTAGAACACAGGGACCAGAAGGTGACTTGGGCCAAGAGGGGGCCAGGTGAGACCATGTTCAGATTCCAGGTCATGGGGAGAGAAGGAGGGTGGGAGTGGCTGACACTGAGCACCAGATCGGTGCTAAACCTAGAGCCAAGTGGCAGGGGTAAACCCCTCAAATCCCACAAGAACCTAAGGAAGTGAGTAATTTTCTAAACCCCATTTTACAGACGAGCAAACTGAGGTTAATTGACCTGGCCAAGGTCACCTAGCCTGCAAGTGTCAGAGCCAGGAACTGAACATAGGTTAGTCTGACTTCAATTTCTGTGCTTTTCTTCTCTACTGCCAGCTCTGCTGAAGATAAGACCTAAATTGTGCTGTGCACTTGACAGTGCACCCGGCACCCTGCTAAGGGCCTAAACTGCATTATCTCCAACAACCCCAGGAGGTCGGTTCTCCTATTCTTTCCATTTTGCAGATGGAGAACTTGAGACTGAGGAGCAGTGCTGGGGCTTGCGGCCAGGCAGTCTGACCCCAGAGCCTCTCAGCATTGACCACACAGTGCCGTCTCCTGCGTCCGGAGCCCCAAGCCGTTGGCTCCATGTGGAAGGCTCAGTAGCAAGGTTTCCTAGGCAAGTGTGAGGTGGTCGGATCATTAGGCCTGATCTTGGGAGATAATTCCACACAGAGAGGAGCTTAGACTGGATGCTCAAACACCAGACGAGGGCCAGAGGCAGGGTGCGGAGTGAGGCGCTGTGGAGTCCCAGGGAGTTCCATGGCCCCCCCAGGGTTGTTGGCAGCAGGCTTCAGCGGGCCCCAAGGACCCAGCCATGATGGACTCTAGGGCAGAGGCTCAGGGCCGTGGCCTGGGCTTGTCTTCCTTCAGGCAAGTGATCTTGGGGGAATGTCGGCCCGAAGGAGTCCAGTGTACACCCTGTGGTTCTGACGTGGTGAGGATCACCCCAAACCACCTCTCCCCATTCCTTGAGTACAAAGACTCTGGTGAGGGCCTCCCCGTGAGGCTGGAGGCAGGGTCCAGGGGACAAGACGCTTCATCGTCAAGGAAGGTCATGTCCCTCGATACTCATCCCCTGTTCCCATAACCCTTGACGCGTCCTGGAAATGCCAACATTGGGCACCCAGATTCTGTCTCCCACACAGCTTTACCCCAAGAGCTGAACAAAATCCCTTTTTAGTTCCTGAGCCCCAGTTTGTGATTTGGGAAATCCCAACTTTGGGAGGGGGGCTGTGAAAGACCTGCTGGAGCCAGCGTGGTATCCCAGGGGTCCCTGTCCCATCACTCAAGTCATGGGGAGGGGTGAAAAAGTGTGAATGCTCCAGCACCAAGGGGTCCAGGAGCCCTCGGCCAAGATGGCTGCTTGACCCCAGCCTTGCTCCCACATCTCCCCTCACCCTTCTGAGCCCCCTAAGCCTAAGGTTCCTTTGGCCCCACCAGGGACGGTCCGAGGCGAGTGCCTCGGAAGTTGGGAGGCGCGGGACCCTTCCTGCAGCACAAGGTGGGGTTCCCTGCAGGTGCTGGGCCCTGGTTCAGGGAGCCTGCTGCTCGCTTCCCACCAGCACCCTGGCCGCCAGTCAGGCCCCCCTCCCCACCCCGGAATGCAGGACCTGGGCTTCCCCATCCACCCTCTCCCGTGGTGTAAGTTTGGCCAAGTTCACAAGGACACTTGTGGCCCCAGTGTCTGCTCAGGGCATGGGCCCGGCTCCCCCCACCCGCTGGGGAAAAGACGAGAGGCTCTCGTGGGTTCCAAACACAGTGGCGGGCAGGTGTGTCCCGGACTCCTACGACCACCTAGCCCCAAGCCTTCTACTCTACCAGCCTCTTCCCGCCCATCCTTCCCGTGCGGTGCCTCAGTTTCTCCAGCCAGATCTCAGCTGGTCTTGACTGGGAATGTCAGGGCCAAAAGGAACCCAGAGACCCATTGTCAGCATAGATGTGAAGACTGAGTGGCAGGGGTAAACGACACTGAGGCTGGCACAGGCACACCACGAGTGCTCAGCTGGCTGGTGGGGCCAGCGTCTGGTTTAGAGGCCCCATGGTGTCCCTGAAGCAATTGCTCACACGGGTCCCAGGGCTACCGCCACCCCCGGCCACCTCCCCACCCACACACGGCAGTCCCGGCTGAGTCTTTATGAAGTGGGAAGGCTCACTCCTGCCCCAGAGCCCCAGAGAGGGGACTTAGGGATGGATACCTGGAGCACCAGCAAAGACAAAGGTCCTGAGATGGGGGACACAGGAGGGCTCGCAGCTGGGGTGGGGGCAAGTGTCCCTGGGAGTAGACTCTGAGAGCCACCACTCTGAATGATGATGTCAAAATCCCCCTCTACCGATGAAATAACTCAGGGGCTTCCAGACAAGGGAGGGGAAGGTCATTCTCATGTCACCCGTCATCCATCCCTGTCAGGAGGGAGCAGGTCTAATACCTTAGGCAGAAGGGAAAGGAGGGTAGAGAGGCATGGTGCCCCCAGAATGGGTCAGAAAGGAAGTCCTTGCCCCTTTTCATGGCTTCGGCCAGCCGAGCCCAGGTCATCAGCCCTCCAGCGTGGCTCTGAGGGGCTGACAGCCTATGACATGGCCTGGCAGGGCTCCCAGTGAAGCACCAGGAGCTGGGAGGTGGAAGTGGGCACCCAGCCCACTTCTCCTTCCTCACCTTGGGGTTCCATGGCTGGAGGCTGCACCAGAAGGGACAGAGTGGCTGCAGTAGTCCCACTGGGCACAGTGACAGAGTAGTGCCAGGCACTCTGAATCTGGACAGTGTAGTGGTCCCATTTGACAGCTCTAACCGTGGCAGAAGGGTCTCAGAGGTGCTGGCAGCAGAGAGGGGGTGGTGGTGGTTGGGGGTCCTCTCCACAGCCTCCTGAGAGACCAGAAGCAGTTCTGGGTCCTGCTCCCCAGCCCCAGGGCGCAGAAGGAGTCGGGGAGCGTCTTCAGTCAGAATCCACCAGCGAGGACAAACCTTTATGCTATTTGGGGAGCGATGGGGGGGCAGGCCTCACATGGACAGCAGGAGAAGCCGAATGTCTGACACAAACAGAAACTTGACATATTTTCCGGCCAATAGCCATGTGTAGCTTGTGGCAATTTTGCCTCAGTGTCTTCCTTGGCTTGTCATAATTACAGAGGACAATACACAGGGGGCATTAGCTGCAAGCCTCGCCGAAACCTGCAAAGCATGGAGGCTGCCACTGTGCTGGGGCAGCCGCGGGCATGAGCTTTGGCCCCACCAGGGATGGTCCGAGGCGAGTGCCTCGGAGGTTGGGAGGCGCGGGACCCTTCCTGCAGCACGAGGTGGGGTTCCCTGCAGGTGCTGGGCCCTGGTTCAGGGAGCCTGCTGCTTGCTTCCCACCAGCACCCTGGCTGCCAGTCAGGCCCCCCTCCCCACCCCGGAATGCAGGACCACCTGCTCACACATGAGGCTGAGGCTGAGAATGGCAAAACACTCCCCTCAGAGTCCACTTTCCACCCCTCCTGTACCACCACGGTTCCAGTCTCAGCCTTCAACACAACGACCCCCCTAATGCAGACCCCAACCCAACACCAGCCCTGACCCCAGGCCTTAATCCAGCAGCATTCAGAACACAAATCCCAAACCTGGCCGGAAGCTTTGTTCGGCCCTTGAACTTAACCAGAATCCTGATTCTACCCCAATTTTTCTACCCCAATTCCACGTTGGATTTCAGTCCTTAAACCAAACCTTGACCAATCTCCCCAGCCCACAGCAGTCGCAGCTCTGGCCCCAGGTTTGTAATTCCAGCACCTACCCTTCAGCAAACTCCGCCCAACCTGCCTGGGGAGGTGGGGGTGGAAAGTGAGGTTCAGAGAAGTTAGGTCACACAGCAAGAGAGTAGCAGAGCTGACCTCGGAGCTCAGGTCCATGAGGCTCTGGGGTTTCCTGGTGGGGGTGGGGCAGCTGGAGGCCTGGAAGGTGCCGAGGGAGATGGTGGGCACCCGAGACTGTGGACACTGACAATCCTCTCAGGCACTCCTGGAACAATACGTTGTCTCATGGGAGCCCCCCAAGCATCTGGCGAGGCGGGGCAGCCCAGTGATTGTTCGTTTCTGTTTTACAGAGTTCCAAGGGGAAAGGCCCAGGTCACACACCAGGCCAGTAGCAGAGCAGAGCAAGAGCCCAAGTCCCCTGACGGCCCACCCAGGGCTATCTCACGGCCGGCACTGCCCTCTTCCCACCTTGTAGGGTCTGGGCAGACAAGTCAGGTATGGAAGAAGAAACAAAGCGGGAAACTGCACAAGCTCAGGACAACAGATGGCAGGACACGGACTTCTAATCCGCCTTCCTGGAGAAGTGCCTCCGAATGGCCGATGCCAACTTGTCTACCTTTAACTGCGAGGCTTCACAGGCTCTAGAGAAGACAACCCGGAGTCTCTGCTTTCCAGCGGTGAGTACTTATCACTTGGGTTAACCACCCAGCATTTCCTTTTCTCCACCTGTAAAATGGGACCATGCAGTTACCACACGGTGCTGCTGAGCATTAAGAGCGGATGGGGGAGCACGGCCCCCCATCAGTGGCTCAGTGCCTGGCTCATTGTGGGCGCTCCCTGACTTCCGTTCCCTCCTCTGTCCACGCCACTCTGTGTCTGGGAAGGGTCACCCCAGGCCGCTCTTCCCTCCCCTACCTGCCTCAGCAGCCAGCAGACCCCTCGGACCCTCAGGACCCTCCACTCAGTTCTGGAGTTTGGACCGGGGGTGTCTTTTCATGCAAATAGTGGCGGGGTGTGACGATCGCAACCCTGAGTCCTCAGGAGTGATCTGGAAGGCCCCTGAAAGTATTTAGCTCCATCTACCTGTCCACCTCTGGAACATTCTGGTGGGCCACTCAGGTGTACTGGCAAAGCCCAGGGCCTGTGTGAAAATGCCTGGAGCTTGGAATAACCCTGAAGGCTGAAGCATGAGGAGTGGCCCTGGGACACAGGATGGCACGGGGGCTGAGGAAGGGCCCCCTGGGGGAGGGGAGGGCGGGGAGAGATGCAGGCTGGGACAGGGCAGCACTCAGGGCCCGGGAGGGGGAGCAGGCACAGTCAGTGTCCCTGGGCAGGCAGAGAAGACAAACAGCCAGATGGTAGAGGGAAGGCACTGGCTGCAGCCTCCGCTGGGAAAATTAATTAAGCCTTCAATTAGAGCAGACCTACCCCTGTCAGCTCCAAAGGGCGCCCAGGGCCCCAGTTGCCCTGCCCAAGCCAGGAGTTAATAACTCTCCTTCTAATGAACTCAAAAGAGAATCCACCAGAAGCACCCACTTGTCCGTCCACCTGCCCGCCAGGGCTCTGGGCAGGAGGGAGGGCAAGGCCACCTCTTGGATCCTTTTGTCCACCAGGATAGCGTGGCAGCCCCCTTGCCTCTGGGGACCAGAGTGTCCTTGGACTATTTCCAGAAAGAAAGGAACCAGAATCCCAGCACATCAGGGCAGGGAAAAGGAAAGGGGCGAGGTCGGTGTGGGGAGAAAACAGACCGGAACTGACCATCACCAGAGCCATCTGTGGCCAGTACTGTCAACAACAGCAACACCCTCCAGGGAAGAGGGTCTCAGCTCGGAAGTGAGGGAGAGCTGCACAGAGGTAGTCATGAACCCAGAGGTCAGGGTTCCTGTTCTGTGGGTAAACAAGCTAAGGCCCAGAGAGGGCTGGTGACTGGCTCAAGACCACACAGGTATTCAGGGTCCCAACCAGAATTAGAAAACCCTGTAAAGAGTGAGTCTCTCCGTGTCGAACAAGGCAAATTGAGACTCGGAGAGTCACTTAATTGAAACTGTGAGTGGAGCCCTCCTGGCACCCACATCCTGCCCTGAGAAACACTGACCCTCCAAGGGCTATTCACAGGGTGAGCATTGTGCGAGGGTCCACACACTGTCTTTTCTACTGAGGGAGCTTCGGAGAGCAGTGACTCCCCCAGCCTCCCTCAGGTGCAAGGGCTCAGACGACTCCGCTCCCTTCTGCCTTCTGCCTTCCAGCTTGCCCCTTCTGCCTTCTGTCTCCTGCTCGGGACTCTTGGCCATTCTTCCAGGACCACGGGCAGACTAGGTGGGCTATCAAGGATGGCCGAGCTCTGACTCTCCCAGAATTGGCTGGGGCCAGGCTTTTAAAGCATGCTTCTGACACAACCTGCACCGGAATCACCCAGGGAACTTGTTAACATGCAGACTCTCGGGTCCCACCCATGCATCAGAACCTCTAGGAGTGGGTCCCAGGAATCTGCATTTTCAAATAAACTCTGAAGTTTCTTTCATAAATGATATTAATGGATACATGAATGCAGGAAAATGTAGAGTGGCTCAATGCATTTTCACAAACTGCACATCTGCCTGCTGCCTACCCAGGTAAAGAAATAGAGCGTGAACAGGCCCTCACAAACCCCTTGTGCCCTTCCAGCTACCAGCCTCTCCAAACAGGCCGCCATTCTGACTCCTGACAGCTTGGACCTGTCTTGTCTGCTTTTGAACTTCACGTGTATGAAATTATACAGACACCTGTGTCTGGCTTCTCTTGCTTGACATTATTTGCAATTCATTCATACCATTACACGCAGTTTTGGTTTGTTTATTCTCACTGCTGATTGGCATTCCAGCCTATGCTTGCCCCCCAATTTGCATGCATTCTGCTGTGGATTGGCTTGGGCTGCTTCCAGCGTCAGGATATCAGGAAGGAAACTATGATACACATCTCCGTGGACACTGGGCACATCATGGCGGATACATGCCTGTGAGTAGAATGGCTGCATCACAGGGTGTGCTTGTGCTCAGGTTTCAGATACCACTGAGTGCTCTTCCAGAGTGGCTGTCCTGTTTGGCCTCCCTTCTGCGTGTCATGAGCCCCAGCTGGTTCATGTCTCCATCAGCATGGGGCATGCCTCTACTCACAGCCACTTGGGCGGGTGTGGGGTGATACCTTCTTATGCCTCTCCTTGCATCTCCCTGATGACTGTTGCTGTTGGCACATTTTCTTCTGTTTATTGGCCATCTCTTTTGTGATGTGCCTCTTCACATCTTTTGCCAGTTTTTTAATAGGATTGTTTGTCTTTTTCTTATTGATTTAGAGGAGCTCTTTACATATTCTGGACTTCAATCCTTTGTTTTGGATATATGTATTGCAAATCTCTTCTTCAACTTGGTGTCTTGCCTTTTTACTCATAATGATGTATTTTAATAAATAGAAATGTTTAATTTTAATATAGTCCAAATCACCTATTTTTTCCCTTTTCAGGTATCATGTTTAATGTCCTGTGTCCAAGTGATTTTGTGCCCACAAAAGTTTGAGGGGTGAGAGAGGACCTCTTCCAGGTGGACAACAGTCTTGTTATCATCCACGCCCACTTTCTTCTCAGCCAGAGATGTGGAATTTCTGTCATGTGAGCTATGCTGACTGAGCCCTTGTGCTGCTCTGGGGCACCTTACATGTTTTAGTGGACGTCCCTGGGGGCATCTGCTTAGCCTGAGTCCCCACTGCACCACGTTTGTTGAACACTCTCCAGGAACAGATGGGCCACAGTGTGGTGGCCCTACTGGTACATGACACCGCATGCTGGCCACAACTGATTGGACAGGAGTGGACCCTTCCCAAACTGAGCCCATCAGGAACTCTCTCCTGGGCACCTGGAATTTACCCTGAGGTGTACTAGACTCACTTCAGATAGCAGCAAGGAAGAGAGGGTGCAAACTCAGGAGATGAGGCCACCTGAGTCGGGAGAGGGCATATCTGGTCCCACATCCCTGGAAGCCTCTATAGAGAAAGGCACACAGAGGAAGCAGATGTGGAGTGTGGACCCTGCCTAGGCTACGCCTCGCCTCCTGGTTCCTGGTCCTCTTGATGCACTCCTGCTCTGGGGGCCCCCAAAGTCACCCAGCATCTTTCCAGTACATTCTTCTTTTTGTTTCATGTTAACCCGGTTCTTACAACCAAGAGTCTTATCAAAGATATTGTCATCTTGACTCTTCAGAGTGATGGATTCTTCCCTTTCTAGAGATGAGGAAACTGAGACTTGGACTCGGGGAAAAATTCCTTAAGAAGAAAAAAAAAGTGGCTCACCCTGTAATCCCAGCACTTTGGGAGGCCAAGAAAAGAGGATCTCTTGAGCCCAGGAGTTCAAGACCAACCCAGGCAACATGGCGAGACCTCGTCTCTACAATAAATCAAAAAATTAGCCAGGCGTGGCGGCACACACCTGTAGTTCCAGCTACTTGGAAGACTGAAGGGAAGGATCACGTGAGTCCAGCAGATCAAGGATTTAGAGGTGTGAGCGTGCCATTGCACTCCAGCCTGAGTCACCGAGTGGGACTTCAACTCAAAAAAAAAAAGGTATTTAGTTCCTTGAGCCATCTTTGGAGACACTGGATCAAACACATATGTAACAGGACTTTACTATAGGCATTTTCAGAGCCTTTGTAGAATAGTCAGATGCAGCATCTCTCTCATTTATTTGACCGCAGAACTCCCCTTTGTAAGAAGGCTTGTGTAAGATTGTTTTCTGGAAAATGTCGCAAGGAAACAAATTTCTCCTCCCTACGCCAACATGTTCTTCTGAAAGGAGGAGTTCTGGACGAATAACTGGAAATGTCCATCCCACTGGGTACATGACCCCTCATTAGATATTCTGAGGAAAGTGATCTATTTTATTATTATTTTTTTTTAGAGACAGTTTCTCTCTGTCACCCAGGCTGAAATGCCGTGGTGTAATCATAATTTACGGCAGCGGCAGCCTTGAACTCCTGGGCTCATGCACTCCTCCCACCTCAGCCTCCTAAGTAGGCAGGACTACAGGTGCACACCACCACACTTGGCTGACTTTTTTTTTTTCTGTAGAGACAAGGTCTTGTTATGTTGTCCATGCTGGTCTCAAACTCCTGGCCTCAAGTGATTCTCCCACCTCAGCCTCCCAAATCGATGTGATTACAGGTGTGAGCCACTACGCCCGGCCCAGAATCTATTTTATAAGTCTCTTTCCTGAGGTTTTTCTAACCTGAAGAAACTGCCCTGGGCCTGTACCCAGCTAGATGAATCCACAGTAGCTAAATTTCAGGATTCTCCAGGCTGTGAATGGGCCTCATCATGCCTGGGACTCCAGGCTCCACAGGCCCCTCTCACCCCAGAAGCCTGGCCCTCAGCCAGCCTGCCTCTTCCCAGCGGGTCTGAGGCCAGGTAGGGGCAAAAGCAGTGGAGGAAACCTGGGAAGAAAAGATGAGGAGAAAAGGAAAAAAACTGAAGAAAGGGGGAGAAAACCAGAGAAGAGGCAAATGGAACAGAGGAGGCTCAGTGAACAGGGCTCAGTGAAGGGACAATTGTTAAAGGTGTGCCTGGGGTGCTGGCTGGTGGTGCCTGGGACAGGAGGCCTGAGGGGGCATGGGAGGGAGTGAACCCCAGAGGGCAGGCAGGAGGAGGCTACGGGCTCTGTCAGTCCAGAAGGCCCTGATCTGGATCCAGATTCGGGGAATCGGCACCCATCGTGTCCTCCTACCTGCCGAACTGCTGGTGCCTGCCACTGGCTAAAGCCCATCAGAGGCCCTGGGCAGGGAGCAGCCCCCGCAGCTCTGCACAGGGCAGAGTGAGGACAGCAGGAGCTGGCTGAGGGGCAGAGATCGCCCAGCGAGGGAGATGTGGGGGAGAGCCCAGGAGGCGGAAGAGGAGGGAGGGGAGATGGAAACACAGGTCGCCCAAAGGGAGGGCCTTGAAAGCAGCAGAAGAGGGGAGGGGTCTGTCTTAGCGCTGGCAGCGGCTTTCCTTCACCTCCCCTAGACACACGGGTTTGTTGTTGCTACCCAAACCCCCATATCTCTGAGTATCAGAATAATCCACCCTGGGAAGCCGACATGCGAGTGTGGCCCCCACAGAGGGAGCGGCCTCTCCCGGCTCCTGCTGGCTCCCGCAGTGGAGTGGGTGGATGGAGCTCCGCTGAGATCAGCTAAACAGACCCGCCTCAGATGCGATGTTCAGCCCTTCCTGCACGTGAGAGCTGGGAGTGCCTGGAAGGCTGGGCACATAAATCAATGCCAGGCGAGGGAGTCCTTGTTGAAATTCACCAGAAAAGCACATTGCTGAGGACCTAGAGTGGGTTCCTCTCCATGGACAACAGTTGCCCCTGGTGTAGCTTTTGTCTAAAAGCACATGTGCCCACGTCAGAGGGATCGGAAGCGGGCCCACCTTATCTAGGGGATCTTACCATGGGACGTTCTGGCCTGGTCAGGGTGGGACATGGGCCGCCTCTGCCTCCCAGACCCCCAGGGCTCAGGGAAGCCTGCTAGCACCCACACTCTCTCTCTGCTGCACCCCGCAAGTCCTGGTAACCCCAAGGAAGGAGCGGGTGCGTGCCTCTACCCATTCTGCAGAGAGGCGAACTGAGGGACGGGCACTCTGACGACACAGGGTTGCCACTCGCCTGGCCTTGCCTTCCACCCTCGCTCCCCCACCGTCAAGGCCTGACCCCCTCATCACCAGTGGCCTCCCAGGGCCTGGCCGGGTGGGGTGGCTGGAGAATCACCTTCCCAGTTCCCCCAAGCAGCAATAGCACCTGCTTCTCCAGCGAGACAAACCCAGCAACACCGTGACCAGTCCAGGGAAAGTGATGTCTGCGGCTGGAAAAATCCCTCGCAGATGGAGGCAGCTGCTGTAAATCAAAGCCTGCCCTCCCTGCCTCTACCTCATTAGCAGAGAGCGGGGTGAGGGGGGACAGCACAGGAGCAGGGCTGCAGAAGAGACTTTGCATTCCCAGGGTAATGCTGGATGCCTCAGAGGCACCTGGTGGAGGTGAGGGGAACAGCCAGGAGTGCCCGGCTGCCCTCAGATTCCAGGGTGTGGTGGGGGAAAGAAGAGGGGCTACAGGACCAAACCATGTGCCAGGGAAGGCTTCCTGGAGGAGGAAGCATCTGTGCATTAGTGACACCTAGGCCATACTTGGTTAGGCTGACTCCCTGCTTCAAGAGTCTTCATCCAGCTGGGCATGGTGGCTCAAGCCTGTAATCCCAGCACTTTGGGAGGCCGAGGTGAGAGGATTGCCGGAGACCAGGCGTTCGAGAACAGCCTGGGCAACTTGGTGAGACCTCATCTCTACAATAAACAAAATAAAGTAAAAAAAAAAAAAAGTCTTCACCTACAGGCTACTTATTAGAAAGGCAAGACACCACAAGAAGTTTTGAATCCAGAGACCCATCATGAAGTGCCCATTAATAGGGTATATGAATGAGGCAATTGGGGAAGGCTTCTTGGAGGAGGTGCAAAGGAAGCTTTAAAGGAAGGAAATCGAGAGACTACAGACCTAGCAGACCCCTTAACTCCACGCCCTCGTTGCTCCCAGGATCTTTTCTCCTCAGCTGTCACAGATTGAAGTTGTGCAATTCTCTAATTGCTCCATTAGGGTCACTAGACTGTGGGCACCAGGGTTTTGCTCACCATCATGATATAGTGAATGTTCAATCAGTGTTTTTAGAGTGAATGAATGAATGACTAGTCCTGACTTCCTTGGACTGGAGGAGAAGTGAGTCAGTTCCATGGAGGGGCGAGAGGCAGTGGGAGGCCCTGGAGACTTCAAAGCATAAGCCGAGGTCTGGGGTTATGGGACCATGAGCCCGGGGCTTGTTGTTCTTGTTTCCAGGGGGAGGGAGGTCGTCTAGTCAGGGAGCTGGGAAGGGAGTGTGAAACCAGGACTGGATGGAGTGTGTCATCCAGAACCGGGGCGACCAGAGCTTGAGGAAGGAAAAAAGGGCCCAGGATGGAGCCAGGCCTCACACAATCTGCACCCCAGCCCGGGGTCCTCCAGCAGCCTCTGGGCCCCTGCCTCCTGTCTCCCCTTCAGCCTCCTCCGTCTGATTGTGCAGAGTGATTTGTTGCCCTGACAAGTTGAATTGTGGGTAAAGCGCTGTCCAAATGGGGAGCAAATTGGAACTGCGGCTGCAGCCGGCGGGCCATCCATCATGGGAGAGAGGCTCCGTCAGCACTCACTGCCCCAGCCCTGCCTGGCCCCTCACTGCACCTGCCCAGGGTGAAGTGGTCTCCTCCTCTCTCCACTGAGGGTCTGAGGGGGCCGTGGGTGGAGGCCTGGGGCTGGGGGCCTAGTTGGAAGGGGACAGGGAAGAGGAGGACTGAGACCACAACTCCTTGCGTTTGTAGGGTCCAGTCTGGGCTTTTCTATAGCATTTTTCTGCTGATGAATTTCACTTAAGCCTCCCAAGAAGTATACTATTTACAAATTGGGAAACAAGGATTAGTGCAGTGGGGCAACAGGCCCAACCTTGCAGAGACTGGAGCATGAAATTTGCTGCTGAAATACCTGGAATTCTTAACAAAGCAGTGGTTTCCTGCAACGTGGAAGAATTCAAAAGTAAATAAATATTCCATCTGGCACGACTCCTAGTTTCTGGAGGTGACACCTTAGCGGCTCCATTATGGAACGAGGAGGTGAAAGAGGCACAGAAAACACCTATAACCTTCAGGCCCTGCCTTGAGAGACTCACCATCTGTGCAAGGAGTTGTGCTCCCCACTGGCAGCCCCTCCTAGGCCTCTGACACCCATCCCTCAACCCATGTGGTCTAGCTCCTGACCATGGTTGATGAGGCCAGAGGTGGGCAAGCCGCCTCCTCACAGCCTGATCACTGACTTCTGATGAGGTGCCTGGCTGGGAAAGATGAGTTGAGCCATCAGGCTCAAGGAATTTGGCACCGAGACCTGAGCAACCCCATCACGCAGCAACAGAGTCACACAGGGCCTCAGCCCTCATCTTTCCGAAGCCCACGCTATCTAGGTCCTGCCTACTTTCCCTCAGCCTCTCCCCCAGCTCCTGGTCCAGAAACTCTGTGTGTAGAGGAGAGGGAGGTGGAAGAAAGGTGGGATGCCTCCTCTATCACCCCACCTGCTCCCAAGCTACTGAACTGTTTGTGCACATGAGTCATTTCCACCTCCCCTTGAGGCCTGGGCTTTTGAAACTCAAAACTGAGACACCAACTGCTGGCTCCCTTTATGCTGAGTCATGCTTCCCTGAGACAACAGCCGAGCTGTCCTGCTGAATGAAAGCGGCCAAGGTTGGTGAGGGAGAATCACGGGATGGGAATTAATGTTCCTGCATTATCCTGCTTCACAAGGTGATGAGTGCCCAAGACCCCAAACACGGAAGCGTCAGGAAGGGAGAAAGCCTCACTCTGCCTCCCTCCAGGTTTGTGTGTGTGTGTGTGTGTGTGTGTGTGTGTGTCCTCATGTCACTTTTGCGTGGCCCTTTCTGGCTATCTGGCCCTGGGCCCCTCATGACCTGTTTGCTTAGTGCCTAAAGTCCAGACGATTCGCACAAAGTATATTTGTGTCTGTTTCAATCAGCGTTCAGTGCAGCAAACGGAAGTCATGTGGGGATTTTAAGCAGACAGGAAATTGACACGGGGAATTAGGTGCTTACAAAGCCTTCAGAAGTGCTGCAGGAGTTGGTACCAGGCTGGTGTCCAAGAGTGAGTCTGCTATAGCCAAACAGGCCACATCAGGGAGCGGCAAGTCTGGAGCCACAGCTGGACATACCCCTGGAGCTGCTGTCACCACTGCACCTACATCTGGGCCCCACAGAGCTAGTGACTGGACATTGGAAAGCTCTGGAGGAAAACACACGTGCCTGTGACTCTTCCTGCTGTCGGCAAATATCCAAAGGATAAGGAGGCTGACTTCATTCCACTTCTGCCCTCCAAATCTCATGGGGGTGCAGTTATCCAGCAGAACCTAGCTCAGGGATGAAAACCCTAGGTGCACAGGGGTTTGAGAAACACCATTTTTAGCTTTGTAGCCTCTGCAGTGCCAGAAGGAATGGAGCAGATGCTGACTTCGAGCACTGTCTCGGAGCCCAATTCCAGATGGCCTATCCCACAGGCTGGCTTAGCCCATCTTGTACAGCCGTGTGAGGCCTGGCCAGGGTGGGAGGGAGACCAAAAAGTCAGGTGCGCCTCCATGGGTATCTGGGAAAGAGGAGAAGGGATCCTAGGGGCAGGGAGATGAAGCCCAGCAATCCCCATGTTCTCAGCAAGCCTTGAAAATAGGAGCAGCGTGAGGTGCAGGTCACATGGGAAGTCAGACAGAGGCAGATGGACCTCACCAACTCCCAAGCCCCCTCCAGCCCTGGGCCATCAGTTGTCTCTGGTGAGCTCTCTGGGAAGCCCGAAGTCTTTGTCTCTCCCTGAGCTACATTTTTGGGGATCCCAGCATCTTATATTTAAAAACCAGGGTACCCAGAGTGTCTCTCTCTTCAAAATATAGCCGTGACCCGAACGCTATGGCCGTGGGTGCCCTGGGGGGATCTTTGCTGGGGTGAGGCTCCTGCATTATTGCTCAGATGCCCCCAGCTGGGGCAGATGTCGGCAGGTCGCTGCCCAGACGGGGCCAAGAGGATGAAGGATGCTGGAGCCAGGAGTTGTACCATCCCCAAAGCCTTTGCCGGGGAACTGCTCTCTCCAGACTGTGCATGTTGAATGTCCATCTGCTCCACACACTGCTCCCCAGAGGCGTGGGGGCGGCAGGAGGGAGTGAGCACTCCAGGCCCAACGCTGGGCCAGGAACAGCCACCGGCCCAGGAACATAACCTGCAGGGACCTGGGGAAGGGCCTGCTGCCTTCTGTCTGGCAAAAGACAAGGCACCCTCTCTTGGCCTCCTCTCTCGGCCTCCTCCTTCAGAGAAGTGCTCAGCTCATGATGGGCTTGGAGTCAACCTGGCCAGGACCTCACGGATGAGGGACTTGGAAGCTAATGAAGGACTTGTCTATCCCCTCCACTCAGGATGCCCCAAGAGGAAGGACCCCTCCTTTCTCCATCCCCAAACTATGTCCTCCTCCCACCTTCCCTGTCTGCGTCACTGCCCTCTTCCCAGCTTGTCTCTGATGCCTGCCGCTCCACTCCCTGAGGCGTCTCTGCAATGTGGTCCTTCCCTGTCACTCCTGCCTTCAGGCCCTCCCACAGGCTTCCCCTCCCCTGCCTTCACCACAAGCTGCCTAGTCCAGTCCTCTCTGAGCTCCCTCTTTCCTGTCCCCACAGTGTCCGCTGATCAATACCCCTGGACACCCCCATCACCCATGCTGTGCTAAGTTGAGCCGCAGTGCCCCAGCCTGGTCTCTGAGGCCTTCTACTGCGCACTTCAGTGAAACATTCCAGGCGATCTCCACATGCTTGCCAAGCTACAGCAGTGATCGCTTCTGGAACAGTGGACACATGCTGGCCAGCAAGAGCCCTCCCCTGCGACCCAACCCTGACCTGGTCCTCTGAGAATCAGAGCTGTAAGGATGGTGTGGTAGGCTGAAGAAAATGCTTTCCTCCGGAGATACTCTCTGGTCGTGAGTGTTAACAAGTGAATATATTACCTCTCACGTCGAGAGTGAATGCTGCCTTCCGTGGCAAAAGATGTGACTGAGTGAAGGATCTTGGAAGGAGAAACTTATCCTGGATAAGTTGGGTGGGCCCTGAATGTCATCACAAGTATCCTTATGAGAGAGATTAGCCACACACAGAGGAGAGATTAGCCACACGGTGTGAATGGGCGACCGGGGCCATCTCGTGCCACGTGGAGGGGGTTTGCCTAGCCTAAAGCAGATCTGAAGGGAAGCAAGCCAGGGTGGAGGACATGGAGGCTGGGGAGAGCCCTCAAGACACTGGGTCACCATGGAGGCCACCTTCCCTCCCCGGCCTTTCCAGCAACAGAAGCCAGTGCTTTTCCCTTATGACTTATACGCCAGTTTGAACTGGTTTCCTATACTTGTGGCTCAAGGAGTTCTGACTAACATGCTCACCCAATAATTTTCGTGAGTCTTAAAAAATAGTTCAAACCTTTGACCCAGTAAGTTCAGATTTCTGCCCTAAGAAAATAATCTTTATAAGGACAATCAGGCAGCATGAGAAAATAGAAACCTTTATAGGCAACCACAGGACCTGTGTTTATAAATTATGAGATGTAGCATGTAACTATTAAGAACTATGTTTTTGTGCTCATTATAAAATAAGTGAAAAAGGGACAGTAAAAAAATACATATACACACACATAAACATACATTTATATATTTATATATACCAGAATGACCTCCATTTAAAAAAACACTTTTTTTCAGGTCTTTTTTAAAGAAACAAAGCTTTTCACATACAGTTGAAACCCTTTGTATGCCTCTCCTCAATTCCTTTCACAGCCTCTTTCCCTCTCCAAAAATAATCACTCTAAATTGGGGTCATTCTTGTGCATGATTTTAAATATTTGTTACCTATGTAGGTATTCATAGTAGCGCATAATATTTGCACGTTTCTCCATTTTAATACATAGTATGAGGTTTCTGCAACCGGCCTTTTCTTAACCAATCATATGTCTATGTGTTTATTTTATTTTTAAAAATTTTTTTGCAGAGATGAGGTCTTGCCAAGTTGCCCAGGTTGGCCTCAAACTACTGGGCTCAAACAATCCTTTCACCTCGGCCTCCCAAACTGCTGGGATTACAGGTATGAGCCACCATGCCCAGTCACATCTGTGTATTTAATTCATCTTGATAACATGAGACTCTAGTTCATTAATTTTAGCCGTCAGGCACGGTGGCTCATGCCTGTAATCCTAGCACTTTGGGAGGTGAAGATGAGAGGACTGCCTAAGTCCAGGGGTTCGAGACTAGCCAGGGCAACTTAGTGACCTCGTCTCTACAATAAATTTTTTTTAAAAATTAGCCCTGCGTGGAGGCGCGTGCATATGGTTCAGCTACTTGGGAGGCGGAGGTGGAAGGATCACCTGAGCCCAGCAGGTTGAAGCTTTGATGACCGTGAGCATGCCACTATACTCCAGCCTGGGTGACAGAGTGAGACTCCTACTGAAAAAAAAAAAAAAAGAATTACACTTCTGAGTGTAATTTATCCTTTATCCTTTCTCTGGTTAATAATGCTGACATTATTAACAATACTTTTTACTTTCACATACTGCAACTCTTATGCTTCCCTGTGTACACACATGAGATTGTCTCCAGGGATTTGCACCCCAAAGTGCAGTGACCAGGACTCAGGGCACGCATGTCTTCTTACAAGGTGCCTGAATCCTGCTGCTAAGCAGGGGAACGAAGTGTGAGTAGAGAACTTCTGTCTTCCACATCCTCCACGGGGAAACATTTTTATTTTTGCCAATCCAATGTGTAGGAAATTGTATCTCAGCGTGCGGTTTTGATGTACATCTCCCTTTTTGCAGTGCTATCCATCATCTTTCCATATATTTATGTCCCCTTCAGTTTCCTCTTCCGTCAAATGCCTTTGACTATTCTTCTACTGAGGTGTTTACCTTTTGAATGGGAAATACATTCACATGAACTACACTCAGATGTCAACAGAGTTTTCACGATTTTTATTTCTTTCTAGTAGTAGGACATTTCATTTGGGGTGGTAGCTTTGTCTGCCTTCCCCTTCTGGAAAACAACCTCTCAATCCCCCCGCCCCCACCTTTCTACCTGCTCTGGCCATGTGGTCTGGATAGGAACTGCCAAACTCTCACCTGCCTCACAAGCCACAGTGATTGGTCCAGGGTTAGACATGCGCCCCAGCCAGGCCAATCAGAGCTCTTCCCGGGCCTTATTCATTCATTCGTTTATTTGTTTGTTTGTTTTTGTAGAGACAGGGTCTCACTATGTTGCTCAACCAGTCTCAACTCTTGGCCTCAAGAGATCCTCCCATCCCAACTTCCCAATCTGGGCTTTTCAAAATGGGAGCTGGAAGAGAGCAGTCCTTTTCTTCTGATCATGAAGATGTGAGGACATGAAGCCTTGCAGATACAAGCAGCCTGACACCAAAGAACAGAAATACAGAGGAAGAAAAGAATGGCGTAAAAATGGAAAGGACCAGTAGGTAACCAGACCCACCAGATACGTCTAAATCCACCACAGCCCTGACCTCTGCTGCCCTGCACAGATTTGAGGATTGAGGCCGACCAGAAACCTGCCCCTACCACCAAGGGTCGCCAGCCTTCTGCAGGGCACCCGCCAGGCTCTGACCTGCCCAGGCCAGGGGAGACTCTGGCTCTGACCCTTTAGCTCCAGGGCTGCAGAGAAGTCTGTTCCTGATACTGGAGCAGCAACACTGACAAATTCCCGGCAGGGCTTCTGCACGGGGTCCGTGCCTGCTGGCCAGGGGAAGACACTGACCAAGGACATTCCTTGCTGTCCCCGGTGTCCCCTCCTGCCCCCGAACATCTTGAACCTCCCCTCCTCACTGAGTCTGGAGGCTTAAAATGAGAAGTGTGTTCCAAAAGATGTGGCTTGTGGGAAAACTTCAGCCAAATCAATTAATGATAAAACCCTTGAGCAAACACAGCTACTTTTATCATTTTAGAATGTTGTGATTAGAGCAGCAAACGAAATTAAATTAAAAACGCAGAGACTTCAGGTCAGAACCCCAGCTGCTCATGTTGGTTTTTAATCTCCTGTTAAACGATATATCTTCTGATGACTCTTGTCAGCTTATTCAATGTAATAACCCAGGACATTTGGCCCGCTGACCCTCCTCATTCTCTCCATGTGTGGAAAGGGGAGGTGCCACTGGCAGACAGGTCAACTGACAAGCTTAAAGTGGGGGAGGCAGATGGACCACAAACACAGGGAATGGTGACGAGCCACAGAGGATCCTGGAGACGAACTATCACTAGAGCTATATTGCGGGGGCCCGCCCCGCGAGGGTCGTGGGAAGTGTTGAAGGAGAGACAGATAGGCGACAGACGAAGTTCATATACACGGACACCTGCTCCTTGAACAGATGACAATTTAATGCTAGTTAATACAGAGCTTTTATACCATTCGTGAAGGGGCAAGACAAAGAAAACTCTTTCACATTCATATCTTTTAAAAGTTACCAGCTAGTGGTCTTAGTAGCAAACAAACCAAGATTCTCATAGGCATTTGGACAGCAAGTCTTATTCATAAAGCCAACAATGACACTCTCAGTCCAATGTCCCAAATTACAAATGTTTCAAGAAAGTTTCTTTAAGTGTATATTTCTTTATGTGTCAGGAATATTCTCATCTTAGGCTCTTGTGTTCCTCAGAGTCCTGTGATCGCCTCCCTTGTCCAGATGTCCTCGTTACTTTTCTCTTATCTTGCAGTGCTTGTTTCGAAAGAGAACTCAAAAGAAGCTTTTAGTAATGTTTCCCAGGCCCCTCAAGGTTACTTTCTGTTTTAGCTGATCTGTCATAAAAGTGTCTGATTATTATATTCTGAGTTCAGTGAAAACCTACTCTATAAATGTTAACTTAGAGTTTTAACTATAGAATTAAGTAAAAACCTTAACATTAATCTTTATCCGAAGTCAGTGAAAACAGTGTTATAAATCACCTACATAACTCCTAGATAAGTGTCAGAACTACTATAAACTTGTGCTTCTAAAATTCCTTATGTCTAAACACTAAACTGCATAATCCTAAATCAAATAAGGAGTAGATATACTTATATCATTTATTACTTAAGCAATATCTAGTAACTTATAACCAAGTGAAAGAAAGCATTCTTGATGTGCTTCAGAGTTTAACCCTTGCATATGTTAGAAAAGACCAAGTGGCATAGTGGGAAAAATGGAAAAATAAACCATGATATTTCCAGGTTAGCTGTGAGTACTTCACATAAACATGCCATTTTCTTCTTCCACGACTGCACAGAATTCTTCGGCGGTATCAAACAGCAAAGGTGAAAGACAGAAGGGCCTCAGCTTCCTGGGCTCGCCCTGCGGCCCGGGGTCTTCGGCCCACCCGGACCCTGTCAATCAGGTGGGCCTCCAAGGCTGGCTCCCAGCACTATATGGGCAAAGAAAGGGCAGGGCATGAGGTGTCCCAGGGCCACCTGTTTAATCCCTCCCATTGTGGAAGAGTCACCTGGAGTTCAGAAAGCAAAAGTTGTCTCAAGTCACATTCAGAACCAAAATTGAAAATCTGGTCTCCTGACTCCCCACCACAGTGTCCAGGACAGGGACGGAGCTTGGTGCTGGGAGTTGGCTCAGTCCTCCACCTTCCTTCAAGTCATGATCAGTGGGGTTTAGTGAGCTAAGTCTGAGAGACAGAGTCAGGAAGAGTCCTAGTCCCCATCTTTGGGGAGATCCTGTCCTGATGGGAGAGGCAGATTTCCATGCCTGGGGCCTCCTGGTGTGATGGTAGAGACACAACTGTGCCCTCGGGAAGCTCCCAGGGTGATGAAGACACAGGCAATCAAGAAACAGTGGCTTGGAATTTGTGTCAGTTTCACCAAGGAAGACTTCCTGGAAGAGCCTGAGAAGGAGGGAGAAGGAGGTGGTCTCAAGATAGCTTAGGCAGAGGAGAGAGGCCGGAGCCGGTGTGGGAGAAGATGCTGGAAGAAATTTCTCACTGAGTCACCTGTATTCACACACAGGGACACATAAACATATAGGTCTGTGTGCACACACTCACACCTGTACACACAGACTCAATCAAGTGCACCAAGAGCACACACTGACATAAGCACACACGAGTGCCAGGCATAAGCACACACGAATGTTCTCCTACCTCCGTGCATGCTTACACATATATACACACATGCACATATACCTATACATGTGATCATGTACAGACTGCACATAGGCCAGGTCCTAGCTGTGTGTGTAGCTCAAATACACTCTGCTAACCACACAGGTAGAGAGGCCTGCACTGCCCCAGTCATGCCTGGGGACCCCACCAGCTACATCACCTGTGAAAGTCCCCTTGCCTGGGCTCCATCTGCATCTCCTGGCCCTGTCCCCGCTTCCTGATGTGTCTTCTGGTTCTGTGGGAGGGCAGGGAGCTGAGGCTGGCCGGGAAGACACCCTCGAAGGGCTTCCTGGAGCCGTCTTCTACTCAGAGGCCCTGCAGGCTGAGGAGTAGTCTCCGGGGCTAGTCTGGGTCGCTCCCAGCCTCAGAGCAAGGCTCTCCACAGTCCCACTTGCCACCTTCCTCTTTTCCACTCAAAGTCTCTGAGAGGTCATGTTCCTGCAAAGCAGATTCAGAGGGAGATTCATGGGCAGGTTTCCCTGGAAGAACTCCTGGAACAACACCTGTGCCACGAAGGAGGCAAGACTGGGCAGAGGGAGAAGTCAGGCAGTGATGCAGTCACAGCAAAGACCTCAGCCACCCTGCCCTGGGGGAAGTGGGGGTGGGTAGGCCTAGCAGGCTGTCCCATGTGGGGGGCTGGGGGACCGTCCTTTACAGCAAAGGCCTCAGCCACCCTGGAAGAGTGGGGGGCAGGGAGGAGACCTTGCAGGCTGTCCCACATGGGGCCAGGGGGACCGTCCTTCACACTTGTGCATTTGCCAGCCACTGGCTGCCCACAGAAAATGAGGCCACCTTAAAGGAGAGATTCTCTCCAGCCAAGAGTAACCATCGGGAAGAGGGGCTTTGCTTGGAACTATCAGTTGTCAAAATTCCCCGCAGTTGGGAGAAAGGGCGCTCGAGGCCTAAAGGGAGGTACATGGGCAGATCTTGGTGCCCAGTATAGTCTCCAAAGGATGAGATGCCCCACTCCCTTCCTGTTGCAGGTCTCACTTGAGTCCTTCCTGCTGTGGTTGGCTATTCTTCTCTTGAGTCCTTCTGGGCCCTGCTGCCTTGTCTGTCCCTCCCATGTCATCCCATCGTTTTGGACTGGCCTTGACAGCTCCAGCTTTCAGACTTCCATTTCTCCTTCAGAAAGCCAGAGGGCAAGGCTCCCTCTGGCACTCTCTCTCTTCCCAGGGGCCTGCAGTCACCTCTAAACCCAAGGGTGCTGAGTCATCCAGGGGCGAGGTTAGAACAATCCTCTTCTGACTGCTAGTCCTCAGTGACTCAGACCAGTGGGACAGGAGTTGAGGCCCTCCAATTAGCTCTGGGCTGACACAACAGTTGTGTGGGCTTCCTCCTTCATTATTCAGCAGTTTCTGTGGGCGGCAGGTTGTTTCCTCCATTGTAGATAGAATCCCCTTCTCTCTTCCCTGTCTCCTGTGATACTACCACCACTTCTGTCGACGCTCATGTGGACATCCTGGGCAAGCCTGGGAGCCTTTAAATCCAAAGCAAACTTCTGGTTTCTTCTCCAGGGATGGTGTGACCTAGGCAGTGCTAGCTTTGAGATGACGGGGCTGTTCCACCTAGATTCTGTTTTGTCTGCCCTAAGGTGCACACCTGTTTTCACACTTTAATATCCCTGAAATTGGCATCTGTCTAACAATCGGTGGCGTATCCTACTTTAATCAGCAGCATTTTCCTCCTTCATGGTACCTAAAATAATGGTCCCTTTAGAAATTGATGGTAGCTCTGATGGGACTTGTACTGAGCACTGCCCGGGGGCAGGGAGAAGCAGGGGCCCAGAGGCTGGGCTACTCTCAGCATCTCCTGCATCAGGGTTTCACTGCACAGCTTCAGAGCCTCCTCCCACAGGCACATGAAGAGCAGAACCGTGTTCTGGAGCCAAACAGAAAACTATTTTTGGAGCCCCTGGACAGAGGTTTACCTCTAGTGTCCTGCAGGCCACCGCCGGCGGTAGTCCCAACCCTCCTTTTGAACCCTACGGGAAAGTGGCTGGAAGCTGGTCCAGTCCCACAGCTGGGAGGATGTCAGAGATGCGGCTGTGGCTGCAGGTGTTCCAGGGAAGAGGGCTCGGGCTGCAGCTCTGAAGGAGACCTTCCAAAGTGTTCAGGGCCTGGCGTTGTCTTAAGGGGAGAGGATCAGCCCCGTGGGATCCAAATGTGAAAAGCCTGGGAATTCAGGAAGGAAATGCGGCCCTGGAGGGCAGGCAAGAGCAGAGGCACAGCTGCTGAGCTCAGAGCAGAGGCCATGCACCAGGGGGTGCCATGCTGGACCTTCTGGCCACTGCAGCATGGCACCCCCTGGTTCGGGCTCCCAAGATGGCTTCCTGCCCTGGCCACATTGCACCCAGGCACTCCTGCCGCTCCCCTAGAGGCCTTGGTGAACCCCCACATGGCCACCTGAGCAGACTCCTGCGGGAGGAGGGGACAGGAGGATGACACTGAGATCTGAGCCTCTTTCAACCAACAGCAGAGATATGAGGAAGCTGCTCTGGGCGCAGGCGCAGGGGCAAGTGTGAGCAGGTGTCTCCAGAGGGAGATTCCAGGTGCAGAGGAAGCTAGAGGACCAGGCCGGCAGTGTAGACTGAGAACCCCACTGTGCCCGACACTATGCTCCCTCCTCACCCCGCCAACCCGAGAGGAAGCAGAAGGTCAGGAAGGGCAGGAGAGCCAGCCCTTCAGGGCTCCCGCCCACCAAGCCAGCTTCACTCATTCCTCCACAAATATGTACTGAGCAGCAAAGCAAACAGGCAAAAATCCCTCCTCTGAAGGAGCCCACGTTCCAGTCAGGGGAGAAATATATTAAAGCAAATAAACATATAGGATGACATCGGTGCTGAGCGCCACAGAGAAAAATACAACGGAATAAGGGGCTCGGGGAGGATGGGAATACTGCTTTACACGGTGTGGGCAGGGAATCCCTCTAGAGACATCTGAACAGAGACCTACAGAAAACGAGGGCGTGTATCTATGGGGGCCAGGAGGGTAGCTACAAGAAAGTTGCTTCAGGCTCAGCAAGCAAAGCAGTACATGCAAAGGCCCCAGGGTAGGAATGAACTTGGGATGGCCAAGGACTAACAAGGAGACCAGGGGCTGGAGTAGAAGAAGGCGATGAGAAAGGAGGAGGTGAGGGCCGGGAGGCGCAAGGCATCAGTTCCTACAGGGCATTTGGGGCCAAGGAAAGCACTTTGGCTTCCACTCTGAGTGAAAGGGGACCTGTAGACAGTTGGAGCTGAAGGGTATAATCTGACTTAGGTTTCAACAGGAGAACAGACGGCAGGGGAAAGGGGAAGGCAGCAGGGACACCGCTAGAAGGCCATTGTCATCTCTGAGCAAGAGATGATGGTGGCTGGATTGTGGATATATTTAGAAGGCAGCGCTGACAAGATTTGCTGACAGATTGGATTCGGGATGTGTTCCAGTCGTCTATTGCTATACAACAAACCACCCCCAATCCTTGGTGGCTTAAAACGACCACAGTCATTTATTTTGTGCATAAATCTGCAAACGTGGGCAGGGCTCAATGGGGAAAGCTCCTCTCTGTCCCCCCGATGCCAGCTGGGGTGGCCTGAAGAGCTATGGAGCCACTTGCAGGTGGGTCACCTCACATCTGATGGCTCAACCTAACCCCAAGGTTTCCCCGCTACTCACAGGGCTGCTGGTTTCCAAGAGCAAGCATCTTGGGAAGCCAAGGTAGAAGACCTAGGGGCTTCTTCCGGTCTAGCCTCGCAAGTCCCAGAACATCACATCCGCTGCCTTCTAGTGGTCAAGCGTGCCGCCAAGGCTAGCCCTGATTCAAGGGGTGTGGGGTTAAACTCCACCGTCTTTCAGTGGGGAGCATGGCAAAGAACGTGTGGCCACCACCACTCTGCCCCAGGGTGTGAGAGAAAGAGGCCAGCCGAGGGTGACCCCAAGGATTTCGGGACTGGGCCACTCACATCCTGATGTATGCCACTGATGAGACCAACTGCATCCTGAAGACTTTACCCTCCAGAGCTGTGGGGCCTTATCCAAGACCCTTCTCTTTCTGGATCTGCTTCCTCCTGTCAAAGTGTATACTAGCCACAGGGTTGAGAGCAGGCCTCCTGTGGGTCCCAGAAGACACATGCCCCTCTCTTCCTAGGGGCTGCTCTTAGAACCTCAGGTGTGAGGCCTGAGACAGAGCCAGGGCTGCTGGTCTTGGGAGGCACCACAGAGAAGAGGCCTAGCTTGCAGCCCTTCCCCTACTCCCATCCCATATCCTGCCTCTGCCTCTGGACTGAGCGTGAACATGCCCCTCCCCTGTCATAGTGGGCCTGATGCCAGGCCAGAGCCATCCATGATGGCAGGCACTCAGGAAAGAGGTGGACAGGCCCAGCCCACTAATGTCAGGTTAGGCTTTCCAGACATTGCTAAGTCTTTGTCTATCACTGCATGATCAGGGATTGGAAGACTGGGAGGCAGCCAGCTGAGCCCCTGCCCCTCATCCTCCAACCCCCATCCCTCAGCCCCCACTCTCTCCTCCACACCCCCTCCCCACTCTGAGCCAAGCAGCTTAGATGGCTTCACTGGCACAGAAGAGGGGCGGGAGGGGTTGCCAACACATGTCTGTGGCCCAGCGAGGTCCCTGGCCCCTGTGCACACCTGGGAGGGCTGCAGGGCTTAAGGCTCCCCTCCCAGAGACAAGACCGGGGAATGTGGACTCCCCACACTGAGCAAACACCCTAGAACAAACATCCCTGTGCTCACGAATGTCCTGGGTGATGTCCTTAAAATGCTGAACCTGATTCAAAGATTCTGCCTTTCTAACCTGCTCCCAGATGGTCCCAGTGCTGCTGGTCCACAGGAAAGGGTCTGGTTTAGCTTCCTAAGGGGACGCCCCAGGGGACTGCCACACAGTCAGGCACGAGGAACCGTCATCCAGCCCCTTATATCACAGATGACATGGAGAGTAGCTATACCCACACGTGGAACACCTGTAATGTCACCATGACAAACCTGGCTCTGGAGCCAGGCCACCCAGGTAGCCAACTGTGTGACCTTGTGCCAGTTTCTTCATCTCTCTGGGTCTCTATTTGCTCATCTGCAAAGTGGAGAGAGGCCTGGGAAGTGGGAGAGAGAAGGAAGGGTTGAGGGAGAGGGGAGAGCGGGGATGGGGAGGAATACGGTACAGGGGCTGGGGAGAGGATTTAGGAGAGGGAGGAGAAGAGGGAGGGAAGGGAGGAGAGGGCAGCGGGAAGGAAGACAGAGAGGAAGCTGGAGACAGGCCTGGGAGACAGCACTGAGAGAGTGAGGAAGGGACTGGGGGCTGGGCGCCAGGAGGGAAGGGCCAGGTGTAAGAGAGGCGGGGAAGAGTAGGCCGAAGGGTACTGAGGGGAAATGAGATTCTAGCTGCAGCCCTTCTGGGAAACGTCCTGCATTTTCATTGATGGGGAAAGTAGAAACATGACCAGGGGAGATGCCGTTGCTGTTTTTTGGGCAGCTGCAGCAAAAATGTGTCCACTGGGAGCATAAAGCCCATCAGGATGGTTACATAACAGCCTGGCAGCCTTCATGAGGCTCTGCGCCTGCAAGCCTCCCTCCCCCAGGCCGTATTTCACCCCAGGGCCCTGCGGCCCAGACGGGTCTGTCATCCTGTCATGGGCTGTGGGGCGAATGTAAAACATCTTGGACATCTTGCAGGCAAACCTGGCCCTTCCACTCAGCTCTGCAACACAGGGAAACTGAGGCACAGGAGTACTCTCAACCCCTTTCTGGACTTTTACCTATACTGGCTTTCTCCACCACTACAGGGTTTGCAGGGACCAGAGTCATTGGGATTATGGAACAACAGTTTTGCGGCCCCTGGAAGAAAGAGCAATGACTATCAGGACCTTCTTGTCGTCCTCCCCTGAATGAAAATACTCTCTCTTGAATTTTGTCCAGTACAGTCGTTTATTGGGTAAGATTGGAAGGGGAGACTGGGGTGGGCGAGGGGCCAGGGTTGGCAAGGGGCCAGGGTCCTTGGAGGAAACAGAGGAAGGATGTCAGTGCTGCCAAGGGTGGTGGCTGGCATCACCGGCTTTGAAAATATGCCGTCGGAGTTAGGGCACAGAGCGGTACAAGGTGTAATTAATAAGCACTCTGATGGGTGGTGCCTAGAGAGCTCAGGCCAGGGCTGTGGGGTGGGGCAGCCTGTCCCTCCTCCAAGGGGGAGTGGCCCTGGTCACACCTTGACTCACACTGTACCTTGGCCTGGAGCGCCCTCTCCCTCCAGTGCAGTTGTGAATTTACTCACCTTGAAGACTCAGCACAGAGGCCACCTCCTCTTGGAAGCCCACCCTGAGCCCTCCAGTCTTCTGCCCCCCCACCCTCCCTAAACCACCTGAAGCCGGCTCAGAGATGGGAAACTGTCCAAGGAAGAAGCCCACGATGCTCTGTGACTGGTCTGGTCTCCATCTCTCAACACAGGAGAAGATCCTTAAGGGCAGAGCCAGCCTCACCCCAGCTCCTCCGAAAAGCCATTGGAAACCCACTTCCGGCTCCACAGGAGGGGCCTGGCCAGGAGCTACTTCTGCACCCAGCTGTACTTGGAGAGCCACTCTCTGTCACTCTCCACTACCCTTGTCCCCTCTGACACTACACATGTGAGTCCTTTTCTGTTTGTTGTCTGTTCCTCCTGACCAGAACGCGAACTCCATCAGGGTGGCTATGAGGCAGGCGGCCTGTGTTCCTCACTATGGCATCCCAGCATCGAGAGCAGTGCCCAGCACAAAGTAGGTGCTTCATAAATGCTTGCTACCACCGTTCTCTACAGAGTGAATTTTGCAGTAGAGTTTTTCCTGGCCCTGTCCCACAAACAGGCTGCCACTGATGGGAGGCTGTTTGTTCTGCACCAGAAAGTGCGGGGGGTTGGGGGAGAAGTGAGGTCTTCTATGCTGTTCTGGGGACTTGCCCCTCTCCCTTGGAAACCTGGAAACTGGAAATGTCTTCCCATGTGTTTCTCTTTATCCAGAGAGCAAGGCTCAGAGATCTTTCTGCCCCCATATTTGGCTTGGACGTATTGGAGAACGTCCCGAGAGCAACCTGCCTTTGTGCAAGATGAGAAGGGCAGTGTCACTCAGCTACGGTGGAAGCCCAGCCAGAGCTCCAACTCTGGCTCCAGGTGAGGGCATGACCACGTCCACACTGGCTCTGTCTGCCACCTGCCACCCACTGAGGCTGAGAGAGGCAAAAGACCAGGAAGTGAACTGACATTAGAGTTTTGCTCCAAAATACAATGCAAGGGACTGTGGGGGCGGCAGCACTTGCCACACCTCAGCTCCTGGCTGGGCATGGGCTTCACAGAAGACTCCGGGTACAGGATTTTCCAGACGAATGGAACTGGTTCTCAGACTGGGACCAGACAGCCTGGCCAACAGTTCTTACCTGGAGACTGTGAGCACAGCCTGCTGGGCCCGCGATGTAAGATTCAGTCGGGTTGGCGTGGGGTTCAAGAATCTACATTTCTTTTTATCATTATTATCCTTTTTTAACCTCCAGAAGAAAACATCTGCTAGTATTTTTTTTTTTTAAGAGACAAGGTCTCAACTGGGTGCAGTGGCTCACGCCTATAATTCCAGCACTTTAGGAAACAGAGGAGAAAGGATTGCCTGAACCCAGGGGTTTGACAATTTGGCAAGACCTCTTCTCCACAATAAGTCAAAAAATTAGCCAGGCATGGTGGCGCGCACCTGTGGTTTCAGCTACTTGGAAGGCTGAGGCAGAAGGATCCTCTGAGCCCAGCAGGCTGAGGCTGTGGTGGCCGTGAGTGTGCCACTGCCCTCCAGTCTGGGAGACAGAGTGAGACTCTGACTCAAACATAAATAAAATAAATTACAAAAATAAAGCGACAAGATCTTGAAGTTCTGGCCTCAAGCCATCCTCCCACCTCAGCCTCCGGAGAAGCTGAGACTACAGGCATACGCCACCACCTGTAATCCCATTTCTAACACACACTAATACTCCCAGGAGAGGGACCGGGTTGAGAACCACTGACCGAGAGGGAACATTCCCAGCTAGTAATAGGCTCACACTGGAAAATTAGGCTGGAGGGGAGAAGCATGAGGGATGCTTGCTTTTTATTTATCTACTTAGGTATTGTTATGTACATTTAAACACCAGAGGGATTATTTTTGTAATAATTTTTTAAATTGTCAAAGAAAATGAGCAATTCATGCATGATTTTGCACTGGAACCATGGTGTGAATGGCAATTATCTTTTCAACCTGACAAGCACTTATTATATGACTACTGTATGCAGGGCAAATTTTTACATGATTAAGATGTACTCCCTACTGTCTGGACACTTAAGAGCCATGATGGAGAGTGAGACAGATAAAACAGCATTAATAGAAAGGAGGGAGAACCACACTGGAGGTGTATACAAGTACAATGGGAACACAGGTGGCAATTAATTCCACCTGAGGAGTCAGGAAATGCAGCCAGGGGAAAGGTAGCATTTTTGCTCAGCCTTGAAGGATCCCAGCCAAGGGGAACAGCATGAACAGAGCCTGAAGAAAAGCAGTATCTGCATTTTTTAAAGGAACTGGACCAAAAGACTGGGGTGCACAGTGGCCTCAGTGATGAGGGCTTGGAAGGCACTGGAGGCAGGCCAGAAAAAGCAGGTGGTGGGCATGTGCTGACAGTCTCTGTCTAAGTGGCTGTGACTTTGCAGAGAGCCCTCAAATCGTGAAGCAGAAAGAGAAGCCCATCAGTTGAGAAAAGTGACTTGGTGGCTATGTGAGTAGTTGGAATGGGATGAGGCACAGAAGGGAGGCTGGAGACCAGGGAGGATGCTGGTGTGGATGTCCCAGAGAGGGCAGATGTGATCCTGGATTGAGGATAGAAAGACAGCAGCACTGAGAATGGGCATTGTTGATGCCTGGCCCCTGGGAGCAGGAAGGAGAGGGAAGGGAGGATGTGCTCTGAGGTCATGGAAGGTTGTGGCAGGAGCAAGATTCTACCCTATTTCCTCAGCCACAGATGACCGGTTCACATCCAGGCATGTTTTTTTGGTTTTTTGGTTTTTTATTTTGAGTTGGAGTCACTCTGTCGCCCAGACTGGAGTGCAGTGGCCACTCCTGGCCACCACAGCCTCGACCTGCTGGGCTCCGGCGATCCTTCCGCCTCAGCCTTCCAAGTAGCCGGAACTACAGGCGCGCACTACCACGCCTGGCTGCTTTTTTGATTTATTGTAGAGATGAGGTCTCGCTTGCCCAGGTGGATCTCGAACCCGTGGGCTCAGGCAATCCACTCACCTCAGCCTTCCAAAGGCACAGGATTACATGCTGAGCCACCGAGCCCGGCAACCAATCAGGTGGGGGCCCATAAGGGAGATTCTTCCAGAGACCTGCTCTAGAGGATTCCTTGTAAAACATGTCATTAAGGACTCAGCCTTGATACCCTCACCCTCCTGGTCCCAGCATAAGACTTGGCACTCAGCCCAGTCTTCAGAGAAATGGAGGACAGAAAAGGTTGGCATTATTGATAATACAATCTGGGAGGACCTCTTAGAGTAGAGAGCTGGATTTGGATAGGCAGAGGGAAGAACAGAAGCCATGGCAGGAACACAGGACCTGGCAGACCCTTAAAATTCATCTCTCACTCTCCAGTCCTTTTGGGGAGGAGCCCCAGTGCAGCCCTGCACCTCTGGGAGGGGCCTCCCTGCCCCCTGCCCTCTGGCCTGGGGTTCCTGAGAGCAGCTCTGGTGGGCTGTGTGCCCTCTCAGCAGATGAGACCATATCTTAGTCCGTTTTGTGTTGTTATAACAGAATGCCACAGACAGGGTCATTTATAAGCAATAGAAGTTGATGTGGCTTACAATGACTGGGAAGTCCATCATCAAGGGGTCAGCATCTGGCTAGGGTCTTCGTGCTACACCACCCCATGGCAGAAGGCAAGAACATGAGACAGCAAGAGGGGGCCCAACCTGCTTTTATAACAAGCCCACTTCCAAGATAACCCCACTCCTGCAATAATGGCATTAATCCATTCGTGATCCAGGTACCCTCATGACCCAATCAACTCTTCACGGTCCCACCTCTCAACACTCTTGCACTGGAGATTAAGGTTCCAACACTTGACTCTGGGGGACACATCCAAACCATAGCAAGCAGCAGCTCACCTCAGGCCACACAGTTGGTTAGTAGCCCTGCAGGACCCCAGATCCAGGCCTCTTTTCCCAGCTAAAAATTTTTTATTTTAAAATTGTGGAGCCGGGCTCGGTGGCTCAGCCTGTAATCCCGCGCCTTTGGGAGGCTGAGGTGAGTGGATTGCCTGAGCCCGCGGGTTTGAGACCCGCCTGGGCAACTTGGCGAGGCCTCATCTCTAATATAAATCAAAAAATCAGCCGGGCGTGGTAGCACATGCCTGTAATTCTGGCTACTCGGAAGTCTGAGGCGGAAGGATCGCCGGAGTCCAGCAGGTCGAGGCTGCGATGGCCGGGAGCGGCCACTGCACTCCAGTCTGGGCGACAGAGTGAGACTCCAACTCAAAAAAAAATGAAAAATAAAAAGTAGATTGTGGGGTACAATTCAGGGTTAGGTATACAAATACTTCATTGTGCAGGTACCCTTGTTGATGAGGTGTGGCCCCCCCAGGCAGTTTCCCAATACTGCCAATCCCACCTCCCCATCCCCCCACACCCCCGCAGTTTCCTGCTACTGTCATTCCTTTTCTTATGGTATTATGACAGTTGTTCAAGGTCCACTTATGAGTGAGAACATGTGATACTCAGATCTTTGTTTCTGTGAAAGATCACTCAGTATTATAGACTCTAAGTCCATCCAGATTGCTACGAAGTTCATGATTTCGTTCTTCTTTATGGCTGTGTAATATTCCATTGTGTATATGCACCACATTTTTTTTATCCAGTCCTCTTTTAATGGGTGGCACAGTTGGTTCCACGTTCTTGCTATTGTGAACAAAAGCGCTGTGGTAAACATACGTGTGCAGGTATCTTTTTTATAGAGTGATTTGAATTCTTCCAAGTATATTTCCAGTAGGGGGATTGCAGGGTCATATGGAAGGTTGATTTTTAGAACTTTTAGGAATCGCCACACTGTTTTCCACAGAGGCTGTGCTAGTTTACACTCCCACCAACAGTGTAGAAGTGTTCCCTTTTCACCACATTCTCTCCAGCATCCGTTATTTTTTGAGTTATTGATGATGGCCATTCTGACTAGAGTTAGACGGTATCTCAGTGTAGTTTTAATTTGCATTTCTTTGATGACTAGTGAGGCTGAACATTTACAGTAATTCATCTGGAAATATAAACAACCAAGAATAGCCAAAACAATCCTCAGCAAAAAAAAAAAGCAGGAGGTATCACACTCCCAGACTTTAAATTTTATTATAGAGCTAATCAAAACAGCCTGGTATTGATGCAAGAACAGACATATAGACCAATGGAATAGAATTGAGATTTCAGAAGCAAAACCTCAATTTCTCAACCAACTCATCTTCGACAAAGCCTCCACTACCAACCACTGGGGAGAGGAGAACCTATTCAGTAAACAGTGTTGGGAAAACTGGCTGACCACATGCAAAAGATTGAAACAGGACCCCTACCTATCCCCATACACAAAAAAATCAACTCTAAATGGATCAGAGACCTAAACGTAAAACATCAAACTATAAGAACCTTAGAAAATACAGGAGATACTCTTATGGAAATTGAAACTGGCAACCAATTCTGATCAAAACCCCAAGTGCCCATGCCATAAGACATTAAGATAGACAAGTGGGACCTTATCAAACTGATAAGTTTCTGCAAAGCCAAAGAAACCATCAGGAGAGCAGAGACAGTCCACAGACTGGGAAAAAATATTTGCCAACTCTATGTCTGACAAAAACCTAACATCTAGGATTACAAGGAACTCAAATGTGCTGAAAAGAAAAAAACAAACAACCCCATTACAAAGTGGGCAAAAGATATGAATAGACAGTTCTCAAAAGAAGACATACGAGCAGCCAACAGATACATGAAAGCATCTTCTTTCTTTTCTCTCCCTTAGTCTCTCTCCTCTCTCCGTTGGTTCCCCTCCTTCCTTCCTCCTTTCCCCTCCTCCATGGATGTTGTTCCTCTGAATTAAGTATCGCCCTCCTCCCAGGGAAGTTCTCAGTGGATATCAGTGACTTCTCTGGAAGTGTCTTCCCTTCCATTCTCCCCTTTGGCCTCCTTGAATCCTGCCTTGGGACAGCAGTGACAGGAGGTGGCAGACAAAGAAAGAGGTGGCTGAAAATCTGAAAGTGCTGGCCATGGCACATGGGGGAGGGGTGGAAGCAGGTGGTGAGGGGACTGGGCTGACCCCAAGTTTCAACCCCAGAACCTCCCAGAGCCCCACCTTGGCAGGGGCGGGGATCTGGAAGAGCCATCTTCCTCCCCACACCTGGCTGTCCCTCGGTCCTGAAGAACGCTTGTCACCTGCCTCATGGGGACAGGTGGAAGGGGGTTCTGAGGTGCAGATGAAGCTGTTCCCTACCACATACCATGCACCATGACCAGATGGGGCAGGCCCTTGGCAGGAACTGGCCCATGGTCCCTGTCACACCCCATGCCTCTGAAAGTCCATTCCCATCCCGGGGAGCCTCCAGTCACCACTGTACATGCCCCAAGGGCTGTCCTCCCCCAGCATGCCCAGCCATTGTGACTCTAGAGCTGTCAGAAACATCCCACCTCGCACCAGCTGAGCATAGGCTACAGCCTGAACATGTTGTCCCACATACTTGCTCTGCTGCCTTTCAAATGTCTGCAACGCTATTGTGATTAATAAAATGCAAATTCATCCAAAAGGTGCCTGGATCCATAGTGCATTTTCCTCGTTGTGAATTTTCTGCACAGTGACCGAGACTAAGGTGCAGTTGAAAGTTTTTTGTCTTTAAACAAAGTGATGCTGGTTTTTATTCTTTTTTGATTTTCTTTTTAACTGTTTTATTGTGGAGGATGTTTTTTTAAAAAAACATGAAACTGGCCGGGCTCGGTGGCTCAGCCTGTAATCCCAGCGCTTTGGGAGGCTGAGGTGAGTGGATTGCCTGAGCCCGCGGATGCGAGACCTGCCTGGGCAACTTGGCGAGACCTCATCTCTACAATAAATCAAAAAATTAGCCGGGCATGGTAGCTCACGCCTGTAGTTCCAGCTACTTGGAAGGCTGAAGTGGAAGGATCACCGGAGCCCAGCAGGTCGAGGCTGTGGTGACCAGGAGTGGCCACTGCACTCCAGTCTGGGTGACAGAGTGAGACTCCAACTCAAAAAAAACCAAAAAAAAAAACTTGAAACCACAGAGAATAGTCTAAGAAAGCCCCAACACCCATCACCCAGCATCCAGTCACCAGCTGTGGCCAGCCTTGTGGCATCTACACCCCTAACCACATCCTGTCCCCAGTTATTTTGAGGCAACCCTGAGCCATCCTATCCTTTCATATTTCAAAATTTTACTAGATTTCAATGAAAGATAAGGACTCTTGATTTTTTTAAAGAGCCAAAATACTGGCCAGGCATGGTGGCTCATGCCTGTAATCCCAGCGCTTTGCAAGGCCAAGGCAAGAGTATTGCCTGAGCCTAAGGGTTCAAGACCAGCCTGGGCAATTTGAGGAGAACTCTCTCTACATTAAGTCAAAAAGTTAGCCAGGTGTGGTGATGTGTGCCTGTAGTTCCAGCTACCTGACAGGCTCAGGCAAAAGGATTGCCTGAGCCCAGCAGGTCGAGGCGGCAGTGGAGTTAGTGTGTCCCTGCACTCCAGCCTGGGCGAAAGAGTGAGACTTCAACACAAAAACAATGCAAAAAAAGAGTCAAAATACCATCATCACACTCCAAAAAAAAAAAAGCTCAATGATAATTCTTTTTCGTCTAGTTAGTTTGGAAGTTTTTGTTTTGTTTTGTTTGAGTTGGAGTCTCACTCTGTCGCCCAGACTGGAGTGCAGTGGCCGCTCCTGGCCACCGCAGCCTCGACCTGCTGGGCTCCGGCGATCCTTCCGCCTCAGCCTTCCAAGTAGCTGGAACTACAGGTGCGCGCTACCACGCCCGGCTAATTTTTTTTTTTTTTTATTGTGGAGATGAGGTCTCACCAAGTTGCCCAGGCGGGTCTCGAACCCGAGGGCTCAGGCAATCCACTCACCTCAGCCTCCTAAGGCGTAGGTTTACAGGCTGAGCCACCGAGCCCGGCTTGTTGAAAGTTTTTTACGTCAGTCATAGACACTCACACCTGGAAAGGCAGAGACCCTGTCCTGTGTGCTCCTCTCATTTGTTCATGTATGCCCACCTCGTAGGCAGCAGCCCATCTCCTCCCAACACGGTAGGTAGGAATGATCTTGGGCCAAAAGCCAGGTCAGAATCCTCTTCCCTCCCCTCCCACCCCTCGGGCCAGAAGTGAGTCAGGACCACTGCTGTGGGCTCCACTACGAATGTTCTGCAAACTCATGTTCAGCTGGATTGAGCTGCACTTGGATGCAGGAACACAGGGGTAGGTTGAAGTCCTCAGCCCAGAGGGGAGTGGGGAACAGTGGGCAGCCCACCCCCAGCAGAAGCAGACCCACCAGGAGAGAGTCCAGGCCCAACACTGGGGTGGGGTGGTCAGCTTCCTCCTCCAGCTATCCGGAGCAGAGCCCATGTTCCCAACTATTCAGTGGAAGGGCCTTGCCCACCTGACCTTGCTCCAACTCCAGCAGGTCCTATGGGATGCTGTCCCTAAGCACTCTACATCTAAGTGCCTGCTCTTCCAGGGAGCCCTCCTAGAGTTCGCCTACCACTAAAGGTCCACTGACTTTGGTCTTCTCTGTCCTCTGGACTTTACCCAGTCCACCCTTTACCGAGGCTGTGGATCAGTTGCCACCCTTCTGATGTAGCTGTGAGCCCCTGAAGAGCAGGGACCACGCACTGACCTTCCCCACTGTCAGCTCTTAGTGACTGCTTACAGCTGAACACACAGCACACCCCCTTTCTACCCTGCAATCTCCCTTCTCACTCCCATCTCTTTGGTCCCTTTCTTGCTTTTTAAACCAAGACTTCTCGCCTACAAATCCATTGATTGTGAAGCACCACTGTGTGCAGGTGCAGGACCAAGCTTCACTTCCCAAGGTGAGGTCAGCAAGCGTAGTGACAGAATGTCATGCATGCCTAGTCATGGGTCCCAACCCTCCACCTCTCCATCCACACAGTCCCACAAGGCCGGGTTCTGGGTGTTGGCAACTCAGACCTAAACCAGACCCCTCTAGGCTTTGCTTTGGTGGAGATGACACTAAAGGTAGAGAAAGATTTTCATGTCCAGGTCTTATCAAATTCTTGGGTCAACCCAGGAGGTGCAGGTTGGGTGAGACTAACATGTCCAGTTCTCAGCTGATGAAAGTGAAATGCAGAGAGGTTGTGCTTCGCCCGTGGGGCATACTATAGCATAGCAGGGAAGAGAAAGCCTGGACTTGAGTTCAGCTTTCAATGCATTTCAGTGATCTATGAAGTGGACCTCCAGGAGATCCCATGTCTCCAGGAGACCCCACATCCACAATGCTTGGTCTGGTCCCCTCCTAAGCCCTGAGTCGTCACCCAGAGAAACCTCCCTCCTCTCAAGGTCTAGTGCTCAGAGAGGTGAGTGTAGCCCCAGTATGGCCTGACTACCCCCCAACTCCTTATATTACAGTTGAAGTAACTGAGTCAAGATGGGGGAAATGCCTCATCATTCATCGAGCACCTACCATATTCACCAGGTTCTTTCCATCCATTGTCTAATGCTCACAATGCCCCAGCAAGACAGACCTCAGCACCCCATTATTCATGTGAAAAAGGGCTCCAACCAGCCAAGCCCCAATATTTTTGCAACCTCATTGGCCAGAAATGGGAACAAACGTCTGTGTCAAGGCTGTCAGCAATTATCTGCTTCATATTGTGGAAAGACAGCTCTTTTGTTCTGGAGAAAATAATTTAGAAGATTTTTTTTTGTAAAAGTGCAGCCAAACTCCTCTTCTGGACCGGAGAGGGTGGATGTGATGAGAAGCCCATGATTTGGGAGACAATGTGGTCTCTCTTTTTCTTATTCTCTCTCTTAGCTCAGTCTGACTGGACTAACGCTAGACTCTGAGTCACAGGGCTATGGCCAAAGGCACCCTCATAAAGGTATGGGTGGGCCGGGTATAGTGGCTCATGCCTATAACCCCAGCATTTTGGGAGGCCTAGGCAGGAGGATTGGTTGAGCTTCGGAGTTTGAGATCAGCCTAGGCAACCTCATCTCTACCAAAAAAAAAATTAGCCCACACCTGTGGTCCCAGCTACATGAGAGGCTGAGGTGGAAGGATTACCTGAGCCCAGGAGGTCAAGGCTGTGGTGAGTCATGATTGTGCCACTGCACTCCAGGCTGGGTGACAAAAGTGAGACACAGACTAAAAAATAATAAAGGTATGAGTGGTCCCTGGACATCAGGTCCAACCTAAGATAAGAGGCAGGAGAGGGGCTGGGGAGGTGCCCTTGGAGGCATGGGGCCTTCAGATCCCAGGATCAGGATCAGGGCACCTGCTACACGATTTTTTTTTTTTTTTTTTTTTTTTTTTTTGAGTTGGAGTCTCACTCTGTCGCCCAGACTGGAGTGCAGTGGCAGCTTCCGGCCACCGCAGCCTCAACCTGCTGGGCTCCGGCGATCCTTCCGCCTCCACCTTTCGAGTAGCCGGAATTACAGGCATGCGCTACCATGCCCAGCTGATTTTTTGATTTATTGTAGAGATGAGGTCTCTCTGCCCAGGCGGGTCTCGAACCCGCGGGCTTAGGCAATCCACTCACCTCAGCCTCCCAAAGGCGCGGGATTACAGGCTGAGCCACCGAGCCACCGAGTCCAGCACAATTTTTCTTTACTCTAGCTAAGCCCTAAGTAACGCTGGCTTAAACCCCAGAGTCTGGTCTTAGCCAGACTTTGCAAATTACGGGAATTGGGCCTGCCTCCCAGATTGGAGGCTAGGGGTTTGAGAAGGAAATAATTAGCCTGAAAATGTCCAAAGTGAAGAGGTGGTAGGCAGGGCCCAGGAATGGCCGAAACGGGATGTTGGCAGAGGCACCACCCCAGATTTTGGGAGACATGCAAGAATTCCTTGGGGAGGTCCCCAAAACTACTTTGGAGGGGAACCTGGAAAAGACTGGCCTTGCCACACACAGCAGGAAGGGGAGGGGCTCAAGTGTGGTCATGTTAAAAAAAAAAAAGCACAGTCCTCACAGACTGGGGAAGTCAGAGGCATCTGGGTTACTGGGTTTCTCATCTGAGATGAGAAAACTGAGGCCCCAAGAGGCTGGGTGGGTTGCCCAGGATTCCTTCACAGCCCCTTCTTTCCTGACTAGAGTAAGAATGCAGCACTCCGGGCCGGGTTCAGTGGCTCAGCCTGTAATTCCAGCCCTTTGAGAGGCCGAGGCAAGTGGATTGCCTGAGCCCGTGGGTTTGAGACCCGTCCAGACAACTTGGTGAGACCTCATCTCTACAATAAATCAAAAATTAGCCGGGCGTGGTAGCACCCGCCTGTAGTTCCAGCTACTTGGAAGGCTGAGGCGGAGGGATCGCTGGAGCCCAGCAGGTCAAGGCTGCGGTGACTGGGAGCGGCCACTGCTCTCCAGTCTGGGTGACAGAGTGAGACTCCAACTCAAAAAGAAAAAAAGAATGCAACACTCCTGCCTCATAAAAACCAGCTCCCCTGGACCCACTAGTTGACTGGTTGGGTTCCCTTGGTCACCCTCTCCCTGCCTGCCAGTCGGAGGCTCTTCTACCTTGAGGAGGGATGGGGTTCTAAGCTGGGCAGTCCGCCCTGACAGGCGTGTCTGCCCTCTACCTCAGCTATGATTGACTTTCTACCTCCCTGCCTGGCCAAGCAATAATTAGGATCCCTTTTTCCATATTAAGCAGCTGCTGTCACCGCCACTTCATGGTTCTCCTAATCACATCTCTCCTTCTTCTCTGTATCCTGGAGGCAGGTTTCTGACATGTCTGCTGTTTCATTTCCCTGTGAAAAAAGCAGGATTTTGGAGTTGGAGTATGGAAGTGGTGGAGGTGGGGTGGGGATGGCTTTCTTAGAATATGAGCAAGACCCTTGTCACTTCCAAGGCAGACCCAGCCTAGGTGAAACAGAAGGTCACACCCTGCAGAGGAACTAGGAGGGACTCCTCACGACCCCATGACTGCCAACCTCACCTGTCTCCACTGCCTGAATCCCCTCATTAGAGACTGATCCCTTTCAACAAGGCTTGTTAAGAATACAGAGGCTCAGCGGGCTCGGTGGCTCAGCCTGTAATCCCGCACCTTTGGGAGGCTGAGGTGAGTGGATTGCCTGAGCCCGTGGGTTCGAGACCCGCCTGGGCAACTTGGCGAGACCTCATCTCTACAATAAATCAAAAATTAGCCGGGCATGGTAGCGTGTGCCTGTAGTTCCAGCTACTTGGAAGGCTGAGGGGGAAGGATCGCTGGAGCCAGCAGGTCGAGGCTGCGGTGGCTGGGAGCAGCCACTGCACTCCAGTCTGGGTGACAGAGTGAGACTCCAACTCAAAAAAAAAAAAAGAAAGAATGCAGAGGCTCCTGGAGGGAGACATGTCACACTCTTGGGTGATGTCTCTCAGGCATCTGTGCTGACCCTGCCTGCTGGCCCACTCTTCCCCTGCTCTGCCCTGACCCAGTGGGCTGCCCCCACAAACTATATTTCCCAGGTCTCTTGCCTGTTGGCTTCCTATCAGGTTAGACCAATGGAGGCTGCCAGCTGGAGGCTGGTGGGAGGGAGAAGAGGAGAAGCCAGGGTATTTCTTCCCCTCTGGTTTGTGTCTCTGCCAGTGGCTGTTTATCAGCTTCCACAGTGTCCCCCCATGGCTCCAGCCTGGGAAGCTCCTGGGCAGCCTCTCCTCTGCAGTCCAGCTCCTGGCCCCAACCCTAATCCTCCAACCTAGGATGGAGCTGGCTCCTGCCATTAGTGATGTCCGGGTTGCTTTCCTGTCTCCCTCAGTGACACAACATCTCAAACTTGAAATATCTGGGTGTAGTGACTCATGCCTGTAATCCCAGAACTTTGGGAGGCTGAGGTGGGTGGGAGGATTGCTTGATCTCACGAGTTCAAGATCAGCCTGGGCAACATAGCATGACCTGGTCTCTAAAAAAAAAAAAAATTAGCCCTGCATCGTGCCTTAGTCCCAGCTACTCAAGAGGCTGAGACTGCAAGATCACCTAAGTTCAGGAGATCGAGGTTGTGGTAAGCCATGGCCATGCCCACTGCCCTCCAGCCTAGGAGACAGAGGTGAGATCCCCGACTCAAAAAAAAATACAACACACACACACACACACGCACACAAAAACTCAAAAAAAAATTTGACATGGAACTGTGGATTCCATCTCCTGCAACACGTCTCTCCTTCTTCCTCAGTTTTCCCAGCTCGGTAAATAACACCACTGTGCACACCATACTCAATTCAGAAAGCAAAACATCCTTCATTTTTTTCTCCATACATTGACCTATAGCCAATCCACTTCCAAGTATATACCTTGAGTCCTAGGTTTCCAGCGTCATTGTCATCCCTTCTCTGCCTGGGCCTCCTGACTGGTGTTCCTGCTTCTCCCCTAGTCTCTCACAATTTACTTTCTGCACGGCCTCCCAAACATCTTTTAGAAACATGACTTGGTCAGGCTCGGTGGCTCAGCCTGTAATCTCAGCACTTTGGGAGGCCAAGGCGAGTGGTTTGCCTGAGCCCGCCAGTTAAGACCCGCCCAGGGAACTTGGTGAGACCTCATCTCTATGATAAAATAAAAAATAGCTGGGCGTGGTAGCATGCATCTGTAGTTCTGGGCTACTTGGAAGGCTGAGGCAGAAGGATTGCTGAAGCCCAGAAGGTCGACACTGGGGTGGCCATGAGCGTGCATGCCACTGCACTCCGGCATGGGTGAAGAAGTGAGACTCCAACTCAAAAAAAAAAGAAAAAAAAACTCAGACCATGTCCTCCTCTCCCATGCAAATTCCTATCCAGGGCCAATCAGGATATGCTCGTTCATGTGTAACACCACCAGTTTCTGGCTATCTTAAGAAAGAAGGAGCTGGGCTCAGCCTGTAATCCCGCACCTTGGGAGGCTGAGGTGAGTGGATTGCCTGAGCCGGCGGGTTCGAGACCCACCTAGGCAACTTGGCGAGACCTCATATCTACAATAAATCAAAAATTAGCCAGGCGTGGTAGTGCGCGCCTGTAGTTCCAGCTACTTGGAAGGCTGAGGCGGAAGGATCGCCGGAGCCCAGCAGGTCGAGGCTGCAATGGCTGGGAGCGGCCACTGCACTCCAGTCTGGGCGACAGAGTGAGACTCCAACTCTAAAATAAAATAAAATAAAATAAAATAATTTAAAAAAGAAAGAAGGGGTTCTGCTGGAGGATACTGGGGCCTTCAGAACTGATGACAGGAGACTCTAAGTTTGGAAAACAGCTAAGCCTCTTTTGGCAGGAACAGTCTGGAAGAACAGGCCCAAGGCATCTTCCACCTTTGGCCACTTGAGAGCCAAAGTTTAGGTCAGGAGTGAGCAGTCGGCCAAGCCAGGTCATTTGCCAAATCCTAGTGGGGGTAGAGAGAGGGAGAGAGGATGAGTCCAACCCCTCTGGTTTCCCTCTCTCTGCCCCCATATGGTAGGACAGGTGGGCTACAAATAGTCAAAGTTTAATGGATGTCCGTCCTCACACGACCTTGTGGGGGCCCCCGCCAGCTGATCCACCTACCCCACCCCTCGTCTTGCTCCACACCATGTGGACGTCCATTCCAGAACACAACCAGACTCCCCTGCTTGCACTGCCTCCCAACTGGGGCGCCCCAGACAGGAGCGATGCCTCACCCCGGCTGCCCGCAGGCCTCTCTCACACTCTGCTTCTGCTGGAGGGGTGGGAAGGCTAACCCCTGTATGTGGTGGGAGCCAGACCATGCTCCAGTCTGCTGTGCAGGATGATCCTGATCTAGTCTTTGGGGTCAGTGCATTTGTGGGCCCCGAGTATGGTCAGGACAGTTTAAGCCTCTGGCTGCTCCCATTAACGGAGTATCTTCTGGTGCCAGCCACCAGTCCCCAACCCCCGATCCAGATCTAAAGGTCAAGTGAGGTCCAGAGGCAGCACTCACCTCAGTGGGCGTAGAAGCCTGTCCCTCTGTGTCACATCTCCAAAATGCATCTCTCCTGCCTCTCCCCACCTCCTTTACCACCAACAACTGCAAAATTCCAGTCAAGAGCATAGAAGACAGGTGCTTGTCTCTGGCTTTATTCTTTTAAGAAGCAAACAATGAAGATACATACCCTAGAAAATTGAGTGGGGTATAAAACCAATCCTGCAGTCTGAGGAAATGTTAAATCAGCGAATTGAAATGCCGAGATGAAAGCTGGGAGGCTGGGTGGAGCCGCCCCCCCACTCCACGCTCTGACAACATCAGGGTGGGATAGTGGGGCCCTCGGGCCCAGTCAGGAAAGGGCTGCCGGTGGCGCCAGACTGTGAGGCTTGACATCAGCATCCCAAGGCCCCCCTTTGAGCACCTGGGCTCTCTCAGTCTCTCCTCCTCCAGCAATACAGTGTGGTTTGTGGGGAGCTCTCTTGCTTCAGCCCCTCTCACCACCATATTGTACTTCAGTCCCCACCTCTCTGTCACGTAGCAGAGAGCTCCCTAATAGTGGCCTCAGGGAGTCTGGCCCAGAGGTGTTAGCCTCCTTGGCTGCCCAGAAATGGCCTTTTGGGCTGGACCTCCTAGGAGAAGTGGCCCTGCTGCCCTCCCTTCCGTCAGAGAGAGTTTAGCCCTCAGGAAGTGGGCTGTATTTCTGTCTCCCTGGTCACTGGAGGGTCCCAAGTGACTAAGACTAACTCCTCAGGAGAAAGTAAGGAGAGAAAGAAGTGACTGGAATCATGAAGAAGGGCTCATTTGGGGGTAGCTGCTCAGTACTAGACTGTGAGATGAGGTACAAGGGAGAAGCAAAGAATATTTGGGGAGGGGCAGGTGTGGCAGCGCATGCCTGTAAGACTAACACTTTGGGAGGCTGATGTCAGAGGATTGCAAGAGTTTGAGACCAGCCTGGGCCACATAATGAGATCCCGTCTCTACAAAAAAAATTTTTAGTTAGCCAGGTGTGGTGGCTGAGGTGGGAGGATCTCTTGAGCCTATAAGTTAGAGGTTACAGTGAACAATGATCATGCCACTGTACTCCAACCTGGGCAACAGAGCAAGACTCTGTCCCTAACAACAACAACAACAATAATAATAATAATTGGAGAGGAGAACAGCATCCCAAAGAAGCAGCCAGCAAGATAGAGCAGGGCCCACAGGGGAGGAGAGCCCGTGGGCACCATCCCTGGTATCTGAGCTGAACCCATGGCTGGAGGGATCATGCAGAACCTCAGAAATGGCAGCTTGTAGGTGGGAAGGTGGAAGAAAGCCCTGCTGCCCACCCTGCTTGGTTGTCGCCATACCCAGACTATTTTGTCCACTAATGAGCTGTCTTCCTCCGCACAGCGTCTGTCCATGTGGTTCTGTGGGAGCCTCAACATGCTAAGCCAGCTGGGTGAGTCTTTTAAGATGAAGTGGGGTCTTCCTTGGCACAACACTGAGCTTGACACCATGAAGTTTCAGGAAAAACACTGGGGAGACAAAGTGGACCCCCAGCTAGACCTGACAAGGCCTCGGCTGAGGAAAGGAGGGTGGCTCATCCTTTAGAGTACCCCTCCCTTGAGAGACAGCTTCAAGGCACCCACAGCAGGGAGGCTGAGCCAGCCTCCCTCTCTCTCCGGCTTCCGACACTCTTGTTTTCCTGAGTACCCTTGAATGAGGGGTAATCATTCCAGAGACTCAGCAGGCGATGTTTGGCTGCCCTTAGGGAAAAGGGAAATATGTCCAAGTCTATTTGTTTAAATTATTCAGCTCTCCAAGTTTCAAGGCTGCATGAAGGAGCGCCCCAGGGTGGCCAGGGCCATCAGCACCACAGACAGCGCACTCAGGCCCAAGGGGCCACCAGGTGCCAGAGGCTGGTAGCTGTGTTGGGGGTGGCTCCAGACCTTAGAAAACCCCCCTCTCGAGGCCCTGGGAGCATGTCCCTTTCACTGCAGCTTGAAGGGACATTGGATAAAGAATGTCACCGCCGGGCCTGGTAGCCTGGTAATCAACCATTCTCAGTGCCCTGCATGGAAAGGCAATTAAAGCAAGAATTAAAAAGCCATCGCATCATTTAAAATCCAATAACACGGCTGGCCTGAAATGTGTCCTCAGTCCCCAGGGAGGGTGGAGGTGGGCGTGGGAGGAACTGAGGGCAGGGTGCTGCAACCTCAATGTAAAAGAGAGGCAGAAAGGGAGAAGAGGGTGGGGCAGACCTGGAGGCTCTGAGGTTACATACAGCCAAAATCTGTTCCTCCATTCCCTCTAGGGGCCCTCCCCAATGACCCTGACTTTAAGGATGTCCTCTTCTCCAGAGTCCTTCAGAGCTGGCTGCCCATGCTAAGTACCATCTCATGGTATTCAGCGTTTGATTCCTGGCTGTCCATCCTTCCCTCTCAGGCAGAGCAAATGCTCCCACAGGGCCAGGCAGTGCTCACACTATCCAGGTGCACGTGCCCCACCATGTGCACACCCCCTTCCCCTACCAGGTGCCTAGGAAAAAGCTAACACTGGGTGCAGAGTCACTCACTCCTTGCTGCAGCTTTTACATACTGCCCTGAACTAAACATCGGCCTACCCTGCCCTGCCTTACCTCCCCATGACCCAGCAAGGCCTTCCCCCAAATGAAAACAATAAAACTCTAGATCTTCATGAATCTGGGTGTTAAACACAGAGTGAGTCTGGCCATCTCTCCCTTCTGTTTCCAATGTCTGCAAAGGGCTCATGCACATTCCTTCCTGTAAAAGCTCTGAATTTGCTTCTCATGCCTAAGAGAGCTAGAGAATTTCTAATCTACTGAGATGACGTTAACCCTTTTCACATCAAATAACACCCTCCTGCAGGTAATCTTCCTGTCACAAGCGGACTACCTTGATGTGACTTGGAAGGGAGCAGGGATACTCCATTCCCTTTCATTTTCCAGCCTCCTTAGTAAAATTCGAACGCAGGAGGATTCGGGTTTGATTGGAGCTGTTCTTGCAATTTATGCCTCCTGTCCCTCGAGGGCTTACACGTGTCTATTTTAAATAAACTCCCCCTTTTCCTCTCCTTTTTTACAAAGAAAAATTGCAAATCTTCTCTGAAAAGAGCTTTTCTTTGGGGTGAAATTCACTTCTGACAGTCAAACATTCCTGAGATGGGGCCCTGGGTGAATCATGATTAAATGAATTATCTCTGTGATGGGGTCTTGCCTGAGAGCTGAGGATATTCTCTCCAAGTCCTGCAGTGTTTTTGGCTGTGCTTTCCTAATAACTTGGTTGCTCTTTCAAGAAAAACTTATTCTAAGCAGTGGAGAGGAAGAAAAGAAATGGATGCTGTCAAGGAAGGGAAGGGTGGGCTCAAATGCCCCCTGTTTTTGGAACTGCTCTGGGCAGTGCTTTCTTGTTTTTGATCTAGGTAAGAGTAGCTGAGGCTTGTCACTATCTAAACGGCTTTCTCCAAATCCATCCTGCTTGTGTCCTGCATGCCACATGCAAGCATGAGATCACGCCTCTGGCTCACCCTGCCATCCTGAGTCTTAGGACCTGCCCATTGGGTGCATGTTTCAGTAAGATGTGGTGCAGCAGAGCCCACAAGGATCAGGAATTGAGGCGTGTGCTCGTTTGTGGTGGAGACCAGGTCTCTGCTCAGCTAGACACCTCTGAAGGGGTGGGGCCTGGGCTCTCCCCAGGGACCTGGGGCAGACTGACCAGCAAATAGTTCCCACTCAATTCCTGGTGAACTCACCCTCCTCCACCAGCCTCCTACCCTTTCCCAGAACACACCTAGCCATCCAGCCTTCGCCCTGGGCCCGAGGAAGCAGGGCCCTCCTCCTTCCCTTGCCACTCCAGAGTGGGCTGGTGGGGGAGGCCTGTGTGACTGCCACCCGCAGATGTCAACGACTGAGGCTGCATGTGGCCTGCTATTTCCATTTGCAGCTGCTGGCAGCCCCCCAAACCAAAAAACCATCAGCCCAGCAGATGTGGGGAAGTCAGTGACTGAGGTTTGCTGATGCAATGGAAGAGAAAAGGTTTGAACAGCGACTGCCTGTTACCTGACTCTACCCTGGATAAGGTTGACATTTGAGGCAATTTGGGCTCCCATCTCCACAATATGAAACCTCTACCAAGACTTCTCTCCCTCTTCAACATGAAAGTGCAAACTTTTCTCAACATAGACTTCCTTAATCATTTATGAAAATGTGTCAGCTGTCCTTGCTTCCCATTCTAGTGTCTGGTGCCCTCAGATCAGGGAGCTGGGATATTCCTGCCCCAAAGAGCTTGATGAGAAAGGAGAGGCCAACCTTTCCTTAGAATTAATTCGTCACTTCCAAGGCCATCTGCTTCCTCTTCACATGCATCCATCATCTCCATAAAAATACAAGTTCATGTATTTAAAATTCAATTAAAAGGATATGTAGTATCACAAGCTCAATTCACAGAAGGAACCGGAAAAAACCCCAAATCCCACAGAAGTCCAGTCCATGGTCTCGCTCTTAGCACCCATACCCTGTCCCTGGAAAAAAAGTTATGTGACCTCTTCTTGAAGTTTTATAGCAGCTGCTTTCATGATAAACCCCCCATAAATAGAAAAGAAACCCAGAAGCAAGTTGGTGATGGGGACATTTCTAGAAGTATTTTAACCACCCAGAGAAATATTGACCGGGAAGTCAGCAGGGATGCTATTGTAAAACTCGACTGAGTTTCCAAGTTGTACGTACCCTGTCAATAGTCTATGAGGCTGAAGTGAAAAGAAAAGCATTTTATTGGATTGTTTGGGGTCCAGGTTGCCAGTGCGCATTGAGTGGACTCAACAGGAAATTGGAGATGCAGGAATGTTAATTCGAGTCGCAGATGTAACACACAAACAAGCAGCTCAGCAAATTGGAAATTAATTCAGGGGGACCCATCCCTATGTCTGTGTCTTTCTCTCTGCTTGCACAATGTCTATATCACAGGCTCTTGGTGTACAGTTTCTGCTGTGGATCATTTCCCAACAAATCATTTGTGAGTTCTGAAAAAAGACCCTGAGCCATAGAGGAAAAGAGTAAAAATACCCCACAGGTCACCAAAGCCTGTGTCCCCTGGGCCAGGGCAGAGTCGTTGCCCAAAATACATTCCTCGGTGCTTTGCTTGACCTAGTTTTAAATGCCGTCACCGTCAACTCGTATTTTTGCTCATGAGTCCAGTCGTACACCTCTGGCTCTGTCAGGGACATCAAGGACTTTAAGCACGAAGACTTGGTGACAGCCACCTCTCCTCCTCCCCTCCCTCCTGCGGCTGGTTTCTTTGCCCCTCCTTGGCCTTTACTTAACATGAGCGATGCACATTTAATTCTTAGCGGCGTCCTGGGCAAGCCAACCTTTTGAAACCTCTCATTTTTCATTTTTGTTCCTTCGACTTTGGCACTCCCAGCAACCCCTGGGCTATTTCAGTTCATCTGAACTCTGCCTTCCTTCAGCCACTGAACCCAGGCTCTTTGAGGGAGCCATCTGGGAAACAGGGTGGTGGTTGAGCTGCCCCTCCCTCCAGGGTCCCCAGGTCCAGCTCTCCTTCTCGGTGGCCCCTCCCTCACACCCACATCCTCCATCCTGTGTCCTCGGGGCCTTGGTGACATACGTCTAACAGATCACCTGGATGTTTCCAGCACGTGGTTCCAACCTCCCAACATCTTCTTATATTAGGTCTCTGTCCTCCCTGATGTTTGCTACATCTCCCAATTTAGTATCATCTGCAAATTTAATTAACATGCTGCTGTCTCCCTGTTCCAGGCCATTAATGGAGATGTTACGGCAGGACCCAGCAAACAATATTTTCAAGGTCATGAGGAGAGCTAAAGTGCTAATCCCTCTGCCCTATCTGGGGGGAAGAGGCAGTCAAGTGACCACATGTGGTGTGAGCCACTTCCTCTGAGTCCTGTGAACTTCCTTTCCCAGGCTTGGGCGAAGCTTTCACGCCTCCCCTGCCACAGCAGCTGCACATCCGTGACAGCTCCACTTGGAAAGTGAAGAACATCAGATTATGCCTTCCTTTTATTTTTGTCCAGGTTCTAGCGGGAGAGAATCAGCCACTAATTGAGCATTTGCGGGGAAAGTCGATGTGCATGGTTAAGACAAAGCAGTCAGTGTTAGGCTTGGCATGCACCCAACCCTCCATTTCTAAAGCATGAACCAGAATAGTGGAAAATGCCCGTCGAGGACCAAGGCTCCTGACAAAGAGGGAGAGAAGACACTCCTGGCGAGTGGGCTCCTCACAGGCCATCCCATGAGATCTGCAGCCCAGAGGGGCAAGAAGGGAGATCCCAGCAGCTTCTGATCCCATAGCAGACCTGGATTCCCCCCACCTCCCATTAGTCTACTTTCCCCTCTTGCCTTACAAGGAGTAGCAAACCCATGCTTGCCTTCCTTCCACATCAAACTGCAGATATCTTACTGCAATACTGCAACTTACTTGGCTCAGAAACACAAAAATCATGGGAGAGATCCAGGAGAGTGCTACTCACACCCCCAAAATTGATCCTGGGTTATTTACTGTTTCCAGCACTTCCTTTCTCCGCATCCCTCACTACAGGCCCATCTCGGGTTTGGAGGCGCCTAGTCATTTCTCATACAAAGTGTCTTGGAGGTGCCTCTGGACCAGAGCCCTGACTGGCCCTGCAGAGGCATGGGTCTCAGAGCCCTAGAGCGGAGGACCTGGGGGCTGGTGGCCTCCAGTGTCTTCTGGTACTCAGTGGACAGGCCTGGTCCACCATCTGCAACCCTCCCAGTCCAGGTCTGACTTCTTTAAACCTAAGAACATGTGAGCACAATCTGCACTTGTCCCGGTTAGTTAGCTCATACTATGTCATGCTCAGATACCTTGTGGGGAACAGACTAAGGAGAGAGTATAGAATCTACACCAGGTCACTGGTGCATGTCTTTCCCAGATATAGACATCCCTATGGTCACTTGCCAAATAATGAGAGGCAGAAAAGTACAGTTAAAAACTGTTGCTGCCGGGCTCGGTAGCTCAGCCTGTAATCCCGCGCCTTTGGGAGGCTGAGGTGAGTGGATTGCTGAGCAGGTTTGAAACCCACCTGGGCAACTTGGCGAGACCACATCTCTACAATAAATCAAAAATTAGCTGGGCATGGTAGCGCGCGCCTGTAGTTCCAGCTACTTGGAAGGCTGAGGCGGAAGGATCGCCGGAGCCCAACAGGTCGAGGCTGCGGTGGCCGGGAGCAACCATTGCACTCCAGTCTGGGCGACTGAGTGAGACTTCAACCCAAAAAAAAAAAAAACTGTTGCTAAAAACTTGATTCTGAGCTGTGTGCAGTGGTTAGGTGCAGTAATCCCAGCACTTTGGGAGGCCAAAACCAGAGGACTGCTTGCATCCTGGAGTTCAAGACCAACTTAGACAACATAGTGAGATCTTGTTTCTAACCCCCCCCCCCAAAAAAAAAAACTAGCCAGGCATAGTGGTGAGTGACTGTGGTTCCAGCTACTTGGAAGACTGAGGTGAAAGGATCGCCTGAGCCCCTCAGATCAAGGCTGTGGTGAGCCATAATTGTGCCACTGCACTCCAGCCTGGGTGACAGAGTGAGACCCTGACTCAAAAAAGAAAACTTGATTCTGAAGCCAGATTCTGAGTTTGAATTCTGCCCCAGCCATTTTAATAGCTGTGTGGGTCAGTTTTTTCGCCTCAGCTTTCCCACGTGTAAAATTGGTTAACAACCTCTGGGCTTTTGTGAGACTTAAAGGAGTCGACACGTGTAATAGTGGACTGTTATCTGTCACGTGCCCCAGACACTGTTGAGGTCAGGGGCCAGCAAACATTTTCTATAAACGTCCAAATAATAAATGTCTTCAGTTTTGTGGGCCATAAGGTCACCATCACACCTACTCAACTTTGCTGCTGCAGCCCCAGAGCAGACATAGGCAACATGTAAATGAACGAGAGGTGCTCTGTTCCCATAAAACTGTATTTGTTGATATGGAAATTTAATTCATGTGTCACTAAATATTATTCTTTTGACTTATATTTTTGCTTTCTTTTTGAGTTGGAGTCTCATTCCATCATCCAGGCTGTAGTATAGTGGCATCATCACAGCTCACGACAGTCTCTGGCCTTCTGGGCTCAGATGATCCTTCTGCCTCAGCCTCCTGAGTAGCTGGGACTACTAATTTTTTTTTTTTTGTAGAGACAAAGTAACTCCTGAGTAGCTGGGCTCAGATGATCCTTCTGCCTCAGCCTCCTGAGTAGCCGGGACTACTGATTTTTTTTTTGTAGAGATAAAGTCTCACTATGTTGTCCAGGCTGGTCTCAAACTCCCGGGTTCAAGCGATCCTCTCACCTCAACCTCCCAAAATGCTGGGATTACAGGCATAAGCTACTACACCTGGACAATTTTTTAAAATTATTAAACAATGTAAAAACCCTTCTTAGCTTACTGGCTGTAAAAAACAGGTGGCGGGCTGGCTATGTCCCCAGGCCCTATTTTGCCTGCCGTGGTCTAGGTGATGTTGGTGCTGGTGTAACATGCCCCATCATAGCAGGGTGGAGGGAGCCCCCCAGAGCATTCCTGAGCCTGACAAGCTGGAATGGGGCTGCACGTCACAACCCTTGAGCAACCAATGTTGGTGACCTGGTCTCCAAAGTCCATCTTGAAACAGGCACTGATACTCCAGTGAGCACTAAGGTCAAGGATGGCAACTCAGTCACAAACGTTGGTATTTTGAACTTTAATTCCTCTGAGATAAATCTCAGACTTTGGAGTCACACTGCACATCTAAGAACGGTCACTGACCGTGCTGCACACGGAGACGTGGCTGGCGGGAAGTGATGACACCAAGATGCCGGCTGTTTTTATGAAGTCTTGCTAAGCAGGGAATGTAGAAGTTATCTGTATTGGGCTTGAAGCTCCGCGAACATTTGTATCATTCTGAGGGGAAAAGTCAGAGTAGATGAAAGGACTGATGAGGTGGGGGTTCCTGGGCAAGAGGCAGTCCCCATCTGGGTGTGGGCAGCCCCTCTGGGTGTGGGCAGCCCCTCTGGAAGGCGCAATGTGGTTTGCCTGGGAACATGGCAGCTGCCCCCCCAGGGCCTAGGAATTCTACTCCAGGCTATTCCCCACGCATCCTGTCCCTGCTCCGGTGCAGGCACTCAGCCATCAAGTGCTCTTCCAGCATGATGTTTTCATCACATCTTTCTCTTCAAGGCATCATGAGGACCCCAACATGCCCACCCATCAAATCTAAATCTTTCTATTTGGTTTCTAAGGGCCAAACAGGCAGAGCGTCTTGTTCTTTTCCTCTATACCCACTTGGACCTGACTGAGCCACTCCCAACTCATACAGAGGATCTCCATGATACCCTATCCTCTGTGCCATTCTATGTCTGTGTGTGCCCTGTCCCCTCAGAAGCTCCCATTTCCACCCTCTGCTGTACCAAGTCACATCCAGTCTTGACCCTTGTATGAAGAGACCTTGCAGTGTGGTCACAGATGAGCGGTTTAACTGTGCCTCAATTTCCTCATCTGTTAAATGGGGGAAATAAATGCACCAACTTCATGGGGCTGCATGTCAAGCCTTCCCTGAACAATACCATGTTCTGGAAATAGCACCAGCCAACAGCAGCAGCAAGACAGTTGTAACTCCAGATGGCATTCACATCTTCCCCCTTCCATCTTTGACTCTGTAGACTTACTGTTTGAGTTATGTGACTACCATGAAACATCTCTCATAGAGGTGTTCGGCTTCCCGTTTAGGCTACAAACATATAGACCTTTTTCTATGGTCACCCGTACACACTTCCTTGGTTCCCTGGTGGCATGTGGCCCTGGCACCCTGGGTCTGGACCTGGTCATTGTCTTTTCTTTAACCGAATAGAAAGCTGTCACAGACTCCTGAATGCTTGCTTTCTCGAGGGGCTTCGAGGAGGAGACTGAAGAGAAGTTATCTTTCTAATATAGCACTCTGACAGGTTGACAGAGAATCTGATCACTGAAGAGTTGGCCTGTAGACACTCACCAACAACATGTATCTAAGGAACAAAGAACAAAAGGCTTTCATTAACCTGACCTCTGAGAGGCAGCTGAGTTTTCAACGGACAAGAGAATGTCATCTAGGTGGGGGCTGGCTTCCACCTACCCCTGATTGCCACTCATAAGAGGTTCCAGGAAGGCCCTGGAAGCCCGTAGTGTGGCAGTCTCTGCCTGTGGTTTCCATGAGCTTCAAGAATTCAGGCTCCCCCACCCAAGGCCCCCAAAGTTCTGGTCAAAGGTTAATAGGCTCCAAGGGGAGCTCTAGGATTTGTGTATATATAAGGGCCCATCAGAGGAGCCGGACACCAGAGGACAAGCAGAGAGAGACCTCTCCAGGCCCACTGAGACCACACTAACGCCGTAAGTAGTCACTGGAGAAAGTGGGTGGGGAGGTTGCCAGTGTCAGCCCTAAAGCAGAACAGTGGTGCAAGCTGAAGCCAGCCCAGTCTAGGGTTCTTTGAGGCAAGCTGACCCACTCCTGCATCTTTCTGCCACCTTCTAATACCTTTAGGCTGAGCACCTCAAGCTGATTCCCAAGGGAATTGGTGACAGAAGCTGGGCTGAAGCATGGAAGCTGGAGGGAAGCTGGTGGGTACAGCTCTCTGCAAAGCAGAGGTTGTTGTGGGTGGGTCTGGCACCTCAACAGCAGGCCAGGAACCCAAGCCAGAGCTCAGCAAGGACACCGGACCCCACTTGGCATGATGGCTTTGCTCCAGAAAATTAAGAAAAAGCTGGTCCCAAGGGAGATCACATGGCTGCAAGACTAGCCCAGTCTGGTGCATCTGTAGGGGAGGGTGGAGGGCATCCCCTCATGCAGAGCTGAGCACTTGCAGGCTGCAGCCACCCCATCCCTGATGATGGAAAAGGGAAGCCAGCACCTCATTGTACAGTGAAAAGCTCCTTCTCCCACCCCCAGCTCACCAGAACACAAATAAATGTAGGTGACACGCCAACCGCCAGCCGGATCAAGAAAATGAGCAGCAATTGGATTTTGCCTTTTTTTATTTAAAGTTTTTATTGATTCTTATGGGGTGAATTAAATACAAACACCAGGATGAAAAGGGATCTATAACATCTCCGTGAAGGAAAGGGGATGCCATAAATGTGACATATCTGTCTCCGATGGGGGAAGGAAGTGGGCCCCAGAGGCTCTGCAGGGAAAGGATCTGAATGAGAGGGAAGGAACAAAGACGGAGCACACCCACCTCACCCGTTCTCCATTCAGCTCAAGCTCCTCTAGCTCTGCTCTGGGCCGCCCTAGAGGGAGGTGGTCCTTCTAACCTGCTGGGATTTGCACATAGCTTGGATGGGGAAGCTTTGACTGTCTGAGCTCTCCTGTTCTTACTCATGGAATGTGAACAAAATGGAGAAAGCAGGGAGGGGAGAAGAAGAGAGCGGGGTAGGGACAGAGAACAGGAAGAGCAAAAAGGCAGAGGAGGGTACTTCCTGTTGGGTAGAGGTGGCTTTAGATGACTGAGGAGACAGGTCTTGCCGAGAGGCAGGATGCACACATCTGGCACCGAAGTTTCTCTCAGAAGGGAGAGCCCTGCTTAGACCTGTAGACAAGCCAGGAGGCTGGCCCAGAGCACCTCCTTCCCACAGAATCCAGGCCACCTGAGGGCTGGGGGAGCTCTTTACCCAACACCCTGTAGCCACCTCCACCCCCACCCCCATGCTGCAGTGGTGCCCTGGCTCCCCTCCCCGCTTGGAGGCCTGGCCCTGTACTCAGCAGTCCACCCAGGGCAGGAGTGGTGGCACCCAAGGAGTGTGGCATTCAACAGGCCTGGCCCTGGGATGCCCTCCTCCATCTTCTCATGGGCAGAGGCAACATGAAGTGGGGTACTGGGAAGAGCACAAAACCTCAGAAAGACCCCACTTGTGCCAGTACCCCGTCAGCACTCACTGAGTTCCAGGTATTGGTGGGCTTACATGGAAGAGGCTCCTTCACTGTTGTTTCTGATGGTGGCAAATGGGCAGCTGGGCTGGCCCTGGGGAGGGGCTTGTTCAGAGCTGGTGCTCGCCCCATGGAATGAGAGCCCCACTTTCAGCTCTGGGATGAAGCCCCATGTTGAATCTTGCCATCTGGCTCCTCCTCTGCGTAAGCAGAAGGTCTTGGTTTTTTCCTCTACAGACTTGGGGTCTTGGGCTGGTGCTCCCAGATAGGGTCCTGGTCATCTGGACCTTTCATCATTCTAATTGGCACATGAAGCAGGAGGTCTCCCTGGGTCTTGGGGTGCAGTCCTGTTGCTAATGTAGGAGCCCTTTCTCTGAGAAATGGAATCCTTCGTGCTTTATGAGCCTAACTGGTTCCAGAAGACCTCACCTGTAGCACAGAAAGGGGCTGACAGGTGGAATGGCTCTTCTCTGGTATGTGGCAGGGGGCTGGGTGGCCTTGGTTAGTTGTCACAGCTCTGGGGCAGAGAGGGGACTCAGAGCTCATCTGGTAAAGTCCTGATACCAAGCCAGCCCCAAGGCCAAAGAGGCTAAGCTTCTCCCCAAGATCACACAGCTATAGGTGGGGCATGGACCAGAGCTGAGGGCTCCTGCCTCTGATGCAGCAAGCAGTCTGTCACTGTATCCTAAATGTGGTGACAAGAATGCCTTATCATTGTCCAGCTACAAGATGGTGTCCCGCAGGGCCGTGGTTGCCCTGCTGGTGGTGCATGCAGTCGTCATGCTGGCTTTGCAGACTGAAGCCTTTGTCCCCATCTTCACCTACGGTGAACTCCAGAGGATGCAGGTAAGAAAACCCTACTGCTCATCTCACAGACATGGCGGAGGTGGCTCACAGCCCTGGCCGGCCCTGAGGGTGGGGGTTCATGTCTCTGAAGCACAGTGCTCCTTTGGTAAACCCATGCTTAATGACCTATACAAGTGGCACGGAGGAGGACAGCAGGAAGGACCAGGATGCAGGATGACCCCAAGCCCCAGCTGTCTCTGGCCACTGGCATCACTCAGAGATGTCAGCAGCTCACGTGAGCAACATCCTTCCCACCCCTGCTCATCTTTTAGAGCAAGTTTTAAATTAACAGGTCAATAAATATTTACTGAGCCTCTCTGCAGTACAAGAGGCCACCCTGGGTAATGGGCCAGGGCATGCAAGGAGATCTCAGTGCCTTCAGCGAGCAGGCCAGGGTGCCAAGACACAAACACATGAAAAATTAACTAACAGTCAAAGACAAAAGGGAGATGTCACAGGCAGGACGTGATGAATTGCCCCATAAGTCATGTCGATGCTAAGTGCTCAGGTTCAGAGGCGGGAGGAATGGTCCAGGCCGGAAGCTTGTTTGGAAGCCTGCAGGGAAGAGGTGATTCTCAGTAGGGCCTCAAGAGATCAGGACAAAGTGCCCCAGGAAGCCAGTCCCTCCTCCTCTTTAAAAGCCTGCTCCTCTTTAGAGCCCAGAAGAAAGCAAGATGGGCCTAATGGAACTCAGGCATCAAGGGCCTAAGAGAAATTGAATTGCTGGCCCTGCCTCCCTGGTCCCTTTTACTTTAGACTTCAGGGAATTTTGAGTGCCTGCACGGATGTTTGGTTCCCTTTAACCTAAGGAGAATAAGAAATGGGGCTGTCATGTCTCTCCTTGTCCCACCTGTTGGAGACTGAGGTTCCAGCAGGGACAAATACACTAGTCAATTCTCAGGCTTGGGGGAGGGTTCATGGCTCTGTAGCAAAGCCTGTCAGCAGGGGAGGTATCCACATCTCTCACAGGTGGACAGGGCTCTGAGCAGAGGCAGGTCTGAATCCAGAGCCCCTTCTTCGAGCAGATGTGGGAACTGGGGAGGTACTACAGCAGATCCACCTTCCTGCACACCAGCTCACCCCCCCAGGCAACGACCAGTTATTCTAGAATCCCCAAGTCTCCGGGCACAGAGAAAGCCCCAGAGTGACGTTAGAAAAACCAAGAGAATGGGGTATGTCAGATCTCAGTGCCCAGGGACCTGGCGAGCAGTATGGCAGGCAAGATTTGGGGCTGGACAGAAGCAATTCGGTAGAACATAAACTAGCAAAATGGCAGCCAAAGGCTACTTTGCATTCATCTGTTCCGTGGTTTTTCTCCTCGTAATTGCTGGGCGCCGGGATTTTTATGAAGAAGCTGCAATCTCCTTCCTCCATAATTCATCTCACTGTCTCGAATCTTATAAATCACCTACCAGGGGACTCCGAGTTCCCGGGCCACCCCACAGCGGCCTCCCAGGCTAGGCTGTCTTGCTACCTTTTTTATAGGCACTCTACTAAGGGAGACACACTTTCACACTTAATATGCATGAAGGGCGGCCATTATTTTCAGCTTTTTAAGTTAATTAACAGTAACAATCTGGGTGCAGTGTTTTAAGTACAAAGGAGTAGGTTCCTCATCAAGTTGACCTATTGGTGGGCAGCCCCAAGGGCCGTTCTTAAGCCCCTGGGCGTCTCCTGGGGAGAAGGGGTTCTTTTTGTCTGTGGGGAGCTCCATACAGTCAGCACCCTGGGTGAATGGAGACAGGCAGGGGGTCATCTGGGCAGGCTGAGGGAGGGAGGTTTGATACAATGTTCTTCTCTGCTCCTAGGAAAGGGAACGGAATAAAGGGCAAAAGAAATCCCTGAGTATATGGCAGAGGTCTGAGGAGGCAGGTCCTGTAAACCCCGCAGAGCCCACTGAGGAAGAAGAGAACAAAATGATTCAGGTGAGCAGACAATGAGACCATGGCTCCCCAAGCCTAGCCAAGAGGCGGGGGGCCCATGAGCCACCCTCAGTCATGGAATGTCCTAGGACACTGCAAGGAATAAGACATCCAGGCCAGAGCTCCATCCCAGTAGGGAGAGGCAGAGTCATTTTAGGCACCAGTTAAGGAAGTGGGATAGTGACTGAGTGGGGTTGGGGGAACTCCTTTGTCCCTGGGAGAAGTCAGGGAAGAATTCCCAGAGGAGATGACATTTGATTGGAATCTTGAATGAAGCGAAGGAGCAAAGAGCGGAGGGGAAAGCCTCCCAGAAGAAGCAATAGGAAGTGCAAGGCCCTGCTAAGAGCCGGATGGGTCTCAGGCCCTCAGGCAGGCGGGCAGAGAGAGGGCGAAGTCGGCAGGCCCAGGTGTGCCACAGGGGGTTTGAAGCAGGGACATTACCTGATTCCACTGATAGGGGCAGCACGAGTGGAGGCTGGAGACCAGGGAGAAAGTAGGAGGAGCTGCATTCCCCCGGGGAAAGAGGTGACAGACATGTGGTTCCTCCTCTCCTAGACAGGAATTCAGGAGCAGGGCGGGCCTCACACATGGATAGTCCTAACTGAAGAGTCTTGAGGATGTGCCATCCAGTTCTTTTATCTCACAGACTTGGGTGATGAATGAATGAACCCCTACTATGTGCAAGGCACTGGGGACAGAGTAGTGGACCAAAGAGACACAGCCCTGTCCCCATGGAGTTTATACTCCAGAGGGGAAGCAGAAACACCATCCTTCAAGAACCAAAACAGACCACAGACAAGGCAACAACAGTAAGCAAACTCTGCAGTGTGGCAGCTAGTGACAGGTACTACCTTTTTATCAAAGTAAAAGTAGGGCAAGGAGCTGGGGAAGTTGGGGGTTTAAATAGGGTGACAGGCTGGGTGCGGTGGCTCCTATCCGTAACCCCATCACTTTGGGAGTTCAGGCGGGAGGATCTCTTGAGCCCAGGAGCTCGAGACCAGCCTAGGCAACATAGCGAGAACTTGTCTCTACAAAAAATCAAAAAGTAGTTGGGTATGGTGTCATGCACCTGTAGTCCCAGCTACTCGGGAGGCTGAGGCAAGAGGATCACCTGGGTCCAGGAGGTAGAGGCTGCAGTGAGCCGTGATCATGCCACTGAACTCCAGCCGGGGCAACAGAGTGAGATCCCAACTCAAAAAATAAATAGGGTGACAGAGCAGGCTTCGAGAGTAGATGGTATTAGTGCAAAGACTCAAAGAGAGCAAGGCAGTGAACCATAAGGGTGTCTGAGGGAAGAGCATTTCAGGTAGAAGAAATATCTGGTGCAAAGGCCCTAAGGGCCTGTTGTGTCCAGGAATAGTGAGGAGGCTGGGACAGGGAGACAGGCCAGACTGGACTTCAAAGGCCATTGTTTGTATTTTTCATTCACTCTGCTGAGGTGGGAACAAGGGTTTTTGAGTAGGGGAGAGACATGATCTGATTTATATTTTACATGGGTCTCCCCAGCTGCCGTACTGAGAACAGAATAAAGGGACAGAGGCAGAATTAGGGAGACCACTGAGAAGGCTGCTGTAGTAAACGAGAAACACAGAGGGAGAGGCTCAGCTTGGGGTGGTCATGGTGGAGGCAGGGCAGAAATGGACTTGGGGAATATTTTGGAGATAGAGGCCACAGAATTTTCCAAAAGAATGAATATAGCATATAAAGATAAAGTAAAGCCTGGGTGTGGTGGCTTAAGCCTGTAATCCCAGCACCTTGGGAGACCGAGGTGATAGGATTGCCTGAGCCCGAGGTTTGAGACCAGCCTGGGCAACATGGCAAGACCTCGTCTCTGCAATAAATCAAAAAACTAGCCAGGCATGGTAGCGCATGCCTGTAGTTCCAGCTACTTGGAAGGCTGAGGCGGAAGGATCGCTGGAGCCCAGCAGGTCGACGCTGGGGTGGCCATGAGCATACCAAAGCACTCCAGTCTGGGTGACGGAGTGAGACTCCAACTCAAAAAATAAAAAAAGATAAAGTAAAAACTGACTTCAAGGTTTTTGGCTGGAAGTACGGATTTGTCACTAACTGAGACTGAAGCCTGTGGTTGGCTGCAGGCTGGCGGGAAGAAAATCAGGAGGTCAGACTGGACTAGTGAACCATGAGATGCTCTTGGGCATCCAGTAGAGACACTGCACTGACATACAAGTCTGGAGCTCAGCAGAGAGGTTAGGGCTGGCAACACGAACATGAGTGTCATCAGCAGTTTGACAGAATTTCAGGCCAGGACCGGGTGAGCTCTCTCACGGAAAGGGAGAGGACCCAAGCCTGAGTGTGGGGCATTTCACATAAGGGGGCCAGAGGGATGAGGCAGCTGACGTCCAGAGAGAGCAAGCGCCTTGCCATGGCCACACAGGAGTCAGTGCAGAACCGAGCTGGACTCCTGCCTTCTGCTTCCCTCTGGACACTCAGGCCAGCGATCTTTCCAGGCACTGCCAGGCACATGGCCCAGACCGCAACCTCAGTGCTGTCACCCCACTCAGTGAGGTGGGCTCGCTTCCTTCCCACCTGCACTCTGACCTCCTTGGACTCAGGGAGAGTGAGCTGGGTGTGAGTCCCGCAGCTGGCAAGGGAAGCTGGCTCAGGAGCCCCAAATGTACCCGAGGCAGTTTGAGGACTGACTGCAAGGTTTCCGTGGGACATGACACAACCCCCGTGGCCTTCTTAGGAAGGCATGGAGTGCAGTGCCTCTTACCCCTTTCACCTCCTAGAACCAGGGTATACAGGCCCGTAGGGGTCCTTTCTGGACTACGCAGTGCAGCCTCATTTTTTTTTAATTTTAAAGATATGGGGTACAATTCAGGGTTAGGTATACAAATGTTCATTATGCAGGTACCTCAAATGCCAATCCCAACACCCTTCCCCTGGCAGTTTCCCACTACTGCCAATCCCTTTCCTATAGTATTATGATAATTGCTCAAGACCCGCTTATAAGTAAGAGCATGTGGTACTCAGTTCTTTGTTTCTGTGATAGATCATTCAGTATTATAGACTCTAAGTTGCTGCGAAGTCAGTCTCCTCATTTTAAATTGAGGTCACTGAGGCCAGACAGGACCCAGACCTGGGCTGCTCAGACACCCCAGGGACCTCCAGCCCATTTCCCACTCCCAGGCAAGCCGGTGGGAGGCAGGGGGTTGGGGGCCTCCATGGCCACTCAGTAGAGGCAGGGAGTCTCCAAGTCAGCAGGCTAGTCTGTGCAGCAAGACCACTGAACCAGGGAGCCCAGGGGGGTGATAGGGAGGCCAATCAGCGCCCTAGCCTCTGCCTCAAGGCCACAACTGCCCCCTCTTGTTGAGAGCCTCCAGACAGCGAGAGGGGAGGCAGCCTGGTGGTCATCAGCACAGCCCTGGAGCCTCTTGGGTGGAATATCTTCTTCCTCTGCTCCTTATCTCTGTGTGGCCCTGAGCAAGGTACCCAGCCTCTTTGTCCTCAGTTTCCTCATCTGTAAAATGGAAACATTAGCAGGCCCTACCTAGCAGGGCTATTGAGAGGCTTAATATACATAAGGCACTTAGAATGAAACACAGTAGACTCCACCTGGCCCTTGGGAGGTTCCACGATGTTAGCTATTATTACTGGGGGTGGGAAGTTCTCCCCATGTGAAAAGCCAGATGGGGTTCCTGCTGACCCACCCTCCTGTCCCAGCCTCCCCATGAAGGAAGGTATATCGATGTCCCTGCAGGATTCACCGACTTCTAGGATCCAGCCTTCTATTAGAACTAGAGGAAGGTGCCAGGATTCCCAGCAGGCCTGACAGAGGCCCAGAGGACAGGGAAGAATGGGGTCAGCAGAGTGGTGAGGCTCCTGTGGGTCCCTCCTGCCACCTGTAGGGCACCCAGGGGTTAACGGCCTCTCCACAGCACTCCCTTCTTGTTAACGCTGCCTTATTTCACAGCTGACTGCTCCTGTGGAAATTGGAATGAGGATGAACTCCAGGCAGCTGGAAAAGTACCGGGCAGCCCTGGAAGGGCTGCTGAGCGAGGTGCTGCAGTCCACCCGGAACGGTACGGGAGGGCGGGGCGTCTCTGCGCCGGGCCTGGCCTCCACCCACCCTGGTGTTAATATTCCAGAAGCATGTCTGAGCAGGGTTTGAGGACAGTGATTTGTTTTCTGCTTTGCACTTGAGAACCGTAGAGCTATCTTCTCCCCGGGCACACCCCAGCCTCCTGGGGAAGCCTAATCACGGAGCAGAGCAGGTTCTGATGCCCACTGCTGGTCACGGGTCCCAGTTCTCAGCGGGGGGGCAGGGCGAGGGGGGTGTCTCATGCCCACTTCCCAGTCGCCTACTGGCAGAGAGCCACAACAAATCAACAGCCACTCACCCACCCAACCCTCCCCTGCTCCAGATATTTTCATTCCCTCCCAAAACACCACGGAGGCTGGGCTGGGCAGTTGCTCCAAGGAAATTCTGGTGTAGGCTTTTCTTTTTTTGTCATTTGTTCTGCAAATTGAAATCCTGAGCCCCATTTGGTCTTGCCCCGTTCAAGGTCTGCCTGAGTTACTTGTGTAAAGCTAGATCTCCTGTGACAAACAGCCACTAATTACTGCTCAGAGTCCCCGGGAGGAGAGGAGAGAGACATGGGGGAAGTGCTGTTGGAGAGGGAGAAAGTGGGAGGTTAAACAACTTGCCCCAGGCTACAGGCTTCCAGGGCCTGCAGAACTCCCACCCCTCCCTGGCCTGCCCTGCATGCCCCCTACCCCGGCCTGCAGGCTGGTTTTAGAGGGCAGTTTCATAAGCAGACCTGCTAACAGTACTGAGCTGCAAACCTCTGCCTTCCCCAGCAGCCAAGTGATGTCCGGCTCGGGGGAGAAGGTGGACAGCTCTGGGAGCCGCCTTCCACCTAAGTGGGGCCCACCAGCGGGGCTCGGAAGGAAAACAACCTTTCCAAAGCAAATCTCCCTCCAGCGAATAAAGCATGAAATATACAGAAATGGCTCTTATTTAATATTTTAATCTCCAAAGGGCAAACTCAGGTCATGAGAAAAGAGGGTGGGAGGGGAGAGAATCAAGTTGCAGAGGAGTTGGCCATCCATGCTACATACATTAGCAAAGCGTGTGCCTTTTGTGAGCTCTAAGTTCAAATGTTAACTCAGATCAAGGAACTAGAAGATTCTCACTGATCCTGCGGGTACAGGTGAGGAAACTGAGCCCCATAGAGATGGAGTTTTTTGCCTTCAGTCAGAGGCCAAGCAAAGGCTGGAACCCCAGGCCATTTTCTGTTTATTGACTGACATACTGGAAGTCTATTGTGTCAGAAGATTATAAGGCCCTGCACTCCGCCCCTTGCTGAGAACCTTCCAACTAGTCCTTTAACCTCAATGAGCCTTTGCAAAAGCAAGGTGGTAATATCCGCCTTGAGATCTGGGGACGGAGGCACCAGCAAAGAGCAAATGACTATTATTATTATCACCTTGTGAATACAAGCTCTGGCATCCGCAGCAAAATTATACAGCCAACCCACTTATTTCTGCCTTCTAAACAAAACTGGAGGGGAAATTTCCCTCTAATTTAATTTTGCATTAATGAATGTTCATTTATTTATAAACTGGGGCCATGAAGGAACCACAGCTCCCTCCATCTATCGGTTACTAGCAATCAGACACAGTGTCCATTCGTTCCATACTTCCATCTCCCTGGTCACTGCAGGGGGCTGAGCCACCCAAAGTAGTTACCAGAATAAGAAGACTCCAGCCCTTTAAAAGGATTCTCTCTTGGGCGTTCTGAATTCTTCTGAGGAAAGCCCAAACCTTCTAGGAGCCCAGATCCCGACATGCTGCAGGTTCACACACATTTCCAGTGCACACACTGATCAGTCCGAGAGATGCTGCAGGTTCCTGGGAAAGGCTGCGAAGAGGTCTGGTAATAAGTGGAGAGGAAGCTGCTGCCATGGGGCACATGGGGGCGAGGAAGTAGGAAAGAAAAACCCATGAGGCATGGCATTGGGAAGAACTGGATCCAAGACTCCTCTGCCCTTCCAAGTTCCACCATGCCAGAGCACCCCCAAATCTGTGACACACTCCAAGGAGCAGAAAAACAAGAGCTGGGGGTGCTCAGCCATGTCGAAAACACAGATTTTGTGTCCTTCTCACACCCTCTGCTGGAATCTGCCCCTGTAGTGAGACCACCTTCCCCCATCACCAGCAGAGAGTGCCCATGTCTGGAGAGGGGTCCCAGCACCTGCTGGTGAATTTTCCCTGAGTCCTTGGGCTTTGGAGAGCAACAGTGAAACAGACAACCCAGAGGGAAATGGGGCCTAAGGTGATTTCTCCCCAGGTGGTCTGCACTTTTTAAACAGGAATTGGTTCAGCAATGGCACAGCACCAAGGAAGGTGCACAGCTGTCCATTCTACAGAAAAGCCCAGTTCAAAGCTCAGCACTGTAGTCCAGTGTCCTCAGCCCTTGCACCAGTGCCTCTGATGTGCTTCTGGGTAATGAGGCGCAACTGGACCCAGCTACCACCTACAACTGTATGCACAGTGCGCTGGCCGCTTGTTTAGATGTGTTGGCTCTTTCTTCTCCTGGTTTCCTCCTCCTGCCACTGTTCGATTTCTCACAATCAGCTCATATAATTCTTTTTCACCAACGAGCTCCTCCCGTTTCCAGGACAGCAGACTCGATTGCTTACAGGACATGCACAGCTCTGGAAGAAATTAAAACTGGGGGGAGGCTAGGGAGGGTTCTGTGAACTGAGCAGAGAAAAAATAACCACAGTGTTTTCACAGAACAGTAGAAAAAAGAGACAGACTCATGGTTAAAGCTACAGAAGGAGTGGGACCAGAAATCAGCCAGGATCAGAGACAGAGAGAGTGCCCAGAGTAACCAGCACAGCAAGGATGCTGTTCCTCTTCGCATCTGGCTGAGGTTTATCCAGCAAGATCTGCAAGAATCTCTCCAGATACCTGGCAATTGCTGAGAGGCACAGATTACCCCGTCTTCATTTGAAAAGTACTTTCCACTTATAGGACCACAAGTAATTATAGGGCAACTTGAACCTAGCTTCACAGGACAGAGATGATGAGGTATTTTCTCTGTAACCACATCAGTGTGATTTTAGAATTACTGAGCTACGTGGATTTGCCATGAAATTGAATAGTTAAAAGCAAAGAGTAATTGCCTGATATCTGTACGCTGTAATTTAGTATAATCTAATCATGGACAAAGCCCAAAAGAAAATGTTCTGAAAGCATTACATTTTTCTTCATACACAATTTGTTATTGACATCGGGTAATGTATTCCATGCCTCTAAAGGAACCCTTACCCATGGATATCAAAGTGTGAGAGTGGTCAAAAGAGCGAGAATTTCATTTAATTTTCAACAGTTTATGAAACACCATTCTGGCATTTCTCTGCGACTGTATCTGCCCCTTTGCTGACATATCCCCAGGCCTAGAAAGAGATGGAAAGGATGACCTCATCTTCCACAAGGCACTGAGACGGGGCAACCAGAAGCTGGGTGCTCCTGGGGTCATTCCAGTCAAAATCTGAGCCCAAAATGGCATCCACTTTCCCATCACTCCCCCTAGCACCCTGCCCCAACGTGATGCCACCCATGGCATGGCTTGAAGGAAGCCCCCCGAATAGCCGAAGGGGTGCATGGGTCCTCGAGGAGGTGGATCAAGGACAAGTCTGTGGTCCCTGAGCGTCTTGAGGACCTGATAAATGTGTGCAGGGCTTTTTGCAGGAGGAGAAGGAGGATGAAGCCCACTAAAAGATTTATGGCCGTTATTATTATAAGGCTCTACTGAGACAGAGAGAGGTCAGCAGGACAGAAGGGAGAGTGCAGCCCTCCGGGAATCCAGAGCGTGCTCCGAGCAGCCCTTCACCACTGCTAAATGCGTGGATGTGGTTACTAAGTAGATGGAAACACTGGAGCTTGTTTTTCCTCTTCTGCCTTTAATACCTCAGGAAGACCGACCACAGCCTGAGCGGCTCACCTTAAAAAAACCCACAGCAGAGTGGTGAGAGGGTGGCACACGGGGCAGCCTTGTACTTGGCAATATCGCCCTTTTCTTTTAAATATGTGTCCCCACCTTGGACAGGCCCAGCAGGAGAGCCGCGCTGAAGGCAGGTAAGGCCGGCCCTAGGAAGCCCCGCAGGCCTCATGAGCAGCTCCTGAAGGGACAGAGGTGGCAGAGAAGCAATGGGGTTGAGCCCTTGGTGGGGAATGTGTGGATGGTCGTGTGGAGGACAGTAAAAAGAAAAAGCCGATATTACTAAACTGTGTCAAAGGGCCTTGGGGGGTGGAGAATACTGATGCAGAGCTGACAAGGGGGATATAAGCCTAGGAAGGGTGGGACTGGAGGTGGAGTTCAGGAGGAAAACGAACAGGCATGAGCCCCAGGAGAAACGACTGACTGACTTGTGAGGTGCCTTCTCAGAGGGGTGGGGAGGGGGCACACTGATCAGCAAATACGCTGTCAGTAGCTGCCAGGGGCCTATTGACGCACACACCAAAGGCCTGTAAGACTCAGCAAATCAAGGCCCATGACAGCCAGAAGCCACCATGGGGGCAGAAGGGTTGATGTGTGTGGCAAAAGGCTACAACTGCAAGCACAATAGGTCTATGCTAGAGGAAAGACAGCAGGGTTCCGAGGCAGGGGCTATGGGCCATGTGCCCTAGGTGTGTGTGTGATGGTGGTGGCAGCGTCCCCAAACACAGAAAGCTGACAAAGCCCATACTTTGTACCACCTCTGGGGGTGGCTCCAGTGCAGTCCATATTTTTCAATCACCCTGAGATCCATTGTGATAAAACAGACCATAACTCTGTGAAATGCTGTAACGTTAACTTTGTTTAAGCATTAGTTTCAAGCCCTCTTAGAATATACAGGGCCAGTATTGATGCCGAAAGGCTCATTCTTTATATATTGAACCGCACAGCTGCAAGGAGTTGCACAAATGTTACCAACTCATTTGTCATGCAAACAGTGCTTCAGAAAGAAATAAAATACTATTATGTGGTATATGTGTTAGGCAATCACTATATCAAATTCATGGCATTCCGTGCAAACACAGGCAGAGAAAAGGAAAACAACACTTGGTGAGCGAAATCACACCACATGGGAGACGCTAAGTCGGGGGGTTGTGGGGAGGCGAACACCGGAGGCCTGACCAAGCCGAACTGTAATTTTCCCAGCAATTGTGGCCAGTGTCGAATACCCTTGAGGTAGAGCAAGTAACAGGAATGCAAAACCAGGACACAGGAGGATGGCCCAGGGTGCCAGGAAGGGGAGGGGCAAGATGGGAGGGGACGAAGGGGCTGTTGGGTAAAGCTACAGGGATATCCCAGGGAGGAGGGGACATGGGGATAGGGGAGAACTGAATGGCAGGGGTAGAAACAGACTGAAACCTGCTAGGCTGGCAATAAATGTTTGGGAAAGGGAGTTGATGAGGGATGTGGAAAGAATACCAAGAGGGAGAGGGAACTGGAAGAATGACTATGAACTATGGCTCTATTTCCATTTGCCACAACTCCCTTTGCTTCCCTAGGGATTTCCTGCTAAAAGCCTTCATGTAACCAAATCCCCTGCCCTGTGGGGGGGCTCTACACATCACTGAGGCTGTACAGATGTGGATGAACTCAAAACATGCTTGGGCTGTGCCAGGTTCTGTCCTAAGCACCTTACCCAAACTACCTCTTCTAACCCTCACAGCAACCCTGTTGAGGTTTACTGACAAACAGGCTAGAAATGTTAATTGAATGTGATCACACATCTAACAGCTGTGGAGTGGGATTCGAAGTCGAACTGTCTGGCTCCAAAGCCCACATCCTACACCACAAGAGGCAACAAGACCGCGTCTCTTCTCTCCTTAGGAAAACCCCACTCTACAGCCACAAGGCCTCCTCCCAGAAGCCCCAACTGCGCACAGGAGCCCGAGGACATTGGCTTCTCCGCCTCACCCTGGTAGCAGAGCCTCCTGGAGCCCCCACCAGGCTGGAGCCCCCACCAGGCTGGAGCCCCCTGGGGACCCGTGTCTGTCCTAGGGCAGAGCCCGTGCCCACTCGGTCCTCAGTGTTGCCTGAACCAGCCTGAAGTCAGGGGCAGGGTCTAGCGTCTACCCCACGATCCAAATGAAACCCGATCTCACATCGGTCCCTAAGCACAGAGGCGAATGATCGCGCCCCACGCGTGACAGTGGCTTCTCTTTCATCGTTAATTCATCCATTAAACACTTTGTCGAATGCTTACCACGTGGGGGACCCTAGCCAGGTACCGCGCTAGGGGCGGAGGATTCAGATAGGAACCACTTAGACTGACAAACGAGGGGAAGGTGGAGGGCCGGCCAAGAAGGAAAAGAGAAAATAAAAAATAAAATCCCCCTCGGACCTCCTCAACATGGCGGCCCGGAAAGTTGAGTCAGACCTCCTCGTCATGGCCGACCTTCCCAACATGGCGAGCCGACCGACCTTCCCGTCATGGCGCGGGGCCCCGCCCGCTCCGTCGCGGCTGCCGGAGGGAGCAGTTCCGGGTTCGGAGCGCGCCAGGGGCGGGCGGGGGGCGGCGTCCTGGCCATGGCCGGCCTGTCGGACCTGGAGCTTCGGCGAGAGCTGCAGGCCCTGGGCTTCCAGCCGGGGCCCATCACCGACACTACCCGGGATGTCTACCGCAACAAGCTGCGCCGCCTACGGGGCGAGGCCCGGCTGCGCGACGAGGAGCGGCTGCGGGAGGAGGCCCGGCCGCGGGGCGAGGAGCGGCTGCGGGAGGAGGCCCGGCTACGCGAGGAGGCGCCGCTGCGCGCCCGGCCGGCCGCGGCCTCTGTGCGGGCGGAGCCCTGGCTCTCCCCGCCGGCCTCGGGCTCGGCCTACATGACCTCTGGGGCCTACGGCGATCTCGGGGCCTCCGCGGCGTCCTGGGTCGGGAGCCGCGGCCTCGCCTATCCCGCCCGCCCCGCGCCTTTCAGGCGCCGCGCCTCGGTCCGCGGCAGCTCCGAGGAAGACGAGGACGCCCGGACGTCCGACAGGGCCGGGCCGGGCCCGGGCCTCGCGCCCCGCCGCTGGTGGGCCGCGTCCCCGAACCCGGCGCGGCCGCCCTCCGCCCTCCTCGGCCCCGACCCGCGCCCGGGCCTGCGGCCGACGCGAGCGGGCCCTGCCGGCGCGGCGCGGGCCCGGCCCGAGGTGGGGCGCCGGCTGGAGCGCTGCCTGTCTCGGCTCCTGTTCTGGGCCAGCCTGGGGCTGCTGCTCGTCTTCCTGGGCATCCTCTGGGTGAAGATGGGCAAGCCCTCGGCGCCGCAGGAGGCGGAGGACAACAGTACGTCCCGGGCCGGCGCAGGGGAGGGCCTTGGGCGCGTGGGTCCGCCGGACGAGCATCCACTCCTCTCTGCGCCAGCCGCCTCCGGCTTCTCACCTCCAGACCTCCACTCTCCTCCTAACAGCTGTGAGGCCAGGGCTCTTGCATCTGCAGCAGTTTCGGCCTTCACTTTTCCTTTTCTGCCCCGGCTCTCCCTTCTATATCTTCCTTTAACAAGCTGGGAGCAGTCTACACTTGCTGGCACTTTTCCCCAGCCTCTGGTTTTCTCTCTGGAGAGAAAGCCACACCCCCTCTAACAGGTCCACCCATCCCTTTTGGACTCTTCCTTCTTGATCTCTTCTTGCTCCCTCACACACGAGTGCCCGTGTGAAGGCATTTCATTCAGGTTTGGATGGCCTACAGATGGAATCTCGTTGGAATCCCAGCTTTGCAACACCAAAAGTCCACTCTCCACTTCTTTGGACCACAGGACCCTCATTTGTCAAATGAAGATTATACTAGCCCTGCCTGCGAGACAGGTTAAGCTGATCCAAACTGGAGGCAGTGATCATCACTGGCAGCACCTTCAGGGAGTGTGTTAAGAGAGGATCTGTGATTCAAGGATGCCCCCAGCCCTTCTGTCCACACTTAGTTATGTGACCAGACGTGCCAGTGAGAGGTCTGTAGGATACAGTATGTCTCCTGAATAACTGAGCATTTGTGTGTTTCCTAAAAGGGAAACTTGCCTCTCTGGTAACTTTGGACTCTAACAGGAAACAACCTAGAAATCATTTCATTATAAATGTAGGTATAAAGTGACACTGTAGATCACTAACTTGTAATATCCTTTGCAAAGCATGTGATTAATACTGTTCCCAGCCTCGAGTGAAGGCCACATCTTTCCCTACCTAGAAAGAACAGCAAAATACAGGAAGAAGCTGAATTATGTCTTAGCTGTTGTGACTGATGGATGTTTGGGTGTGTACAAGGGGTTCACAGACTTGTGCAGACACCCAAATGATTTCTCCGTGATGACAGCAGTTTATCAACTATGTGAATAATGTATCTACCTGTTAGAGAAATTAAGCTGTGTCGTAGGGGGTATCATAACTACACTAGTTATGTCAAATAGTATCACATTCATACTCACTGCTGAGTTGCTTTAAGGCAACAGCTCTAGATTTCATATTGGTATTTATACTGAAGTTCTCCTTCCATCATGGTATTAATCTCTGTTTAACATATGTTAACAGTTTACCAAACTGTTGTATGCTTTGTCTTGATTGAGCCTAACTCCCTGAGTTAAGCAGGGAAGATCTGTTTGATCTCATTTTACAGATGAGGAAACAGAGACTCAGAGTGGTTGAGTTGCCCAAGAACCTTTGGCTAATCATTTTCAGTTAGGATAAGGACCCAGCTATCTTAATTCCTAATCCAGGATTTGGAAACCCTCACATTTTACTGTATGCATTAAGTATTTAGATGACATCTTTCTAATTCCCTCCCTTACCTTGGTAATGTTTTACTCCCCTGAATTTTGAGAATGGTCTTTTTTTGTATTCTTTTTCTCAACCCACACTTTTAATTTCCTCTGTGTTTCTTTTCTTGGTCTCAGTGAAATTATTGCCAGTGGACTGTGAAAGAAAAACAGATGAGGTGAGTTCGAGTTTCTCTGGCTTTTATTATTCCTTCTGAAGATATTAGCCTCCATCAGGAGGTAAACTTCCCCAGCAAAAGAATAGGATCATTTTCAGGGAGTGCTTCCTATAATGTACCAGAATCACATGGTGTTCTGTGATGTTTGTGTCAGTCTCAATTGTGGCAGTAAAGAAGTACTTGAAATAGAGAGGATTGAGCTCCCAAGATCCAACCCTGGGCTTGTTACAGAAGCTCTCCCATGGGTTGTAGCATCGGGGCCTTTGATCTTCTGCCTGAGTCAATCTGAGGGATGCAGCCGGCTATTGGTGAAGGACCTCTCAAGCTCGCTGCCTCTGGAGGAAGGGCTGGCAGTTTGTAAGCATCGGGAGACCAGGTTCTCAATTCCACAGTCTCCTGTCCAGCAGCGCATCTGTGGCTCTGAAAATGCTGTTCTGATTTAAACCATCATAGGAAGTTTGTCTGAAACATACCTTAAGTGGAATTAGCCCCCTTAGCCTATGTTTAGGTTTGTTTTATGAAACTCTAACATTCCTTACAATAATATTTGGGGAAGGCAAGTGGCCTCATCCTTTCATGAATCATGACAGCAGTATTACTGAGGAACTGGATGCTGGTTCTGGTGACAGTCTGGAGAAGATACGAGGCAGTAAATTTCCAGGTCATAAATTCTGCCAGGAGTTGCCTTGTGCTGCCAGAGGGCATGACTTAGTAGTCTAATTATTAAGTGTGCAGTGCCAGGCCTCCTGAGCCTCTGGTTAACACCTCTGGTAGCCCAGGGGCCAGGAAAGAAATGATGCATGGACTGTCACCCATGTTAATGAAGGGGCATCCTGGCGCAAACAGCTGGGTTTGTTTCTCCTTGGCTTCTGATGTGTCATAGTTGGGGGTGTTTTATTACATCCGTTTATTGCATTCATCCACCAAATATCTTTGCTTCCCAGTTGTTTTGTAAAAACAGATTCATAGTAAGTCTTCTGTCATTAAAACTGTAGTTGATCATCAGAGGAAGTGGCCCAGAAACACAGGCAGCCAGAGGGGAAAGTAGAATTTGAAGGCTAAAAACAAAAGCAGGAAAAAATAGCTTTCTGTTAGACTTCTCTGGTGCTGTTAATTTTATTTGTCTCCTAATTAGAAAAGGTTCCCTGCTTCCCTTGACCTTCATATCTCTAAATGTATCAGACCCACAAGTGAAGGATACCTTTGCTCCCTGGCCCTGTGACCCGGACACAAGCAGGCCTTTGAGTGAGCCCAGACAGGCACCTCCAGGCTCTCACTCAAGATGTGCTCGGTGAGCAGACAGTGTCAACACCTGCCAGGAGGGGCTTCAAATGTGATATCTGATATATATAACCCTTCGAATCTTCATAAGTGCATCCAGAAGCAGGCTCTGGACTATCTCAACACAGGCTTTGTGGAGCTGGGATTCCCTGGGACGCCCTTGGCCTGTGTGGAGGGAGGACACGAGAGCAGATGGGTTGGGACGTGCTGCCTGGCGCTGGTGAGGCTCCCGCTGAAAGTCTCGTGCTCTGTGTGGCTCCAGGCTCACCGAGAACCAGATCGGGCATTTGAATTTCAGATACATGTTCTTTCCCTTTCATCTGCTGAGCACTGTGACACTCTGTGTTTTTCATTCTGCCTTTGTGCTGCTGAAACATGGGGCAAGCCGGGAGTGGGTGTGTTGTCTTAATCAGGCCGTCTCCTTGCTTGGTGCCTTCTGTCCTCCTGTCCCTCTGGGTGGTGTCAGCCTCTGCTGAGTGGTTTCGTGTGCGGTGTGCGCTTGTAGCCCTCACTCAGATGAGGGAGGGCTCCAAGGTTCTACCCAAAGAAGGGGAGACCCCAGCCACAGGCAGTCTGCCCTGTATCCTTCCAGCCCTGCAAGTTCTGATAGTGTTTGCTCTTCTCTCTAAGCTGGGCTTCCATGTTCATCCACAACCAGGCCACCTGTGTCCCAGGCCTCTCACTGACCTTTGTATAGAGAGAACTGTGGGGCCAGGCCGTGTGGCCTTGGGGATGCAGCCCTTGGCCCCTGTGTCTGCTCTTGGCTCTGCCTCTGCTTTCAGGGGTCCTTCTCAGGCAGTTAACCCAGTGTTTACTAGCTTTCTCTCTGGGCCCAGCCCCGTGCAGGATTTTTCTGTTTTGTCAAAGTGTGAGGTATTTCTTGCTGCTTAATACTTGACTGTGTGACTAGGGGGTGAAACTGGACATATGGGCCCCCTCCCCCACCTCTCCCCGCTGACTGATCGCCCTGTCTTTGCAGTTCTGTCAGGCTAAGCAGAAGGCGGCCTTGCTGGAACTGCTGCACGAGCTGTACAACTTCCTGGCCATCCAAGCCGGTGAGTGGGTCGAGGATGCCTGGGGCTCCTTTCAAGTCCTGGAGGTGTGGGCTGCTGCCCACTTAGTCAGGCACATTAGTCAGGCTGTGGCTGGCCCCCAGTGGTTGAGACACCCCGTGGCCAAGATGCCCCATGGCCATCTCCTGGAAGGCACATTCAGCACTGCATCTTGCCCTCCCACCTCCTTACTCATATAAGTCTTTTGTAATTCCTGCATCTGGGCAGATCGTGTGTGGTTCCTGCTCCTCTTTAGGGGTCCAGGATCCTGGCACATGCACAGGCTTTCAGCAGATGTCCTCCCTTCTCTAGAATGCCCGCCACCTAATGCACTGGGGCCTGTGTTGGCATTGGAGGGGCCAGGCCCTGGGTCTTGTCAGATTTTGTGTCCTCCACTGTGAGGGGCCTACCTGTGTCAGACAGCCGGGCTGGGGAGAGACCTTAGCCTGTGCAGGTAGCAGGCAGTCTGCGTGGGGGCCCTGGCTTCATGTCTGGTCCTGATCACTCTGACTACAGGCCCTTGGCAAATCCTCTCAGGGCCTCTGTCTCTGTCTCACCAAGTAATCTTGGGTGTATCTTTCCTCTACAAAATGAGTCACGTACAGTCCTCTAGCGCAGGGGTCCCCAGCCCTCAGGTTGCAGACCGGTACTGGTCCATGACCTATTAGGAACTGGGCCACACAGCAGGAGGTGAACTGCAGGAAAGCAAAGCTCCACCTCCTGTCTGATCAACAGTGGCATTAGATTCTCATAGGAGTGCAAGCTCTGTTGTGGACTGTACATGTAAGGGATCTGATGAGAATCTAATGCCTGATGATTCCTCTTCCCACCCCCCCAGTCCGTGGAAAAATCATCTTTCATGAAACTGGTCCCTGCTGCCAAATAGGATGGGAACCACTGCTCTAGTGGAGGGCATTCTCAGTACCTCCATAAAATGACCTCTGGAAACTCAATCCAGAAGGCTCTTACTTGGTGAGCCCGTTCCCTGAGGCCAGAGATGTCCTACCTCCACCCCTGGCAGCTAGGAGGCTCTCAGGATCACTTTCTGATAACATAAGTGAAAGTGGAGGGCCTATACCTTGTGTTAAATATACTTGGCACAAGAGCCAACAGAGTGGTTCAATCTTCAGGCACCTGTAGGGTCAGAGGACAAGTCTCAGGCTTGTGAGGTCAGCCTTTGTCCTGCCTTTCACTGGGAAGTCAAGGTTGGAAGGACTTGTACCAGGCCCTCGGTCCTCAGGGTCAGTTTTATGGGAATCAGCTTTTCCGCCTCCTCCCTCTTGAAGGTGGGAGATCAGAGGTGGTCAGGGAGATGTCTGTGAGCACTCAGAGGAGAAGCTGAGTGAGCAGGAGCCCCAGCCTCTGCATCACAACATCATGGGAATTCCTCTGCACAGCCCAGGTGCTTGGGATGTAATTCAAACCTTTATGTCCCTATTGCATTCCAAGGACCAATAGCATCTGCATCCCCTGGGAGCTTACTAGCAATGCAGAATCTCAGGTCCCATGGCAAACCCACTGAATCAGAGTCTATTTTAAGATCCCCAGGGGACTGTGTGCACCCTAAAGTTGAGAAGCTCTGCTAGAAACGATTCTAGTAGGTATTTCTCCTCCATCTCACCTCCATATGTGATCCTGGCTATCGAGGTTCCCAGCACCAGCACCTGTTGCCCTCTGACAAGCCTGGCAGGGGCAGCCCCGAAGGTACAGTTTTCACTGACACAGGAGTATGGGCTCTCTACTAGGCCCACCCCTCCCCCACCTCTTGTTGGGGATCAGCTATGGGCTGGCCACTTGCAGGATGTGAGATGACTCAGCTCAGGATCCTGCCTGCCAGATACTTGGGTCCTAGTAGAAGAGACATGTCACTTACCTTCCTGACCACTGGGTGATACAGAATGCAATTAGATAAGAACCCAGAGGCTGAAAGCTCAGGAGGCATAATGCCTTCCAGCTGGGAGCAGTTAGGAAAGTGTCACTGGGAGGCAGCGTCTGTGCCAGGCCTGAAGCCCAGTAGGACTGGTTACATGTATGTGGGGAGGGCCAAGCCAGAGAGCCAGGAAGTGACAGGTCAGGGATGGGAGGCAGGGGCTTCACGAAGGAAGGAGGAAAAGAGGGAGTGAAGTTGGAAATGTCACTGGGCCCACTGTGGACGGCCATGGGTGCTGGGCTTCCAGAGCTCTAGCCGCAGGCAGTGCGGGCCAGGGAGGCTTGGAGCAGGAAGGGATGAACTGAGAGCCAGGTGCCAGGAAGGTGCATTCAGCAGCAGCTTGAGTGGTGCAGTGTCATTTAAGCAAACTCATTTTGAAGCTTTATTGACAAAACACTTGGATTGGAAAGGGGGCAGGAAGCAACTAATCAGGAGGCCATCAAGGTGGTCCAGGCAGGTCTAGCAAGGGCAGGGACAGTCCAGGTGGGAGCAGGAGGACACTAGAAGCCAATTTGGTCTCCGGGGACCCAGAGGGTCAAGATCAACTTTGAAGTAGAAGGCTGGGCTGTGTTGGGGGAGGAGGACAGGTCTTAGTTCATTCTCGAGGTCTTGTAGCATTACCTTCAGCTAACCCACTCTCCAACCACACAGACACACAGAGACTGGCCACCCAAAGCCCCCAGGCTTTGACAGGCCCAGGACCATGCATGAGTGGGAAGTGTCTTATGTGTGCCTCTCCCTGTGCTGGCCCCACTCCAGGGAGTCTAGATGACCACAGGTGCAGCACATGGCAGGTAAACCACAGCATATGAGCATGAGCCCAGGGCCTGCCCCAGCAGGCCACCATGTCTGGAGCCATTTGGCCAAATGAGAAGCCCCCCAGAGGCTGGGGGCTTCCCAGAGGAGGTGGCTCCTGTTAGGGCAGGACTGAGCAGGGAGCTTCCAGCACCATCCTGGGGGAGCCAGCCAACCAAGGTGCTCAGGAGCTGCTCTTGGCTTGCTGTGCTGAGGTCCCACTGCCCCACACAGATGCGCTCCTTCTCCTGGGCCATTCTGAACATCTCTCCCCAGGACCCCTCAAAACAGTGGGCCTGGCATTCCAGGTCACCTGCCTGTGTCATGAGTCACAATCCCTGTGGGGCCCACGGCCTCCCTGCCTTTCTTTTTTCCTAGGCTGTGTTTATTTATAGTGCCATTCTGGTACCTTCCGAAGCTATCTGTCTGATCCTTTTAGGGATCAATTGCAAACAGACCTTGGTATTGGGCAGCTTTTTAGTCATTTAATGCAAATCGCCGTACTGCTTTGCAGGTCAGGTTTTAATGATCTGGAATCGATCCAAGCTAAGTGGCTTTTGATCTCCCTGCAGAGTGAAGATGCCCACAGAAGCCAGCAGCCGCCGGGCCACATGCTCCTTATTAGAGCTGATGGCTTGATTCTTGCTGCAGGTTTAGGCTATTTCAGAGTGGTTTTTTTCTACCTCTTCTTTGTGTTTGAATGTGCGGGGTTTTTTTTTTCTCCTAGGTAATTTTGAGTGTGGAAATCCAGAGAAGCTAAAAAGCAAATGCATTCCTGTTACAGAAGCCCAGGAATATATAGCAGTAAGTAGGCCCGCTCCTGGGAGGGCTGGCTGCTTCCTATTGATCTTTCAAGCCCTGTGGGTTTTTGTTTTGTTTGCTTTGTGACTTTTTGGCTTTCCTTTTTTTTTTTTTTTTTTTTAACTTAGTGGTGTGTTAGGCCATCTTAAGTGAAGGCAGCCATGGTGGTGACAGCCCCGAAGTTGGGCCAGCATGTGTGAGGCTCACCTCCAACCCACAGCTCCCAGTCACTGTAGGCCACCCTTCCTCACATGGCTGTCACTTGCTTGTCCTTTGGTTCACTTTTCCCCGCTGTCTGCAGCTCTCAGGACACACATTTAACCTGTCCGTTCTCTCACCTGAGGATTCCCATCCAGACTGCTCAGCACCCGTTTGATTTTCTGCATGGTCCCAGGAGGGTAGAATTAGGGACCCTTAGGAGTCATGTAGTTCCATTTCATTTCACAGATGAGGAAACTGAGACTCAGAGAGGGTTGGGGACTTGCCTGAGGCCACACAGCTAGGCCTGACCACATGGTACCCCAGCCCCAGTTCTCCTTTTCATTCCACCCTAGATGAGCCGCCAGCTCTCTGGCCTGATGCTTTAGTCCTTGAAAGAATTATGTCCCCTTGGCTGTCCCAGGCCTGCATTGTTTTCCTGTGTGCTTCCGCATCACCTCCTCTGGTTATAGCCTCTTCCTTGGCTTTCATCAGCCTCCTATTTCCTTCCTGCCAGTTTGCTGTGCATTTAGTGGAACGGAGCTTTGGGGATGTAGAGGACACGGGAGAGGGCTTCCTTAATCTAGCAACAGAATAATGTTGTTCCAGCTGCTCCGCCCAGACGCAGAACTAATCTTCTCCCGCGCCCTCCCACAGAATGTGACCAGCAGCTCCTCCGCCAAGTTTGAAGCCGCACTGACCTGGATACTGAGCAGTAACAAGGATGTGGGCATCTGGTGAGTATGGGCTGGCAGTATGAGGGGGTGGCCCTGCACAGGCTCTGGCAGCCCCATCCTCGCTGGTCAGCTGACTCCTGTGCTCCTACGAGGTATGCTGCAGCTCTGGTATCGTGGCTGAGGTGTGGGGGAGGTTGGAAGCCCGGCTCCAGAAGGAAGAAACTTGTGGAGTGCGGTGTAGGGCAACCAAGATGATGCAGGTCCAGGTGCCGGGATGTGCGTCTGGGGCTCCGCCCCATCCTTCAAGTAACTCAGCCTGACGCTTTTCTATTTCCCCGACCCTGTGTGTTTTGCTGGAGAAGGCATTTTTCTGCACTTCCTCTCCTCTGGAGCGCATTTTCATTTGTAGATGAAATGATTCTATATATCAGCTTTACTCACTATGTAAATTGCATAAGGAAATACTGGATTTTATTCTGACCAGGCAGTTTCCGGCTCATTTTTATCACTGGTGAGCACTGTTAGCAGAGATAGTGAGCTCTTTCACAAGGTCGAAAAGTCCACTCTGGCTGCTTAGCCCAAGGGAAGGTGCAGGCCAGCCAGCCAGGCAGCCCCACGGGGACCCATCCCCTGCTAGAGGAGCTGACACCACACGCCCCTCCCACTGCTCAGTATATGTCAGGATCTCTGTTCAGGTTGCAGCTCTGGATATTAAAACACACTCTAGGGTTTTGTTCTTTTCCTCTGTAATCCACACAAATTACTAATTCCATCAGCAGTGCATCCAGCAGAAGCCCCTCGGGCAGCTCAGCCTTAAGCTTGATAACTGGATGCGTGGCACGATTAAAATTCATTGGCTTAAAGAAAAAAAGCTACCCTGAGTAGCTGAGCGATTTTCCCGTGTTAGAAACGGCAGAGGAGAATGCGGATTTCATCCTCTGCGTGCATGAAGCTGCCAACACAGAAGAACGATGACATGGCTTTCGTGTCACGAAAGGCAGTGGGAGGGCAGCCGAGTGCTTGGATGGCCGGTGCTGGGAGTGGGTTGTGAGGAAGTGGGACACATTGGTGGCAGCCCTTCCAGTGTGCAACTTCCAGAGCATGATACCGCTGCCCTTGGGTCACCTGGTGGGAAGAGGCCCAGCGTCCACATCCCAGCAGGTCTTGACACTGCCTCGCCGGAGACCAACGCAGAGATGCTGTGGCCGGGGCTGGCCTGGGAGAGCCCAGGGTTCCATTCCCCGTGAGTCTTGCAGATGCCCCGTGATCTTCACGCTTAAACAGCTCACGCACCCCTCGACACGGGGGAAAAGCACGGCCTCCTGGATTCTGTCTTTCAGTTCTTGCTCTGCAATTGCAAAGCTAGTGATTCCGTAAACATTTCCATTTCTGTATGCTAGGAGGTGGGAATCCAATTTACAGTTTAATCTTCTGCATGCTGAGAAAGGCTGCCAAAGACCCGACAGAGGGGGACGTCACTTTAGCGGCAGGGGTTCAGCCTGCTGCCGTCTTTAAAGCTTTATTCTTTCTAAGTAGCCAACGTGGGAAATTTCTGGAAAGAGTACAAGCAGGGTACCAAGACTATTCCATAAGCAAGCAGAGGCCTTGAGTCCCCTCCCTCCTTTGCCTCCTCCTGTTTGAAGTGGGGCTTACACTGCAGCTCCTTGGGGCTTTGAGGTATGAATTTAGAGCCCTGTGTCCTGTTTCAGGCTGAAAGGAGAAGACCAGTCTGAACTGGTGACGACCGTGGACAAGGTGGCCTGCCTGGAATCCGCCCGCCCCCGCATGGGCGTTGGCTGCCGCCTCAGCCGCGCGCTGCTCACAGCTGTCACCAACGTGCTCATCTTCTTCTGGTGTAAGTGCTCGGGCCTCCTCCCCTTCCATGCAGTCAGGCGCACTCCTGTAGAAATTCCGGGCCCAGAGGTTCATTTCAGTCTAGTGAACCTGAGGTCTGTCTAATAAAACAGAGGAGATGAACAAGGCAGCCTCTGCCCCAGGTTGTCTTTACCTTTGGAGATTGGTGGCAGGAACGTGAGGATAACTAGAAAACGTCCCTGATTCAGGGCGGGGGGACTGGCAGATTCCCCAGATGGAACCCAGGCCTCGCCCCTTCCAGGGCTCTGCAGGGATCCCAATGTGCAGGCTGCCCCAGCAGGAGGCAAGGGAGGCTGGCCGGATGTTACTCCCTGGAAAATGTAAATAAACCTCTCCTTGGAGCTACAGATGCCCGATGAAAGCCGGGAGGCCTGAGGTGTTGAGCTGAAAGGAATTGCAGGTCTTATCTCATGACATCAGGGGCTGCCTCTGAGCGGAGACCTCAAGGTGTCTGTGAAGGCCAAAGGCCAAGTCACAGAAACTGCTGGCTCTCTGGAGATAACCAGAGCCACAAATCACAGACCATCTTGATGTGCTTACGCCTCCCACCCCCACACCGTTAGGCACAGGAATCATTATCAGCAGTGGCATCTGGGAACACAAAGGGCCTGGCATGTGTATATGTATGAAACATCATGTTCAACTCATGAGGCAGGAGACGAAAGCCCCAGAATGAGCTTGGGAGGAGCTGATCTGGCTGCTGGGGAGCCTCTGCAGCGACGGGCCATGGGGTGGGGGCTGGGGGGGGTGATGACCACTTAGTAGTCCGTCCTCCCTTGCTCGTCTGCATCCTTTACTCCTGTGCCCAACACATGGTAGTGACTCAGAGTACACTTGGCCTGGGCGGGAGCCTTCAGCCTGGTGTCTGGTCCCCAGTGAGACCCAGGAGTTCCCAATGGCCAAGAAGATGTGAGGGGTTCACAGTGTCTTGTTCCCTCGCAGGCTTGGCTTTCTTGTGGGGGCTCCTGATTCTCCTGAAATACCGGTGGCGGAAGCTGGAAGAGGAGGAACAGGCCATGTATGAGATGGTGAAGAAGATCATAGGTGTGTGACCACCAGCAATAGGGTACCCAATGCCCGCCAGCACGTGCCGGCTCTGACCATGTGCTCTGTCCTGCAGACGTGGTGCAGGACCATTACGTGGACTGGGAGCAGGACATGGAGCGCTACCCATACGTGGGCATCCTGCATGTGCGTGACACCCTGATCCCACCTCAGAGCCGGTGAGTCCTCGTGGTGGCTGGTGCACCAGGGGTGGGGTGAGGAGCGGCTGACCCCACTGAGTTCCATAAAAGGAAGCCCAGAGCCTCATGTCAGCCTCCAGGGGAGGGCAACTCAGCCCCCAGGGTCACTAGAGACCGTTCACGCCTCCTGCCACTCCCCAGGGTGCTTGGCTCTTTATGACAGGGTGATCTAGACTCAGTCCCTGGAGATAACGCTGTTAGTGGTCATACCCCAAGGATGCTTTGAGCTCCGAGTAGCCGATTTCCCCACCCCAGACAATGGCTTGAGCAGGGAAGGGTCTGATGGGTTTCTGCAAGTGAAATCCAGAGCAGTCAGGGCTCCATTTCCATTTCTTGGTGCTCATGGGCCTGCCCTATCCCACAGATGCTGTGGGCAGGATGGGTCCCTTGTGGTTGCAGGACAGTGGCCAGCAGCCGCTGGGACAGTGTCTGCCTTGTCACCGCCAGCAGGGGAGAAGTGGCCCTCCTGTTGCTCTTATGAGCAAGAGAAAACATTCCCATTCACTTCCAGTGACATGCTGCTTGAGGCCATGGTGACCTGAGTTGGTTACTTGTCTATTCACAAGTCAGTCACTGCAAGGAGACACAGTCAGAGCACAGTCACGACTCTACACACGCACGCACACACCCATAGGTATGCAGTTTCATGACGGTGAACGGGGTCAGCTTCCAGGCACAGGGCTGTGTGGGACGGGGTGGCAGGGCCTGTCATGCACAAATGTGGGCACCTTCCACATGAATGCTCATGCTGGAGTTGTGTATTGTGGTCCTGACAAGACCAGGTGGAGCAGGGAGAGGGCAAAGTCCCAGGAGGCAGCCAGCAGGGCCCACCTTGTTGTGGACTCAGTCTGCCGTGGTCTCTGGCTGATGTTGAGAGCTCACACCTGCCAAGTATCTGCTAGGAGCCAGGTGCTGCTCGGGGATCTCCACAGGTGCTTTTGCTCACATGGTCCTCACCATGGCCCATGGGAGTGAGAGCATGAATGTACCACTTTACAGATGAGGAAACTGAGGCCCAAGTTTCCGGTTGAGAACCGTGCTCAGACTCCTGTGCCTAGTGGCATCTCTGTGCAGGCCGAGTTAGGAGAGTGGAGCACTTAAGGGTCCATTGTAAACACACAGGTGCTTGGGAACTCTCCTACCCACCCTGTTCCTGTAAAGGTGGCCGGCAGGATGTAGGAAGCAGGCTGACGGCAGTGCAGGCCTGTGCTTGCCATGTGCAGGGCTTGCTCTTGGTCCCTGCGAGGCAGTCACAGGATCCTCCAGCGTCCAGAAGGCTTCTGGGTGTACTCAAACTCCCTCCTGCTTCCTGGCCCTGACAGGAGTCATCAGGTGACCATGAGCAACTCACTCAACTTCTCTGAGCCACTGTTTCCTCGTCTTCTAAAGTGGAGGTGATCCCACTGCCTTGCAGAGGGCTGTGGTGAGGAGAGGCTGTCACTCATTCATCAACCCACAGATGCTTAGTGAGCACCTACTACATGCCAGGGAGACAGCAAGAGCGGAAGCAGCAAAAATCCCTGTCCAACTGGAGCATTTGTTCTGGGGAAGGAGACAAATGACAAGATCCATAGGGAAGATAGGTGATAATAGGTCATGACAGGTCCTAAGGGAAAGGGGGCAGATGTCAGGAGGTAACCTTGAAGTGCACTAAGGCAGGGCCTAGCATGTGAGCACTTATCCGAGGCAGCTGTTATGACTTGGGCTTTCATGATACCCAGCACACAGTTCACCTGAATGCAGATGTGAGGTGGCACTGCAGTTTGACTGCAGCAGTTACCACCCCAGCTCCTGTGCATTTGCATGAACTTCCAGAGCTGCCACCCAGGTGGCCGCCCCACAAGGCCCACACCCATTTGAACCCTGGAGGCCCACGTCCTGCTGATTCCAGTTTTCTACTCATGGGAGAGCTGTGGGCAGGGCCTGCTTATGGAAGTTGAGGGAGCCTGGAAAAGCCAGTTCAGGGAGAAAGGCAGGGAGTGGCTGGCTGCCTCCTCAGGGACCTGGGTCTCTAGCTCAGGCCCCAGGCAGTATGGCCAAGGCCAGACCAGCCATGAGGCTGCTGGGTAGGTTGTGGGGTGTTGGCAGGTGGCAGGGAAGAAAGCCTGTGCACCCGTACCCCCCTATGCCCACATGCACACACTCACCCTCCACATGTGGTATCATGGGGCCCTACTCTGCACTGCTGAGAAAAGGCTGAGCTCTGTGATACCCAGCTAACCAAAGGGCAAAGGTCAGAGCAGCCCTCCCCAGCAGCCCTGGAACCTTACCATCCTGCCAGAAGTGGAGGAAGAGGGTGGGGGCTGGGGAGGTTGTCAAAGGTGCAAGGCTCAAGGCACCCAGCAGAGCCGCAACACTGGCCAGTGGAAGGGCCTCCCTTGTGGCTCTGGTTGCCTGGAGCGCGCCAGCTTCCCAGTCTCCCGGGTCTGATGCTTAGCTAATCCTGGTGCCCCGAAGTGCAGTGGAGTGTAGACCAACAGCCCAGGGGCTGCTCTCTAATTAGCCATATGGAGCATTAAGATTCAGCCAGCACGGGTGGGGGGGGGCTGGCCCAATGAGAGCTGCTGCTGGCAACAGGTCCCAGCAGGAGTCACAGCCCTACACACCCAGATAACCTCACCCCTGTGAGCCCCTATAATTGAGTGCTTTTGGAGTAGAGGTCAAGGAATCACTTCCTTGTGGCCCAAGGCTTTTCTCCTCTGCAGGTCGTATTAGTACCTGCCAGCTTCTCCTCCCCTGGACAAACCCCTGCTGGACCTTCTCTGCTGTGGGAAGGGCTCACCCCTCGGCAGTGCCTGGCAGAGCTGCCCAGGATGCCCCTCGCTTCTGAGCCCAGCCCTCTCGTTCATTGCAGGAGGCGCATGAAGCGAGTCTGGGACCGAGCCGTGGAGTTCCTGGCCTCCAACGAGTCCCGGATCCAGACGGAATCCCACCGTGTGGCCGGAGAAGACATGCTGGTGTGGAGATGGACTAAGCCCTCTTCCTTCTCCGACTCAGAGCGATAAGCCCAGGGACCGGTTCCAGTTGGCCAGTCCTGGGACAGTCCATTCCAGGGGTGCAAGAGGGTCGCTAGACCTGCCGGTGCTGAATTCACACTTGCCTTGACTTTTCAGCCTCCTGACAGTTCCAAAGGTTTCTCTCTGGTAGAGTCTTCAGAGCAGCTCGACTTGTTGGGGAATCGTGGGCTCCTTACGGGTGGAGGGGAGAAGCCAGGGGCACGGGTCTGTCCTCTCTGCCCTGCGTCGCTGGCAGTAAAGGGGAGGAGGGTTTATTTTTCATGAATAGAAAAGACAAAAGAGCAGCAGCTGTGAGACCTAGCAAGTGTGAGGCTGGTGAGCTGGGGTGCGCTGTCGGCCTGGGAGGTGGGGCAGGCATGGTGGGCTGGGGTGGCAGGGGCCAGGGGAGCAGCTTGGTCCATGTGCCTTCGGTGTGTTGCCTGAGAGCTCAAGGGTGAGGGGAGAAAGCTTGTCCTCTGGCTGGACGGGCCTCTATCCTGAAGGGGCAAGATGCTAGAAATTACAACAGGTGACTGTAGGGGAACTGTCTAGAAACACCAGGCCCTGATGCAGGGGGCCCTTGGGTTAGGAGGAGTGGCCGCCCGCTTGGCCTCCAGGGAGGAACCTGGAGTAGGGACGGCCGGAAAGCAGAGGAGGGTCAGGCCTGTGCCGTCCCGAGGCGGCCCCCTGCTGTGGTGCTGCTCACAGAAGGTGCAGCTTGAGGACGGACCTGCAGCCCCGCCCTTGCACCAGGCCGAGAATGCCAACTCCAGGACCGTGGGCGTCCCGTGTCAGGGCAGAGCCGCGCGCTCGCTGAGTGCGAAGACCGCCTGGTTGTACTGTGCCCGCAGCCTCCCCACCGGGCGGTTAACCGAAACTTCAGCACAGCCACGGCCTCGTCTGTTCCCTGCTGCTGCAGCTCCCCGCGGGCGGGGCGGGGCGCGGCGCGGCGCGGCGGCCGCGGGCTGCCCCCTGCCGGCCACGCGGGAGCGGTGCCGCCGCCGCAAACCGGGCCTTCCCGCGGCTCTTCGCCGGCTTCCCTCCCGGGAGGTCGGCTCCAGGCCGGCGGGGGGCCTTATTAGTTGGAGCGAGAGCTTCTCCCCATGTGCCCGCATCTGCAGCGGGCAGGAGCGGGAGCAGGCAGGAGGCGCTGCGGCTGCCTCCAGAACACGTTAACCAGCCCTCTCTGGTCTTACTGGTATTTTGTCTCCTTAATAAAGCTCCAGTCTCCCTCATCTGAGCAATACTCTCATTTCCTCCCTTGTCTTGGGTGATCAGCGGGGCTGGAATCAGCGCTGGCCCCGTGGCGAGGCCTGTTCTCATAATCAGCTCCAGCGGAAGAAGAAACACCGCAACAGGCTTCAGCAGCAGGGTTTAAACCGCTAGATGAATAAACTATTTATTTTAAATGGATGTTTCTCATCAGTGGTTCTTTTCCCCTTACCCCGGAAAGCACCGTCTAGGGAGGGACAGTGTGTGGAGTTCTTGAGCACTCAGTCCGGGAGAGACAGCAGGACCCGCCTCCGGTCCTCCTGGAGGTCCAGTCTTCCTGCCGCTCGGCCTCCGCTGCATAGTGACCAGTCCCCAGGCAAGCCACAGAGCCTCGTCAGTTCCCACGATTGTAACGCGGTGATGACCCTCGCCTGCAGAATAGGATGGCAACTCTCAGGACTGACGTGCAGCCTTTCCTTTGCCTTCATTTCTGCCTTCCACCTCCTCCCCGGGCTGTGAAGCTCTCCAAACAGCTTCACAGAAACAGAGCCCGGCATTCACTCCCTTCCCGCATAACAAAGTGCAGCCGAGGAGAGCCTCTAGGGCCCTCAGCTGCAGCCCCAGGAGGAGGAGGAGCAGAGAGGTTGCAGGGGGCTTCCAAGGAGGCCGACTTCGCTTTCCTCAGGGACCCAACTAGCGAGAACCCCTGTGGCCCACCTGTGAGTCTGGCGTGTGGGGGTCCAGCTGCCTGGACAGAGCCCGTGGGAAAGCCGCAGGCGTTCAGGACTGGCGCCAACATTCAGCCAGGCCCAAGGTCAGTCCCCGGGGAGAAGGCAGCCAGCCCTGCTGCGTCCCGGGTGCCGCGGCCTGTTGTGCCACCTTCCCCGTCCACGGTGAGCACCAACCTGTTATCCTCCCGTCAACTGTGGTCAAAGAACCCAGAAGCAACTCAGGAAAAAACAAGGCGTCCTTCCCTTTCAGTTCCTCAGCGAGGCTCTCCTCGGCAGCACTTTGTTATGCAGGAAGGGAGCTAATGCCGGGCTCTGTTTCTGTGAAGCTGTTTGGAGAGCCGGAGTGAGATCAAAATAAACTAAATAACAAAAGGCCCCCGCCAGCAGCTCCTTCCTCTCTAGAAAGCGAGCCCTGGGCACAAAGGCCCGAGGCGTGGCCCAGCCTCACTCCTGCTGCAGCCTACCCGGCTTTGAAGGCCCCGTTTCACTTTAAGCAGCCCTGCTTCACAGGGGCAGTGCAGGGTGGGGGTTGCCCGAGGAGGGGGTCTGGGCCACTTGGGGCCGGAGCTGCTGCTGAGAAGCCCCCTTTGCTCTGCCCGAATCCCTGCCGAGCGCTCCCAGGCTGCAGGCCCGTCTACACTTGATGACAAACAGCCCTCGGTGGGCCTCGATAAAGAAGCTCCAGGGGGCGGGGAGGGGAAGATATACCCCACAGATCTCAGCCACGGACATGCACCCAGGAGCTCCAGGCTACTTTCCGGAGTCTCAACTCAGGAAAAAGGTAAACACGGCCATTTGTCACTGACTTATCATAAGAACTGCGGTAGCAGCTGTTCCCCCTTAATTAATACACCATTGACTTTGAGCCTCAAAAAAAAAAAAAAAAAATCCCTTTGTTGAGGCAGGTGTGTGGACTCAAATCCATTATCCTGTCGGCCTCCCCCAAAAGGAAGGGGCAGGAGAGCAGCTATACAGGAAGTCACCCAGCTGTTCCCAAACCATCCTCCCTGAACAGCCACCCTTTCCCCCCATCCCCATCCCCAGAGAAGGCTCTAGAGACAAGGAGAGTCTGGCCAGAGGGCCCCATGATGTGCCAGGGACAGAGGGACCAGTGGGGATGGCAGGACCTCGTGGCACCATGCCACCTGGTGCCCCATTCTCACTAAGCATGATGCTGCACTGGGTGGGGTGGAGGCCCAGGGTTCAGCAAACCAGGACGGACTCTGCCTTTGGCTGGGGATATTGGGTAAATCGCTTTTCCCCGTAACTAGAGGTCTTTTCTATTACTATTTTTATTTTTTATTTATTTATTTATTTATTTTTGAGTTGGAGTCTCACTCTGTCGCCCAGACTGGAGTGCAGTGGCTGCTCCTGGCCACTGCAGCCTCGACCTGCTGGGCTCCAGCAATCCTTCCACCTCAGCCTTCCGAGTAGCTGGAATTACAGGCATGTGCTACCATGCCCGGCTGATTTTTTTATTTTATTGTACGGATGAGGTCTCACCAAGTTGCCCAGGCGGGTCTTGAACCCGCAAGCTCAGGCAATCCACTCACCTCAGCCTCCCAAAGCACGGGATTACAGGCTGAGCCACCGAGCCCGGCTTCTATGACTATTTGTAAAGACAGAGTCGTGCTCTGTCACCCAGGCTAAAGTACAGTGATGTGACCCTAGCTCACTGCAGCCCCAAATTCCTGAGCTCAAGCAGTCCTCCTGCCTCAGCCTCCAGAGGTGCCTGGACTACTACAGACATGCCACCATACCCGGCTAATTTAAAACATTTTTTAATAGATGGAGTCTTGCCATGTGTTGCCGGGGCGGGTCTTGAACTCCTAGCCTCAAGCGATCCTCCTGCCTGGGCTGGGTATAGACTTGCGCCCACACCCAGCTAATTGTTTTTATAGAGATGGGGTCCTGCTATGTTGCCCAGTCTGGTCTTGAACTCCTGGCCTCAAGTGGCCCTCCCACTCTGGCCTGCCAAAGTGCTGATTACAGACGTGAGTCGTGTGCCCAGCCCCTAAGAGACTCGTTAGGAAAAAAGTGATGAAGTTAGCCCATTTGTGACAGCACTGTGGCCCACTCCTGGTGACTACAGTGCATTGGGTCCTCACAACGGCCCGTGCTCTAGGTGTCATTGTCATCCCCGTCCCCGGGACAGGACCAGTAAGGAGTGGAGTGGGGTCTGACCCCAGGCGGCCTGGCTCCGGAGCCTCCTCCTTGCTCCTCAGCCACGATACTATTCACGATAGTATTCACTTCTCCCGGAGGAGGGGGAAACCACTCTCAGACTCGCTATGCTATGGATTTGCTAGAGAAGACAGAGATCTCATCCCCTGGGGCCCTTCCCCAACCCCCACCTTCTGCTCTCCCTCTGTTCGCCTGCCCCCTGCAACCCTCTCTCTCCCTGCTTCCGCTCAAGGCCTTCACACCTGCTGCCCACCTATGCCTACTCCGTGTGGCTCACTCTTCCTCTCCTCTCTCGTCATCGGCACCTTCCCTGCCTGAGGTTGTGACTGCATGCCCACTCGCACCCCCTCTAGCAACCAGCCCTCCTTTTTCTCGCCTAACCCAGGCTGTTTTCCTGTTGTCTCACCCCCCACCCCCATGCCAGCCTCTCAAGGCACAAGCCATTGTGTGATTCACTCACTGCTGTGTCTCCTGCACTTCAACAGTGCTGGGCACACAGTAGGCGCTCAATAAATATTCAAGAACTAGCTGAATGGAAACCTCCAGCCCAGAAGGAGAGCCCGCAGAGTTTCTAAGCTCTGGACCCACAGTGTCTGTCCAGTCTGTTTTGGGGGGTTTGTTTTTGTTTTTGTTTTTGAGTTAAGATTTCACTCTGTTGCCCAGGCTGGAGTGCAGTGGCACAATCATGGCTTGTTGCAGCCTCAACCTTCCAGGCTTAGGCTATCCCACTAGCTCTGTCTCCCAAGTAGCGGGGACTACAGGCACGCAACCACTATGCCCAGCTAATTTTTTTTTTTTTTTTTTAGGGACAAGGTCTTGCTATGTTGCCCAGACTGGTCTCAAACTCCTGGGCCCAAGCAATCCTCCCACCTCAGCCTCCTAGAGTGCTGGTATTACACATTTGAGCCATGATGCCCTGCCATCTTTTTTTTTTTTTTTTTTGAGTTGGAGTCTCACTCTGTCGCCCAGACTGGAGTGCCGTGGCCGCTCCCGGCCACCGGGATCCTTCCGCCTCAGCCTTCCGAGTAGCTGGAACTACAGGCGCGCGCTATCACGCCCGACTAATTTTTTTTTTTATTTTTTTGTAGAGATGAGGTCTCGCCAAGTTGCCCAGGCGGGTCTTGAACTCGCGGGCTCAGGCAATCCACTCACCTCAGCCTCCCAAGGCTGGGATTACAGGCTGAGCCACCGAGCCCTTTTAATCTGAGTGACACTGATCTGCCGCCGGCGTCAGTACTCCCCACTGCCTTACAACGAGCACCTCTCCCTGCAAGTCGTCTCCCTGAAGGGCCCATGACCCCACCCCATGCAAATAGCCTTTGTTCTGGCCACTGAGGGGGCCAGGCTGGACTGTCGGAGATGGGACTGGCTGCAGAAATTGAGCAGGAGCAGCTGTGTTTACTGCGTTTCCTCCAGTGGGACACCCAGTAGAGCCCTGGGACCTGCCCAGCCCCAGCACCACATAACAGAGGAGGCTGTGAAGACAGTCCAGGAGCCCGCCCCACCCCCGCGCCCCCCATCGCCACCAAACCAGACAGTCCCCAGGATTTGCCCTGGAGGGAGAGCTTGGGGTAGATTCAACCTGATTTCTAGAGAAAGTGAGAAAGTGACGGGATGTTTCTTCCCACCAAGAGTGAGGCCGCTGCAGCCCTCCGTGACATCAAGTGCAATCGTCTCAACATCACGAGGGAGTGGTGGGACTCCAGGTGTGGACAGAAGCTTTGCACACCGTGAAAGTGCTGCCCACCATGGGGCCGGGACTGAGTGGCTGGGCCAGACCGGTGGGCAGGAACAGTCCTGAGCAGAGTCTTGGCACAGGGAAAGAGTGAGCGACAAGCCTGGAGGAGAAAGGGCAGAGGAGGAAACACTGGTGATTCCAGCCAATTTCTAAGCGGCTTCTGTGTAGCAAGGAGACAGGGGAAAGTACAGTAATTTTCTTCAGTGAAAACAGGCAACAGAATTCCCTTTGCCTCGTTCCCCTGGCAATTAAGCCCTTCTCTGCAAATGAAATGATTTGGTTTTCATGGGGACTAATTTAAGCACACTGGAAGGACGGCTGAACTTTTTGATTGCAAACACCAGCATGTGCGAAACAGAATTCAGCAGCCATGCCAGGCTAGTGAGGCAGCGGCCCTGCCCTGGAACCGGGGGCCTCAATGGGGTGAGGGTGGACGAGCCATGGCTGGGAGGCCAGCTCTGCCACTAAACCCACACCTCTCCCTGGGTGGTTAACCCTCTTCCCCCTCCAGCCTCCTCCCAAGTGAGGAAGTTGGACTAGATCCAGGGTGGCAAGCCCAGAACCTCTTGGCGATGGTGATGGAGGGAAGATTCTTTTTGAAAAATAATTTCTAATTATTTTAAAATTATATATGTGTGTATTTTAGAGAAAGGGTCTGCTCTGTCGTCATGACTGGAGTGCAGTTTGCTTGATCATAGCTCACTACAGCCTCGAACTCCTGGACTCAAGTGATCCTCCTGCCTCAGGACTTCACGGATGTGCCACTGTGGTCTGCAGATGCCACGCATTCTTTGCCACTCCTTTCATCAGGAGGTGGAGTCTATTTCTTCTCCCTTGAGTCTGCGCCAGTCCCATGACTGCTTTGACCAATGGAATGTGGCAAGAAGCACGCCAGCCAGCTCCAGGCTAAGTCCTCAAGAGACCCTGCTGTGGCTGCTCTCACCCGCCTGGATCCTGAGCCACCACAGAACGAGGCCTGGCTGCCCCACAGGAGCAGCGGGAGGGAGAGATGCCTGCCTGCCCCGGCTGTCACGCCAGACACAAGTGCGCCACCTTGCCTGCCCCAGCTGCACCCCTTGACCAGCTGAGCAGTCCCATCAAGCCCCGCCCACGTGATAGAGTCATGCGTGCATAAATGGTGGCCGTCTTAAGCCACCAAGTTCATGTTATTGCTATAGCTTTTCATTTGAAATATTTGAGACTCAAGCTGATGCGGAGATAGGACTGAGTGTCTCATGTGCCGTTCCCAGCATCCCCCAGGGATAGTATCCCACAAAACCACAGCTGGTGTCAAAACCAGGAAATGGAACTTGACACAATCCTGCAAACTCAGGCACAAGATTACTTAGGTTTCACCGATGTCACATGCAGTGTGTGTGTGTGTGTGTGTGTGTGTGTGTGTGTGTTTCTGTGAAATTCTAACCCATGAAGCCAATGAGTTTTGGGAGGCCTGTCACTTGATACACAACGGATAGGGAACAGGCAAGATCCCCCAAGAGTGTGTGTTACTCAGCACTGTGGGTCATTTTTTCTAGAGAATTCCTTCAGTGTGCATATCTGAGAGGAAGGAGAGAAGGGACGGACTCAGCTTGTCCAGTATGAGTCCAGGACCTGCCTCTAGGCCAACCTCTGGGGAGGGAGCCCTATGGAGGGTCAGAAGGAGCCCTGACCCTCCCAGGGTCGGGGTGATTGTGCTCGGCAGCTGCTCAGAATCTCAAGGGAAACATTATCACAGGAAGGTCCAGAAAGGGAGAGGACAGGCACACACTGCAGAGCGCAGGACAGAGCCCAGGGCAAAACCCTGGGTACATGGCCCCTGGGGGGGGGAGGCACATTCCACACCGGACTCAGCATCCAGCAGCTGAGTGTGGTGGTGCACGCGTGCCTGTAGTCCCTGCTACACTTGAGCAGGAGGGAGGCTCACTTGAGCCCAAGCGTTGAAGGCTGCAGTGAGCTATGATCACACCACTGTACTCCAGCCTGGGTGGCAGAGTGAGACCCTGTCTCTAAAAGAAAAAATAAAAATAAACTTTAAAAAAGAACGAGCATCCAAGAGGCGTCATGGGAACCTGGGTGGCCCTGGGGCTTAAGAACAGCCAATCTGCAGAGCAGTCACCAAGGCCATTTGCCCAAATTTCTGGCACCAGAAAAGGTTAGACTTCCCCGCTTGCTTTGAAGTCAGGCAGGGCCATACGACATGCTCTAGCCAATGAAATGTGAGTGGAAGTGACAAATGGCACTTCGAGACAGAACCATTAAACGCCTGAACACAAGCTGCCTGTCCTTTTGCTCTGCCGTGGCGTGCTGCTGCGGCTGGCGCTGCCCCCCCACCCCCAGCGTGAGGTGCCTTGGAGCAGAACCCCTAGCTGCCACACAACACGTAGCATGAGCAAGAAGCCAGCCTATGCTGTCACAAGCCATCAAGAGCCTGGGGGCTTGTTAAGGCAGTGCCCGCTAGCCCGTGCTGGCTGATCCCAGCATCTAGCTATCGCCATCTTCCCCGAGGGAAGGATATGGAGCTGGCATCCAGTGCCTGAGCCTGAGGAATGGATGAGAAGACTCCGGAAGACCTGTCAGGCCTGGGGATGTTTGGGCCCTGCCAAGCCTTGGTGCAGAGACCAGGGCAGTATCTGACAGGCTGCAGGGAGGGGCTGCAGCCGATCCTTCCAAGCTGGCCACCCCTGCTGTGTGATTACCACCAGACCAGGTCCCCTGAAGAGCAGGATCAGAGAGGCAGGTGCACAGGCAAGCAGAGTCCTCATACCACGCAGTCTCCGAGAGAACAGGCTGGGGCTGCACGCTGAGGTGCTGTAGTGGAGGGAGGGCCACACCGCAGTTCCCCGAGCGCCGAGGCCCAGGCTTGACCCGAGCGTGGCGGAAGAAGCCAGCAGGGCACAATCAGGTCAAACATGATTTAAACGACAGTCAGAGGAGGTAAGGCAGTGTGGATACCCCCAAGCATCCTACCCCCCACATTGCCACGTGCACAACGTGCAGCTGCTGAATGCCAGGCCCTCCATGCCGTCACAGTTCATGGTAACCGGGCTCAGGAGATCCCTTGCCTCAGCCTCTCAAGTAGCTGGGTACAGGCATGTGTCCCCACACCCGGCTTTTTTAAATTTTTTTTTATAGAGATGGAATGTTGCTATGTTGCCCAGACTGGTCTTGAACTCATGGCCTCAAGCAATCCTCCTACCTCTGTCTCCCAAAGCACTGGAACTACAGGAGTGAGCCACCACGCCTGGCCTCCACCAATATCTTTTTTTTTTTTGAGTTGGAGTCTCACTCTGTCGCCAAGACTGGAGTGCAGTGGCACGCTCCCAGCCACCGCATCCTTGACCTGCTGGGTTCCAGCAATTCTTCCGCCTCAGCCTTCCAAGTAGCCTTCCGCCTCAGCCTTCCACGCTACCACGCCTGGCTGATTTTTTTATTTATTGTAGAGATGAGGTCTTGCCAAGTTGCCCAGGCGGGTCTTGAACCCGCAGACTCAGGTAATCCAGTCACCTCAGCCTCCCAAAGTACGGGATTACAGGCTGAGCCACCGAGCCCAGCTCCACCAATATCTTGAAGGAGCCAGGGCAAGAGAGAGGAACATGTGTGTATACATGTGTGCACGAACATGTGTGTGTATGCATGTTCATGTGCGTTCGTGTGCGAATACATGTGCGTCCACATGCATGTTTGTATGTGCTCCTGTATTCATGTGTGTGCATGCTCGTATGTGTGCACACCCATGGGCACACCTGTTTTCCAGCCACCCAGTGGTGGGGAGAGGGCTTCCTCTGAGACAAACACGGTCCACATGCTTGATCAAATTTGCAGATGCCACACAGCTGGGGAGACGATGGCAAATACGCCAGATGACAGAGCTGGGATCTAAAGAGAAGCTGACAGTCCAGAGCGATGGGGTGGATCTAACGAGATGAAACTTAACAGGGGTCAACGTGTTCGTTTCTTCGTATTTATTTTATTTGGACCTGCCTCCTCCTGCAGAGGGCTGGGGAGGAGCGTGGCTCACGGAAGGAAGTGAAACACCCACACTCGGCTCTCGGGGCCACAGTCCTGGGGGTCAGCAGGGGCTGGGGCTGAGCTCCAGCGTGGGCTCGGGGCTCTAACCATGTGGTCTGTTCTGGCTCGCATTGGCCGTTGGCGGGGGGTATCCATCAGTGACCACATTAATGAAGGTGTAGCATCCCGGCTGAGGAGGGTAGTAGGGACTCCGGAGTCCAGCACCTGGGTTTGAAGCCCAGGACCTGTTGTGGAGAGACTGGGCAGCTCAAGTTCAGCTCACTGCCCACCTGGGAAACAGGCCTCACACCCCGTCTCTCCTTCCTGATGGCCAGGGAACCCTGGCCCTTTCCCTTTAAACAAGTCCCAGCAAGAGTCAGGCCTGGGCCTCTGAGATCCCCAAAGTGCAGGGAACACAGGCCGGTTTTGCAAGGACTCTTTCCATTCTCCACCCGAAGCTCCTGCTCTGGGCCTTGGAGCTGCAGCAGCCGCGGAGGGCTGGGAGTAAACACCTCTCTCTCTTCTGGTGGCGCCGCCCCTTCTCCAAGGGGTCTCTTACTGGCATCTCTTGGCTTCGACAGGGAAGAAGATTGGGCAGGAAGATGGTCTCTTGCTCTAAAAATCATGAGAGGGGGAGTTCAGCTGGTTCTGAGGACCCTGGCGGGGCGGGGCCGGGACTTGTGAGTGGAAGCCTCTGAAGGACAAACCCTGGCTCTACAGGAGGAGGAAGGCCTGGGGCTGCCTCAGGAGCTAGTGAGGCTCCCATCAGTGGAGGTGTGCAAGCAGAGGCTGCGTGGCCACTCGGCAGGGATGCCAGCACTGAATGGATGGACAGCACGAGATGAGTGAAGGGCCTGTCCTCTTCTGAGACGGTGTGCCTCTGGGCAAGCTTTAGGTCAAAGCTGAGCTGAGTCCCTCACCTATGGGAATCCTCCTGAATGTGGTGTCTCTCGCTGGGGGAGTTGTTGCCTGACTCGGCAGCAGATTGAGAAATGGAAGGAGCTTGAGGTGGCAGCCAGGGCGAGAGTTCCTGAGCCACCAGGGGTACCGCACCAGTGTGGAGTGTGACCAAGGGTCACAAAAGGAAAGGGAGCCAGGCTCGGTGGCTCAGCCTGTAATCCCGCGCCTTGGGAGGCTGAGGTGAGTGGATTGCCTGAGCCCGCGGGTTCGAGACCCGCCTGGGCAACTTGGAGAGACCTCATCTCTACAACAAATCAAAAAATGAGCCAGGAGTGGTAGCGCGCGCCTGTAGTTCTAGCTACTTGGAAGGCTGAGGCGGAAGGATCACTGGAGCCCAGCAGGTCGAGGCTGCGGTGGCCGGGAGCCGGCACTGCTCTCCAGTCTGGGCGACAGAGTGAGACTCCAACTCAAAAAAAAAAGGAAAGGGAGACTCCAGAGCCCTGAGAACCAAAGCTGCCATGCCCCACCCCTGACATACCCACACAGCCCTCCCCTGGGTGTGATCGTGCACCCAGGGGAGGCTGGAATCCAGGAAGCCCCCGCATCCCTTTCCCTGCCCCTTGTCCTTTGAGGGGCGGTGAGAGCTGCACCCCAGCCCTGCGCTCTAGGCACTATGGTGGCCCCCAAAGAATATGGTGTCCTCCAGGCAAGGCTGGCCATGGGCCTACAGGAAGACGTCACAGCTGCTGCCACAGGCCTGCCCAACCTGCCCATGGCCAGCTTCCCAAGCACAGACTCCTGGCCCCTGCCGGGCTCTGAGTAGGGGGCCTCAGGTCTGGAGGGGAGGGGAGCTGTAGGAACAGACCCCTCCCCACTGCAGACCCACTCACATCGCACACAGACTTGGCCCCCGTATCCCCTCCCTTCCTTTCTGCTCCATGTGAGAAGGTAACAGGGAGGGGTGGCCCCCACCTCTCCTGGCTGTCCCTGGAGGGCTGCGGGAGGAGGAGTTAGTCCAGCTGCAGGGCAGGGGAAGACTGTGTGAGCAGGGCCTGGTGGCGACGTGAGAACCAGTTGGAGAGGGACAGCAGATGGCAGGTGGGTAGATGGCAGTGCCGTCCTCAGCATGGCCAACAAGGCATGGGCTCTGGATTCCAATCCCAGGCTCTGTGACTTCCTGACTTCCTGGCTGTGCGCCTTAGACGCCCCACCTGCCCTGGGCTTCACGTTTCCCATCTGTGTAATGGTGATGACCCGGCAGCAACCTCACGGCTGCTGAAAGGATTCAGGGACATGATGCACTGCGCCTGGCTCAGGGACAGTATCTGTTGTTGTTGCCATTGTCATTATGAAAATGTGGGACTCCAGAGGGTGTGACTAAGAATAAACAGTTGGAAGTAGGCAGTATTCAGACTTCAGCTAGTTACCAGGAGCTTTTCAGAGGCAGAAGCGTCCCTGCCTGGGGCAGGCTGCTGTGTGAGGTGGTGACCCCCACCCCCGACCCCATGCTGGAAGCATCCAAGCACAGGGGGGCTGGCTGTGGAGAGACACCTGTGTGTGGGACAGGGGGTGAGGGTGGCCAGCAGGGGTCAGCGGCACAACAGGAGGGAGGGCAGTCGCATCCAACCTCTCTGCCAGCCCGGGAATGAGAGTGACACCGGGTCAGGGCAGGGCTGGGCTGGGGCATGGGGCCAGAGGGCTCTGAGACTTCCAGTGAGGAGGCCCAAGCGGCATGCAGTGGGCCTAGGTGGATCTGGGCAAGCTGAGGGGCCAGAGCAGGGGTGCTGGCCGCCCAGGAGACGAAGCTCTGGGTTCAGGCTCCCAGAAGGGTCACCCGGGTACCAAAATGGGGCCTGCGGACTAGGCCGTCTGTGCCCGAGCCTCCCTGGTGCCCTGGCCAAGGGCGGAGGCCTCCCTCCCTTCCGAGCCACACAGAGGTGGCTGGCAGGGTCCATGGTGCCCGCCCCAGCACTAAGCCCTCTCAGGTTCACTGGGGGTCCCTGGAGCCAGGAGAATGAAGAGACTGGGCCCAAGAGAGGCTAGGGATGCAGTCTTGTCCCCAGGCCCTGGTCCCAGCTGGCACAGCCAAACAGAGACCCCCGGGGTCTCACCCCCTTGAGTCCCAGGGGCTGAAGGGTGGAGCATGGGGCCTGAGACAGGACTGCCCTGGAGAGTAGAGGCATGGTGGGCCGGGGCGGGCAGAGGATGGTGGGGAGGGGAGAGCCTGAGCACAGAGCCCCCATGCTGGTTGTTGGGGCCACCGGGGGCTGAGGATGGGTGAGAGGCTTATTCCTCCATTAGGGCTCTGGAGCCTTCCACTCCACCGCTGTGGCCCCAGAGACTGAGGCGCGGCAGCTAGGCCAGGCCAGGGCCGTATCACACTGTGGAGTCAGGCTCAGAGGGGCCCAGTGCCCTCCACCCACGGGGGCTGGCCCAGCCCCTTGGGAGGGGGAGTAGTCACTCCTGGCCTCCCCAGAGCAGGGCATGCCAGAGCAGGGCAGGCAGGAAAAGGGGAGTAGAGAGGGTGCACATCACAGTCCTCTGTGGGTGGCCCATTTGGAGCTAGGGGACGCCAGTGTCCTCCACCTCCACCCCTACCCCAAGAAATGCCCTGGCAACAGAAGGGAACAGTGACATGGCCAATAGTGTCCAGAGGGGACCCTGGGGCTGAGAGTAGCTCCAGGGACACAGGGAAGGTTCCTACCCAAAGCCAAACCAAAGCCAAGATAGGGATAAAACCACTCCTAAGAGGCAGAGGCCTGAAATTCCACCATTAAAGATTCATTCCTTTAGCTTAACACTTTGTCCTTTTTAAAAATGCAAACCTATCAGAGTCTTCCCTACAAGTAGGTTTGTCAAAGGACAGAAGAGAGAAGATGCAGAGTGTCCTGGTGAAGAAAAATGGAGGAGCCCGGAGAACGAGCAGGCAGGGCTCCCGGGATTTACTTTGACAGTGGGTTCTGGCAATGGGCCAGCTCTGAAGACACCTGCCGAAGAAAGCAGAGTCTTCCACTGCTGCTCTTATGAACGGGGAGTGAGCCTGGAGAGGACAGACTCACACCTCCACCAAAGACACCATCCACACAGGCACGTGCCTGCACATGCGTGAAAGCATGTGCACACCTGTGCATATTCGTGCACATGAGAAACGACACATGCAGGCCTGCACCCCCCACCCTCCAGGTCACGCATGTGGTATGGAACTCGGGAAACCTAAGGCCCTGGGTCCAGAGGACCCACAGGGGCAGGGACGGGCGCAGTCTCCACTGCCCCTCCCAACACCTCTCCAGGACTGACTGGCTTGAGCTACCGTCTGCCCCTGGGGTATAGGGTGGGGTCGCCCCTAATTTCAGGCCAAAGTTCACCCCGGGTGAGTATGCATGGAGTGCCTGCAAGAGTTGAGAGCCTTTGTGAGCGCTGAGAGGCCGCGATTAACCAACCCATTATCCATCAGCACCTGTCCCGCTGCCCCTATGTGGCCTCACCTGCACTGCTGCTTCCCTATGGGTGTCAGCAGGGCGAGTGAGGGTCCTCTCTAGGTGCACAGGGCCGATATACCAGAGGTCTTCTCTTTCCTTCCCCTCCCTTCTTTTTTTAAGTTTAACTTTTATAGAAGTAACGCATAGACCTAATTTTAAAAGCCCAATAGTACTCCATGGCTTATGAAGAAAAGACATCTGTCCCTGCTCCAACCCAGGCCCCTTTCGCCCCCACCTTCCTTGGCTCATGGTGTCGGTTCTACACAATACACACACAAGGCAATTCGTGAATCTTCTATTTGGGGTTTCCTCTGCGGACTTCTTATTACAGAGTTATGTTTTTGCTTCCTGTTAGGATTTAACTACCCCGTGGTCCATTCCCCTTCCCCATCTGCCTCTGTGCTTAGATTGCAATTCCTATTAAATCTGCAACCCAGCCGGGCTCGGTGGCTCAGCCTGTAATCCCAGCACTTTGGGAGGCTGAGGTGAGTGGATCACCTGAGCCTGCGGGTTCGAGACCCGCTGGGCAACTTGGTGAGACTTCATCTCTACAATAAATCAAAAATTAGCCGGGCGGGGTAGCGCATGCCTGTAGTTCCAGCTACTCGGAAGGCTGAGGCGGAAGGATCGCCGAAGCCCAGCAGGTCGAGGCTGCGGTGGCCAGGAGCGGCCACTGCACTCCAGTCTAGGTGACAGAGTGAGACTCCAACTCAAAAAAAAAAAATCTGCAGCCCATGTTTACATTAGTGTTGCAACACATAAATATTGTTCTAGCTGAGTCATATAGTGGATATGGATCACATTTCCTTCATGCCAAAAAGTTAATGAATTTGCCTTTTGGTGCATTGTGAGATTACACATTTGTCAGTTTATCCCCAAGCCATTAAACCTCCCCTGAAGGCGATCACACACCTCTGGTGGGAGTAGAGGTTTCAGCCTGTTCCCAGGGGGTGCCTAGCAGCAGTCCCATAAAAACCAGGCTGGAGCAGTTGGAGGGAGGCCTGGAGGTGCCAGTGACCGCCATGCAGGACACAGTCCATGGTGCCCTGTGGCAGGCTGTGGGGCTGGAGACCAAGATGGCACTGTCAACACAGCGGGGTCACACCTGGAACTGGGTTATCTTCCTGGCTTGTGGAGACTTACAGTCCCTGTAAAATGGGGATAATCTGGTTACATCTGTAAAATGGGGATAGTCTGATTACATCTCTCCACCTCTGCCATCTGCACCCCTGTCACCTCTAGCCTGACAACTGCAAACCCTCCTCACAGACCCCCTGATTCCTCCCTGGATCCCAGGGCTGAGGTCTTGAAACACAGCCTGCGCAGTCCGTCTCAGGCTCAGAAGGGTTCCACTGTTTCATTCTGCACAGGGCTTCACACATTGTGTCGATTGGGATTGGCTCCCATCACTCAAATAGAAACCAAAGGGTCTGTTTCTGTTAGGTCGGTGGGCTGGTGCCGCAGGTATGCAAAAAAAAAAAAAGCACAGAAATTAGATTAGGAAAAATAGTTTGTTTAGAAAGTAGATCAGAGAAAAAGGGTGGATCCACTTCTCCAAGACTGGAGAGGGGGCCAGACAGTTAAGGAACATTTGGCAGTGAATGCTTGAGGTTGAAGGCTTTTAAAACTTCCCTTTGGGGTGGTGGGTAGGCAGGCATTCAAGGAGCTGATGTCATGGTGATGGGGTCTGTTTCTCATATCTCTGACAGCTGGATAGATGGGTGGGTCAGTCATGGGTGGTTGATTACATAAATGAGAAGGGCAGGGTTGGTAGCTGAAAGACAAATTCTTGGGAGATGCTAATCTTAATGTCTTGTGACTCACCCAGGGTTCTGGGAAAGGATTATTGTCACGCACGAGCTCAAGGAGACCAGAGAGACTCCATTTTGGGCTCTGTTCTTTCAGTCTTCTCTGTCTCTGTCTGTCTGTCTGTCTCTCTCTCTCTCTCTCTCTCTCTCTCTCTCTCTCACACACACACACACACACACACACAATTCTCTGAGCCTCTTTTCTACCACTCATGTCACTTGCTCTGCTCCAGCCACTGGCCTCCTTACTCCTACCCCAGGACCTTTGTACTTGTTGTGCCTCTTCCTGGGAGCCTCTTCCCTGAATCTACAAACTGGCAATCTTTCTTGTTTGTTTGTTTTTTGGGTTTTTTTTGAGTTGGAGTCTCACTCTGTCGCCCAGACTGGAGTGCAGGGGCCGCTCCCGGCCACCGCAGCCTCGACCTGCTGGGCTCCGGCGATCCTTCCGCCTCAGCCTTCCGAGTAGCCGGAATTACAGGCATGTGCTTCCACGCCTGGCTAATTTTTTGATTTATTGTAGAGATGAGGTCTCGCTGCCCAGGCGGGTCTCGAACCCGCAGGCTCAGGCAATCCACTCACCTCAGCCTCCCAAAGGCACGGGATTACAGGCTGAGCCACCGAGCCCGGCTCAAACTGGCAATCTTACCTCCTCAAGTCTCTGCTCAAAAAATCACCTTCTCCGTAAGGCCTTCCCTGACCTCCTTCTTTAAAATTGAAATCTACCCCACCCATTCCCCACGCTTTGTTTTTGTTCTGTTTTTAGTGAGAGAGCAGGATTTATTGAGAGGACAGAAAAGCTCCCACAGTGGGAGGGGACCCAAAGGGGTTGCCCCCTACCCTTTCCCCTGCCACTCACTACCATCCACCTTCTCCTTGTTTTACTTTTTAAATGCTGTTAACAGCCTGTCTCCCAGCTAACATGAAAGATTTTCATAAGTTTTGGTTCCTGCTCAACCTCTGTGCCCGCCCTTCAGATTTGTGCCGGGCACCGTGAATGTGTGGAATGAATGGCTGAGCAACACCAACCTGTCAGTTCCCCAGAGCCTTAATGAGACAACAGATGCAGAGTGCGGCCTGGCAGTCAAGTACAGGAGGTAATCCGGCAAAAGCCCTTGTGATGTCTCTCTGAGCCTCTCAACGGGGCCTCAGGGAGTGTACAGGGAGCTCAGGGAGTGTACAGGGAGCACTGGCATCCTGCCATCAGATGGGGAAACTGAGGGCTGAAGCTGCGGGAAGACTGCCACCCAGGCCCCACTTCAATGTGAGTCCTGTGGGATGTTCTTACCTAGTCACTCATTGTTTGCCCGGAATTCAAAGGTGACTGGGTGTATTTGCTGATCTGCTGTCTGAGCCTTAGCCACAGGGACTTGCCTGAGGCCACCCTGCCCTGGCTCCTCTCCATCTGCTCCGGGCTGGCCTTCCCGGCACTGCCCTGGGGCCACTGTGACTACCCTGGCCTGGGAAGGTGAACGGGCATCTCATGTTCCAGGCCTAATTTTGCCTGCATCCAGACGGCTGGAGAAGGTGCCAGAAGAACTCTGGGGACCAAGCGGCCCAGGCCTGCAAGAAGTCCCTGGCCTTGCCCCAGAGGGACAAGCAGAGCACGGGCAGCAAGGCTGAGATGAGGCAAGAGGAGAGAGAGAGAGAGAGAGAGAGAGAGAGAGAGAGAGAGAGAGAGAGAGAGAGAGAGAGAGAGAGAGAGAGAGAGAGAGAGACACAGCCTGCAGGTTTCCGGGGCTCAGGAGGACTGTTCTGGGAGCGCCTCACGGCCAGGCCTCACTGTGTGTCACTAGAGCCTCCTGGGGGGGGGTCTCAACCCTATGCACACAGTCAGGAGCCTGTGCTTCAATTTCCTCATCTGCGAAACCTGGGGATCGTAATGGCACTTCCCCCACAAAGTTACTGGAGGATTAACTGGGTTTTTACATATCCGTAGTTAGAACTGTGCCTGGAGCGGACTAAGGGCATCACTGTGCCTGTTGACGTTGCTGTCACACACGTCACGATGTGAACCCCTCTCTCTGTGCCAGGCCCCAGGCAGCCCTGCGTGCTGGGTCCCCTCAGACTCCTCCACTGCCTATAGCAGGCAGAGATGGGGCTGTCAAGGGTGGGCCGCCTGGGGAACAAATGCTCTGACCGCCCAGTGCCGAGGGGTGGGGGCAGCTGCTGGGGACAGGGTAGAGACAGGCCAAGGATGGATGGCTACTCCCGCCCTGCGAGCCCTGTTCAGCAGAAACCGCGGCTGGCGGTAATGGGCTGGCAGCCCCCAGCTGCAACCAACTTCATTTTCTGCCACAATTAAATGATCGCCCGCATTTGCTCACCCTCACTTATTCAATTACCTTCGGAGGCCCTGAAGGACTCTCAAAGAAACAGCCATAAATAACAGGCCCAGCCGCCCCCCAGGCTTTCAGCCCTGCCAGCACCCTCCTCCCACCAGCCAGGTCGTCCTGCGCCTCCCAGTTCCCCCTACTCACCTCTGAAAGACGGTCGGCAGATCTGGGTCCCCACCCGGCCCTTCCCCTGCCTGGCTGGCAGCTTCAGGGGGACCTCTGTGGGCCTCCATTTCTCATCTATGAAATGAAAGAAAAACTCCATGTGAGCTGTAAAGCGTTGCCCTGGCTAGGGGCTGTGGCCCTAGCTTTACTGTTGAAATATAGGCACCCCAGGGAGGGAGGAGAGAGGAGGCATCCTTTTTGCACCCCCTCCACCCCACCCTCACCCCCACCCCCACCTCAGTCGAATTCTTCCCATACTGCCATGTTCTTCCATGCTTCTGTGCCTTTGTGGATGCCATTCCCCTTGCTGTTCCCTTCATTCTTGTCTCTGCCTGGGGACTCCTACACACCTTTCAAGGCCTAGCTTGGATACCACCTCTCCTGGGAGGCCTACATACCACTCCCTGTGGCAAGTAGACTAATCTTCCCACCTTCTGCTCCCAGCACAGCGCTTTGTATGTGTCCTGGATTTGGGGGACAGTCTCAAATTTAAATATTCAGAGCCATGTCAAGACATGAATCTAAAGTCAAGATGGAGCCAGGCTCGGTGGCTCAGCCTGTAATCCCGCCTTCTGGGAGGCTGAGGTGAGTGGATGGCCTGAGCCCGCGGGTTCGAGACCTGCCTGGCCAACTTGGCGAGACCTCATCTCTACAATAAATCAAAAAATTAGCCGGGTGTGGTAGCATGCGCTTGTAGTTCCAGCCACTTGGAAGGCCGAGGCGAAGGATCGCCGGAGACCAGCAGGTTGAGGCTGCAGTGGCCAGGAGTGTGCTACTCCACTTCAGTCTGGGCGACGGAGTGAGACTCCAACTCAAAAAATAAATAAATAATAAATAAAAATAAAGTCAAGATGGGAGAGTGTGGCTCCCTCACTTCTACCCCAGACAGAGCCTGTCCTCATGTGACCTTTCACCACCTATAATTATAAAAATAACAACAGTCAGGGTTGGGGGCACCTGTATTAAAGGTTTTTTATTTGAGCCGGTGGCTCAACCTGTAATCCCGCGCCTTTGGGAGACTGAGGTGAGTGGATTGCCTGAACCCGCGGGTTCAAGACCCGCCTGGGCAACTTGGCGAGACCTCATCTCTACAATAAAATAAAAAATGAGCTGGGCGTGGTAGCGTGCGCCTGTAGTTCCAGCTACTTGGAAGGCTGAGGTGGAAGGGTCGCCGGAGCCCAGCAGGTCGAGGCTGCGGTGGCCGGGAGCGGCCACTGCACTCCAGTCTGGGCGACAGAGTGAGACTCCAACTCAAAAATAAATAAATAAATAAACAAATAAAGGTTTTTATTTGCATTACGTCATGGAAATGTCACGATAACCCTAAGACAATGACCCTGCTTTACAGATGAAGAAACTGAGGCTTAGCCGCTTATGATGCTCGTCCAGTCACGTCACCAGGAAGTGGCAGAGCTAGGAAGTGAACCCAGGTGAGTCCACGTCTATGGGCCGTTTCGGGATTTAGGTTCCATCCGGCTCTTCCCGCAGCCACCCCGTAACCTCAGGCCAGTCCTCCCATCTTTCGGCAGCCCTCCTTTTTGTCTCCTCTTGCAAAATGAAAAGACCGTCCCAGGTGGCCTCTGAAGGCCCCAGCTCTGATGTGCTGGAATTTTCCTTCTTTCCGTCATGGACTGCTCTGAGCAGAGCCAACAAAGCTGTTAGAACTGAGGCAGGAATGGCCGGCTCAGGCACCCCCAGGGAGACGCTCTGGGCGGGCCCTCGCAGTCTGCTCTCCTCATGCCTGGATGGCAGGTTGCAGCCTGTTCTCATGGGGAGGGCAGCAAAGTTCCTGGGCAACAGGCAGGCAGGGCAGGATCCCGGCTGGCCACCTTCCTCGACGGCCCCTGTGGAAGCCTCATAAAGGTTGCACACAGACCGTTTACAGGGTGGAGGAGCCACGAGCGTGACACTGATGGTGTGTAACTGGGATCTTGACACCACGTGTTGGCTCTTGCTTGGAAATTCACAAGAGCCTTCCTGAGAGCTGCATTGGGTTTGGAGGGACAGGCCCGGGTCCCTGTGGCTCAGCGTCCTGCGTGGCCCTCTGTGGGGCATCCCTTCTCTGGGCCTCAGCCAGATGTAAGAGGCGGATGCGGGCCAGACCCAAGTGCTGCTGAAAGAGCTGGTGCAGTGCTGAGTCCCCGGCCTTGGCCTGTGTCCATGTGCTGGGTTGGCCACCCCCCCCCTTGCTGGCCTTCCCAGGCCCACACACAACCCTGGGCTGAGCTGGGGAAGCAAAGGGTTGGTTTGGCATGGGGGTGTGTCTTTGTACCTATGTGTGACTGCTGGGCTGTTGACGATAGGAGCGGAGTTAGGAGTGGGATCCCTGGGTTCAAACCCCGGCTCCCCTGCTCTACTTCCTCAGTTGTGAAACGAGATAATTCTTGTGAAGAGCTGAGAGCAGGGCCCTGAGCCGGTGTTTTCTTCACACCCACACACACAACACATCCGCACACGCGCGCGCACACATACACACACACACACACACACACACACCCTGCCTGCAGAGGCTCCTGTTCCCGAGGACCTGAATGGTGACATCCCTACTGCTCCCTTATCCATCTGTCTTGCAAAGAGTTTGTCACCTCCCCGACTCTGCACAGTCAAGGGCTCATCCTCCCAGATTCTGGGTTTCCTGGGCAGGTGAAGGCTTGGGGGCTGCGGCCATGGTGGTGATCTGGGCCTGGCCCCTCCACCCACTCTTACCCTTCAGCTGTTTGGATCCTGACAGAGCCCAGGCAGGCCCTGGTGCAGAGCCCTGAGCAGGGTCCAGCATGCAGGCCATGGGTGACCTGGGCAGGGCTGGGAGCCGGGGGCCAGGCCAAGCCAGCTCGGATGCAATTCTGGGGGAGCCACAAGCCGCTAGGCCTTGAGGTCTCCCCTGACCATGAAGGGCTGGATGGTGACCTTACTCAGAGTGGGCTCTAGGGAGCAGACAGGCGGGAGGGGGAAGGGGAAGGTTCTGTGCCAAGCTGGGTTCATCCAGGAGGAGCCCAGCATGGGGGGGGCTCTTTTTTTTTTTTGAGTTGGAGTCTCACTCTGTCACCCAGACTGGAGTGCCGTAGCCGCTCCCGGCCACCGCAGCCTCGACCTGCTGGGCTCCGGCGATCCTTCTGCCTCAACCTTCCAAATAGCTGGAACTATAGGCGTGCGCTACCACGCCTGGCTAATTTTTGATTTATTGTAGAGATGAGGTCTCGCCAAGTTGCCTAGGTGGGTCTCGAACTCATGGGCTCAGGCAATCCACTCACCTCGGCCTCCCAAAGTGCTGGGATTACAGGCTGAGCCACCGAGCCCAGCCTGGGGGGGGGTTCTTACTGGGACCTGCATGGGAAGGGGATGATGACATGCCCTGGAATGAGGAGATGGCTGTCTCTAGAGCCAGAGCCCTGTGTCATGGGGGCAGGGACAGGGGCAGCTGTTGAGGAGGAATGCCACAAAGCCCCAGCGGGGACTGAGCCCAAGCCCCCCCCCCCAAGGCCAGGAAGAGGAAATGAAAGCTCTGTTGTGCAAGCCAAGCACTGAGAGGCTGGGAGGGGAAGCCAGAGACCCAGGAGTCCACGTGTTCATTCCCTCATTCATTCATTCACCAAACATGTCCTAGAAGGTTGGCTCTAAAATACGTGCTGAGGACATGGTGTTGACCAAAAGGAGCCAAGTCAGTGTCTGTAAAGAGGAGAGACATGCAGGAGGCAAATCACAGGCATAAACATGCAACTGCCTCTGGCATAAGTGCTTCTAAAGAAAGGTACAGCCGGCTTGGTGGCTCAGCCTGTAATCCCGCGCTTTGGGAGGCTGAGGTGAGTGGATTACCTGAACCCGTGGGTTCGAGACCCGCCTGGGCAATTTGGCGAGACTGCATCTCTACAATAAATCAAAAAATCAGCTGGGCATGGTAGCGCGTGCCTGTAATTCCGGCAACTCAGAAGGCTGAGGGGAAGGATCACCGGAGCCCAACAAGTGAGGCTGTGGGGGCCGGGAGCGGCCACTGCACTCCAGTCTGGGCGACAGAGTGAGACTCCAACTCAAAAAGAAAGAAAGAAAGGAAGGAAGGAAGGGAAGGAAGGAAGGAAGGAAGGAAGGAAGGAAGGAAGGAAGGAAGGAAGGAAGGAAGGAAGGAAGGGAAGGAAGGAAGGAACTTGGGGGTGGGCTGTGTCAGAGAAGTCAGGGAGGGCTTCTCGGAGGAGGTGACACTCAAGCTGGCATCTGAAGGATGAAGAGCCAATTAGGAAGTGAGGGAAAGTCATCCAGATCAGAAGGAACAACAGACCGTGTTGCTGGATCAGAGACAAGAGGGACACCATGGGATGAAGCTGGGGAGGGGGGCAGGGGCTGGGCCCTGGGGTGGGATTTCACCTTTATCCTAAGAGTAGGGAGCCACTGAAGCGTATTAAGCAGGGACATAACATGACCTGAGTTGTGTTGAAGCATCACTCTGGGGAGAATGGCCTGCAGGACAGGCTTGTAAGGAGAAGCAGGAGACAAAAAGAGCTGTAAGTCATCCTTACCAGAGGGGGCAGGCCAGCTGGGGGTGGAGAAAGGGGAGCAGCTAGGGAAAGCCACAGGACAGGGTGGTGGGCGGGTGGCTGGGGGAGGCGGCCGTGAAGGGGGGTCCCCACAGGTCAGTCCAAGCTGGGGCAGGAGAGGCCTGGGAGCCCTCCCGGTGCCTGGATGGAGGGCCCCATACAGCAGGGCAGGCATGTGCCCCGGGTGTTTTCTGCCTCCCAGGGCGGCCTCTGGGGGTGGCCTAGGATGCTCTGGTCCACAGAAGAGTGAGTGCCACGCTGTCAGGGCTGATCCCCGGGAGCCAGGCCTGGGTGGGAGGGAGCTGTCCTGGGGCAGAGGAGGGTCCCCACGTGCCTCTGGAAAGAGGCACAGCAGCAGACATCATGAGGTGACACTGAGCTGCAGAGAAATGGCCATCGAGAGAACTTGGCTGCAGTCGGGAAAACAGAAATAAATGCCCTATTTAATTGCATAACGGAAAGGCCGGGCTCCTGGCTCTCGGCGGCAGGCCCTGGGTGTGTTTACTGCTGGGTGTCTCAGGTCACCTATTAGGGGCCCAAAGATGTTGTTAAATAAACAGATGAACAAGAAGCCAGCGTGGAACCGTGCTCTTTACAACAGCAGCTGAACACACAGAAAGTAGGGGGTGGAAGAGGGCCTGGGTCTCCCAGAGGCCGGGTTCCAGCAGGTGCGGCCACTCACCGGCCATCTTGCTCAGGCAGGAAGCCCCTGCCCCAGGCCCCCAGGGGCCTCCTGGCTCAGCCCTGTGGTGTCTCTAGGGTTCCTAGAACTCAATCTGAGTCCAGCCAGGCAGACAGAGGAGAGCTGGGGGAGGGCTGGGGGTAAAGGAGGTCACACCCTCCTCCAAGGGCCAGGGAACTGGAGCCTGCACACAGCAGCAGGCGAGGGATGGAGCGGACAGGAGGCCACAGCCTTCCCTGTGAAATGTGATCAGCCAGCCTGGGCTGGGGGGTGGGGAGCATGAGATCCCCACTCCACTTGAAATCAGGCTTCAGGGTACCCCAGGAATTCCTGCCATGCCTGTGGGACTCTGCAGGGTGTGGGGACGGGAGAGGAAGTGAGCCCCACGAGGGCAACCAGACACGCGCCTCCGTGGCCTTCCTATCACACCCTGTTCTCTTGCTGTAACACAGCCCCTGCTGTGCCAGGCCCTGGTGGGCGTGGAGGTTGACGAATGAGGGCCAGGACCTGGGTTCCAGTCCTGCCTCATCTCTGGTTTCGCCTCTGTGAGAGAGCAGTCTGTACAGACCGTATGGTCCGTGGACACGTCGAAATTGTGGGAGGGCAAGATGGGAAGCACATCCTGCCTCATGCTGCACCAGCAGATCTGGGGGGACCAGGAGATGGGGGGGGTGATCCTGGGGGTGAGTCAGAGACAGGCTGGGCTAGACCGGTAGGCGAGCTGGGCCTGAGCCGGACCTGAGTGGGGTGGGCAGAGAGGAGGCTGAGGTCCACGGAGGCCTGGGAGGGGACAGTGGGCACTCAGTGCCTGGGAACTTTGACCAGAAGTCCAGGGTAGCTTAAGCCACCTGGAGGACTCACTTCAGGCCTTCCTAAGACTGGCCCAGGGCCGGGCTCGGTGGCTCAGCCTGTAATCCCAGCACTTTGGGAGGCCAAGGCGAGTGGATTGCCTGAGCCCGTGGGTTCGAGACCCACCTGGGCAACTGGGCGAGACCTCGTCTCTACAATAAATCAAAAATTAGCCGGGCGTGGTAGTGTGTGCCTGTAGTTCCCGCTACTTGGAAAGCTGAGGCGGAAGGGTCACTGGAGTCCAGCAGGTCGAGGCTGCGGTGACCGTGAACGTGCCACTGCACTCCAGTCTGGGCAACAGAGTGAGACTCCAACTCAAAAAAAAAAAAAAAAAAAAGGACTGGCCCAGGTCACTCAGACCTGAGGCCTGACCCGCCTGGATGTGACCCTGTCCTTTGCCCTTGCCCCACGTCTCCCCACCCCTGCAGTCCTCAGGCCTTGTCCAGTCTGACTCCCCAGCATCTCAGGCGCTCACCCTTTCCTCCCCCCTTAGCACTCCCCTACCCCACCCTCTTTGTGCCAGGCTGGGACTCACCCACAGGACAGCACCTGGTCTGTTCTACTTGGAAGGCTCTAAACACAACCTGAGTGTGTCTCTTCCCAGCATGAAGCACTTAATTCCCCCCAAAAGCCAGGGAGAGGGGCCGGGTGAGGCAGCCTTCTCCCCGTCCCCATCTCTCCCTCTCCCTGTGTGCTCCCATCCCCCCACCCCCGCCCTGCTCCTGCTGCCTCTGGGCTTCTGCACATGCCCCTCCCTTAGCTTCTCCCCGCCTTCCCCTCACTCAACCAGAAGGCCCTACTTTTTCAGGTCTCAGCCGGCCACTTCCTCCAGGACGCCTTCCCTGCTCCCCGAGGTTGGGTGAAGGGTCCTTCTGAGGCCCCTGTTCTCTTCCCACCAAACACTTATCCTGGAGTTGCCCTCTGTCTTGCTGAGCCCCCAACTCTAATCCCCTGACAACAGCATCTTGGTCAGCCCTGGCAAAGGGTCTGGCACACACAAGGGCCTCAAAAGTGCCTGTGGGTCGACTGTCCTCAGTCTGATTGTTGATTAACTGAACGTCTTGCTGGTGGGCCTTCCTTCTTTCTCGGGTAAACAGCGAAGAGATTACTGGGAATGGGTGGGGCAAGGAGAGCAGGGAAAAGGAGAGAATGACCCCCACCCCAACCTCAGACGCACCCCTTTTCTTTTCTTTGAGTCGCGAGCCTCACTCTTCACCCAGGCTAGAGTGCAGTAGCATGATCCAGTTCACTGCAGCCTTGACCTCTTGGGCTCAGGAGATCCTTCTGTCTCAGCCTCCTGGGTAGCTGGGACTACCAGTGCACACCACCACACTCAGCTACTTTTTTCTTTTTTTGAGTTGGAGTTCTCATCCTGTTGCTCAGATTGGAGTGCAGTGGCAAGCTCACAGCCACCACAGCCTCAACCTGCTGGACTCAGGTGATCCTTCAGCCTCCGCCTTCCAAGTAGTTGGAACCATCATGCCCGGCTAATTTTTTGATTCATCGTAGAGATGAGGTCTCGCCAAGTTGCCCAAGCTAGTCTCAAACCCATGGGCTCAGACAATCCTCTCACCTGCCTACTTTTTAAAATTTTTTTGTAGAGACAAGGTCTCACCGTGTTGCCCAGGCTGCTCTCGAACTCCTGGGCTCAGGCAATCATTTTGCCTCGGCCTTTCAAAGTGCAGGATTACAAGCATGAGCTACTAAGTCTGGCCTCCTTTTCTTCCGATTCTCTGAATGAAGAATCGAAAACTAACCAGGGGCCATGGGGCAATTGGCCCTTGGTGCCCAGAGCCTGACACCCATGCTCGCAACTGAGCTGAGCTCTCTTCCGTTTCAGACCACCTCTCCTTTTCTCCCCCGCACCCTTTCTCTCCCCACTTCCTCCCCTCCCTCCCTCCCAGCCCCTCTGGCCCTGCCCTAGAGCAGCAGAACACCAGCTGACAGCTGGACATGCCAGTCCCTGCCAGCCTTTCCCCAGAGGGTCAGGTGACCCTTCCCTCCCCAGGCCGCTGGCCGCCCGGCCCTCCTGGTCAGACCTCTTCACCCAGGGCTCAAGTGGACAGTGATTACTCCACACTGGGACGGGCCTTTACCTCGTGCCTGCAGACAGTGGGCAATAAGAAACCAAATTCTGTTCTCCTGGATCCCTCCCTTCCACACACTCCCTAGGACCCCTGGAAGAAGGCTCTGGTGAGTGCGGCCTTGGGTGATGAAGATGGGTTGGTTGGGACAGCCTCGCTGAGCTCCAGGTTGGAGGAGAGAGGGTCTCACGGCCACAGGCCTGCTCATGCCATGGGTGTCTCATCGCCATGCAGGGCTGGCTAGGAGTCCGCCCTGTGGAGACGCGAGCATCTCTGCGTGGCTGTGCACACCTGTGTGCGAGGCGGGGGTCGCAGGGTGGGTGAGGTGTTCTCCTTCCATCCCTTCCGCTTCCCCTTCCCCTGGGGTGACTCCACTCCTCCCCTTCCTGGGGTGTCCCATAGTCCTCGAACTTCAGCCCCTGCGAGGATGCAGGGAGGGTGGGGGATGGGCTGGGCTGCAGAGGAAGCTGTGGGGAGGGGCAGGTGCTGGGGGCTGGAGCCAGAGATTTCCACCCCATGCTGGGTTAACCCTTACCAGAGGCAGGTGTCCAAGAAATGTGGGCAGCACCCGGGAACAGCATGTCCGATCCCAGCAACCCCACCCTTCCGCCGGGATGGAGCCATAGGGGTGGGATGACGTCAGCAACTATGGCAGCGGCCTGGGGCCTGGGGCAGGGTGGTGGTGGCGGCGGAACAAGGGATGGAAGTGTCAGGGGGCTCCGAGGTGTGTCAGGGGCCTCCGAGGGTGTCAGGGGCCTCCGAGCCAGGCGGTGGCTACTGCTGCCCTGGACAGTGGCAGAGTCTTGGGGCCCACCAAGGCTCCTCTAGGCTCCTCGGTGAACCCAGGACCTGAGTCTGCCCTGTGAGCCTCGGAATCCCTGGGGGCCTTTAAAACCTTGAATGCAGCCTGCTCGGTGGCTCAGCCTGTAATCCCAGCGCTTCGGGAAGCTGAGGTGAGTGGATTGCCTGAGCCCACGGGTTTGAGACCCGATGGGCAATTTGGCGAGACCTCATCTCTACAATAAATCAAAATGAGCCGGGCGTGGTAGTGCGCGCCTGTAGTTCCAGCTACTTGGACAGCTGAGGCGGAAGGATCGCGGAGCCCAACAGGTCGAGGCTGCAGTCACTGCACTCCAGTTTGGGTGACAGAGTAAGACTACAACTCAAAAAAAAAAAACAAAAAAAACCCCACCTTGAACGCCAGGCCCCTTCCCCAGAGATTCAGATCCCACGGAATGGGACTCCGGATTCTTTTCCTTCTCTCTCTCTTTTTTTTTTTTTTGCTTTTTGAGTCAGGGTCTCACTCTCACTCAGACTGGAATGCAGTGACTCACTGCTGTCGCAACATCCTGGACTTAGGCAATCCTCCCACCTCAGCCTCCTAAGTAGCTGGGACTACAGGCCTGTGCCACCATGCCCAGCTAATTTTTGAATTTTTATAGAGAAGAGGCCTCACTGTGTTGCCCAGGCTGGTCTTGAACCCTGGGACTCAGACAATCCTCCCACCTCTGCTCCCAAATTGTTGGGATTATAGGCGTGAGCCACCGCACTCAGCCAGGACTCGACTCTTAAAAAGCTACCAGTTTATTTTTTAACCTTTTTATTATGAAAAACTTCAAGCATACAGGGAAAAATAGAGGGAACAATATCATGAACACTTGTACATACTGCGCCTGGATTTAAACAGTTGTCTGAGCTTTGCTGTATTTGCTTCATCAGATATGCAAAGGCTAAACTATTTTGAAGTCATTTATGGGCATCACAGCACCTCCCCTCCCCCACCAGAAAGACCTCAGCAAGCCTAATACCAGCATCCCACTCACAAATGTACAGTTCCCCAGGAGCATCTGCATTCAGCCCATGTTCTTATTCCTCGATGGTCCTTAAATATCTTTTATGCTGTTAGACCAGGATCCCATCAGGATTCATTTGGCTCGCCTGTCTCTTCAATCTCTCAATCTGGAAGCGTCTCTGCCAACCACCCCCCATCCCTCCCAGCCACGTTGATTTTTCCCCATCACATTAACTTGCCGAATTGAAGGGTCGGTTGTCCTGTAGGAGGGTAAGAACATGGCTAAGTCAGGCAGCTATCAGCGCAGATAGGGAAACTGAGGCCTAGAGAGGCAGGCCCAGGGGGGCTCCTCCCGTGCTGTTTCGCTGCATCCCTGCCCCACCGAGTTCCTTATCGGGAACCGAAGAGGTCCCCCTCTGCAAAGGGCCTGTGGCCTCTGGGCCCTCCCTGTCCCCACGGGCGTGCATCCTGGGGCTGCAGGCTGGATGGAGCCCACTCACCCCATCCCAGCAGCAGCGTTCCCTGCTTCCTCCTGCTCTGAGCAGCGCTCTGAATAAATCCGTCTCAGGTAGAAATCCATACGGTTGCTATCATGTTCAACAGCAGCTGCAAGGAACAGCAATAAACTTTATGAGCATCGGGTCAGTTCAGGGAAGCAAACCTGCCTTCTGGCTGGGGGAGATGAAAGGAGGTTGGGAGAGTAGGGGTGGTGTTGGTGGGGGACCTCTGGGGTTGGGCTGCCCTAAGGGCTGCATTCGCAGTGTGTTGCCCCATATTAGTTACTCTTCCTCATCCGGGGCCAGGAGGCCCACTGGCAGCTGAGAAGTGGGGGTCACCCACCCCACCTGCGGGCACGGGGATCTGGGTGAGAGGGACAGATGGAATGGAGCTCTCCTCAGAACAGTTCTCCTCTGCTCAGATGCACTCTCAAGTGTCCCCCCCCTTCCCTTCCTCCCTCACCTCTTCCCTTCCTCCTCCCCCACACTCTCCCCCTCCTCTGCTCCCCTCTCTCCCTCCCAGGCCTCTGACCCTGGTTAAGCAGGGGGGAGGCGTGGCACGAGGAGAGAGAACTGTGTGGGTGGGGAAAACCCAAACTTGTAGCTTTGCAAAAACACCTGCCTGGTAGCAGGAGAACTTCAGCTGCCGTTTGGGCTCTCTGGGGACAGGTCTGGGCAAATCCCGGGCGGTTCCGAGAATGTGTCCCCTGGTCACTGGGTGAGGAGGTGGAGCTGTCTTCAGTTTTCGGAGTTTATGGGCGTTTCTGGCCTGGACATGTGTGCTGCTGCCCTCTGCTGGGGAACAGCCTTACCTGCATTCTCCCAGGAGGTTTACTCTTCAGCCTGGGCCAATGCACTCTACAGCGTGAAGGACCACAGCCCACACTCACAAACACGCACAGACATTCACACACACCCACACCTACCCGCAAATGCACACATGCACACGCTCTACTGTTCTTGTGTTTTGATCTTAAAAAGCTGTCCCTCCTTGGCGACCATAAAACTGCCATGCTAACCACTGGCAACACTGTACGCCTTTGGTTCGGAGGCCTCTTGCACTAGACAGGGGGTTGACCCTATTACTTAGAGAAGGGAGGCAGGTGTGGGGAGGGATGTGGCAAGGTTGAGGCCAGGAGCAAGGTGAGAGGCTACAGCAGGAGAATCATTTTTTTTTTTTGAGTTGGAGTCTCACTCTGTCAACCAGACTGGAGTGCAGTGGCACGCTCCTGGCCACCACAGCCTCAACCTGCTGGACTCCGGGAATCCTTCCGCCTCAGCCTTCCAAGTAGCTGGAACCACAGGTGCGTGCTACCACGCCTGGCTAATTTTTGACTTATTGTAGAGATGAGGTCTCGCTAAGTTGCCCAGGCGGGTCTCGAACCCACGGGCTCAGGCAATCCACTCACCTCAGCCTCCCAAAGTGTGGGATTACAGGCTGAGCCACCGAGGTTGAGGTGGAAGGATTGCCTGAGCCCAGGCATTCGAGGCTGCAGTAAGCCATGATCATGTCACTACTCCAACCTGGGTGACAGAGTGAGACTTGGATTCAAAGAAAAAAAAAACCCAAGGTTGGGGGACGGGTGGAGGGGTGTATGTGCCTGGGACGGGCTGTTAGAGCAGCTCAAAACCACGCAGAGGGCCCACAGTGCTGTCCAGAGGTCAGGCTCTATTAGGGGGCAGGGAGGGGAGGCCTGCAGCCTCTGCCTCCTCCAGAGCAGCCCTTCTAGTGGTGCGTGGCTTCCTGAGTCATCTTTCCCCCATGTTTCTCCCGCCTTGACAGCAAGATCAGAACATTGCTGGTGCTGCTAAGTACATTTGTCAGTGGCTGAAGGGCTTCTAAACTAATAATCGCTGTATTAAAATCGTATTTGGTCCTCAAGCTGGGGAAACGTTGGGAGATTTTAAATGTTAAGAAAAAAGAAGGAAAAAAAAATCCCCTCTCAAAGGATAAAACCAGCTCTGAAATAAGTTTCTGTGACTGAGGAATATGAAGCATTGCTCTGTGAATCTAGAAGTCAAGGCTTCCTGGGAAATAGATGCTCTCCAAAGCCACATCCGTCAGCCCCAGCTGGGAAGGTGATGTGTGGAGTCCCCAGCATTCCGCATTGATCCTGCCGAGCCCGGGAGCCACGCGGACCGAGGGCAGACTGTCCTACGGCCCCGAAGTCATTTTAGGATGGATTTTAAAACTCCATTTTCCCCCCTGGAAAATAAGCCGGTGCCATCCCAGGCTGGACGGCCCCAGATGACGCACAGCCTTCAGTCAGTGAGAAACTCCCAATGTCTCCTGCCCATTACGACCTAAGCGGTTTTAAATGGTTTTCGGGTCCTCTCATCTCTAATAGATTAAAAAATGCTCTCTTGGGCATCGCAGAGACATTGAATGGTACTTGTACCAAACCTCTGGCTCCAAGAGACCTGTGAAATGTACGCTAGAGCTTCAGAGGTGAGAGGGCAGGCCATCAACAATGCTGCTTCTGAACTGCACCGTCTGCCACGTTTTGTATTGCAGTCTTCTTCTTGCTGTTTCTTAATTATCTTCTCCCCAGAACGCCCTCTCTCTACCCCCTAAGATTTATCGGATGTGGTCTCGGAGGCTCCAGTACCTTGGTGATCTCAGGGAACTTCTCCCTCTGCGGAGCTGGGCCCAGGCCAGTGCCTTCTCTGGCTGCTGAGGGCGGGCTCCCCCTTCACCTCCTCTGCCACTGGCATCCTGGGTGCTGTGGCTCCATGCAGCACGGAACCTGGCAAGGGGGCCCTGAACCCATATCCTCCTCCTCCACACAACACTGCCCTCCGGCCACCACCTCCCACCCATCCTTGCCCTCCCTGATTACTCCTTGAATGTGGTCCCCAAAGCATGCCCTCCCCAAGCTCCCTAAGGCTGGGCCGATGTCTCCCCTCCTCCTGGACCCCTTCCCGCCCCTTCCAGCCACCCCCTTCTCTGCCAGGAGCAGCATGTCTCCTAACCTCTCCAACTGGGACCTATTTTTCACATAATTTTTCCCCTACCAGTTCCCACACAATACTCATGACACTTCCAGGATCTGCTGATTGAGAAAATAGATGATGACAAAAATGACCAGGAATTCAATAATGCCTTTAAACGAATTTGTATTTTGGTAATTACCAATGCGTTTACTTACATTTGAGAAATTACCGTGCTCCTTGGGTATTACTCTTCTAGTCTGCAGACAGTGCTTGTGGTGGTGTGGATCTGGGAGGGTCTCAACTGGCCTGCTGGGGGGAGCCCCCACCAGTGCGGCCTGGTGACTGCACTGCTAGGTGTTCCATGAAAGACCATCCGCCGGCAGTGTGCTGCTCCTGGGAGTGGGGCTCTTGATGCGACCAGGTGCTGCTTCTGGAAGGTTCCATCCCTCATGATGGCTACCGAGGCATACTGCATGGAGAGGGCCTCGGACAACACCCTGGCCAGGAGCCTGACCTGGGTCTCAGGACTCCCAGGGAGCCAGAGCTTGGCAGCCATTCGCCCTCCAAGGGGTCTGCACATGGGCGGGCAGGCGCTGAGTTTAGAATGGGACCATCTCTCCATAGCTGAGTCTCAGCACTTGTACCCACCAGCTCTGGATCCTGGGAAAGCCCTTTAACCTTCTGACCCTCAGTTTCTCCACCTAAAAATTACTACCTTGAGGAACAGGTGTGACCATAAAGCTGGTGGTCTGTAGTCGATGCAAAGCAGGAGTGGCTGTTACATAGAATATACCAGTTCCATGAAGTGCTGAATGCCCGACTCAGGGAGAGCTGCTTTCTACTTCAGAGTGCCACACGGGGCACCCGGCTGTGAGCTGGTGAACCAGACAGGACAGGCTTGGTTCTGCTGCATGACAAGCCACCCCCAGATCTCAGTGGCCTAACACAGCAGAGATTGACTTCCCTGACATGCTGTGCATTCAATGTGCTGTCACTCAGGGACCCGGGCTGCTGGCCCCACCTCACTAGGTGCCTCTGAGATCACCATGGCCAGGAAAGAGGATGTGGGAGCTGCTCTCATGCTCCACCCAGAAGTGACACTTGTCACTCCATGCACGTGCAAACCATGTGGCCACACTTACCTTCTGGGCTGCAGTTGTCTTGGGTTCCCACAGGGAAAACCAGGATTTGTGAACAGGCCTGACAATGGCCACAGTCAGCCACGGTTTCCAGATATGAGAACTGACAGACATTGATAAGATGTAGTCCATGACTGATTTATTCCGTGTGAACCCTTACGAGTTTGAGTTGTGTTTTCATCTGCCGTCTTCCCTAAGCTGAGAGGGGTGAGTTCTAAAAGAGGTGCATCTTCCATAATTGCTAATGAGCTCAGATTTAGCATGTGAGTAGAGGTCACAGACACAAAGCGCTCTGGAAATAAAATGTGCCAACTGGTAGCGACAGGTTAGGATGCCTTTGTCTGCCTCGGCTTGATGGGTGGCATTTGTCATTGTGTCTGGCATCAGTGAGGTCTTGGGACCTTAGAATCACTGGTAATGTCATCTGTCCTCACTCTGGAAGCCAAATGCACCCAAGGCCCTGCTGTCAGTGACCCTCCTTTCAGACCAAGCAGTGTCTCACAACCCAGCGGCAGGCTGGCTGTCACTCAGGCCCCACGGAGTGCTGAGCTGGGTCTGTACTGACACAGACAGCCCAGGGCCTCACTGAACAGCCAACCCCAGGGCCACACTCCATCAGCAGAAATTAGCCCTGAGTCTCCTGGTCATTGAGGTCATGACCCAACGATAAGGCAGGAGGACACAGGAACCTGGGGCCATCTGTCTACTTCCTGGTGGTGGTGGGGGGTAGCCTTTAAGCAGAGCTCTTCTGGCTGGGGGTACCATCACCCTTCTCCGTCCCTCATCTTTATTACCTCTTAGGCCTTCACCAGGACCTAGAGGGAAGAATGCTGGGCAGGGGGCTGAGGGAAGAGGCATGGGTTGGAGAGAGGGCCACTTGTCTCCCTTCAAAGTCCTAAAGGAAGCCCAAGGTATTTGGCAGTGTGTTGGCGGGGGCGGGAGGCCCTACCTCCAGCAGGCACCTTACCTACTTTCCTGGCACTCACACTAACTCATGGGAATTAGTCCTGAGAAAAACCCATGCAGCGACAAGCCCCAAGTGTTGACGATGCTTGAAAAAGGATTCCAAGGCCAGGCACAATGGCTCATGCCTGTAATCCCAGCACTTTAGGAGACCAAGGCAGTAGGCTCGTTTGAGCCCATGAGTTCCAGACCAGCAAGACCCCATCTCTACAATAAATAAAACAGTTAGCTGGGTGTGGTAGCACATGCCTGTAATCCCAGCTACTCCAGAGGTTGAGACAGGAGGATTGTCTGAGCCCAGGAGGTTGAGGCTGCAGTATGTCGTGAGTGTGCTACTGCACTCCAGCTTGGGTGACAGCGTGAGACCCCAACTCATAAATAAATAAGTAAACAAAGCACAGGCTGCCTACCCAGCAGACACCTAACCACTGCCAGCCACCTCAAGCCTAGCGATAGGAAAGTCCGCTTCACTATGCTGTGGGCTGTGCTGGAGGCCCAGGGGTCTTCCTGACTCACTCTGTGATCTCTGAGAAGGCACAGCCAGGGCTCATAAGGACACGCCATCAGAAGTAGGGAGACTGCAGCAGGAACCAGTTTAGTGCTGGGAATGACAGTGCCTCCCAGATCTGGCTGACATCCCAGCACAAAGCCCTAGAGAAGGTCAATGCCACCCTACTCTAGGTGGGCCTCCTACCTGGCCCCTTGTGGTGGTCTCTGCAGAGGCAGGGGTGTGACACTCTTCCCCCGGCCCACCCCTCCAGGACATGCACTGAACATCATCAGGTGAGGCAGGGGCCGGGAATAGTCCAAACCTGGGGG